>JARQOD010000002.1:359853915-359929816 GCA_033576555.1 Oophaga sylvatica | reverse complement strand
TTGTTTCTTCTACATTTAATTTTCTCCATTTCATTCTAGCTTGTAGATTTGTGTTGAAAATTTTAATTTGTTGTAGTTTTTATTTGTTCTTCCTAATTCTTAGGATATATTTGTACTTTCTTCCATTTGTTCTTATGTATAGTCACTCTTTTAGGTTTGCTAAGTGATCTCTATATCCCCTGCAGGATCAGCTAGCCGTCGCTGTCTGCTCAATCCCCAGGGTGTCGCCTACTGGAGTTCTCCAAGTTTCGCCCGTTGTGTTTCCCAGGACTACAGACATCTTCACCTTGCAGTAATTACCAATTCTTTTTATTTTACCACATTTTTGTATTTTGTTCATTTACAAGAACCCAGAAAATTCTGTCTGGCATGCTGTCTTTATTAACTTAGCTTGGCTTTGGCTCAGAAGATGAAGCTCTTCGTAGACACAATGTTTGCCACTGCCTACTATACACATGAGGCTGTACACGGGGCAGATGTCCTATTTGTTTGATCAAGTGCGTGAAACATTTGGTTGATTTTGCTGTCTCAGGATGCTCTGGTGCTTTCATTTTACTGGATTATATCAGAACGCAATGACATATCTCTTCAGTTCAGTAATACTTTTTAGAGATTAAGTATCAAAGTGTTCAGTTAGCAGCAATTTTAGAGAAGAACATCTTGTCACTGTATACAAATATTATGCATGCATTTTTCCTTGGCTTAAGTCCATATATATTTTTAAATAAAGGTTATGAGTAACCAAAGTTGTTCAAGCAGACCTTAAAGCTAAATTCAAATATGGTGGAGAAATTTGGGGTAAATCCACAAAATATTGTACAATTTTTTGAACATCTGAACAGCTGAAACTGTGGACAGCACGGTGACTCAGTGGTTAGCACTGCAACCTTTCAGTGCTGGGCCAAATCACCACTGTTTTTAATTTCCACATTTAAGGAGCCTTGCTTTTATATTAGGAAAATACATTATCAGCAACATTTATATTAGGTCCCGTCACAATTAAAGGGAATCTGTCACCAGGTTTTTGCTATTTAATCCAAGATCAGTTTTATTCAGGGCAGAGACCCTGATTCCAAGTATGTGTCACTTACTGGGCTGCGTGTTGTAGTTCCAATAAAATCAGTAGGACGATTATCACTAGAGGATTAGTTGTCTCTTGCCATGTAGTCCTTCTTATATATCCCCGCCATCATAGAAAGCTGCGGGGTTATACAGAGCTCAGTATTCAGAGAGCTGCTTGCTCTGTAGCAGAGAAAACACAGATTTTATCAAAATGATAGCAAGCAGACCAGTAAGTGACATGTTGCTGGAATCAGGATCTTTGCCCCTATATCATTCTGCTCTCAGATTACATAGCAAAAAACTGGTGACAGAATCTCTTTAATTTGGACACGATTATGAAATTAGTGAGAGTAGCCACAGTAAATCATACTGCCCTCTGTTCCTATGTCTTTTGCAGTGTGGCAATGTACAGGTGCCATTAGCCCCCATATTCTTTGAGTATAATGAATGACTGTCACCATTGTACGTATCATGGGCGGACATACCGCATGTGCAGCTGATGCCGCTGCACTGGGGCCCAGAGGCTCCGGGGGGCCCTGCAGTGTGGCTAATAATGAGGGCAATCTGGCCCTGAGGCTCCGGGGGGCCCCTGGTCAGGGAGAGATCCCTGTAGCTCTGCTGCCTGCAAGAGAAAATGGTAGCGGAGCTGCAGCAATCCATCCTGCTCCCTGCCCGTGCTTCCTCTCTCTCACACAGTCAGCGCGGCTGTGGCAGAGAGAGGAAGCTGCCAGCGACGGTGAGTGCGTGTGAGTGCTGACTCCAGACTCTGTACAACTTCACTGGAAGTCAGACCCAGCTCCTGCTCTGCATGTGCTGAAGCTCTTACAGCCAATCAGCTAGTTCCCAAATCAAAGGACAGCGAAGTCACATTAGATGTAGGAGAATGTGCTTGGGGGAGGTAAGGAGAAAAGGGGGGCTCCTCCCTTTGCATTCACTTTACTGAGCGTGCCATAACAAAGAATGGACAAATTGCTGCTGGAGCAAAACTTTAGGGTGGGTTCACATCCGTTAGATGCCATCCGTTTAACGCATCGGTTACTAAGCAGCACTAACGCTATGTAGCGGATGCATTAACGCACCCATTGCCAGCCATTATCGTAACGCATCCTAACGCATGTCAAATTCGGCATGCTTTAGCGATGTTCCATTACTTTGTGACGCACCCTCGAACGCGGTCTACCACATTTTCGTGTACGTTAGGTCTAACGCACAGTGAACAGACGCGTTCACGGTGCATAGACCTCCATTACTAATGCATGTCGATGCAAGGGTACCTTGCGTTAGCGCATGCGTTAACGTTATTGAAGAAAACAGTCAATTAAGCCATCTGCGTTAGCTCATCGTTAACGAATCCATAAATGGATCACTACGCGTGGATAGCTCATCCAAAGTTGTAAACGAATGGCCATTAAATGGAATGCACATAACGCAGATGTGATATACTCTGTCAGCAAAGGAACCAGGGAATAAGATGCAAAATAAATGTGATTTTACTATCTGTCCATATATCTGCCGTCTATCTATCTATCTATCTATCTATCTATCTATCTATATTATCTATCTATCTCATATCTATTATTATCTATCTACTATCTATCATCCAGGGCCCCAGCTATAATGAGGCGAGTAGAGCCTTCTGTCTCAGGCGGCGGCAGCTAGGGGGCGGCAGAGCAGAACTTATAACACGTGGTGTGGTGTGGTGCCGGCTGGCTCTCCTTAATCCCTCACACAGTCTCATCTGACCCCCCCTCCAGCTGTCCCACTCTGGACACTATATGTCCCGCAGTGAGATGAGCCGCCACGCCCCCCATGCACCCATTCCTTGCCTTTACAGCTCAGCCTGTCACAGCTGTCAATGACACTGCTATGCTGAACTCTTCTGTGCCCACAGGACCTGTGATGAGGTCACAGGAGGGAGGAGTCAGGGGTCACATGATCAGTGTCCTCGTTGTGTGCAGGACTCTGCTGTGATGGTTGTCATGGTGCTGGATGACTGAGGGTAAGTTTGTATGTGGGGTCGGGACGGGTTTGCAGTGTGGATGTAGCAGTGCTGTAGTGTGTACGAGGTGTACGGAGCGGAGCGCCGTTTGTACGAGTGTACGGAGCGGAGCCCATGTTGTTACGAGCTGGAATGTAAGCAGATGCTGTAACTTGTGCCACGGTGTGATGTACGGAGGAGAGCCATGGTATGTACGGGTTGTGTCGGATTGCGGAGTCGTGTGGATACGAGGGTACGGAGTGGGCCGTGGTGTTGCAGGTGGATGTAGCAGTGCTGTACTGTGTACGAGGTGTAACGGAGCAGAGCCCGTGTGTGTACGAGGTGTACGGAGGGAGCCATGTGTGTACGAGGTGGATGTAGCAGTGCTGTACTGTGTACGAGGTGTACGGAGCAGAGCCATGTGTGTACGAGTGTACGTAGCGGAGCCGTGTGTGTACAAAGTGGTACAGGCGTACGTGTGGTGGTGTACGGTAGCGGAGCCGTTGTGTACGAGGTGTACGGAGCGGAGCTGTGTGAGTATGAGGTGTACGGAGTGGAGCCGTGTGTGAACGAGGTGGATGTAGCAGTGCTGTACTGTGTGCGAGGTGTACGGAGCAGAGCCTGTGTGTACGAGTGTACTAGCGGAGCCGTGTGTGTACGAGGTGTATGGAGCGGAGCCTTGTGTGTACGAGTTGGATGGAGCGGAGCCATGTGTCTGTACGAGGATTACGGAGCCGAGCCGCTCGTGTACGAGGTTTACGGAGCTGAGCCGCGCGTGAAAGAGGTTTACGGAGCGGAGCCGTGTGTACGAGGTGGATATAGCAGTGCTGTGTGTGTACGAAACGGAGCCCTGTGTGTGCGAAGTGTACGGAGTTGAGCCGCTCAGCTCCGTACACACAGGGCTCCGTGATTGAGCCGTGTTTGTACAGATCGGAGCAGAGCCGTGTGTGTATGGAGTGGAGCTTTGAGTGTATGTAGCGGAGCAGCGTGTGTACAAGTTGTATGGAGCAGAACCACGTGTGTATGAGGTGTATGCTGCAAAGCCGCATGTGTACATGGTTTACGGAGTGGAGTCATGTGTGCACAAGGTGTACAAAGCGTGGCTGTGTGTGTATAAGGTGTACGGAGTGGAGCCATGTGTATACTGAGTGGAGCCTTGTGTGTGCGAGGTTGACGGAGCGGAGCCGTGTGTGTACGAGGCATACAAAGCGGAACCATGTGTGTAAAGGTGTCAGACGTGCATGTCAAGGGTATGTGGACATTCATACCTCCCAAGCATCCTGAATTCAGTGGGACACTACCGATTTTGAGAGTCTGCCCCGCTGTCCCGGCCGGGAGCTTTTCCCGTGGACACAGGAGTACATGCAGGAGCCCCGAGGAGCACTTTAAAACTGCACGTGATGTTCCACCAGAAGTGATGTGCTGGAAGCTGACTGGAAATTAGGTAATTCCGGGAGGAGATTGTGACGGAACCATGGAGGCACTTCAGGGAATGCTTCATATCCATCACTGTGTCCTCGCCTTGGAATCGGGGATGTCGGCCATGTGAGCGGATCATGATATGTCCTGCACCGGGAGGCTCAGGTGGGCACTACAATGGGAGCCGGGCTGCTATAGTATCTTTATAGAATCTTTGTTTCTTTCTCTCTGCTCTTTCTTTCTTTCTCTCTGTTCTTTCTTTCCCATCTTTCCTTTTCTCTCTTTTTCTTTTTCTTTCTTTCTCTCTGTTCTTTCTTTCCCCTCTTTCTTTCTATCTCTCTCTGTTTCTTTCTTTTTCTCTATCTCTCTGTTCTTTCCTCTCTTTCTTTTTCTCTCTCTCTGTTCTTTCCCCTCTTTCTTTCTTCTCTCTGTTCTTTTTTTCTTTCTCTCTCTGTTCTTTCTTTCCCCTCTTTCTTTCTTTCTCTCTCTCTGTTCTTTCTTTCCCTCTGTTCTTTCTTTCTCTCGCTGTTCTTTCTTTCCCATCTTTCTTTCTCTCTGTTCTTTCTTTCTTTCCCCTTTCTTTTTCTTCTTTCTTTCTTTCTCTCTCTTCTTTCTTTCCCCTCTTTCTTTCTCTTTCTCTCTGTTCTTTCTTTCTTCTTTCTTTCCCCTTTCTTTCTCTCTGTTCTTTTTTCTTTCCCATCTTTCTTTCTCTCTCTGTTCTTTTTCTTTCTCTCTGTTCTTTCTTTCCCCTCTTTCTTTCTATCTCTCTGTTCTTTCTTTCTCTCTCTCTGTTCTTTCTCTCTCTTTGTTCTTTCTTTCTTCTTTCTTTCTTTCTCTTTCTTTCCCCTCTTTCTTTCTTTCTTTCTTTCTGTTCTTTCTCTCTCTCTCTGTTCTTTCTATCTGTTTTCTTTATTTCTCTCTCTCTCTGTTCTTTCTTTCCCATCTTTCTTTCTCTCTATCTCTCTGTTCTTTTTTCTTTCTCTCTTTGTTCTTTCTTTCCCCTATATCTTTTTTTCTGTCTGTTCTTTTTTTCTGTCCCCTCTTTCTTTCTCTGTTCTTTCTTTCTTTCTCTCTGTTCTTTCTTTCCCATCTTTTTTTCTTTCTCTCTCTGTTCTTTCTTTCTCTCTCTGTTCTTTCTTTCCCCTCTTTCTTTCTCCGTCTCTGTTCTTTCTTTCCCCTCTTTGTTTTTTTTCTCTCTCTCTGTTCTTTCTTTTCCCTTTCTTTGTTTATTTATTTCTCTCTCTACTTTCTCTCTGTTCTTTCTTGCTTTCCCTTCTTTCTCTCTCTCCTTCTCTCTGTTTTCTTTTTTCTCTCTCTGTTCTTTCTTTTACTCAGTACCAGTGTGCCCATAGTACCAGTCACTGTGCCCTCAGTACCAGTCAGTGTGATCACCAGTGCTAAATGGGTGTGGTCGGGGCATGGACATGGGTGTGACAAGTTGTGAAATGGGTGTGGTCGGGCGTAGCATAAAAAACCTTTCTCCCTCAAATTGGGGGTGCGCCGTTTTGCAGTTCGCCTCAGGCAGCACAGAGGCTAGGTTCACCCCTGCTATCATCTATCTATCTACTCCCTCAACAATGGCAGCTCCTGGTGTATTTGGGATCTTGGGCAATGGAGACTCACTGGACCAGCTATGAGACTCACACTAAAGGCCTCATTGTGCACATTAGAGAGAAGTCATCACAATTTGATAATTTTTGCAGGTCCAAGAGAGCAATTAATGTATAACCGGACCTCCCGAATCTCCCCAGAGGTGGAGAAAAGGCTCAGGATCTTTGAACGTCAACTACTGATCCTCTTCCTCTCCTGTGAGATAATCCACCATCAGTGTCTGGTAATAACTTACTCCTCACTCCTATTGGAAGTGCATACGTTCCTAGGCCAGCTGAGTGTTCATATGTAGTAGAGATTTGGAATAGCTGTGGTCCTAACAAATGTTTGACTGATGGTAACTTAAAGAGGTGTTCCCATCTCCAACATCCTATCCTAATATGTAGTAGGTATAATATCAGTAATATTAGCAAATACCTCCAATTAGAAATATAGTATAGTTCTTCTGATTCTCTATGTAGCTTACCCATGTGCAGGGTATTGCAGTAGATTAGGTATCCTAGGGAAATCATAGGGAGACACCTGTCAGTTAAAGTGATTGGCGCTGGGAATAGCCGCCAGGGAGCACATCAGACCAATCAGCCAAGAAAAGTAGTTTCTGGCTGCCTTTTTATAGTATTTTTACTCTGAAATACCGCAGCATTTCAAGGTATAGCTTCAAGGTTGCAATCGTGCAGTGTCTGATTCATGCTGCCCTGGGCCGCATGTATTTGACATCAGGATCCCTTTAACAGAATGTCCTTTCTGCATATGTGGCCCCAGCTGCGCTTAGTGCCACAGATCCTAGAAGGGTGCATTAAAGGATTTCTCCACATGAGGTCCTCAGAGCATACACACACCTCCACCCTACCTCAGACCACCAGAGGGAGCCCTGTTAGGGATATAAAAGGAAGGTGGAGGCAGGAAGAAAAGAGAGAAGTCTAGCAGACAAGTGGAGAGAGGACAGCTAATAGCTCAGCAGGGGAAGACTAGTCTCCTGCAAGTTAGACTGAATTAGCTCAAGCCAGCGAGCTAGGAGCGTGCCGACGCCTAGAGAGCGGCAGAAGAGTCAGCCAACTAACTGCCGGTGTGTATAGCCTACTGAGGGCCTGAGTAGGCTGAGGGCTAGAGGAGAGGGTAGCATTCGGGGGCAGAGGAGCTTTACTAGCTCACCCCAGAAAGCTTATACCGGACCCAGTTAAGATACAGCAGCCGGAATTCCTGGAGAACTACAGGTCCCAGGATCACCAAAGAGCTGATACATAAAAGAGCCAGGAGACACGGAGGCCCTACAAGCAGGGAGTGTGGACTCCAGGAGAAGGCCCTACCACAAAGTCAGCCGGTGCAGGACAAAGTTAGGCCTAGCTACAAGCAGGTCAAAACTTACTACAGAGAGGCAAGAAACAGGAGGCCCTACACCTGCTCACTGGGGAGAATCTGGACGTGCACCCTTCACCCTACAGTGCTCTGGGATGTTCCTGCACTAATTCCAGTAAAGGTACAGAAGTGACTTGTGTGTGTGCTCCCATTCTTGTTCTTACCCGGCTGGTTTCCCTCCATCCTGCATCCCTTCATCTACGCTGCCCTGAGAGCCTGCTCCACCTGTGGGGAGCAATACCATCTAAGCTGCCACAATATCGGCCTCAGTGGACTGCTGCAGCGCTGATGATCCTCACCAGACACCACAGGTGGAGTCACGAATCACTAACATTATCCCCTGTAAATAAATCTCCTTTTTGGTGAGCGCCGAGGGCCACGGACCGAGTCGTGGCTACCTTGACATCCCCATAGAAGTCAACAGGCTCGGTGCCGAGTACCCCACGGCCCTGGCGGGCGACTCACATATACTTCACCGGTGGTGGGGAAAAGGCAATGATGGTGGTGGTGGAAAGGACAATGATGGTGGTGGTGGAAAGGGCAATGATGGGGGGTGGGGGAGAAGGCAATGATGCAGGTGGTGAAATGGCCAATGATGGGGTGGTGGGAGAGAAAGCAATGATGGAGGTGGGAGAGAGGACAATAATGGGATGCGAGGGGAGGAGGGGTGTGGGAGATTGGGATGGAAGGAAAGGGATTTATAATAAATTTAGGAACAGGGGGAGATGGAGGAAGACGTTACTATCGCTTATTATGTTTAACACAATTCTCTTAGTATATAGTGCACTCACTTATTATACATATCACAGACCCTTAGTATAAGTCATGGCCAAAAGTTTTGAGAATGACACAAATATTATATTTTCACATGATCTGCTGCCCTCTGGTTTCTATGTGTGTGTTTGACAGATGTTTTTATCACAGACAGAAATATAATTGCAAACATATGAGTAACAAAAGCTTATATTGACAGTTAGAATGAGTTAAAGCAGCAAGTCAATATTTGCAGTGTTGACCCTTCTTCTTCAGGACCTCTGCAATTCTCCCTGGCATGCTCTCAATCAACTTCTGGACCAAATCCTGACTGATAGCAGTCCATTCTTGCACAATCAATGCTTTCATTTTGTCAGAATTTTTAGGTTTTTGTTTGTCCACCCGTCTCTTGATGATTGACCACAAGTTCTCAATGGGATTAAGATCTGGGGAGTTTCCAGGCCATGGACCCAAAATCTCTATGTTTTGTTCCCTGAGCCATTTAGTTATCACCTTTGCTTTATGGTAAGGTGCTCCATCATGCTGGAAAAGGCATTGTTGATTGCCAAACTGCTCTTGGAGGGTTGGGAGAAGTTCTCTTGGAGGACATTCTGGTACCATTCTTTATTCATGGCTGTGTTTTTAGGCAAGACTGTGAGAGAGCCGATTACCTTGGCTGAGAAGCAACCCCACACATGAATGGTTTCAGGATGCTTAACAGTTGGCATGAGACAAGACTGGTGGTAGCGCTCACCTTGTCTGCTCCGAATGAGGTGTTTTCCTGATGTCCCAAACAATCGAAAAGGGGATTCATCAGAGAAAATAACTTTACCCCAGTCCTCAGCAGTCCACTGCCTGTACCTTTTGCAGAATATCAGTCTGTCCATGATGTTTTTTCTGGAGAGAAGTGGCTTCTTTGCTGCCCTCCTTGAGACCAGGCCTTGCTCCAAGAGTCTCCGCTCACATGGTGCAGATCACTCACACCTGCCTGCTGCCATTCCTGAGCAAGCTCTGCACTGCTGGTAGCCTGATCCCGCGCTGAAACACTTTTAAGAGACGGTCCTGGTGCTTGCTGGTCTTTCTTGTGCGCCTGAAGCCTTTTTGGCAACAATGGAACCTCTCTCCTTGAAGTTCTTGATGATGCGATAGATTGTTGACTGAGGTGCAATCTTTCTAGCTGCGATACTCTTCCCTGTTAGGCCATTTTTGTGCATTACAATGATGACTGCACGTGTTTCTTTAGAGATAACCATGGTTAACAGAAGAGAAACAATGATGCCAAGCACCAGCCTCCTTTTAAAGTGTCCAGTGGTGTCATTCTTACTTAATCATGACAGATTGATCTCCAGTCATGTCCTCATCAACACCCACACCTGTGTTAATGGAGCAATCACTGAAAAGAGGTTAGCTGGTCCTTTTAAGGCAGGGCTGCAATGATGTTGAATTGTGTTTTGGGGGATAAAGTTCATTTTCTAGCCAAATATTGACTTTGCAAATAATTGCTGTTAAGCTGATCACTCTTTATAACATTCTGAAGTATATGCAAATTGCCATTAGAAAAAGTGAAGCTGTAGACTTTGTAAAAATTAATATTTGTGTCATTCTCAAAACTTTTGTCCATGACTGTATAGTGTACTCTACTTATGTATAGCACAGTCCCTTAGTATAAAGTGTACTCGCTTATTATGTATAGCGTCATCCCTCAGTATATAGTGTAGTAACTTTTATGATGCCGTCCTTTATTATATAGCTTCCTCTGCTGTTATGTACAGTGCTGTCTCTTACATATTGTATTCTTATTATTTTTGTTATTCACAGCACCCTCTTTTATTACATAGTCCCCTCTCTTGTTAGATTTAAAATGACTGCTGATGGAGGAGCCAGTGACCAGACGACCAGTCCATTATCTCCTCCATTAGAAAAGAAGCTTTCCCATGCTCCATCAGCCATCATTGCATTATACAGCTAACAAGACAGGACGGTATGTAGTAAAAAGCTGGGCTTTATATAATCCAATATGTAAGGGACGGTACTGTACATAATGAGAGAGGGCACTGTATAATAAGGGATGGCAATATACGTAATAATGGAGACTATGTAATATATATATACATGTATGTGTTGTGTGGATATATATATACAGTACAGACCAAAAGTTTGGACACACCTTCTCATTCAAAGATTTTTCTGTATTTTCATGGCTATGAAAATTGTAGAATCACACTGAAGGCATCAAAACTATGAATTAACACATGTGGAATTATACATTACACTTTACAAAAAATGTGAAACAACTGAAAATATGTCTTATATTCTAGGTTCTTCAAAGTAGCCACCTTTTGCTTTGATTACAGCTTTGCACGCAGAAAAGGTGAATGGATGGATCTACATTACCCGGTTCCCACCGTGAAGCATGGAGGAGGTAGTGTGATGATGTGGGGGTGCTTTGCTGGTGACACTGTTGGGGATTTACTCAAAATTGAAGGCATAGTGAACCAGCATGGCTACCACAGCATCTTGCAGCAGCATGCTATTCCATCCGGTTTGTGTTTAGTTGGACCATCATTTATTTTTCAACAGGACAATGACCCCAAACACACCTCCAGGCTGTGTAAGGGCTATTTGACCAAGAAGGAGAGCTGATGTGGTGCTACGCCAGATGACCTGGCCTCCACAGTCACCAGACCTGAACCCAATCGAGATGGTTTGGGGTGAGCTGGACCGCTCACCTCTTCAATTTTGAATAAATCCCCAACAGTGTCACCAGCAAAGCACCCCCACACCATCACACCACCTCCTCCATGCTTCACGGTGGGAACTAGGCATGTAGAGTCCATCCGCTCACCTTTTCTGGAGGCTACTTTGAAGAACCTAGAATATAAGACATATTTTCAGTTGTTTCACACTTTTTTGTAAAGTGTAATGTATAATTCCACATGTGTTATTTCATAGTTTTGATGCCTTCAGTGTGATTCTACAATTTTCATAGTCATGAAAATACAGAAAAATCTTTGAATGAGAAGGTGTGTCCAAACTTTTGGTCTGTACTGTATACATATATATATAATATATAATATAATGTAGCTTTGTCGCCATAGAAGGAGAGGTGCCCAGACACATTTCTTGCACAGGGGCCCCAAGCTGTCAGTGTCTGCCCCTGGTACGTATAATGCGTACATTGTTGCTGGCAACACTTAAAAAAACAGGCACATGGAATTAAATTGCCCGAGACTGATCCCCCTATTACCTATGGAAGGAAATTGTTATTAATGCAATTCTCTATTTCACAAGTGAAGGTGAAAGGTTTGCAGGCTTCTACATTGCATTATGCACTACTTGTGTGTAGCCTTCCTTTTATGGAACTCAGGAAGAACATAACTGCTAATTGACGTCCATTAACAAATTAATATGAAGGACAATAGTAGACGGTGGTTGTCACACACCATGAAATAGGACACAAGAAGCAAAATCAGATATGAATGAAATGGCCTTTTCAATATGGGAATATAAACAACAGCTGTACAGATAACATCATAAGGTAAGATTAGGTTAATGCTGGTTTAAAGGGATTCAGGCACCAGGTTTTTGCCATCTAATCTGAGAGCAGCATGATGTAGAGACTGATACCCTGATTCCATAGATGTGGCACATACTGGGCTGCTTGTAGAAGTCTTCATAAAACTACTCTTTTAGTCATAAAACATAAAACTGCTCATAATTTTTCCCCTATGCTTGGTTAAGAAAAATAACCATTACTGACTACCACATTTTTTGTCCTTGATTTCTATTAGTGTTTCTTAAAGCAGAAAGTTGCCATTTGAAATGACTTCAGTTTTGTGCCATGTCTGTGATCTGATTTTTTTCAACAAAATAAAACAACTGAATGAACATCCTCCAAGGCCGGTGATTCCATATTTTTTGCCAGGGGTTGTATAATTGGTGTCCCTACAGTCTCTGAAGTCAGATGGGGAAAGCAGGATGCTACATTTGTTTCAGGGGATAACACATGAATTTACATTTGAATCAGAGGACAAGAGAAAAAGTTGCCTGCTATCTAATGTGTATGACCACCTTTACAAGGGATTTGCACTTAGTTATTTTCTTAATTGACATGCCTTTCTAGTACTGGCATAGCCTAAAAACTACCATGTGTTGACAGCTAAATATTGATAAAATCATGAAATTTTTATTAACGGAAATCTGTCAGCAGGATTTCACTCCAAGTTGAGCAATACCATTACATGGCCACTCCAGTCCTATCCTCTGCTACTGAGCAATACAAATTTGAATTCATATGTAAAGAAGACTTTAGCTGGGAGGCCTCTGTCACTCCAGCTCTATTCCCTGTCCAGCTTCGGCTCTTCCTTCCTGACTGACGACTCGTTTGCCTGAAGTCACACATCATAAAGGCAGTCAGTCAAGCAGGATGAGGTAGCACTGGATGGGGAATAGAGCTGGAGTAACAGAGGTTTCAGATCTACAAATAGTTATTTAGCCTTATTTTCATATCAATTCAAACACTTATTTTTCAGTAAAGCTGGGTTCATATTGTGTTTTACCAGCCCATTCAACACATAGCGTTGACGGGCTGGTAACAGTATAGCATAACGCGATCGCATTATGCTATACCCGCTAGTGCAGATGAATCAGCATTTGATTCATCTGTGCTAGCGGTGACGGAGCCCAGACGCTGCAGCCCGCGTCCGAGGTTCCATCACTGAATGACAGCACGTCGCGAACGCATGCCGCTTTATGGCATACGTCGCGATGAGCCCTCAAATGGGGGTGAATGGTAGCGTTAACGGACTGCGTTACACCGCGTTATACCGCGGTGTAACGCAGTCCGTCTAACAGACTGCCATAACGCAATATGAACCCAGCTTAAGAGAGGAACGGACTGGCCATGTAAAGGATTTACTGGACTTGTCTTTTAAAGAGCTAATTGTCCATATAAACAGTTTGGATGGTGAAATCCTGCTGACAGATTCCCTTTGAAGTATGTAAAGAAAAAAATCACAGTACATGCTTAAAAATTAGTTCTACAGATAAAACATGACAACATTACCTACTCAGCCACCAAACAAAGGCTAGAGCTGAAATATGAGTGTGAACTCCATCCCTATCATGAGTTTGTTACTAATATTATAAAATATGTTTTTTGCTTTGCTGTTGTTTTATTTCTGCTGCTCCAATGAGTATTATCTTTTATTCTAGCATATTCAGGGGAACAACGTGAATTAAAGAGAATCTGTCACTAGGTTTTTGCCACCTAATCTGAGAGCAGCATAATGTAGAGACTGAGACCCTGATTCCAGTGATGTGTCATTTACTGGGCTGCTTAGTGTAGTTTTGATAAAATCACTTTTATCTGCAGATTATCATTAGAGGACTAGTAAACCTGCTGCCAGGTAGTCAAGCATATTCATAAGCTCTGTATAACCCCGCCCCCACCACTGATTGGCAGCTTTCTGCCTACACTTTTGCATTGGCAGAAAGTTGCCAATCAGTGGTGTGGGTGGGGTTATACAGAGCTCAGCATTAAGGCTAGGTTCACATTTGCTGTTGTGTCTGCAGCGTATCATCCGCATTCCCAAACGCATTAAAAAACACTTTTAAATGCATGTTTATGCAGCTTTTTTCCGCATCATCTTATGCATGACGTTAAAAAATGCAGCGTTTTTATGCGTTTTTGTATACGTATGCGTTTTTTATGCGCATGCGTTAGAAATTTCCAATTTTTCCCAGTATCTTTTCCTTAACATCATACACCCAGTAGGCATGTCTCATGAGATTTCTATATATATATATACACACACTGCACTGAGGAAATCCTCACCTTTGGCTGCTGTATCTTCCTGCAAGATGGATCTTGACCTGGACAGCTTCCTAGAAGATCTGGATTTACAATTGAAGTTGGCTGCTGCCTTTGCTTTTGCTTTCTGGATTTACAATTGAAGTTGGCTGCTGCCTTTGCTTTTGCTTGTCAAGAACACAGAAGAAGAGAAAGACTGAGTAGATGTCGTCGTCGCTATTGGCAACACCCCATCCTTCACCTCCAAGAGAGCCGTGGAGCCTACCACTCCTTGTACACTAAGCTGCAGCAAAACCCAGAGAAGTTTTTTGACTACACTAGGATGTTGCAACAGAGCTTCCATGAGTTGCTGCAACGTGTCCAAGGATCCATTGCCAGGCATGACACACAGCTTCGGCGAGCAATTCCTGCTAAGGAACGTTTCTTGGTCACCCTGAGGTACGTAGTGTTGAACCCTAACCCTACCCTATCCCTAACCCTATCCTTAACCCTAATTGTAGTGATTTTTTTTTATTCTCTTTGCTGCAGATTCCTGGCTACTGGAGAGACATTGTCCTCGTTACATTTCCAATTCCGGATTGGGGTATCCACCCTTTCTGGGATTATTGTGGACACTTGTCGTGCTTTAGTTGGTATTCTGTGGCAATAATAACTCCCCCAACCCACAAGTGAACTCTGGATTGAAAATGCTTCCAAATTTCATGAAATTTGCAATTTTCCTAATTCTGTGGGTGCTGTGGACGGCAAACACATTAGGATTATGAAACCAGCTGGAAGTGGAACAGAGTACTTCAATTATAAAAAATATTTTTCCATAGTTCTAATAGCTATTGCGGATGCCGATTGTAAATTCGTTGCCATGGATATTGGCTCTTTCGGACGAGGCAATGACTCGCAGACATTCAAAAACTCAGACATGGGCCAACGTCTGTATGGTAATAATTTTAATATTCCGCCGCCACGACCTCTGCCCAACACTGATGGACTGCCAATGCCTTTTGTTGTTGTTGGTGATGAGGCGTTCCAAATGTGTGCCAACCTCATTAAACCCTACTCTAGTAGAAACTTAAATCACACCAAAAAAATGTTCAACTACAGACTTACAAGGGCACAAAGAATCGTAGAGTGTGCTGGTATCTAAATGGCGAATTTTGTGCACAGCCATTAACTTAAAAATTGACACTATTGATGAGGTTGTGAAAGCATGTGTTCTGTACAACTACATAATGATAAAAGAGCGGCCAAGCTTACAACCTGAGGAACCTGTTACATTGCATGACTACCAATATTAGCCTCTGAGAACCACTGTTGAAGTTGCCCAGATGAGGGATAAGTTTGCAGCTTACTTTGTTTTAGATAATGGACGCGTGGCCTTGCAAGATGAAATGATTTAATCCGCTAAAATGTACCTGTTATGTTTTGTACCTGTTATGTACCTGGTTAAATATTTGATGTTAAAATGTACATAATTTACCTCTAATTGTTCCTGATTGAAATATAAACTACCTTCCCTCCCAAAAAAAAGTATGTTTGTGTTGTAAAAAAACAAGTGTGTTTGTGTCGGCGGCTGCTCAGAAATAAATAAACAAGGTATAGTGTTAAAATAAAAAAACTTTTATGTACAACATTTTAACAAAAATAAAAGGGTTAATGTTGGGGTGATTTATTTTTTCTATGGGGTTTACGTGAGGGTGTAATGGGGAGGACCTTAGGGGTGTGGAGCTGTGAGGACTGGGTGACAGTTGATGAGGATGGGATTACAGGGGAAGGGGCAACCAGTTGAAGGATTGCATTAGGGATGACAGTAGAGACATTGGGGATAGATGATAAAGTGGAATCATAAGAATGTGACAAATTGGTAGGTGAGGGTGGAGGTGGTGGGTTCAAGGTGGGAAGAATTTTTTCGCTCCTGGTTTTGGTCCTGAGGCCCAGATTTTTTTCTTTCTTTTTCTTTTCAGAGTGGGAGTTGTGTGCTCTGGAGCTGTACTCTGGCAGGGTGCTGGACTGGGCCTCCTTAGGGGTGCTCTAGTGGGCAGGGGTGCTGGACTGGGCAGGGTGGGGGACTGGGCAGGGGTGGGGACTGGGCTGGGGGGACTGGGCAACAGCGAAGATCCTGATGGCTGCAGGGGTGCTGTCCTCTGGAGCACGGTGGATGGTGCCGGCTGCAGGGTGGAAGAACTTGGCAGCGTGGTCACTCGGTGAACTGGAGGCGATGGTGGTGGCGGATAGTTCAGTGCTGTGGGAGCTGGATAGTACATTTACTGCTGGTAGTATCCTCCGGTCTGTTGACTGTAGTCTTGGGACTGCTGCTGGGACTGCTGCTGCTGTAATGCATGGCTGTAAGCAACCTGGCAGGCCTGCATGACGTTGAGCTGGAGTTGAGGTGAAAGGTTTTCCGACACGCTCCGCTCAATTGCAGAAAAAAAATGTCGCGCCGGTCTATTAAGGTCTGCGTCATGGCTGTCTAGGCGATTGTTGACTTCCTTGAACACACTCTTCACTCTGTCAGGAATCAACCTAATCCCATCCTGGAAGACCAAGCTTAATTGAAGAAATTCGGGCATGCCTGACCTTTCCCAGGTCCTCTGCCGCTGACGAGAAGACCCAGCAAAAGCAGAGGTAGAGGGCCGGAAGAGGGGAAGACTTGATGGCCCGGCTGCCTCTTCCCCAGCCTGTGAAGCCTGCAAGGTTGCTCCATCACTGGTGGATGACTGGAACTGTGTCTGTTCAGTGGCTCGTGGATATGGGCCGCTTCAACCGAGGAGGCTCCGGGTTGTGTGGTGCTGCACCAGGTTCTGTGAAAAAAAGAGATAAATGTTAGTGAACAAATAAAGTTTGTGTTGTGCTGCTCCAGGTTCTGTGTGTGGGAAAAAATTAAACATTAGTCAAAAGAAAAAAATATATATATACTTACGTTCACTGAGCAAGCGCAGGCCTCAGAAAGGCAAGGTCACGGTGGTATTTATATTTTCTAAACCTTGCAGCAGAACCACTTCGAACCCGAACCTCCTCTTTCAAGTCCTTGTTGAAGCGGTCCTTCATCGAGCGCCAACGGATTTTGAGTTGCCTCACTGTGAACGGGGAAGAAAACATAAATTAATAGTAAACAATGCACATCTATTCACAGGTTCAATGCTGTTTCAGACCACTTTGCAACACTTACCAAAATCAGTTCTGGCTCGCGGCGTGGCATGGTCCCAACCAGGCAGCAGCGATGTTGCCACTTCTTCCCAGAGTCGTCGAATCACAACATTGTCAGAGTGCTGACGATCACGGGTGTCCCACAACGGTCCTCGCTTATGCACTAGGTGGATGAGTTGTTCATTATTTATATCCAATGTGGCTTGGTCCCGTTGTGAAACCTATAGATAAAATAGAAAAAATAAATTTTAAGTAAAACTGCAAAAATTGTATTCCAACTCTGATGAAACAAATACTTACACCCCGTCTTTCCTCCTGAGACACATGAGCCCGACGACCCTGGGAAGAATCCTCTCCACTTGACTGCTCCTCATCACTGCCATGTACCTGTAAAGAAATTAAAGAATTTAACACACGTTGAGTATTGCTAGTCAATACATACCCATCAGAAAAGTGAAGGTGATTACATAATCTTTGTCCGGTCCACCATGGGAAGAATTCTGTTCTTCACTGGAGGACATGGTTAAAACAGTAGGCAGTAGCCAAGTGAAACACTACAGAAAAAAAAACAGAAGAAAAATTAAACTTGTAAAGATCAAAAAACAAGGTAGAAAAAAAAAAGACAACAATACTTATATTACAGGCAGAAGTCCAACACCACAGCAGTCAGCACTGGCCAGGGACATACCGCAGCATCAGGAGGCCACCACAGCACCAGGAGATGACCACAGGAAAAACGCTGCACCAGGAGAGACATCCACTGCACCCAAGAGAATCAGCCAGTCTACAAGAAACAGAAAAAACATTCAGAGAGACAGACATTTCCAAAGCTGCTATACCTACATAGACAGTCTTGTCCTCACCACGACAGAAAGCATCACCAGGAACCAACCAGGAGCCAGACAGGAACCAGACCAAGCGACACGTCTAAAATTAATCAGAAAATAAATTAATAGAAAGTTAAAAAAATTGTGAGAGAGACAGTAAAGATGTATATCTTTGTACCGTGTTAGCCAGTAGATAGAAAAATATTTAGAGTTGAGAGTCCTCAGTGGTTGATACCTTTTAATGGCTAACTTAAAAGATGGTAACAAATTGCAAGCTTTCGAGACTACTCAGGTCTCTTCATCAGGTGTAGACTAATACAAAATCTGAGAATCACATATTTATACACAAAGCAGCACAGAAAAAATGCAATAGGTAAGACAAGTGACGTGAAGCAGAATAGTCATTATGGCAGAGGGATGAGCATAAATATTGGAACAGTTCATAGATAAGGAGTGTGAAAGTTTTATTGCCCTCTGATTGGGGTCTGGTAATGTTTTGTGATGTTTTCACAGGGTATTTGGAGTAAATTCCTTAATTGATGTAATAGGCCATAAAACCATGTGACAGGTTCATTCCAGCATTAAGAGTGTCAAAGGTCACCATCAATTTGTATTCGCAAATTCTTCTATGTCTTTGAGATGTGAAGCTGCTTCTCAGTACAAGTATTTTCATATATGACATGCTATGATCAGGGGAGCAAAAATGTTTTGCCACAGGTAGATCCATTCTTTTTTCTCTTATTGTGTGGCGATGAGAATTCATCCTTGTTCTCAGTTTTTGCCCGGTCTCTCCCACATACAGACCCCAGTTGGACATTTAGTACATATAATTAGGTACACCACATTAGATGTGATGCAGCTGAAAGTACCTGGCATCTTGTAGTCCTGATGTGAGTTGGGGATCTTTATCTTGTCCGTGGTCATTATAGATGCACAGGTTTTACATTTCTTCTTGTTGCAAGGGAAGGTTCCTGCAGCTGTTGGGGGGGACAGGGAACTTCTGACAATGATGCTTCTTAGATTTGGGGGCTGCCTAAAACACAGTAGTGGGGGGTCTGGAAATATGGATTGTAATCGGGCATCTTTTTGTAGTAAAGGTTGTAGTTTCCGTGCAGCTCCCCTTAGCACCTCCAGATTTGGATTGTAGGTGACCACTAGAGGCACCCGGTTATTTTCTTCTTTAGTTTTGTACTGTAGCAGGTGATCCCTTGATATTCTGGTGGCTCTTGTAATTTGGTTTTCAATTGTTCTTGGATGGTAGCCCTGATTTAAAAAGGTCTTTCTAAGGCGACCAAGGTGTTCATCTCTATCCATGGGGTTGGAACATATACGGTTGTATCTGATGGCTTGGCTGTAGACAATAGAGTTTTTTATGTGTTTTGGATGGAAACTGTCCCATTTAAGGTATGTTGGACGGTCGATTGGCTTCTGATACAGGGATGTCTCTATTTCATTGTCCTTCAGTTTAATGATGGTGTCCAAAAAGTTAATTTCAGTGCTGGAGTAGTTGAGTGTTAAATTGATGGTGGGATGAAATTGATTGAACTGTTCATGCAACGTCTTTAGCTGTTGCTCAGACTCCGTCCAGATGATTAAAATATCATCAATGTAGCGGTAGTAGGCCCGAGGCCTGATGGGACATGAGGACAGAAAGTCGCTTTCAAGCTTGGCCATGAAAAGATTTGCATACTGTGGAGCCATTTTACTTCCCATAGCTGTGCCAGTCTCCTGTAAATAGATCTTGTTGTCAAATTCAAAGTAATTGTGGGTGAGGATGAATTTTGTGAGTTTCACCACAGAATCAGCATCATTTGCGGTGTTTTTCATGAAGTCTTTGCAGGAATTTAATCCATCCTGGTGTGGGATATTAGAGTACAAGGATTCCACATCCATGGTGGCCAGGATGGTTCCTTCTGGTAGAGGACCTATTGCTGCTAGTTTATTCAGTAGGTCAGTTGTGTCCTGAATGTAGCTGGGTGTATCCTTTACCAGAGGTTTAAGAATACCCTCTACCCATCCAGATACCTGCTCAGTAAGGGTGTCCACACATGAAATAATCGGCCTTCCTGGATTTCCAGCTTTGTGGATTTTGGGAAGCATGTAGAATGTCCCTGTTCTTGGACTCTCTGGTATCAGGTCATCGGCTCTTATGGATTTGTCAGGCAGACAAGATACCAACTTGCTTAGTTCCTTGTAATAGTCCTGTGTAGGGTCCGACTCCAGTTTTCTGTAGTAGCGTGTGTCCGTAAGTTGTCTGTTTGCTTCCTTCATATAGTCTGATGTGTTCATCATGACTATTGCACCTCCCTTGTCAGCAGGTTTAATGATGATTTCTTTGTTGGTTTTCAGAGACTGTATGGCCTTTCTCTCCTGGGCACTGATGTTGGATGCTTGTCTCCTGTTGGTGTCTATGATGGTGGATTTTATCAAATATCTGAATGAGTCTATATATTTATCCAAATGAGGGTTGCGTCCAGGAGGAGGTGTCCAGTCTGACCTCTTCTTGGTTGTTGGGATTCCTTTTCCTTCAGTCCGAGTGTTTTCTGAATCTTCCGTTTTCGTTGTATACTTACATAGCCAGTGTTGTGGTATCATCCAGAGTCCAGAGAGTTATGGCCTTGCTGTGTCCACACTTCCTTTTACAGAGCTCTCAATTATCAGGTGGATGAATCACTTCCTTGTACAATTCATTAAATAAGCGCATGCGCATAGAACTCATGTTTATACGCATGTCCATGAATACACATGCGTTCTCATAGACTGCAATGCGTTTATTTGCCGCAGTCATCCGCATGCGCATGACTGCGCATATTTGCCCGATTTTTGCCGCTTAAAAAAATCCAACATGATGCGTTCACCAGACCCCGACGCACACAGAAAAACAACGCATGCATACGCTGACTCGTGCGAACTGATGCAAAAGCATGCACCCGCGTACACCATGTTAAAGATAGAGAAAGATTACGCATGCTGATTGCTGCGGATGTAACACTGCGCAAACAAACGCTAATGTGAAACCAGCCTAAGATAATTGGTAGATCTGCGGTAGAGCAAAGATTGTGATTTCATCAAAGTGACAGCAAGCAGCTTAGTAACTGACAGATTGCTGGATTCGGGATTTCTGCCCCTACATTACGCTGCTCTCAGATGAGGTAGCAAAAACCTGATGACAGTTTCCCTTTAAATAACATCAAAATCTTTCCACTTTTGACCTGAAGATAGGCCCTTTTTATAGGGGTTCTCCAGAACTGTGATATTGATGACCTATAGTCAGCTCTCACAGCAGTCAGATGTAAAGCGTGTATGGAGCTGGAGCAACACAATTACATGTAATAAGTATTGGCTATTCATGGTACCCATCAGAGCTAAGCTCCATAAATATATTTATGAAATTGTTTTGCACTTTACGCTAACATGCTATATCCAGGGTTGTCCAACTAAAAATATTCATAAAGGTGCTTCAAATAGTAAGTTAAGATTGTTTTATTCTATATATGTATTCTTCTATTACTTTTATATCTAAATAAATTTTAAAACATGTTATATTTCAAACACTATGCCCCCATAAGGACTTAAAAGACTTTTGGGAATGAATTTTAACATATTAATAGATTTTATAGCTGTAAAGCAGAGCTGACTGGGTATCTTAGCTATCAGGAAGGCAGACAAGGTAATAAAACATCTCTGTCTTCTCTATGGCTGGGCGTGCACATTTGTGAGCAAGCAGGTGACTTTGCATTGACATTTTAGAACATCAGTGCAGAAGAAAGAGTGGATCAGTTGGATGTTTAATGTCTATATGTGGACCACAACTGTTTAAAGAATGAGTTGAAAAACCAGGGGAAGTAGAACAGGGGAAGCGCATAGTTATTAAAGGCAGACTTCAGTGAGTTCCTAGTACAGTTGTTAGTAGCTGGTAGGCCGCAATGTTTGAAGCAAAAAGAGCAGCAGTAATAGCAAGAAGTAATCTCTGGATGAATGGTGGCAGATTGGATTTGAAGATACAGCAAAGGACAACTTTGGTGCCCCAGAACTGTGGTACAGATAGATGGAAGCACAACAAAATAGAACAAATGTGATCTTAGTGATAGTAAAGCACCACTCCAGCGGATTTTTTTAGTTGCAGCGCTGGAGTGTTGCTTCTAATCTAAGGTCCCCACACTTTAGGGTATGCCACACTAAACGAGATCGCTAACGAGATCGCTAACGAGACCGCTATAACGTCACTATTTAGCGATCTCGTTAGCGACCTCGTTGTGTGTGGCATGTAGCAACGATGTGGCCCCTGCTGTGATGTCGCTGATCATTCACTAGCGTTTTGGACCATTTTTTGATCGTTGGCGTCCCGCTGGTGAGCCTATATCGCTGTGTTTGGCACCTTTTGCGAACGACGAGCGACCTCGTTTGTGACGCATATGACAGCGGCGCAGGCGGGACTAGGGTTTTTAGCATCACGGAGTGGATCGCAATATCTGTAGGTTCTCTTTTGTGTCACAGAGAGGATCGCAGAAGTTGCAAAGCAGGCTAGCAGGACGCAGAGAGCAGGAGCGATTCTGGAAATTCCTATGAATCAGAAGCGCTCAGTACAGGCTAATGACATCCTAACGACCGCCAAAGTCGTTAAAGAGATCGCTGACCGCTGATGTGTCGTTTATGAGATCTCCTGTTTGGCAGCTACTAGCGACCTAAAAGAGATCACACCAACGATCTCGTTAGCTTGCGTCGTTATCGTGATCGCTCCTCCTGACCGTTACTGATCCTTTGGCTTGTCCCTGACCCTGAGTTTGTTTATTCCTCTGGTACTGAGCTATAGTCTAGGATTTGACACAGCTTGTTTGACAATTCTGCTGCCACCTGGTGGCAGCCTCGCTGCTGCACTACAGGCCTGGTTGATCTAAGTGCAGTCCTGCTTCCACTCTATTACCATCTTATGGAGCCTGAACCTACCTGCACTGCACACTATTGATGTCTCTTTGCACTCTCCTGAACCTACGGTCGGGCTTCCAGATACCTTCTCCAGGGAAAAGGAGAGGTTCTGTATGTTCAAGGAGAGTTGCAAGCTATGGTTTACTCTTAGAACCTGATTTTCCGGAGATGAGAGTCAGCGGGTGGGGATAATTATTTCCTTACTTCAGGAGGGACCTCAATTGTGGGCTTTCTCTTTGCCTGCTTCTGCCCCTGAACGTGTGTCTGTGGATAAGTTCTTTGAGGCCTTAGGACTTATTTTTGACGAGCCTGATGGGGTCAGAGTGGCAGAGGACACAATCATGAGTCTCTTTCAGGGTAAGCTCTCGGCTGAATGGTATTGCTCCGAGTTCTGTCGATGGTCCACTGAGGTGTCCTGGAATGACTCTGCGCTGAGATGTCAGTTCCGGAGAGGACTGTCGGATCACCTTAAGGACACTCTGTCTCTCCATCCACCACCCAGCTCATTGGAGGAGGCTATGACTCAGGCTATTGGTATGGATCGGAGGCTGCGGGAGAGAGGTGTTACACAGAGAGAGGTTCCGTTACTCCCTGCTAATCTTGTTGTTTTGTCACCGTCTGAACCTATGGCGGTGGGGCCACCAACCTCAAGGAGAAAATGAGGATACGGCGACGGGAAGGAAAGCTGTGTTTCTACTGTGGGGATCCCGGACATTGGAGAAAGGACTGCTTCTCCTTCCCACTGACTAACAAGCTGCTGAGTCTGGGTTATTATTGAAGAGGTCACCCAGACTCTCAGGTACCTTTTTCCTCATTTTCTAAAGTATTGTTGGAAGTGGAACTTTGTGGTGGAAGTGGCTTCACGCCCACTTCTGCTTTCGTGGACTGCGGGTTGTCCATGAACTTTATTGACTCTAACTTGGTGACCAAGTGTAAATTAGGGACAGTTAGACTGGAGACTCCTATTCATATTGCTGCCATTGACAAAACACCGCTGGCTAAGAATGTCATTAAATTTGTCTCAGAGGAGTTTTTCCTGAAAGTGGGTTCCTTGCACCAGATATGTATTTCATGTTTTGTTCTGGACAATCTTCCTGCGGGACTGGTGTTGGGGTTCCCGTGGTTACAACTACATAATCCTGTGATAGACTGGGAATCTCGGGACATTGTTAAATGGGTCCTAATTGTGTTCAAAGTTGCCTTACTACTGTACTTGTGTCATCCGTTAATCTGGAAGATATTCCGGAGTACTTGAAGGATTTTGAGGATGTTTTTTCTGAAAAGGAGGCTGAGGTCTTACCACCACACTGCCCTTTTGACTGTACTATCAATCTAGTTCCGGGTGCTAAATTGCCTAAGGCCCGTCTATACAATCTCTCTGGAGCAAATCGCTATGAAGGAGTATATTTCTGAAAGCCTACGCAAAGGCCACATCCGTCCCTCTGTTTCCCCTGTGGCGGCTTGATTCTTTTTTTGTAAAAAAGAAAGATGGTGGTTTTCGCCGTGCCTCGATTTTCAGGAATTGAATAAGATCACAGTGAGAAATACCTATCCCCTCCTGCTCATCCCTGATTTGTACAACCAATTATCGGGGGCCAAGTGGTTTTCTAAATTGGATCTCAGGGGTGCATATAATCTAATCTGTATTCGGGAGGGGATGAGTGGAAAACAGCATTTCTCACTTCTGAAGGGTTATTTGAGAATTTGGTTATGCCCTTTGGTTTCACTAATGCGCCAGCTGTTTTTCAGAATTTTATTTACCTTGTATTTTCTGATTTCACTGGGCACTTTATGGTGGTGTACAGTATTTAGATGATATCCTTGTGCTTTCATCTAACAAACAAATTCACATGGATCATCTACGTGCGGTTCTCCAGAGGTTACGGGAGAATTTGCTTTTTGAGAAACATGAAAAATGCTCATTTTTTGTTCAAGAATTGTCCTTTCTGGGATTCATTCTGTCTGACAAAGGGTTTCATATGGACCCTGGGAAGGTACGGGCCATTGTGGATTGGGTGCAACCCAGAGACTTAAGGGGTCTTCAATGTTTTTTGGGGTTTGCAAACTATTATTGGAAATTTATTAAGGGGTTTTCACAGGTGGTCAAGCCCCTCACTGATCTTATTTGCAGAGGGGCTGATATCAAAAGCTAGTCAGCTGCGGCTGTGGCGGCGTTTGCCTTTTTAAAGAAATGCTTTATGTCTGCCCCTGTTTTGGTCCAACCCGATCCGTCTGAACCATTCATCATAGAGGTGGATGCGTGATAGTTGGGGGTCGAGGCGGTGTTCTCCCAAGGACCCCCACTTTGACTAATCTGAGGCCCTGTGCCTTCTCAAAAAAATTATCTCCCGCTGAGAGAAATTACGATGTTGGGAATCGGGAGCTTTTAGCTATCAAGTTGGCCTTTGAAGAATGGAGGCACTTTTTGAAGGGGGCTGTTCATCAGATCACGGTGATTACGGACCACAAGAATATGTCTTATATTGGTAGGTCAAATGTTTGACTCCCAGACTAGCTAGGTGGTCACTTTTTTTTCCCACTCTAATTTTTCAATCACCTTTTGGCCTGGTTCCAAGAATGTCAAGGCAGATGCCTTATCTCACAGCTTGGAACCGATATCACCTCCGAACCTCCTTCCTCCATTCTTCAGCTCGGGGTGATCGTGGCAGTGGTGTCCTCAGAATAGGAGCTGGAGATTCGTGAGACTAAGTCTCTTGCTCCTCCGTCAATGCCTGACAACAAGCTCCTTGTTCCAGTCCAGTACCGATTGAAGGTGCTCCTGGAGTTCCACAATTCTGCACTTAGTGGGCATCCTGGAATCTTGGCCACTCATAGAGCTATTGCTAGGTTGTTTTGGTGGTCCTCAATGGCTTCTGATGTTGTCATGTTTGTGTCTTCCTGTGATACTTGTGCCCATGCTGAAAGCTCTCATAACCGGCCGGCCGGGGAATTGGTGCCATTGCCAATTACGGATAGACCTTGGACTCTTTTGTTCATGGACTTTATCACTGATCTCCCTCCTTCCAATGGCAAAACTGTGGTCTGGGTGGTGGTAGACAGATTCAGTAATCAGGGGCATTTTGTACCTTTGGCAGGACTGCCTAATGCTGAGACTCTTTCTAGGTTGTTTGTTGAGCACGTGATGCGATTGCATGGTGTGCCTTTGAATGTGTTGTTGGATAGAGGGGTACAATTTGTGTCCAAATTCTGGAGGGCTTTTTGTAAAAAGTTAGGTATTAGTTTCACCTTCTCCTCGGTCTATCATCCCGAAACCAACGGTCAGATGGAGAGGACCAATCAGTCTCTTGAACAAATTTTGCGGTGTCTTGTCACGTCCCAGCAGGAAGATTGGTGTTCTTTTTTACCAGTGGCAGAGTTTGCCTTTAATAACCATCAGTCCACGGGCACCTCTCCGTTCTTTTGTAATTATGGCTTTCACCCTCATTTTGGTCAGTTTTACAGGATGGACTCGGGGTGTCGAGGGGCAGAGTCGGCCATTTTGCGGTTGAGGGAGGTATGGAGGGAGGTCCAAGGAACATTGGGGAGACTCAGGGTAAACATAAACAGTTTGCTAATAATCGACAGTCTACATTCCTGTATTTCTGGTGGGAGATAAAGTATGGTTGTCTACCAAGAACATTCATCTGAAAGTTCCTTCTGCTAAGCTAGCTCCCAGGTTTATAGGTCCTTATGAGGTAATTGAGGTTGTCAATCCAGTTGTCTTTCGCTTACGCCTTCCTCCATCGCTTCGGATCCCTAATGTGTTCCATAAGTCTCTCCTGAAGTCATTTGTACCTTCCTTTGATGGGTCTCCATCCCATTCGCCTCCGGTTTCTGTGGATGGGCAGATGTAGTATGAGGCGGAACAGATTGTGTATCAACGCATGGTCCACAGTTCACTGCAGTATTTGTTTCATTGGGGATTACGGTCCTGAGGATCGATCCTGGGTCCTGATGCGATTAGTTCATGCCAATCGATTGGTTCGAGCGTTTCATGCGCGGTATCCTGGGAACCTGGGGTTTGGTGACCCACTTGGAGAGGAGGGTACTGTCATGAACCAGATCGGGTTTTGAGTCCTGTTTTCCCTTTTTCCCAGTCTGCCTCAGTCTGGCGTCAGGTTGGCTATTTATCATCACTGTTTACTGCAGCCGATGTCAGTTATAGTTTTTGCCTAGGGCTGCTGTAGCTCTGATTGCTCTGATTTGTCCTGTTGCGTTTGCTATCTGAACTCGTGTCTCTGTTTTCTCCTATTCCTATCCTGACTCAGTGTTCCCCTTTAGTGTGTTGACTCCCCGGTTTTGACTTGGCTTGTATCCTGACCTGTTTCTGTCTTTTGGCTTATCCACTCCTGACCGTTACTGGTCCTTTGGCTTGTCCCTGACTCTGAGTTTGTTTATTCCTCTGGTAATGCGCTATAGTCTAGGATTTGACCTGGCTTGTTTGACTATTCTGCTTCCACCTGGTGGCAGCCTCGCTGCTGCATGACATGCCTGCTTGGTCTAGGTGCAGTCCTGCTTCCACTCTATTGCCATCTTGTGGAGCACTGCAGCATTGTGATAGGTATATGTTTTTTTTATGGTATGTAGGACACTTAAACAGTTAAGAAGGGGTTGTCCAGTGGTAGAAAACCCCTTAAATCCTTTTATGATTCAAGTTGTTCCTCATTATTTGCTAATTGGATTTTTGTATTAAAGGAGCATTCTGATAATAAACAATAATAGATTCATGGTTGATTCGTTTTTCCTTTTGCTCACATTTATGGCTAGCCAGGGCCAGTCTCTAACACATCATGGGAGTCCAATGACACCCATTCTACTAAAAAGTAGTTGTTCCAGAATTAAGCCAATCCAACTTATCCTCTATTTGTCATTGAAATATTCCTTTAATGGGCAAGTAACCTATGAATGTATAGGATTACACAAATGCTCCCAAAGTTTAACACCAGGGATTTCACGTAACATAGCATTCATGCAGTCTCCATTATCCAAAACTGAGACTTACAAGATTCCAGTAGATGGCAGTCCTTACCCGGGAACATTTTTAGGAATTAGCTCCCAGTGGTGCAAAGATGAATCCATGCAGGAATGAATATGGCTGTGAGCATATTTAATCTATTCTGCACACGATGTTGTCTTCTCTTGCATACAACTTTCGATGCTACTGTCCCCAGTTCTGTGATAGATGATAAATATATCAATTAACTTATAGGCACAAACTAGTTCTACATCTTGAGTTCAGTATTTGTGTATCCGGCTTAGGTTCAGAGGCTGAATAATGTCTGGTGACACCTTTCATTCCCTTGGAGAAAGTATATCGTCCAACTGTCTAAGATTATGCCGTTTTATGGAAGGTTCTCCTCCTGTAGGCGCTCTGCTTGTCAAAACCCATTCAAGGATTTTGGCAGAATCCATGAGGAAAAAAAGTCTTAATTTCAGTTAAATTGATTTTTTTATGAGATTTGCTTCTCAGAAACCAGTTGATAATATTTGATGGAACAAGAAAACGGAAATTCTGATCTGGACCGCTAGAAAGCTGCCAAATTTCCTGTTTGATTCCGCGCATATTCCCCTAAGTTATAAGCAACTGACAAAAGTAGATTAACATTGAATGTCCTGTCAGATGCGTGACTGTAATATACCTGCCTTCATTTACATCATTGTACTTTTCGCAGTGTTTTCTGTCAATCATACATCAGTATTAATTTCTTTCCCCTGTCTCTTCTGCACTCTCTTCTTCTAAGACGTGGTCTCAACACATCTATGTATTTTTTGACTAAGTTTCTGTCTCTTTTCATTATCTTGTCCCGAGGCTTAGATGTCCGTCCATTTTCTTTGGTAACCCGTTAGTTGCTGTTTTTTTTTTTCTAGTTTTGAGCTTCCTTTTCTCAGGTCTTTATGGTCTCTTTTATAGTCTTAATTTCCAAAGTCTTTATTTCTTACTCAGGCACGCTTAGGGTCTTTTGTGTGTAACCCCCTCTACTTTATGCCTCACGCTGTAATAACCCGGAGAGGAGGAAGGGCTTAGGTTTAGTATCATTCCCTCATTTCATTACAGATCAGTGGCTGAAAAAAAGATTAGATCCCTCCTGCGTTACCAGGACAGCAGCTAAACTGTGCTATTTCTTAATGACGTCTCGGAACAATATGCTGTGTCCACATCCAGAGAAGCACCATCACCCCTCCCCCCATCCGGCATGATGGGGTTCTGTGAACGGAGACCCCTATTATCGTTAAATACCTATTAGTTCCGGTGACAATCTTGGCAAGCATACCAGGCGTGGGAGAGGCATAGTCAGGATAAAGCGACGTGGCTTTTCATTCTTACGCACACCACCAATTAGCTTCTCATTAGCGGGAACAGCCGCAGGCGTTAGTATCTCGCCCTCTCCATGCGTCGCTGCCCGCCTCCAAGCAAGAGAAAGGTCAATGTCGCCGCCGTGTCCCAGATGAACACATCCCAGAAGTAAATCATCTCTAGTTAAGGGAGGGGGATAGAGATGTGCATAATATGGGAGCTCGGAGACTACGTGGTTGGAGTGGAAGTCGTGCAATAAACACTCTTGACAAACCTTTCCCTGACCTTTCCCAGATTTATTAGAGTTCTGTGTCTCTGAATAATAGATGTATGTGGTTAATAGTTCTGTTTTGGCTGCAGATCTGTGCATGTGACTTCCCAAATTGCGCGAGGGGATCTTGTAGCTAGCGTGTTCCGACGTTCTCATTTTTGTTTCTAGATTAGTTCGACACTGCAGCTTTTTTTGTTACCCTTCATGGAGGTGAAATCATCATAAAGATGATAAAGCTTGAGGAAATCCACATATCTAAAGATGCAGCAAGCTTGCCAGCGCTGGATTATGTACCTGGATTCCTCTGTAGTTAGAAACATATTACTGCAGTATGGTTGTTAAATGCAAAGCGCAGTCTGTTACCTAGAAGATGTAAATTATATTTATTAACTAAGGAAACTATGGGAATAAAATGGGACCGGATGCTCGTACTTTCACATTAACCACAGAAGTAGAGAATATAATGCTGATTAAAGGGAACCTGTCAGCATGATTGTGCACAGTAACCTACAGTCATGGCCAAAAGTTTTGAGAATGACACAAATATATTTTCACATGATCTGCTGCCCTCTGTTTTTTATGTGTGTTTGACAGATGTTTTTATCACAGACAGAAATATAATAATTGCCAACATATGAGTAACAAAAGCTTATATTGACAGTTAGAATGAGTTAATGCAGCAAGTCAATATTTGCAGTGTTGACCCTTCTTCTTCAGGACCTCTGCAATTCTCCCTGGCATGCTCTCAATCAACAGTCCATTCTTGCACAATCAATGCTTTCATTTTGTCAGAATTTTTAGGTTTTTGTTTGTCCACCCGTCTCTTGATGATTGACCACAAGTTCTCAATGGGATTAAGATCTGGGGAGTTTCCAGGCCATGGACCCAAAATCTCTATGTTTTGTTCCCTGAGCCATTTAGTTATCACCTTTGCTTTATGGCAAGGTGCTCCATCATGTTGGAAAAGGCATTGTTGATCGCCAAACTGCTCTTGGAGGGATGGGAGAAGTTGCTCTTGGAGGACATTCTGGTACCATTGTTTATTCATGGCTGTGTTTTTAGGCAAGACTGTGAGAGATTTCCTTGGCTGAGAAGCAACCCCACACATGAATGGTTTCAGGATGCTTAACAGTTGGCATGAGACAAGACTGGTGGTAGCGCTCACCTTGTCTTCTCCGAATGAGGCGTTTTCCTGATGTCCCAAACAATTGAAAAGGGGATTCATCAGAGAAAATAACTTTACCCCAGTCCTCAGCAGTCCACTGCCTGTACCTTTTGCAGAATATCAGTCTGTCCATGATGTTTTTTCTGGAGAGAAGTGGCTTCTTTGCTGCCCTCCTTGAGACCAAGCCTTGCTCCAAGAGTCTCCGCCTCACAGTGCGTGCAGATGTGCTCACACCTGCCTGCTGCCATTCCTGAGCAAGCTCTGCACTGCTGGTAGCCCGATCCCGCAGCTGAAACACTTTTAAGAGACCGTCCTGGCACTTGCTGGTCTTTCTTGGGTGCCCTGAAGCCTTTTTGGCAACAATGGAACCTCTCTCCTTGAAGTTCTTGATGATGCGATAGATTGTTGACTGAGGTGCAATCTTTCTAGCTGCGATACTCTTCCCTGTTAGGCCATTTTTGTGCATTGCAATGATGACTGCACGTGTTTCTTTAGAGATAACCATGGTTAACAGAAGAGAAACAATGATGCCAAGCACCAGCCTCCTTTTAAAGTGTCCAGTGGTGTCATTCTTACTTAATCATGACAGATTGATCTCCAGCCATGTCCTCATCAACACCCACACCTGTGTTAATGGAGCAATCACTGAAAAGAGGATAGCTGGTCCTTTTAAGGCAGGGCTGCAATGATGTTGAAATGTGTTTTGGGGGATAAAGTTCATTTTCTAGCCAAATATTGACTTTGCAAGTAATTGCTGTTAAGCTTATCACTCTTTATAACATTCTGGAGTATATGCAAATTGCCATAAGAAAAAGTGAAGCAGTAGACTTTGTAAAAATTAATATTTGTGTCATTCTCAAAACTTTTGGCCATGACTGTACAATGTCAGGTTGGCGCCGTTATACTGATTAACATGATACCTTGGTTGATGAAATCCGTCGTATTGTTGTTTAATCTTTATTTTCAGTTTTGAGTCAATGATATTCTCGTGCTCCGGGGCTGCCTGTAGGGGGTCTTCATGTGGTGTTCTGCTTATTATTCATAATGCAGCCTGCTGACAGGTCACTGTTCCCTCACTGACCTGCCTCCTAGTTTACATACTGGATTTAATATGGTTGGAAAAAAAATTCACATTCATCAGGCAGGCACCACCGGTGCCTGCGCTGCAGCATGATAAGGTGGATAATATGCATATTTTTATTTTTTTTAGACTTAGATTTTAAGAAAATTTTTTTATTTTTTTTCAATCAAATGGCACTGGCGGCTGTGCCACCGCAGTAGCATCTATAGCGTTCTTATAGGTGCTACTGCCCAGGCCCGGCCGGCGCCATTTTGGCAGAGGAAAAAACATTAGGCTTCAACAAGATGGAGCCGGAGGCGCCTGCGCACTAGCATCTATCAGAATGCGATAGATGCTATTGCACAGGCACCGTCGCCTTTTTGTTTAAAAAAAATTCTTAAACAAAACTATATATCTAAAGGAAACGAAAATATGCATATTATCCACCATATCATGCTACAGCACAAGTGCCACCCCCAGTGCCTGCCTGATGAATGTGAATTTTTTTCTTTCAAACCATATTATATTCAGTATGTAAAATAGGGGCAAGTCAGTGAGAGATCAGTGACCTGTCATAAGCCCATACAGATGAATATGTAAGCAGAGCACCACATAAAGCCCCCCACCACCACAGGCCACCCCGAAGCATGAGAATCTCATTAACTGAAAACTACAAATACAAATTATACAACAACCACAAAACGGATTTCATCAACCAAGGTATAATTTTAATCAGTTTAACAGCACCAACCTGACAGTGTCTGTAGGTTACTGTGCACAATCCTGCTGACAGGTTCACTTTAACCAGCCCATACACATAGGATATACAGTGGGTACGGAAAGTATTCAGACCCCTTTAAATTTTTCAGTCTTTGTTTCATTGCAGCCATTTGGTAAATTCAAAAAAGTTCATTTTTTTCTCATTAATGTACACTCTGCACCTCATCTTGACTGAAAAAAAAACAGAAATGTACAAATTTTTGCAAATTTATTAAAAGAGAATGATGCAACAAGTTTTTCACACATGGATTTGGGGATCCTGTTGTCCTGTCCCTGCAGCTAAAAAACACCCACGTAGCATGATGCTGCCACCAACATGTTTCACTGTTGGGATTGTATTGGGCAGGTGATGAGCAGTGCCTGGTTTTCTCCACACATACCGCTTAGAATTATCACCAAAAAGTTCTGTCTTCGTCTCATCAGACCAGAGAATCTTATTTCTCATAGTCTGGGAGTCCTTCATGTGTTTTTTTTTAGCAAACTCTATGAGGGCTTTCATATGTCTTGCACTGAGGAGAGGCTTCCGTCGGGCCACTCTGCCATAAAGGCCCAACTGGTGGAGGGTTGCAGTGATAGTTGACTTTGTCAAACTTTCTCCCATCTCCCTACTGCATCTGTGGAGCTCAGCCACAGTGATCTTTGGGTTCTTCTTTACCTCTCTCACCAAGGCTCTTCTCCCATGATTGCTCAGTTTGGCTGGACGGCCAGGTCTATGAAGACTTCTGGTGGTCCAAAACTTCTTCCATTTAAGGATTATGGAGGCCACTGTGCTCTTAGGAACCTTGAGTACTACATAAAATCTTTTGTAACCTTGGACAGATCTGTGCCTTGCCACAATTCTGTCTCTGAGCTCCTTGGCCAGTTCCTTTGACCGCATGATTCTCATTTGGTCTGACATGCACTGTGAGCTGTGAGGTCTTATATAGACAGGTGTGTGCCTTTACAAATCAAGCCCTATCAGTTTAATTAAACACAGCTGGACTCCAATGAAAGAGTAGAACCATCTGAAGGAGGATCACAAGGAAATGAACAGCATGTAAATTAAATATGAGTGTCTGAGCAAAGGCTTTGAATACTTATGACCATGTGATATTTCAGTTTTTCTTTAGAAATGTTTGCAAATTTATTAAAACATTTGTTTTTTTTCAGTAAAGATGGGGTGCAGAGTGTACATTAATGACAAAAAAAATGAACTTTTTTGAATTTACCATATGGCTGCAATGAAACAAAGAGTGAAAAATGCAAAGGGGTCTGAATACTTTCCGTACCCACTGTATACAGTTTGGATAATTTCAGGCAACCATTGCTTCAAAAATTTAATGCCTACGACTGTTCACAATGGTCAGTGACAAACTTGCATATGCCAAAGTTTGGTAGCTGAAACTTAGATTTGTATGTACAGAATGGTGGCTCAGTGATCACAATATTGCGTTGCAGCACTGGGTTCCAACTTCCACCAAGGATAACATCTGCATGGAGTTTGTATGTTCTCCCCGTATTTGCGTCGGTTTCCTCCGGGTTCTCCGGTTTCCTCCCATACTGTAAAGACATACTGATAGGGAATCTAGATTGTGAGCCCCAATGGGGACAGTGATGATAATGTCTGTGATGGTTCTAAATTATGTGTCAAATCTGACCGGTTAGTCTGTCATTTTGCTGGTGGCCTCATTAGCTTGGTAACCAACAATCCTACCACATGACCTCATATTACAAAACTCTCGTAGTCCATCAGTGGTTGCTACAGCTCCTCAGTAGTTAGGTAAAGCAAATCGGATTTATTGTTATATCTTCTAAATCTGTTCTGTTTCCTCTTAATGGTGCTGTAAATGCAAAATTACATAATTGACCAAGAAACAAAAAAACAGATTTTTGTGGCTCATGGTCTAATGACTCACATTCATAATCGAACTGTTCCTTGAGTGGGAGGAAGCCTGTAGGGCTAAAGACATGTAATATGCTATACTTTTTCTCTTGGCCACTATAGCTTCTCTTATATCACTTTCCCTTTTCTAATTTTGTAGACAATACTAGGGACTATTACCCAATCACTGTGATGGATGCCCACACCTGATGAGTAATAACATGTAAAGGGAAGCAATAACGGATTTTTTTGCTCATGTCAGATCAGAAACCATCAAAGCCTGTTGATCATGCACTGGATACTGAACTGTTGGACAGCCCACTGTTATGTAATTGAACAAGTATCCACATGACCTTTGTTTTGTGGATGTGCGAGTGTATGCCTGGCCCTATTTCTGTGAAAAAGTGAGTACATCATATCAGTAGGCTAGAGTACAGTACACCTGACTTTAGATGTCTTAAAGGAAATCTGTCAGCAAGCTTTTGCTATGTAATCGGAAGACCGCATGACACATGTCCGGCTGTGTGCTGTTGCTACTTAGACTGAAGGTTTAATCACCTTGTGATTAACACTGCTGTTTGACGCCGTGGTTCAACTCTGCGCTCTTCTGTGATAAGCACCACACTGTCTATAGATAGAGCCTGGTGTGGGTGGGGTCAGCTGTGGCATGAGCGAGGTTAGCTTTCTCAGCTCTGCTGCATTGTTAAATCTAAAAAACTCTGATTGTGTAAGATCGAGAGCACCCAGTAAGCTAAGTGATACATCATTGGATTAAGGATCTCTTTTCCTACATCAGGTTGCTCTCACATGAGGTATCTAGAACCTACTGACAGATTCCCTTTAAAGGATGAGGTAATATCTGGACAAGGTGCCATCTAATCTGGGCCATATTGGATGCAGAAAAGAGAAATGCTTTCATTAATGAACATTGGGTATGGTAATGGTTGGTCAAATATATGCCAATGAATCATAACAAAGGTAAGAGCTATATTCTTCCCTTTATTAAGATGATAGAGTCTATGGTGTAACAGCCACTGACTAGGCACAATTAGCCAGATGGAAGTTAGCGAAACAATGTATTTAGTTTTACTTCCCAAGGATTAAGAGAGAAACATTTTCCTTAGATTAGGTTGTAACTGATTTTCACATACTTCAAGTAAGGAAGTACCGTATGTGGCTGATAATCTTTAAAATGTGTTTCTTTATCACAAGCAGAGATTTATATGTATGGAGTAGTGTTGAGCGATACTTTCCGATACCCAAAAATATCGGATCGGAATGGTATCGCCGATATCACTAAAATATCGGCGATACCCGATACCGATACCGGAAGTCCCATGTAAGTCTATGTGAACAAAATATCGCAACTAAAAAAACCCTTTCTTTCGTTGTAAACACAAAATATACACACATAGAATACATATATATATATATACATGTCATTGTGACATATATATATATACATATATGTATAGTTTATACACTTCTACATAGTAAAATAGCCTCTGATTCAATTGCCGGGTAAAGCCGGCTTCTGTGAAAAGACAGAAGCACCCGACATGAAATGACACTTGGTGTACATAGGGTTAACCATGTCTTTTCATGTCGTTTGCTATCTGATTTGCACAAACAATTACATCAGTCTATGTGTGCAAAATTTCACACCTGTAGGGGTTAATTAAAGTTGTAAATTCGTTGTAAAAAAAACGGACTTTTTTGCTACGAATTTACACCTTTAATTAACCCCTACAGGTGTGAAATTTTGCACACATAGACTGATGTAATTGTTTGTGCAAATCAGATAGCAAAGGACATGGTTAACCCTATGTACACCAAGTGTCATTTCATGTCGGGTTCTGCATTTTCACAACAGCCGGCAATTGAATTAGCGGCTATTATACTATGTAGAAGTGTATGAACTATAAATATAAATATATATATATATGTGTCACAAATTCAATGACATGTATATATATATATATATGAGGTGTAAAATTGTTTAAAAAAAATGCGTGGGCTCCCGCCCTATTTTCGCAACCAGACAGACAAAGCCAGCGAATGGGGGCAGATAATAATAGCCCAGAGAGGGACCATTATTTTTGGCCCCCCCTGGCTACTAACATCTGCCCCCAGACACCCCAGAAAAGACAAATCTATAATTAGATTCGCCCTTTCTGGCACTTTGCCCGTCTATTCCCATTGCCCTGTAGCGGTGGCGAATGGGTTAATATGGGGTTAAAGCCACCTTGCAATTGAAAGGTGACCTTAAGCCAGGTTAATAATTGAGAGCTGTCAATTAGACAACTATCAATTATTAATCCTATTGCATGAAATAAAAATAAAACACACACACTTTAATTAAAAATCATTTTAATGAAATAAAGACACATGTTTTTGACCATCTTTTATTTGACTGCAAAAACCATTTCCTGTAATAAAAATAAAATAAAAAAGCAAAATTATTCTTACCTATCCCATGCACAGTCAGGTCCCATGGTGTAATCCTTCAGAAAGGGTTAATGTTTACTGCAGGGACCGCAGCTAATGCTGCAGCCTCACAGTAAACCCCCAAATGAATGAGTTCCTCTCCTGGCTGACAGGAGAGGAAGTGGAAAGCTTAATTGATTGCTTTCCACTTTCACTTCAGGTCAGCCAGGGACACAATCAGTGACGTCAGAGGGAACTGATTAACAAAAATAGGGGTTCCCTTCGAAAAAAAAATGGCGTCGGGTCCCCCCTATTTTGTTAACCAGCCTGATGAAGCAGACTGCTGAGCAGTGGCGTACCGTGAATGAAGCAGACCAAGCAGCTGCTATAGGGCCCGGACAGGTGAGGGGGCCCTCGATGGTCGGGTAGCTGTGCTGACACAGTACTACCAGGGGGTCGGCGGGGGAGGGGGAGCGCAGCTCTTCTATATACTCACCCCTCCTGGTGCGGTCTCTGCAGCCCCTGCTCTTCTCCCACGGTCTCCGACGCCTGTGTTCAGCGGTCAGGTGGTACCGCTCATTACAGTCATGAATACGCACATATTCATGACTTTAATGAGCTGTCCCGCGTGACCGCTGAACACTGGCGGCGGAGACCGTGGGAGAAGAGCAGGGGCTGCACAGACCGCGCCGGCGGAAGGGTGAGTATAAGGGATATTTACCTGTCCCGTTCCACCGTTGCTCGCGTCCTCTTGCTGCAATGTTCAGGTCAGAGGGCGCGATGACGTAGTTAGTGCGCGCCGCGCCCTCTGCCTGATCATTCACTGCTGGAGGACCCCGAAGACAGCGGCACTCAGCAGTGGAGAGAGGACAGGTAAATATCTCAGGTGCCGGGGCCCTGAGCGAGCGGTGACATCGGCACCTGGTGTCACCCCCTGCTCAGGACACCGGCACCTGGCCCTCAGCGACGAAAGGTGAGTATGTCTTTTTTTTTTTTTGGTTGCAGCAGCTGCGGCAGCATAAGGGCCTATACTATGGAGCATCTATGGGAGCACAATCTATGGGGGCATAATACATTTTTTTGTTTAATGTGTCCCCTCACTGTGCTGGCACTTTACATTTACAATGGCTCTGGGTTTTTTTTTTTGGGGGGGGGGCCCATTCAGACTTTTGCTATGGGGCCCCATGATTTCTATGTACGCCCCTGCTGCTGAGGCATGGTATTTAAGGCTGTTAAGGAGCCAATATCCATGGACCTTGCCAGCAGCGTCGGACTGGAGTACCTTGGGCCCACCAGAGAAAAAATATTCTTGGGGCCCACCATCATACTTCCCAACCTTTGAAGAAGGGAAAGAGGGACAAAGGCTGTGGCACGCTGTGCCTGCTGCAGCAAATTTTAGGCCATGCCACGTTGCACCACAGACTGTCCAGGAGTTGGTGGATGCTTTAGTCCAGGTGTGGGAGGAGATCCCTCAGGAGACCATCCGTCGCGCTCATCAGGAGCATGGCCAGAAGTTGTAGTGAGGTCATACAGCATACCTCCCAAATTTTGAAGACAGGAAAGAGGGTTAAAGGCTGCGGCGCGCGTAGGGCGTCGCTGCAAATTTTAGGCCACGCCCCGACCACACCCATTTAACAGCTAATCACACCCATATCCTCGCCCCAAGCGTACCCATTTAGCACTGCTGATCACACTGACTGGTAATGAGGGCACAGTGGATGGTACTGAGGAAAAGAAAGAAAGAGCAGCGAGAGAGAAAGAACAAACAGAGAAAGAAAGAGAGGAAAGAAAGAAAAGAGAGAGAGAAAGAAAGAACAGAGAGAAAAAAGAACAGAGAGCGAGAAAGAAAGAACAGAGAGCGAGAAAGACTAGAGAGAGAAAGAAAGACTAGAGAGAGAGCCAGAGGCGTAGCTAGGGTTTTGGTTTAGTGGGGGCGAAACTTCTGAGTGGGCCCCTAATCAGAGAACCTCAGCAAATGACCGCGCTGTTGCCAAAAATAATCTATATATAAAAAGACCAATATTGATATTACCGCCATATGGTCTGTGGTAAATAATACCAGTCCTACAGAACATATAATAGATTACAGCACAGGTACAGATAATGACTTACCGCTGATGTTCTTTCTAATGGAATTGTTCACTTTTCATTTCTTTTCCATCTGGCCCAGACCGACATGACGACTTCTCCAGCCAGGACTCGACTGCAGAGATTACAACAAAGACACATTTCACTTCTCATATTTTTAGCACTGTCTTGGTCACCAATTGGACTATTCTCAACCTGCACAAACTCCTCATCCTGCTGATACCCCAATACTGAGCCGCTGCTGCCATATGTGTCCCTATTTCTGCACCTGATACCCCAATACTGAGCCGCTGCTGCCGTATGTGTCCCTATTATTGCACCTGATACCCCAATACTGAGCCGCTGCTGCCGTATGTGTCCCTATTACTGCACATGATACCCCAATACTGAGCTGCTGCTGCTGCTGCTGCCGTATGTGTCCCTATTACTGCACCTGCTGTGTGGTTCTGTGTGACCTCTAAATTTTAAAGCACCCCTCTAGAATATAGTAATGCCGGGTGCAAGTGCCCTAGAAAACAGTGACCACATTTTGTCCCCTAGACTGTAATAATGCCCTGTGTGCCCCTTTGACAGTCACAGTAACACGAGTTCCCCTATAACAATAAGTGTCCACTTTACATATGCCTCTAGTGGTCACCTACAATCCAAGTCTGGAGATGCTAAGGGGAGCTGCACGGAAACTACAACCTTTACTACAAAAAGATGCCCGATTACAATCCATATTTCCAGACCCCCCACTACTATGTTTTAGGCAGCCCCCAAATCTAAGAAGCATCATTGTCAGAAGCTCCCTGTCCTCCCCAACAGCTGCAGGAACCTTTCCTTGCAGACAAAAGAAATGCAAGACCTGTACATCTATAATGACCACGGACAGGATAAAGATCCCCAACTCCCATCAGGACTACAAGATACCAGGTACTTTCAGCTGCATCACATCTAATGTGGTGTACCTAATTATATGTACTAAATGTCCAACTGGGGGTCTGTATGTGGGGGAGACCGGGCAAAAACTGAGAACAAGGATGAATTCTCATCGCCACACGATAAGAGAAAAAAGAATGGATTTACCTGTGGCCAAACACTTTTGTATGCCCGGTCATAGCATGACAGATATGGAATTACTTGTATTAAAATCTAACTTCAATCTGAGAAGGATAGAAAAGTCTGGGAATATAAACTTATGATGACCTTGACACTCTTAGTGCTGGGTGAATATATCCCAGAGTTTGATGTCGTTCTACAACAATTAAGGAATCTGCCTCCCTGACCTTTTAGGTCACACAACACAATACCAGACCCCAATCAGAGGGTAATAAAACCTTCACTCCTTATCTATGAATAGTCATATTTATGTAATCCTCTGCCATAATGACAGTTCTGCTTCATGTCACTTGTCCTACCTATTGCATTTTTTCTGTGCTATTTGTGTTAAATATGTGATTCTTCAGATGTTGTATTAGTCTATGCCTGATGAAGACCTGAGTAGTCTCGAAAGCTTGCAATTTGTACCATCTTTTCAGTTAGCCATTAAAAGGTATCAACACTGAGGACTCTCAATCTAAATATTTTTCTATCTATGGCTAACACGTACGAAGATACACATCTTTCCATATCACTTTACATTTAATAATTTCCCAAGTCTCCCCCTGTACATCTCCCCTATACACAGAATAATGCCCCTCACTGGATATATACTGACCCCTTAATGTCCCCAAACTATTTAATGGGTCCAACACTGTATGATGGCCCCTAGATAGCATCCATACACCATAATACACCAGATAGTCCTCAATATAGTATAATGCAACCCCCATAGGCAGCCTCTATATTATAATAAACCCCCATAGGCAGAGTCTATAATATAATGCACCACCATAGGCAGCCGCTATATTATAATGCACCCCCATAGGCAGCCTCTGTAGTATAATGCATCCCCATAGGGAGTCTCTGTAGTATAATGCACCCCAATATGGAGCCTCTGTAGTATAATGCAGCCCCCATATACAGCCTCTGTAGTATAATGCACCCCCCATATACAGCCTCTGTAGTATAATGCACCCCCATTAAAAAAAAAAAAAAAACAATACTCACCTCCCGGCTCCTGTGCTGCTCACTGTTCTCCCTCTCAGCGTCTGACAGCGGGCGCCGGCAGGTGATGTCATCGCGCCCGCTGTCAGACGCTGAGAGGGGGATTATGGGAGAGAAGGAGCGCTCGCTCCTTCTCTCTCTATGCGGTCAGCTGTATTGGCTGGATGCCGATACAGCTGACCCTCCGATGACGGGTGGGGGGCCCACTGCTGGCAACGGGCCCCCCCAACGCCTGTTCAGGCCCCATAGCTTCTGGGCGGCAGAGCAGGAAGATCGATTCTCCCTGCTCTGCCGCAGAATGTAACTGTATCGGCGTGCTGTGCACGCCGATACAGTTACTGTAGCTTAGCTCCGGGAGGGCCCCCTCAGAGCGCGGGGCCCGGGGCCACCGCCCCCTCTGCCCCGCGACCTATCCTTTCAAATCAGGGCCCACCACGCAGGAGCTGGGGCCCACCGAAGGTTTCTCCGGTGGCTCAGTCCGACCCTGCTTGCCAGCCTGATAATACCAGGCCACAGCAGTCTGCTTATCTTTGCTGGTTAACAAAAATAGGGGATCCCGTTGAAAAAATTTGGCGTGGGGTCCCCCCTATTTTTGTTAACCAGCCAGATGAAGCAGACTGCTGAGGCCTGGTTTTTCAGGCTGGTAAGGAGCCAAGATCCATAGACCTTGCCAGCCTGATAATACCAGGCCACAGCAGTCTGCTTAGTTTGGCTGGTTAACAAAAATAGGGGATCCCCTCGAAAAAAAAACGGCGTAGGGGTCCCCTATTTTTGTTAACCAGCCAAGTAAAATGCAGACTGCTGCGGCCTGGTATTAAAAGACTGTCAAGGCCCATGGATTTTGGCCCTCAACAGCCTGATAATACCAGGCTACAGCAGCCCCACATTTGGCGCATCAAAAGATGTGCCAATTGTGGCACTTTACCCGGCTCTTCCCACTGCCCTGTAGCGGTGGCAAGTGGGGTAATAAGGAGTTAATGTCACCGTTGATTGCACGGTGACAATAAGCCCGGTTAATAATGGATAGGCGTCAATAAGACACCGATCCATTATTAATCCCAAAGTTTTTAAATGTATAAAAAAAAGACAAAGCAAGAAAAAAGTCTTTTAATGAAATAAAAGAGACAACACAGTTTTCATTTCTTTTATTATACTCTCATTCCTGCGACGCCATCGATCTCCTGTAAAAAAAGGAAAAAAACAAACCAACAGTATACCACCTGTCCAACGCAGTCCATAGTAACGAGTGTCCCACGACGATCCAGCTCTGCTACATCGCGACGCAGCACAGCTGATTACCTGCTTCCCCGGCGGTGACGTCATCGGACTGACTGCTTTACGGCCGGGATTACCCAGCAGTCACTGCAGTTATCGCGAGAAACTGCATGTGACCGCCGGGGAAAGATGATGGCGGCCATCAAGCAGTCCAGGCCGTGACCGCCGGAGATCTTCTGCCAGGTAAGTGCCGCTGACTCCTGACAGACCCGACCGACGGACACTGACAGTGACAGTGACAATTCCGATTCCGGTATCCGATAAGACGACAATATCGGAACTCGGAATCGAAAGTCCGATACAGCTAATATCGGCCGATACCCGATATTTGCAGTATCGTATCGCTCAACACTAGTATGGAGTGATAACAGCTGTGTTTGAAGTGTGTCTTCCACAGCATATATTACATGGAGAAGTATAGATTTTACAGGATAACTCATACTAGATATACACTGATTCGTCATTGCATTAAAACCACTGACAGATGCAGTGAATGACAATTAGTGTCTCGTTACAATGGCACCTTTCATGGGATTGAATATAATAGGCAACAAGTGAACAGTCAGTTCTAGAAATTGATGTGTTGGATGCAAGCACAATGACTTACTGAGTTTGACACGGGCTCGGGCTCAGTGCTGATGGCCAGATAACTGGTTTATTGGTTCTCAAACATTCAAGTTTTACAATAGTATCTATGAAAGTGTTCAAAGGATGGATGATTAGTGAAGCAGTGACAACTAGAGATGAGCGACTTTGCCTCGGGGAGGGTCGAGTCGGGTTTCGGCCGACTCAACTTTTACAAAAGTCGAGTCGAACGAAGTCGAGCGACTAATGGAAACCGTCGAGTCAGCGTCGGAATTCCGACTGCAATGGGGAATAAAAGTCGGCAGTGAGTGGAGGACAGTAAACACACCTAAAGTGCCCATTTCAACTACATCAATTCTTATTACTTAAGCTTGGCAACCTTAATTTACTTTATTAAAATAGTAACGCATTGAAAACTTATTTGGCTAAAGTTGTGGGGGGAGGTAGGGCTGGCTCCAGGTTTTCGTGTGCCCCAGGCGAAAGAGTCTCAGTGGGCCCCTTTAACACATACCACATACCACAATTCATGATGCTCCGATACGGCAGAGAAATATAGGTATAGTACAATGCCAAATACTTCACTTCTTACAATACATGACTGATATCTATTTTAAATTCTACAATAGCTCAAAAACCAGACAGTATATTCCTTGTGGGGTAGTGACTAATGTGGCACCTAATGATGGAAAAACACGGCACTCAAAAGTAGAGTTTTGTGGTGCACAAGTAGGGTATCCAACCCAATACTAATGATAAACATAAACTTGGCACTCAATGAAGAAAAAAGTAGAGAAAATTATTTCTGCTGTGGTTTCTTTTATTGTCATCCAAAATAGATGTGAAGTGGTTGTTAAACGTTTTCGGTCTAAACACAATTGGCCTTCATCAGAACCTTATTTTAACAGATGCTGGTATTGAACTAAGCAATAATGTGGGACAGACCTCTATTTTGAGATGAAACCACAGAGGACATTGCAGGCTGCTTTAAAGGAAAGCTGACCGGTCAAAAAGGGAAAGCGCTGAATGCTATCTATATAGCTGAGGAATGGCGCTGAAGCCGGTGGCTCGTGTGCGGTTCCCAGCACACGAGCCACCGGCTTCAGCGCCATTCCTCAGCTATATAGATAGCATTCAGCGCTTTCCATTTTTGAACCGGTCAGCTTTCCTTTAAAGCAGCCTGCAATGTCCTCTGTGGTTTCACCTCAAAATAGAGGTCTGTCCCACATTATTGCTTAGTTCAATACCAGCATCTGTTAAAATAAGGTTCTGATGAAGGCCAATTGTGTTTAGGCCGAAAACGTTTAACAACCACTTCACATCTATTTTGGATGACAATAAAAGAAACCACAGCAGAAATAATGTGGCACCTAGGGGGCACTGTATAAGTTGCTCAAATTAATTCATGGAGGCATGAGATGGATGGGAAACCAGTCCCTGGTATAGTGCTAATTGGAAAGTATGTGTCGCAGAGCTATTCTGTGCTGTAGGTCAGTAATGTTGTTCTGGGACTTGTAGTCCCATAAGAGTTCTGATTATTGGTAAGGGTGAACCTACAGGGTTAGCTTGTGAGCTGGGTGGGACATGCTAACCACACATACACCTCCCACTGGTGGTGGGAGAATGAATGTTGCAATCTGGTGATTGTAGGTGTTGTGAAGGCCCTGTGATGAGGTCATGAACAGGTGACCAGATCATGTGCTTCATGCCTGGGCTGGGGGAGTGGCTACGGGTATGAAAGGCAGTATTGGGCACATAGTGAGGGGAATGTGTTATAGACTAAGGAGTCTCTGAGATTGAGTTGGAGTATGTGGAGAGTGTGTCCTGCATAGGGCTGCCTGGAAGGTTCCTGGAAGGTCTGTCGGTGTTGGAAGATCCTGGGGTTGGATAGGATTCCTGGAAGCACGTGGTGAGACTTGGAACTTGGTGGCCGGGGGTCTTGAATAGCACCTGGAGAGGACACATGTGTGTGCGGAGCCTGTGACGGTCCCACACTGAGAACCAAGCGGGTCTGTTGGGGAGCTTGGCTGGAGTTAGCCTGGAAGTGTGACTTTCTGTTACAGTGTGTCAGTGAGCATCGGAAGCGAGTCCAGATCACCCGGGAATGGCACCTGGCGGTCCCTGCTGGCCTGCAGCCGCTTAGTCAAGCCCGTCCCATGCAAGGGTGAGTCTGGGAACAGTGATATTGAAAGCTGGAATGCATTTATGTTTTGTGATGTTTTGTTACCTGGTGTTAAAGAGACAGTAAACAATTGATTTTTGGACTTAAAGCCTGTGTTTTGCCTCGTTACTGCGTGCCCGGCCCTTGCCTACCAGAGCGAATCCCTACATCCTCCATACAGTATTATGGCCACCACATAGTGCTCCATACAGAATAATGAGCCCCATATATTGCTCCATACAGAACAATTGGTCCCATATAATGTTCCATACAGTATATGATGAACTCCACATAATGCTACAGTATGTGATGGTCCCCATATAATGTGCCATACAGTATAGGACGGACCCCATAGAGCATAATGAGCCCCACATATTGCTCCATACAGTATAATGAGTCGCATATAATGCTCCATACAGAATAGGCCCCATATGTGCTCCATATGATGCTCCATACCCTATGTGATACCTCATAAATAATGAACCCCATATGATGCTCCAGTCTATGATGGGCTCCATGGATGATGCTCCAGTGTATGATGGGCCTATATAATGCTCTATATATAATGGGCCCCACATGATGCTCCAGTATATGATGGGCCCATGGATGATGCTCCAGTGTATGATGGGCCTATATAATGCTCCATATATAATGGGCCCTATCTATGATGCTCAAGTGTATGATGGGCCCCATATTTAATTCTCCTGTGTATAATGCTCCCCATACATTGCTCCAAACATTAAAAAAAATGAAATACCTCTCCTGGCTGGGCACTGCTCTACTCTGGACTCCTCAGTGTCACCATCTTCCAGCTCTCTGTACTTGGACTGTTCAGGCAGAGGGCGTACAGACGTGACGTCATCGCGCACTCTGACCTGAATGTCACTGTCAGGATACGCGGAAGATGTCACAGCGGTGGAGCAGGGAGAGGTAAGTATTACAAGTGCTGGGGCCCTGAGCAAGCAGGGGGTGCCCACTCTGGCACAGGGCCCCTCATAGTACACCGGTGTCTCTGACGGCGAATGGGCCCCCCAATGTAATGAGACACCGGCGTACTATAAGGGGCCCTGTGCCAGTGCCATTGCCCACGAGTGGGCCCCCCACCTGCTCAGGGCACCGACACTTGCCCGGGTACGCCAGGTATTGACGGCGGCCCTGGGGGGGAGGGTACAGCCCAGTTAGGGAGGTAGAAAAGCTGGCATATGTTGAGGTGTAGGCTGGGTGTTCAGCAGCTGCAAATGGAGAAATTGGAGAAGTCGGAGGAAGAGGAGGAAGAAGCGAGCCATTTTGCTGGCAAACTATGTGTCATCAGGGGAAGGTGGTCCTTCTTTCTGTCAGGATTGATCCAGCAGCACTGAAGGCTCTTTCTGATAATACACTACCAGCAGGGCAAGCGAGCTCCTGTAAGGCATATTGTGTCAATTCAGGCCAGGTGTCCAGTTTACAGGCCCAGTAGTCAAAGGGGAATGAACTGTGAGGGAGAACATCGATAGGGGAGGAGAGGTAATTTTGAACCATAGTTGACAACTGCTGTCTCCTGTCTGTTGCAATCGATTCAGTATTAACAGTCGTGTGAGCGGTACTCGAGAACTCAGTCCACAATATGGTCATGAAACCCCTGTTTCCAACGACACTTCGGCTGTGTGCACCACAAACACCTCTTCCATGTTGCACAGTACGGCTCGTGGTAGAACCTGCACCGCTGCTGTGTGCTGGGAATGCCTCTAACAAACGGTTTACAAGAGTTGCTTGTTTGTTCGCCAATATTAGCTCTAGGTTCTCCTGTGGCATGATGTTCTGTAATTTGCCTTTATAGCGTGGATTGAGGATGCTGGCCAACCAGTAGTCGTCATCCTTCATTACTTTGGCAATGCGGGGGTCCTTTTTAGAATCCGCAAGACATATTCACACATGTGGGCCAATGTTCCAGGTGTCAATGATGCACTGCCAGTGGTGGGTGGAGAAGCACTTTCTGCCAAATCCACATCCCTCCAGTCACGCACAAACCCTGTACCTGACCTTGGCAAGCCAACATTTTCTCTTGCCCCCTGAGAAGCATCCTCCTCCCCAAAATAATCATCCCCCTCATCTTCTTCCTCTTCTTCCTCCACCTCATCCAGGACAGTTTCCTGAGCAGACAATGGCTGACTGTCATCAATGCTTCCATCCTCTTCCTCCTCCACTGCAGACGCCTGATCCTTAATGTGTGTCAAAGTTTGCATGAGCAGACACATAAGTGGGATGCTCATGCTTATGATGGCGTCGTCTGCGCTTACCAGCCGTGTGCATTCCTCAAAACACTGAAGGACTTTACAGAGGTCTTTCAGCTTTGACCACTGCACACCCGACAACTCCATGTCTGCCCTCAAACTGCCTGCCCGTGTATCCTCCCACAAATGCATTACAGCCTGCCTCTGTTCGCACAGCCTCTCAACCATGTGCATGGTGGATTTCCACCTTGTTGCAACGTCTATGATTAGGCGGTGCTTGGGGAGGTTGAGCGATCGCTGCAGCTTCTGCATACGACTGGAGTCTACGGGCGAGTGACGGATGTGCGAGCACAGTCTTCGCACCTTATGGAGCAGGGCTGGTAACTCCGGATAATTATTTATGAAGCACTGCACCACCAGGTTCAAGGTGTGAGCCAGACAAGGTATGTGTCTGAGTTTTGCCAGGGCTATGACCGCCACAAAATTACATCCATTATCACTGACTACCTTGTCTGGCTCAAGATGTAGACTGCCCAGCCATGACTCAGTTTCTCGTTGCAAGTAGTCGGCCATTACCTCCACGGTGTGTCTGATGTCGCCCAAAGACATCATCTTTAAAACAGCCTGCTGACGCTTACCACTAGCTGTTCGATAGTGGGACACCTCGTGTGCAACACTGGCAGCTGCGGATGGAGTGCTCGTGCGACTGCGCTCTGTCGATGAGCTTTCGCTTCTGGAGCAGGAGGAGGGTCGAACGCCTACAGCCAACTGTTGCCTATACCGTGGGCTAGGCAGCACTGTCCCACCGCCGCTGTCCCCTGTGGACCCTGCATCCACCACATTCACTCAGTGTGCAGTGATGGACATGTAACGGCCCTGGCCATGTCTACTGACCCATGCATCTGTTGTGAGGTGCACTTTTCCACTCACTGATTGAGTGCATGGACAATGCGGTCTTTAACATGAAGGTGGAGGGCAGGGCTGGCTTTTCTAGAAAAGAAGTGCCGACTGGGTAGGTCATAGTGTGAGACAGCGTAGGCCATAAGCTCTCGGAACACTGCGCTTTCAACCAAATGGAAGGGCATAATCTCTAATAAGATCAGTTTGGCAATGTAGGCTTTCAAAGCCAGTGAGGTTTTGTAGTCCATCCACGCTTGCAAGTGCATGGTGTTTACATGTCTAAGCATGCAACTGGTATTCAAATGTCTGAGATTTTTACCTCGGCTAAAGGTCCTTCCGCACTTCTTACAGATAACCTTTGCCTCATCAATAGGATTTTGGTAAAAAATGTACCACACTGCACTCTTCCTACTATGGGAAAACTTTTCAGGGCTTGCACGCTGTGCTAATTTGACCATCTGGCCAAACTGTCCTGCAACTCTTTTTCTTTTTTTAACATGTTTTTGGACTGCTACGGGCCTTTCACATAACCGAAGCTGCGATGTCGATGCCTGCTGCGGATCCTCCTCCTCTTCTGAGCTATTGCCAGCGGCACCCTCTTCCCCCAATGGATGCCAATCCGGGTCAACAACTGGATCATCCATCACCTCCTTTTCAATTTCATCTGCACCTTCCTCTGTGTCACCATGTCAGGTGGTATAGTATGCGGGAAGGGGCACCTAAGTTTCATCAGGGTCAGAATCTGGCTCAGTAGACTGCGAGGGCAATGCAGTGCTCTGGGTGAATGTACCAGCAGAATCATATAGCAGTGGCTGTGCATCAGCACACTCCATGTCATATTCATCTAGGACTGGGGAATTCAGGATTTCACTTGATAACCCAGGCATGGTATGTGAAAATAGCTCCAGGGAGTAATCTGAAGTGTGGCCTGCCGCATTCTTCACTTTTGGTGGGGGTGAAGGACACAAGGAAAGGTGTTGTTCCTGACCAGGAGCCTGCACTGACGACTTAGTGCTTGCAGTTTTTGAAACTTCAGAAGAGGAGGCGATAGAGCTGGAGGCTTTTTCGGCAATGTAAGCCGGCTTTAAAAGCGGTTTGCCTAATCCCAGAAAAGGGAGCCTTCCAGGCCTTCTGGAGCCAGACGATGACACAGGCTCAACACCTCCTGCCATAGGTGCTATTGTGCTTTTGGCACTACCAGCAGATGCACCATCAGTACCAGGTGGCACGCCCCGCCCACGTCCATAGCCTCTTCCACCATACTTCCTCATGTTTGGGAAAATATACCAAAAATGCCAGCAGACATATGGTAGTGTATGAGGAGCGTACAGCTGTATAGGGTGTAGGGGAAAATTTCAATCTCCGTATATATTTCCGGAGTCACACACAGACGCTCTCTCGGTATGGATTTGACCGTAATACAAAAAGCAGTTAAAAGGTACTGTATCAGAGATACCAGGTGTCTATAGTATAGGGAAAATTTCAATCTCCGTATATATTTCCGGAGTCATACACAGACGCTCACTCAGTATGGATTTGACCATAATGCAAAGAGCAGATTTACGGTACTGTATCAGAAGCGGACAGCTGTATACGGTTTTGGGGAAAATTGAAATCTCTGTATACATTTCTGGAGTAACACACAGACACTCACTCAGTGTGGATTTGACCGTAATACAAAGAGCAGATATACGGTACTGTATCACAAGCGGACAATGGTATACGGTTTTGGGGAAAATTGAAATATCCGTATATATTTCTGGAGTCAGACACAGACGCTCACTCAGTATGAATTTGACCGTAATACAAAGAGCAGATATACGGTACTGTGTTGTGAATGTGTTAGAGATGGTTTCTGAGCAGAGGCTCCCTCTGGTGGTTACAGACAGTACTGAACCTTTACTGTTGTGAATATGTTAGAGATGGTTTCTGAGCAGAGGCTCCCTCTGGTGGTTACAGACAGTACTGAACCTTTCAGCGAGGAGTGGCAATCTGGGTTCACTGACTGGTCTGATATAAGGGAGGTTCCCTCCCATGTTGATGGCCGGTGATACTGTTATGTTTCGGTAGCTGAGGAGGACAGGAACAACAGCAGGGCAGCCGAACACCTGAGATGTTGGTAACTGATGGGTTGCAGATTCCTAAACTAACGACACAACTAGGGGTAGCCATGGAGCGTTCCTACGTTGATCCTAGACGCCTCGTCACAGCCTGAGAGATAACTACACCTAAAGGCAGAAAGATGAAAGCTATCTGCCCCGGAGCAGATCCCCAAAGAAAATAGGAAGCCCCAAACATATAATGCCGGTTAGACAAGATGAAAATACAAACATAGGCAGAAAATAGACTGAGCAAACGCTGGGGCCACAAGCTGACTAAATAGGATAGGACAGGCGAGATTACTTTCTGCAACCCAGAAAACCCTACAAAAATCCAACAATTCTGATTACAAAAATACTGAGATCACACGATCTCGCCACCCACTAAATCAGGTCTCAGTGTGAACAAAAACCAAGCCGCAGCCGCTGAAAAAACAGGAAAAAGCAAATGAGCAAATAACAGTGGCTGCAGATAAACTGTGAGGAGCTCAGGCCCCAGGAGGTGACCTGGCTGACCTCCACAAAAGTGCAGAAAACAATGCAAAAAGCAAGCACAAAAAGAAAAGCGAAAAATATCTTATCTGAAAGCAGGAGATGCAGGCAAGACTCCAGCAAACTTCCAAATGAATCAGGAACCACAATTGAGACAAGAACAATAGATCACCAGCAACCATCATGGGAGGGAACGTCCCTTATATCAGACCAGTCAGTGAACCCAGATTGCCACTCCTCGCTGAAAGGTTCAGTACTGTCTGTAACCACCAGAGGGAGCCTCTGCTCAGAAACCATCTCTAACACATTCACAACAGTACTGTATCAGGAAATATATCGGAGATTTAAATTTTCCCCAAAACCGTATACAGCTGTCCGCTTCTGATACAGTACCATATATATGCTCTTTGTATTACGGTCAAATCCATACTGAGTGAGCGTCTGTGTGTGACTCCGGAAATATATACGAGATTTCAATTTTCCCCAAAACCGTATACAGCTGTCCGCTTCTGATTCAGTACCGTATATCTGCTCTTTGTATTACGGTCAAATCCATACTGAGAGAGCGTCTGTGTGTGACTCTGGAACTATATACGAAGATTTCAATTTTACCCTACACTATATACACCTGGTATCTTCTGATACAGTACCTTTTTTCAGCTTTTTGTATTTCGGTCAAATCCATACCGAGTGAGCGTCTGTGTGTGACTCTGGAAATATATACAGAGATTTCAATTTTCCCCTATACTATATACACCTTGTATCTTCTGATACAGTACTTTTTTACTTCCTTTTGTATTACGGTCGAATCCATACTGAGAGAGCGTCTGTGTGTGACTCCGGAAATATATACGGAGATTTAAATTTTTCCCTACGCTATATACACCTGGTATCTTCTGATACAGTACCTTTTTTCAGCTTTTTGTATTTCGGTCAAATCCATACCGAGTGAGCTTGTGTGTGTGTGACTCTGGAAATATATACGGAGATTTCAATTTTCCCCTATACTATATACATCTGGTATCTTCTGATACAGTACTTTTTTACTTCTTTTTGTATTACGGTCAAATCCATACTGAGAGAGCGTCTGTGTGTGACTCCGTAAATATATAAAGAGATTTCTATTTTCCCTTATACTATATACATCTGGTATCTTCTGATACAGTACCTTTTTACTTTCTTTTGTATTACGGTCAAATCCATACTGAGAGAGCGTCTGTGTATGACTCCGGAAATATGTACGGAGATTTCAATTTTTCCCTATACTACATACATCTGGTATCTTCTGATACAGTACCTTTTACTTCCTTTTGTATCACTGTCAAATCCATACTGAGAGAGCTTCTGTGTGTGACTCCAGAAATATATACTGCGATTTCAATTTTCCCCTATACTATATACACCTGGTATCTTCTGATACAGTACTTTTTTACTTCGTTTTGTATTACTTTCAAATCCATACTGAGAGAGCGTCTGTGTGTGACTCCGGAAATATATACGGAGATTTCAATTTTTCCACTATAATATACACCTGGTATCTTCTGATACAGTACCTTTTTACTTCCTTTTGTATTACGGTCAAATCCATACTGAGAGAGCGTCTGTGTGTGACTCCGGAAATATATACAGAGATTTAAATTTTCCCCTACACTGTATACAGCTGTACGCTTCTGATACAGTGCCATATATCTGCTGGTATTTTTGGTACATTTTCCCAAACATGAGGAAGTATGGTGGAAGAGGCCGCGGACGTGGGCGGGGGGGCCAACTGGTACTGATGATGGTGGTGGTGCATCTGCTGCTAGTGCCAAAAGTACAATAGCACCTAAGGCAGGAGGTGTTGAGCCTGCGTCATCGTCTGGCTCCAGAAGGCCTGGAAGGCTCTCTTTTCTGGGAGTAGGTAAACTGCTTTTAAAGCTGGAGCATCAGGAACAGGTTTTGGCTTACATTGCCGAAACAGCCTCCAGCTCTATCGCCTCCTCTTCTGAAGTTTCAAAAACTGCAAGCACTGAGTCGTCAGTGCAGGCTCCTGGTCAGGAACGACACCTTTCCTTGTGTCCTTCACCCCCAAACTAAAGTGAAGGATGTGGCAGGCCACACTTCAGATTACTCCCTGGAGCTCTTTTCACAAACCATGCCTGAATTATCAAGTGAAATCCTGAATTCCCCAGTCCTAGATGAATATGACATGGAGTGCACTGATGCACAGCCACTGCTATATGATTCTGCTGCTACATTCACCCAGAGCACTGCATTGCCCTCGCAGTCTACTGAGCCAGATTCTGACCCTGATGAAACTCAGGTGCCCCTTCCTGCATACTCTACCACCTTACACGGTGACACAGAGGAAGGTGCAGATAAAATTGAAGAGCAGGTGATGGATGACCCAGTTGTTGACCCGGATTGGCATCCATTGGGGGAACAGGGTGCCGCTGGCAATAGCTCAGAAGAGGAGGAGGATCTGCAGCAGGCATCGACATCGCAGCTGCGGTTATCTGGCAGGCCCTTAGCAGTCCAAAAACATGTTAAAACAACAAAAGAAGTTCCAGGACAGCTTGGCCAGATGGTCAAATTAGCACAGCGTGCAAGCCCTGAAAAGTTTTTCCAAAGTAGGAATAGTGCAGTGTGGCACTTTTTTGACCAAAATCCTATTGATGAGGCAAAGGTTATCTGTAAGAAGTGCGGAAGGACCTTTAGCAGAGTGAAAAATGTCCGAAATTTGAATACCAGTTGCATGCTTAGACATTTAAACACCATGCACTTGCAAGAATGGATGGACTACAAAACCTCAGGTAGCACATGTGCACCTGCTCTGACTGAAGGTAGCCAGCAACGCTACATCGCTTCCCCCACTGTAAGCCCACAGGTTAGCACCCATGAGCAAGAAATGTTGAGGTGTCGTCGCAAGGCCAAAGCAGTCAGGGAATCCCAATGTTTTTCCAACGAAGACTGAATCTAGGCCATCACCACCACCACGACCATCATCATCACCAACCCCCTCTCAGTCCGCCATGTCCACCGCTAGTTCCCCCATATGCAGCTCTCAAGTCCAGCTCACCCTAGCAGACACTCTGAGTAGGACAAGAAAGTACTCATCCTCTCATCCGCGTACACTGGCTTTGAACACCTACATTGCCAAACTGATCTCATTAGAGATGATGCCCTTCCGTTTGGTTGAAAGCGCAGCATTCCGAGATCTCATGGCCTACGCTGTCCCACGCTATGACCTACCCAGTCGGCACTTATTTTCTAGAAAAGCCATCACTGCCCTCCACCTGCATGTGAAAGACCGCATTGTCCATGCACTCAAACAGTCAGTGGAAAGGTGCACCTCACAACAGATGCATGGGCCAGTAGGCATGGCCAGGGCCGTTACGTGTCCATCACTGTGCACTGGGTGAATGTGGTAGATACAGGATCCACAGGGGACAGCGGGTGGTGGGACAGTGCTGCCTAGCCCCCGGTATAGGCAGCAGTTGGCTGTAGGCATTCGACCCTCCTCCTCCAGAAGCGAAAGCTCATCGACAGAGCGCAGTCGCACGACCACTCCATCTGCAGGTGCCAGTGTTGCACATGAGGTGTCCCACTATCGAACAGCTAGTGGTAAGCGTCAGCAGGCTGTTTTAAAGATGATGTCTTTGAGCGACAACAGACACACCACAGAGGTACAGGCCGACTACTTGCAGCGAGAAACTGAGTCATGGCTGGGCAGTCTACATCTTGAGCCAGGCAAGGTGGTCAGTGATAACGGACGTAATTTTGTGACGCCATAGCCCTGGCAAAACTCAGACACATACCTTGCCTGGCTCACACCTTGAACCTGGTGGTGCAGTGCTTCATAAATAATTATCCGGAGTTACCAGCCCTGCTCCATAAGGTGCGAAGACTGTGCTCGCACATCCGTTGCTCGCCCGTAGACTCCAGTTGTATGCATAGGCTGCAGCGATCGCTCCCCCTCCCCAAACACCGCCTAATCATAGACGTTGCAACAAGGTGAAACTCCACCATGCACATGGTTGAGAGGCTGTGCGAACAGAGGCAGGCTGTAATGCATTTGTGGGAGGATACACGGGCAGGCAGTTTGAGGGCAGACATGGAGTTGTCGGGTGTGCAGTGGTCAAAGTTGAAAGACCTCTGTAAAGTCCTTCAGTGTTTTTAGGAATGCACACGGCTGGTAAGCGCAGACGACGCCATTATAAGCATGAGCATCCCACTTATGCGTCTGCTCATGCAAACTTTGACGCACATTATTGATCAGGCGTCTGCAGCGGAGGAGACAGAGGAGGAGGAGGAGGGAAGCCTTGATGACAGTCAGCCATTGTCTGCTCAGGGAACTTTCCTGCATGAGGTGGAGGAAGAAGAGGAAGAGGAGGAGGATGAGGGGGATGATTATTTTGGGGAGGAGGATGCTTCTCAGGGGGCAAGAGAAAATGTTGGCTTGCCAAGGTCAGGTACAGGGTTTGTGCGTGACTGGAGGGATGTGGATTTGGCAGAAAGTGCTCCTCCACCCACCACTGGCAGTGCATCATTGACACCTGGAACATTGGCCCACATGTGTAATTATGTCTTGCGGATCCTAAAAAGGCACCCCCGCATTGCCAAAATAATGAAGGATGACGACTACTGGCTGGCCAGCAACCTAGATACACGCTATAAAGGCAAATTACAGAACATCGTGCCACAGGAGAACCTAGAGCTAATATTGTCGAACAAACAAGCAAATCTTGTAAATCGTTTGTAAGACGCATTCCCAGCACACAGCAGCGGTGCAGGTTCTACCACGGCCATACTGTGCAACATGGAAGAGGTGTTCGTGGTGCACACAGCCGAAGTCGCGTTGGAGACAGGGGTTTCATGAACATGTTGTGGACTAATTTCTTGAATACCGCTCACACGACTGTTAATACTGAATCGATTGCAACAGACAGGAGACAGCAGTTGTCAACTATGGTTCAAAATTACCTCTCCTCCCCTATCGATATTCTCCCTCACAGTTCATTCCCCTTTGACTACTGGGCCTGTAAACTTGACACCTGGCCTGAATTGGCACAATATGCCTTACAGGAGCTTGCTTGCCCTGCTGGTAGTGTGCTATCAGAAAGAGTCTTCAGTGCTGCTGGATCAATCTTGACAGAAAGAAGGAACCGGCTGTCGACCCAAAATGTTGGTGATCTCACCTTCATTAAAATGAACCATGCCTGGGTTTCAAAGGATTTTGTACCACCTTCCCCTGATGTCACATACAGTAGGTTGCCAGCAAAATGGCTCGCTTTGTCCTCCTCTTCCTCCAGCTTCTCCAATTCCTCTATTTGCAGCTGCTGAACGTTCAGTCTACACCTCAACATATGCCAGTTTCTCCACCTCCCTAACTGGGCTGTACACCCCCAGGGCCAGCGAAAGTCCCTGGCGCACCCTGGCAAGTGCCGGGGCCTGAGCAGGTGGGGGGGCCCACTCACCGTCAGAGACAACGGCATACTATGAGGGGCCCTGTGCCAGTGCTTGCACCCACAAGTGTGCCCCCCTGCTTGCTCAGGGCCCCAGCACTTGCAATACTTACCTCTCCCTGCTCCACCGCTGTGACGTCTTCCATGTTTCCTGACCGTGACATTCAGGTCAGAGAGCGTGATGACGTCACGTCTGTGAGCCCTCTGCCTTAACAGTCACAGTGCAGAGAGCTGGAAGATGGCGAGTCCAGAGTAGAGCAGTGCCCAGCAAGGAGAGGTATTTCATTTTTTTTATGTTCGGAGCAATATACGGGGAGCATTATACACTGGAGAATTATATATGGGGCACATCATACACTGGAGCATTATAAATGGGGCCAATCATACACTGGCGCATCATATACAGGGCCCATTATATTCTGGAGCATCATATGGGGCCCATTATATATGGAGCATTATATAGGTCCATCATACACTGGAGCATCATCCATGGGGCCCATCACATACTGGAGCATCATATGGGGCCCATTATATATGGCGCATCATATGGGGCACAATACATATGGAGCATCACATGGAGCCCATTATATATGGGGACCATTATAAATGGAGCATTTTATGGGGCTCATCATACACTGGAGCATCATACATGGGGCCCATCATATACTAGAGCATCATATGGGGTTCATTAATTATGGGGCATCATATAGGGCCCTTTATGTGGCGCATCATATGGAGCACATGTGGGGCCTATTCTGTATGGAGCATTATATGGAGCCCATTCTTTATAGAACAATATATGGGGCTCATTATTCTGTATGGCGCACTATGTGGTGCCCATAATACTGTATGGAGTACTATACTGTCCGTTTTTTGAGCTATTGTAGAATTTACAATAGATATCACTCATGTAATGTAAGAAGTGAAGTATTTGGCATTGTACTATACCTATATTTCTCTGCCATATCGGAGCATCATGAATTGTGGTATGTGTTAAAGGGGCCCACTGAGACTCTTTTGCCCGGGGCCCACAAAATCCTGGAGCCAGCCCTGCCCCCCCCCAAACTTTACGAAAATAACCCCCAGTTTTCAATTCGTTACTATTATTATAAAGTAAATGAAGGTTGCCAAGCTTAAGTAATAAGAACTGATGTCGTTGGCATTGAAATGGGCACTGTAGGTGTGTTTACTGTCCTCCACTCACTGGCCACTTTTATTCTCCATTGACTTGCATTGGGGTCGGGTTTCCGACGCCGACTCAACTGTTTCCGATAGTCGCTCGACTTCATTCGACCGAATTTTTGGGTCTGTCAGTCACCAGCAAGGGGTAAAGTAGCTCAGCAGGCCGTTGCCGAGGAGACCGATTCTTGGCGCAGGAGACACACGCCCGAATATAGTCTCTGATGTCACGGGCCATAAGCGGCCACCAGTACGTCCTTGCCAGGTGCTCAGATGTCCTCTTGGTCCCAAAATGTCCACCCACCCTGGACGAGTGAGCCCAAGAGAGAACCTCTGGTCGCAAATTAGCTAGACCGCGGCCACAGCTCCCAGGCTCTCAGATGGGACAATTAGCCGAGGCTCCTCCTCCTCAGATGACACTATGGAGCGAGAGAGAACCTCGGCATGGATGTTCTTCTCCTCGGAGAGAAAATGGAGGGTGAAATGGGACCGGGAGAAGAACAGAGACCATCTAGCCTGGCGAGAATTTAGCTGCTGGACGGTTTGTAAGTACACCAAATTTTTGTGGTCAATGTAAACTTGGAAGGAAAAACGAGCCCCCTCCAGGAGGTGTCTCCATTCCGAAAAAGGCCATCTTCATGGCTAGCAACTCCCTGTCCCCGATGGAATAATTCTTCTCCATCGGTGAGAAGGTCTTGAAAAAAAGAAGCAAGGATGCTTCCGACCTTGAGCATCCTTCTGGAAGAGGACTGCTCCAGCACCGACGGAAGAAGCATCCACCTCCATAATAAATGGTTTATTAACATTGAGGCAATGTAAAATGAGAGCGCTAGCGAAGTGTGACTTGATAGAGCTGAAGGCCTTGGAGACCTCCTCCAACCACAATTTGGGATTTGCTCACTTCTTGGTAAGGGCAACCAAGGTAGCTACCATATGGTCACTGGCTTGGCAAGCATCACTAGGGTATTGCGTGCCGTTGTGTGAAGGCAGATGACATGAAGTTGCCCTCCACCCCGGAATCCACACAAAGCTTGACTGTTTGAGTGGATGAGCCAATGGTTATTGTCACCTTGAAGGACAGATTGGAGGAAAACGCCACTGTGTCTAGTGAACCTCTTCCTAAGGTCACTAGACACAGTCGTTTTCCCGACCATTGGGGACATTTCCTGGCATAATGTCCCAACTGCTGGCAGACAAGACAGATCATGGGTACTCGAGCGACCCGGGACTTAGATTCCGCTCGAGAATCTTCCATAGCCTCATGGAGCTCGGATGCCTGATCCGGAGATTCCAGAGGTCTGGCAAAGGTGGAAGCCAGCCTAAACCTCTGCTTACACTGGGCTCGCTCCAACCTTCAATCGTTTAAAACGAAGGTCGATGCGAGTGGAGACTGCTATTAGCTCCTCCAGTGTGGTGGGAATCTCCCTAGTGGCCAAAGCGTCCTTCACATGGTCAGCCAGCCCCCTCCAAAGTACAGGGATGAGGGCTCTATCCGACCACTCCAGCTCAGATGCTAAAGTCCGGAAGTGGACGGCGAAATGGCTGACCATGGATGAGCTCTGTGTCAGTGCCAGCAGTTGGAGCGCCTTATCATGGGTGACTCGAGGTCCCAAAAAGACATGTTTCAGAATGCTCAGGAACCGCAGAGCACTCTGCACCACATGATCATCGCACTCCCACAGAGGAGGGGGCTGTCGCCGTGTCCGACAGTAGGGATATTATGAATCCCACCTTTGCCCGCTCTGTGGGAAAACTTGCAGCCAGGAGCTCAAGGTGTATTGCACTCTGGCTCAAGAATCCCCTGCACAACTTGCTGTCGCCAGTAAACTTGTCTGGCAATGGGAGGTGGGATAATGTCGGAACAGGGGTGACAGTGGACAAACTACAGCTACTGCAGTCACATCCACAGCTGAGGTTGTACGCTCGAGAGCCGACATCCTGCCCTCCAGCTGCTGGATGTACCGCTGTAGTCGCTGTTCGTCCACCATTATTAGCCAGACCCTGGCGCTAGTATAATGTTAGGGTTGGCGGAAAGCACCAAATGAAATATATGTAATAATAATAAGGTTCATAAATCAGGGTCCACCGTGCAGAGATGGAACCTGCTGCTAAGCAATGGTGGAACAAGGCGGCTGTTGAACGCCGACAACACGCGGGTTAGATGTCGCCCGGTATAAACAGCGGCAAACTCTGTTGCTTCACAGAGCCGCAGCAACAAAATAATAGAACGCTGTTCCCTGTTACATGTCACAGGACACAGCTGATATAGCGCGAGTGGTAGCAAAATACAGCTAACTAAGGTGCACCAGCATTTGGCGCAAAACAAGAGCAACAGCTCAACTGACCACAGAGCGGTACCAAAAGATGTGTGCCTGAGCACGTGGATTGACTGTGCCCTGTAAACAGCTCGTACTAAGCAGCACACGTGGCCGAGACAGGCGCTAGGTCAATCCGAGTAAAAATCTGCTTGACTAGGTAAGACTAGGCGATCATAAACGCCGACAGTGTGGCAGGTTCTCGGCCCAAACACACGTGCACACACAGAGCGGTAGCGTATCCACTTGCTCACAAACACAACATGGTTTATACTAGCGCACGGCCATGCGATCCTTTTATAATCGTAGCCTTCCAGGACCTTGCTGATGGCCCAATCCAAACTGCTTGAGGACCAGAGCATGTGACCTTCTACTACCAATGAACAGTCGTCTCACGGGCATGCTCAGACGGAGAAAAGCAGGATTTAGTCCCAGGTGGATCTGCTCGCCGCTGACTAAAGCTGATTGCTGTAACTGAACCTGGGGCGGCAGCAGCAGCAGCAACCAAACGCATAGCATTAGTCTGAGCAAGATGCTGGGACCGACGTCTCCGCTGAGCCGGATCCTCTGGGGTTGGAGAAGAATATGAGACTGCAGAGGACATGTCTTGAGGTTCCCCTTGTGCAGTGGTGGGGACTTGACGCCTAAACACTGGGTCTTCTCTTTTCCTCACTGCTGGATATCTGCAAATATTCACAAAGCGAAAAAAATATTTTTCTAGTGTAAATCAGTAAATAGGAGACATGGGGGAATGCAGCTGAAGATTCATACTCAGTGTTTTAATGAAACAAAATGATGATGCAGCAGAAGATTTGTAAGGAGGCACTGGTAATTGTCATACCGGTACTCAGCTGTTAAAAATATATATATATTTCATACCTCAGTGCACAAAGTAAAAAGGGTCTTAGGTCTCATTCACAGTCTACTGTTTGCTATACATTTTCATTTATTTATTTTACTCACTTATATAGAAGGATTAATTTCTCAGCGCTTACAGATATCATCAGCACTGTCTCCATTGGGGCTCACAATCTACATTCCCTATCAGTATGTCTTGGGAGTGTGGGAGGAAGTCGGAGAACCTGGAGGAACCCTATGCAAACATGGGGAGAACATACACAAATATGGCACGAGGCATTAATGACTATTTTCTGAACTCCAGTATAAAGCTGTGTTCACATGAAGGCAAACTATATAAATGACTTAAACCTGTATATACTGTAGGTTGCACACATGTAAATAAATCTCAAGTCATTTAGATTCAGGAGCAACACAATCTTGAATAATTAGGTCTTATACATATATACAATACATGACTCGGTGTGGGTGTGCGTGTGACCTTCCGAGCTATTATTCTCATGTAGGGAATATCACATTAGTTTCGGAGTAGTTTCATTTATGTCATGCTGAATTCATTATAAAGCTGTGATAGATTGTTCTACTACAATAACTGTTCCATTTTTTTACATCAAAGATAATGGTTGAAATAACTAGATGCACCATTTATTCCAAGGATCTAAGTAGAGAACCTCAGGTCGGTATGAGCTTGCACGGAGCTATAGTGTTTTTTTTTGGTATTTGTTTATCTCAAAACGCGTGAGTACAGTAATGTAGTGTTTATGGCCACCGGATCTTATAGGGTTAATCCCCCCATGAAGATTAGAAAAGCTTTCAAAGTAATTTTGTGCCGTGTTAATCGAACTGTTATATTGATGGCTGCCAAATGATCATGACTGGCCATTGTCAGCATTGACTGCATTCCGGACTATGAAACAAATACAGTGCTGGTGTAATGACCAGTTTTGCATTTGTAAAGAAGTCTCCCGAAGGGTTTGATTAAAAATTCTCACTCAAACCTGGAGAGAAATATTACAGGACGACTGTCTGCTTAATCACTATGTGCTATTTAATTAAAATCCTGCTTCCCATGTTCTAAACTCTACATAAGAGCTGACAGCTGCTTATGGCACAATTAATAACACCATTTATTTGGCCTGAAAGTTCTTTTTCCAGGAAAAAATAACAGAATTAAAAATAGTTATAGAGTCCACAAAAACCTTACAAATGAGACTGAACACAGAATTACATAATAATTTGAGTTAGGCTAAGTGCACACGTTCAGGAATATTTGCGTTTTTTTCGCGTTTTTTCCGCGATTTTCCGCTGTAAAAACGCGAAAAAAAATGCAAGCATTAAGCATCCTATACATGTTAATTGATTCCGCATGTTTTGGCCACATGTTGCGTTTTTTTCCGCGAAAAAAAACGCTTTGCGGAAAAAATAGCAACATGTTCATTCATTTTGCGGAATGTAAGCGGTTCATGTGCGGATGGTACCCAGGGTCTGGAGGAGAGGAGACTCTCCTCCAGGCCCTGGGTACCATATCCCTGGTAAAACAATAATTAAAATAATAAATAATGATATTCTCACCTTCCGGCGGCCCCCGCAGCCTTCCCGCCTTCAGCGACGCTCCCGGCAACTCCCAGTCCCAAGAGTCCTTTGCGAGAATCACCCAGATGGCGTAGCATCACGCGAGACCGCTACGCCATCTGGGTGATCTCGCAATGCATTACTGGGACCGGGAATTGCCGGGAGCGTCGCTGAAGGCGGGAAGGCTGCGGGGGCCGCAGGAAGGTGAGAATATCATTATTTATTATTTTAATTATTGTTTTACCAGGGATATGGTACCCAGGGCCTGGAGGAGAGTCTAATTTTTACATTAGATCTTTTTACTATTGATGCGACATAGGCGGCATCAATAGTAAAAAGTTGGTCACACTTGTCAAACACTATGTTTGACTCGTGTGACCAACCTGTCAATCAGTTTTCCTAGCGATGCTACAGATCGCTAGGAAAACGCTAGCATTCTGCAAGCTAATTACGCTTGCAAAACGCTATTATTCTGGCGGGAATACGCATACAAAAAAAGTGCGTATTTCCCGCGGGAGAAGTGCGGGATTGCAGCGGAAATTTCCGCGGCAATTCCGCAACGTGTGAGCTTAGCCTTAAACTTGGTATAAAGCCTTTATGTGCAGATTGAAGGCAACAAGTCCAGTTCCAGGAGACGGAGCGAGCGTGATCTTCTTCAATGCTTTTTGTATCTATTTCTAGTAATTTATTATGCCATTTTAGCTGTATAGATTTTATTTTATAACAGTTTAATGCACCTTTCATATATATTTATGAATAGCATCAATGGCCCTTTACTGTTATTTATAGTCATTCGAAATTAATTGTCCACCAGTTCGGATTTTTAGTTTACTGTACAATGGCCAACCTGTATAGTCAGAGGAAACAGAGCAAAGGATAGTGAGAATGTAGATATTCTCCGCAGATGTGTCTTTGGTTGGACCAATGCTGCAAAGCTAACCACTATGGTTTTTACTTGTTCAGCTTGCCCAATTATTAATATTCAACTTGTTATAATGAGATTCTATTAGCTTGAATTGAACAGTTGACTTAGTTATTAAGGTTGAAGGAAGACTTTAAGTCCATCTAGTTCAACCCATATCCTATCCTAACCTGCCCTAACATGTTGATCCAGATGCTAAAATAATACAATTTTTAATATTCACTATAAGGATAAAAGTAGTAAAGGAGTCATAAAAGTGGATTTTATGACTTCCCTTTCTAAGTCCATAGGCATTAATATGTAATTGGTCTACTCTTTGCTACTAAAACAGTATTCACTCTTCTGTGAATTCTTTCTACTAAGTATTGTAGTATACTGGGGTATCTATGCCCAGTAATCCAAAAGAATATTTGTGAGGCCAGGCACTGATATTGGACCAGAGGCGTGGCTCACAATCTTAGTTCTAGTTCATCCCAAAGGTGTTCAGTGGGGTTGAGCCTAGGACTTTGTGTGGACGGTCATGTTCTTCCACACCAAACTCAACTAGCCATACCTTTATGGACACTAACCATGCATTTATGGACTCACATAACCATGCCTTTATGGACTCACCAAGCCATGCCTTTATGGATTCACCTAGCCATTCTTTTATGGACTCACCAAGCCATGCCTTTATGGATTCACCTAGCCATGCCTTTATGGACTTACCAAGCCATGCCTTTATGGATTCACCTAGCCATGCCTTTATGGACTGACATAGCCATGCCTTTAGAGACTCACCTAGCCATGCCTTTATGGACTCACATAGCCATGCCTTTATGGACTCACCTAGCTATGCCTTTATGGATTCACCTAGCCATGCCTTTATGGACTCACCTAGCCATGCCTTTATGGACTCTAACATGCCTTTATGGACTCACCTAGCTATGCCTTTATAGATTCACCTAGCCATGCCTTTATAGACTCACCTAGCCATGCCTTTATGGACTCTAACCATGCCTTTATGGACTCACCAAGCCATGCCTTTATGGATTCACCTAGCCATGCCTTTATGGACTGACATAGCCATGCCTTATGGACTCACCTAGTCATTACTTTATGGATTCACCTAACCATGTCTTTATGATCTCATTTAGCCATTGCTTTATAGATTCACCTAGCCATACCTTTATGGACTCACCTAGCTATGCCTTTATGGACTCTAACCTTACCTTTTTGGACTCACCTAGATAATGCCTTTATAGATTCACTTAGCCATGCCTTTATGGACTCTAACCATGCCTTTATGGACTCGCCTAGCTATGCCTTTATAAATTCACCTAGCCATGCCTTTATGGACTCACCTAGTCACGCCTTTCACAAAGCCATTGTCACGCTGTATAGCAGATATATATATATGTGATGACAGTAATCTATATCAAAAGGGCAACATACAATATAACATGCGCATAGATATATGATAACATAGAATTACCTGACAGAAAGTCCAGTGGGTCAATACGGAATCCGTTATACGCTGTCTCCGGCTAGAGGGTGACCGGGGTCTATGCTGACCCTAAACTGGGGTCCTAACTAATCCCTCTACCTGGAGGTACTGTTAAAGGTACAGAGGTCCAGGCCACCAGCGTAAACCCTGTCTCCTATCAATCCCTGCCAACTGTAATCTAGTCCTAAGAAGAACCCTGATTACCACCAAAGGGAATGAACAGGTAACGGTTTTATGAACAGAAAGACATACAAGAAAGACAAGAAATAAAGTAAATAAAGTCTTACATACAACACTCACACACAGTAGGAACACCTAAGGTCTCAGAGATAAACTATAAGCTATAAGAGTAAAAACAACTAAGGAGCTCTTAGCTTAAGTATTCTCAGAACCGATCCAGTCTGCTAGACTACATAAAGGCTTTCACCGGCATCTAACAAGCAGACTGGCAGGTATATGAAGGAATCTAATTAGAACATAATCAAAAGCAGCCGGGCGAGGCTGGACCTAGTCTTAGCAAAGAGCTAGGTAAAATTAACTCCCTCATTACCAAACACAAAGAAACAGCAACTCAGCTGTGAGAAGTCAGAGTGTGTAATCGCGACGATCCTTGTGGCGATACACCCATGACAGTACCCCCCTCTACGAGGGGACTCCGGACCCTCAGGGCCAGGTCTGCCCGGGTGAGTTGTGTGAAAGGTCCGAACCAATCGATCTGCGTTAACATCAGACGCAGGGACCCACGTCCTCTCCACAGGACCATACCCCCTCCAATGAACCAAGTACTGAAGGGATCGGCGACTGAGACGTGAGTCAACGATTTTCGACCCATGAAATTCCACGTTTTCATTGACCACAACTGAAGGCGGAGGTAGAGGTGACGGTATGACTGGTGCCACATACTTTTTAAGTAATGACTTGTGAAACACATTATGAATTTTAAATGTAGGAGGGAGGTCCAGACGAAATGCCACAGGATTAATTATGGAACTGATCCTGTACGGCCCGATGAATCTGGGACCCAACCTCCAGGAGGAAACTTTAAGTTTTATATTCCTGGTAGACAACCAAACTAGATCGTTCACCTTCAGATCTAGACCAGAAACTCTCCCCCTATCAGCCATCCATTTGTAACGGTTCCCCGTAACCTTCAGTCTTAACCGATCTGGAACTATCAGTCTCCCTGGAAGTCCCACCGGGGCGTCCCCCTGAGCCCCCAATACCTCCCCTCAAGCTCAGAGCATACAGCTGACACTACAACTCCCTCCTGAGGAATAGGAACCGGATCATCCGTCTTCCCGGCCCCTGGGAAAGTACGAGATAAGGCATCAGGAAGCAACTTTATTGAGCAGTCATATGCGCGATGAGGAGGTAACTCTTTACACCCCTCCTCTGAGAACATCTCCCCAAAGTCCTCCAGAAAAGGAGACAAAGTCCTAGGCACAACCGCACCGATGACCGTGCTCATGCAGTTATTCCTGCAAAATTCACCCCACTGGCTTATCTTTCCGGATTGCCAATCAATCACTGGGTTATGTTTAGCCAACCAAGGAAGTCCCAACACAATAGGAGTAGGTAGACCCTCCAACACATAACAAGACAATTGCTCTTTATGTCTTGCCCTACTCGAAGATCTATGTTATGAACAGCTTGTACCAAGCTACCTTGACCGAGAGGTCTAAAATCAATAGAGACTATAGGGACCGGTTTGGCCAATACACTCAGTTGCATACCATGCACCTGGGCAAACCGAGCGTCCACCAGATTAGCCCCGGACCCACTATCAAGAAAAACAGAAATCCTCTCAGTTCTAGTACCAATCACCACCTCCGCAGGCACGAGAAACTGAGAGGGATTTGGGGACGAAATACACACTCCCAGGTTAACTCCTTTGCTCAAAGAGGCCCGGGATGGACACCCCCCAATAAAATGTCCCTCTCTCCCGCAAAAGAAACACCTTCTAGTCTTGCGGTGCACCGCCGATTCCCTCCTACAAAAAGATGTCCCTCCCAACTGCATGGGTTCCTCAGAACAGACCAGGGGAACCTCAGTATAAGGGACTTTAGTAGTAGGTGGAGTCATCACGGGAGGCGGAGTTACCTCGCGTCTTCCCCGAATTCGTCTATCCATGCGAATAGCGAGGGCCATAGCAGCCTCCAGTGATGGAGGAGAATCATACTGAGCCAACACATCTTTTAATTTGTCAGACAACCCTTGACAAAACTGGCTCCTAAGAGCTGGGTCATTCCACTGAGTATCTGTTGCCCATCTACGGAACTCAGAAGAATATTCCTCCGCTGGACGATTTCCTTGCCGTATTTTACGTAACTTTGTTTCAGCAAGGGAAACTCGATCCGGATCATCATATACCAGACCCAGGGCAGTAAAAAATCGATCCACTGACTGGAGATCTGGGGAGCCTGGAGGAATAGAGAACGCCCAAGATTGAGGGTCCCCTTGTAAGAGCGAGATAACAATTCTCTGCTCTTCACTCCCAGATGACCGAGGCCGCAGCCGAAAGTACAATTTACATGCCTCCCGGAAAGTAAAAAATTTGTCCCGCCCACCAGTGAACCTGTCCGGGAGAGCAACCTTAGGTTCAGATCTGGTTTGCTCCGGGGGAACAAAACCTTGGACTTAATGTCTGCAAACTCCATGGACAACCCCTGCAACTGCCGGGCCAGCTGGGCTACTGGATCCATGACAGCTGGAGAGAATCTTTAGTAAGGCCGGTGAAAATGTCACGCTGTATAGCAGATATATATATATGTGATGACAGTAATCTATATCAAAAGGGCAACATACAATATAACATGCGCATAGATATATGATAACATAGAATTACCTGACAGAAAGTCCAGTGGGTCAATACGGAATCCGTTATACGCTGTCTCCGGCTAGAGGGTGACCGGGGTCTATGCTGACCCTAAACTGGGGTCCTAACCAATCCCTCTACCTGGAGGTACTGTTAAAGGTACAGAGGTCCAGGCCACCAGCGTAAACCCTGTCTCCTATCAATCCCTGCCAACTGTAATCTAGTCCTAAGAAGAACCCTGATTACCACCAAAGGGAATGAACAGGTAACGGTTAATGAACAGAAAGACATACAAGAAAGACAAGAAATAAAGTAAATAAAGTCTTACATACAACACTCACACACAGTAGGAACACCTAAGGTCTCAGAGATAAACTATAAGCTATAAGAGTAAAAACAACTAAGGAGCTCTTAGCTTAAGTATTCTCAGAACCGATCCAGTCTGCTAGACTACATAAAGGCTTTCACCGGCATCTAACAAGCAGACTGGCAGGTATATGAAGGAATCTAATTAGAACATAATCAAAAGCAGCCGGGTGAGGCTGGACCTAGTCTTAGCAAAGAGCTAGGTAAAATTAACTCCCTTATTACCAAACACAAAGAAACAGCAACTCAGCTGTGAGAAGTCAGAGTGTGTAATCGCGACGATCCTTGTGGCGATACACCCATGACAGCCATGTCTTGCTGAAACAGAAAAGGAAGGGCCTTCTCCAAATTGTTCCTACAAAGTTGTAAGCATACAATTGTCCAAAATTTCTTTGTATGCTGAAGCATTAAGATTTTCCTTTACTTAAACTAAAGGGCACTGGACAACTGATGGAAAACAACCACATAGCATTATCGCTAATCCACCAAACTTTACAGATGGCCCAGTGCAGTCAGGAAGGTAATGTTGTCTTTGCATATAAGCCTGGCAGATAAAGAAGCGAGAGTCATCACTCCACAGAACACATTTTGATTTCTCCAAAGTGCAGTAGTGTTGCACTTCACACCACTCCATCCGGTGCTCAGCATTGTACTTGGTGATGAAAGACTTGCATGCAGCTGCCTGGAGATAGGAAAAGCTCTCGGCATATAGTTTTTGTGTTGATATTATTGACAGACAATTTTATTGAGTCAGCAGAGCGTTGGCGACTTTTAGGTACCATGCTCCTCAGCACTTGACAACCCTGCTCTGTAACTCTACGTGGTCTTCAACTTTGTGCCTAAGTTGCTGTGGTTGCTAAACATTTTCTGCTTTTCAATAATGCTTTTCATCTGAAACAACTCCATTCAGATGAATGGAACTGGTTTTCAGTCACAGAAAATTTCCCAACCAATCATACATCATATCAGTTTATCTTTAACGGTCAACCATAGTAACATAGTAACATAGTTATTAAGGTTGAAGGAAGACTTTAAGTCCATCCAGTTCAACCCATATCCTATCCTAACCTGCCCTAACATGTTGATCCAGAGGAAGGCAAAAAAAACCCAAGTGGCAAACAGTAAGCTTCACATTGGGGAAAAAAATTCCTTCCCGACTCCACATACGGCAATCAGACTAGCTCCCTGGATCAACGCAGTATCTAGGAAACTAGTGAATATAGCCTGTAATATTATACTTTTCAAGAAAGGCATCCAGTCCCTTCTTAAATTTTAGTAAGGAATCACTCATTACAACATTAGACGGCAGAGAGTTCCATAGTCTCACTGCTCTTACAGTAAAGAATCTGCGTCTGTGATTATGGCTAAACCTTCTTTCCTCCAGACGTAGAGGATGCCCCCTTGTCCCCGTCACAGGTCTAAGAATAAAAAGATCATTAGAAAGGTCTTTGTACTGTCCCCTCATAAATTTATACATTGTAATAAGATCACCCCTAAGCCTTCGTTTTTCCAAACTAAATAACCCCAAGTGTAATAACCTGTCTTGGTATTGCAGACCCCTCAGTTCTCTAATAACTTTGGTCGCTCTTCTCTGCACCCGCTCCAGTTCAGCTATGTCTTTCTTATACACCGGAGACCAGAACTGCACACAGTATTCTAAGTGTGGTCGCACCAGTGACTTGTATAGAGATAAAATTATGTTCTCCTCATTAGCATCTATGCCTCTTTTAATGCATCCCATTATTTTATTTGCCTTGGCAGCAGCTGCCTGACATTGGCCACTAAATGTGAGTTTGTCGTCCACCCATACACCCAGGTCTTTTTCAGTGACAGTTTTGCCCAGTGTTTTACAATTAAGCACATAATTATACATCTTGTTTGTTCTACCCAAGTGCATGACCTTACATTTATCCCCATTAAAGCTCAGATTACTTTGCAGACCAATTAATTGATTAACTCCCATTATGCTTTTTTTTTTATATATCAATACCAAAAATGGCGCAGTGTATGAATAATATTGCCAAAGTAGATGTATTTATTTTTTCTTTGTTTTAAAACCCATGCTTTTGCTACACTGCTTTTGATAAATCAATGCTTTTGCTGCTCTAGCCTAGCTCTATTGCTATGTTTTCCAATACATAAAAGGTTATGTTTGTAGCAAGCAGCTGGTGATACTAGTCTTTCTGGCCTTTGATGATATCTGGCAAATTCATTTACATTTATGATAAGTTTTAATGAAACTGCACCCACAAGAATCATGAAGGAAAGCAAGGAACAAGAGCGATCTATGATCATTGCATTTTACATTTTTCATTTCTATACTATCCACTAGTGATGAGCGAACATGTTCGGATATGGTGTTATCCGAGCATGCTCAGGTGCTAACCAAGTGTCTTCGGCATGCTCAAAAAATATGTTCATGTCCCCGTGGCTGCATGTCTCGCGGCTGTTAGACAGCTGAGCCGCACGTACCAGGGCTTTGGGGTACTCGGCACCGAGCCCGTTGATATCTATAGGGAATGTCACGGGTAGCCAGCTCGGTCCGTGCCCTGGGCGCTCACTGTAATGTGGGATATTTACAGGGGATGATGGAGTGTTCGTATAGTTTGTCGTGACGCCACCTGTAGTATCTGGTCAGGGTGACCAGCGCTGCTGGGCAGGTCCTCTGGGAGGGATGGTGTTGTGCAGCTTGGTGTAAAGTCTCCTACAGGTGAGACTGTGTCCTCCCAGGGCAAGTAATGAAAGGGTAAAGTAATGGTGCAGGAGTGATGTAGCAGAGTGGAGTATGCGACGGAGTAATAGGCAGAAGACAGTTCTTATGCAGTTCCACGGGTTTACTCACAGTCTGTTGTACATACAGATTCCAGCCGGGCACTGTGTCCTTCCAGTGAGTGGTCCAGTAACTCTCAGATAGGTTGGTCACACTCCCAAAGACTCCCTTTTATGTTCCTTTCCGGCGTTTTGTGCAATACTCCTTACTTCTACCTGCACCTCCCTACCACAGAGCCCTCAGCGAAGCAGTATTAGGTCCTTTCAGTTTTGCAGGTGCGACCCGATGTCCCGGGTGATCATCTCCCAGTGAGCTACGGAGACCGAGACACCGTCGGAAACCTGGACGTACTTGACCACTGAGCTGCTTCTGGACGAGATTATGGTAGCTAGTGGCTCTTGAAGAGTCCCACCAGATGCGGTGTTTGCTAATGGCGCTGAACTGACCCACTAGCCTGGGAACCGTCTCCCCGATGTGTTGCCTGGTCCTTCCTCCACTGGGGATGGGGGACAGCGTCAGTGCTGTACCTAACCCGGACCCTTCCGTTCTTCTCAGCAAGGCTCTCTGAGGTAAACTCAGAAGAGCTGCAGGCTAGCCTTGTCCCCACTTCGGCTGCCTGTCTCCGACTGAACTCTAATCTCACACGCAGCATGAGGCTGCCTCAACCCCTCCCATCTCACTAGCTACACCCTGTTCTAACCAGCCTGAGCTAGACCATCCCACTGGGTCCACCTACACTCAGCTGGCATAGTGTAGTGTTGAATGCAGTGGTTGGAGTCAATGGGGTGTTTCCTCCTTACATGAGAGTCAGGTGTCACACCGCTGGGTGCGATGCAACATCTCTGTGGCGACTGGACCCTCAGGGCGCCACATTCCCCCCTGGTTAAACACAGCACTCCTGGGCTGTAAAAGAGTAAGGTTGTTACATAGAAACATACAAAATTTTTAAATGATGCATCAAAATAGTGACAACAGTGTAAAACTCTTCTTCCCTTTATGGGAGGCACTTCAAGTTAAACATTACATAACAATTTTAATAAATCACATTCAAAAGTGCAAATTGCAATTCTGCCGAAGTTCATGAAGACTTCTTAGGATTACCCCCAACGGGGTAGCTTCACAGTGTCATTACTTGAGTTGGTGGAGGACCCGCTCCAAACCTCCAACGGTGGTCTTGGGTGGGCTGCAAGACTTTCCTTTAGCAGACCTCACTTTCGGCCACACCAAACGGGTTTTAAACTTCTGAGGTAATTAAGTGAAATCAAGATGAGGCACCGAAGTGCTAACTATATACAAGGACAGTTTTTGGGCTAGCAGTGTTCATAGCCACCAGTTCAGAAAAGCAACAATTAAAGGCAATCACCCCTCCGGGTTATGCACATTTGCATACTATATACATTAATACACTATATACATTTGTGGAACCTGTTCGGTTTTCTCATTTACTTAGTAGTAGCGACACCTGGTGGCTGTGCAAGCACAGGACCATTCTTATTCACAGGCCCAGTGCCTAACACCAGGATCATTGACTCCACCGCTGGTGTCCGTATGGCTGGTGCACACTGGGCTGGTGGAGGTGTCAGGGGTTCCACCAGGGTGTCATCAGCTGCAGCAGTGATATCGTCACCGGTTACCTGCATTGCTGGTTCGCTACGGTCCTCTAGGCCGCAGGGCCTGTTCTCCTCTGGGGACGCTGGTGGCATGCCGGGCTCACCTGTAGGCTGCGTGGGGAGAGGGCCTGCCGCTGATTTTTCCGCGGGGCCGGATACCTCCGCTGTGATGCCAGTAGCGGTGCAGGGATTCTCCTCAGCTCCAGGTTTTGCAGCAGGGGGACGCTCCAGCGAGCGCTGCGGCTCCAGCGACTGGTCTGGGCTGAGGATGAGCTCTTTCCAGCTCCGCTCCATGTTCTCGGCTTCCGCCTGGTGCCGGGCTAGTTCGGCGTCTGCAGCAGGGTCAGGAAGGGTGCAGACATCTTCCAGCAGCACTGGAGGCTCAACGGTGGGGAGATCTTCTTTATCAGGAGGGTCCCGCTTTTTGTTAAGGGGGCGGGGTTTTCTTTTCCTCCTCTTCACTCCATTTGGGAACAGGAGGCGGATTTCCCTTGCTGATGGGCATGTCTGGTTAGTGCAGTAACACTTAGGGTAGGCGGGCATTTCTTTCGCGCCTCAGAGTGAGCGCACGCCCACGAAAGCACGCCCTCCTTCTTCACCAGCGCCTCAGGGCGCGAATATGGCGGCAAAATGGCGGTAAATGGCGGCAAAGTCACAAAGATGGCAAATACAGTCTTTAACACAAAAACAGTCCAATTCAGGCACACAGGACTCGCTTGTAGCGAGCTTCAGAATCCTGTTCGTGACGCCAGAAAATGAGCCGCACGTACCAGGGCTTTGGGGTACTCGGCACCGAGCCCGTTGATATCTATAGGGAATGTCACGGTTAGCCAGCTCGGTCCGTGCCCTGGGCGCTCACTGTAATGTGGGATATTTACAGGGGATGATGGAGTGTTCGTATAGTTTGTCGTGACGCCACCTGTAGTATCTGGTCAGGGTGACCAGCGCTGCTGTGCAGGTCCTCTGGGAGGGATGGTGTTGTGCAGCTTGGTGTAAAGTCTCCTACAGGTGAGACTGTGTCCTCCCAGGGCAAGTAATGAAAGGGTAAAGTAATGGTGCAGGAGTGATGTAGCAGAGTGGAGTATGCGACGGAGTAATGAGGCAGAAGACAGTTCTTATGCAGTTCCACGGGTTTACTCACAGTCTGTTGTACATACAGATTCCAGCCGGGCACTGTGTCCTTCCAGTGAGTGGTCCAGTAACTCTCAGATAGGTTGGTCACACTCCCAAAGACTCCCTTTTATGTTCCTTTCCGGCGTTTTGTGCAATACTCCTTACTTCTACCTGCACCTCCCTACCACAGAGCCCTCAGCGAAGCAGTATTAGGTCCTTTCAGTTTTGCAGGTGCGACCTGATGTCCCGGGTGATCATCTCCCAGTGAGCTACGGAGACCGAGACACCGTCGGAAACCTGGACGTACTTGACCACTGAGCTGCTTCGGACGAGATTATGGTAGCTAGTGGCTCTTGAAGAGTCCCACCAGATGTGGTGTTTGCTAATGGCGCTGAACTGACCACTAGCCTGGGAACCGTCTCCCCGATGTGTTGCCTGGTCCTTCCTCCACTGAGGATGGGGGACAGCGTCAGTGCTGTACCTACCCCGGACCCTTCCGTTCTTCTCAGCAAGGCTCTCTGAGGTAAACTCAGAAGAGCTGCAGGCTAGCCTTGTCCCTACTTCGGCTGCCTGTCTCCGACTGAACTCTAATCTCACACGCAGCATGAGGCTGCCTCAACCCCTCCCATCTCACTAGCTACACCCTGTTCTAACCAGCCTGAGCTAGACCATCCCACTGGGTCCGCCTACACTCAGCTGGCATAGTGTAGTGTTGAATGCAGTGGTTGGAGTCAATGGGGTGTTTCCTCCTTACCTGAGAGTCAGGTGTCACACCGCTGGGTGCGATGCAACATCTCTGTGGCGACTGGACCCTCAGGGCGCCACACAGCCTCAACACATGCAGGGATTGTCTGTTTGTTAGGCTATCCCTGCATGTGTTGCAGCGGTCAAACAGCCACGAGACATACAGTAACGGGGACTCGAACATATTTTTCGCCACTCTGAAGACATTCGGTTAGAACCTGAGCATGCTCAGATAACACTTTATCCGAGCAGGTTCGCTCATCACTACTATCTACAATCAGCTTCCTTTAGGTTATTAAGCCCCTGTCACAGTAAGCGAGATCGCTAGCGAGATCGCTGAAGCGTCACCGATTTTGTGACGCAACAGCGACCTAGCCAGCAATCTCGCTATGTGTGACACGCAGCGATGATCAGCCCCCCCTGCTGGGTATCGCAGATCGTCGTTGAATGTCCTGGACCATTTTTTCATCGTTGGTCTCCCGCTGACCAGCGAGCATCTCTGCGTGTGACAGCGGGAGACCAACGATCAGCGAGCTGGGAGCTGGTATCCAATGTACATAGCGGGTAACTAAGCACCGCGCGGTACCTAGTTACCCGATATGTACCCTGGTTACCGGCTCCCAGTTTCTGCTGTAGGGCGCTGAGAGCCGGTATCTAGGGTACATATCGGGTAACTAGGCGCCGCGCGGTGCTTAGTTACCCGATGTGTACATTGGATACCAGCGTGCTCGCTGGTCCTGATCGCTGATGAGTCTGCCTATATGACAGCTCACCAACGATCAGCTAACGATGTCCCAGCAATCCCATCCACGTCGTATCGTTGGTGGGATCGCTGGGACATTGAAGAGTGTGACGGGACCCTTAGAGAAGGACATAAGGCATATCATAAAGTGATCATTTAGAGCTGGCCATCTTATACAGTAATTTTAGTTCTGAAATACAACTTCTCCAAAACTTGTGATGAATAGGCACAGTTTGCAGTGAGGTCAGCTGATGGCCATGGTTTGACATGGCAAAAGTTCTATGTCTGCAGTCTCCTCTAATATAAATCTGTCATTGCTTGAAAAGAGTAAATTGTATTGATTATAATCACACTTCTGCAGGCGGTTAGTTAAAGAGATGCTTCATGATGGCTAGAAAGTATGCTAATTTCTCAATTTATGAGGACATCAGTTTAATTCATTCTGTGCTGATGTTTTTCTCTGTTACCAGACTTGGCACTTTTTTGCAAGTTAACCTGGGTCTCATTAATCAGTTCGCATAAAAAGTCTTAGCAATTTACTGAGCCAAATTTAACCCAGGAACAGATTTTCTTCCAAATTTAAAACCAGTCAAATTGCTTACAAAGAATTGGCAAGGTTTACTGCTCCACATGATGTTCCAAAGCCCCTTGCAAATAAAGGATTTTAGGAAAAAAAATTGTCTAGGATTGTTGTAATGGATTCTGTAGGAATATGCATACATAGATAAAGATAGATCTGGGATAGATATTTAGATAGATAGATAGATAGATAGATAGATAGATATAAAATAGATAGATAGATAGATAGATAGATATGGGATAGAGATATAGATAGATAGATAGATAGATAGATAGATAGATAGATAGATAGATAGATAGATAGATAGATAATAGATAGATAGATAGATAGATATGGGATAAATAGATAGATAGATAAAATAGATAGATAGATAGATAGATAGATATATTGGAAAGATAATGTGATAGATATGGGACTGATCTATCAATTGATAGGTAGATATCGGATAAATAGATTAGCATTACATATGAGACGGGCAGATATGGGATAGACACATAGATAATAATTGATAGACAGATGGACAGGGTAACTCCGGGGACAGAAGGTCACACAGACCACTGGCGGCCCCTGTAGCCCATTTCCCACTGTCGCTAGGAGAGATGACTGTGAGGCAGTTAGTTTGGCTTCTGGCGGTCACTAGCAGAGAACAATCTGTGCATTCTCCGCACTTTCCATGGAGACAGGATGATGGCTGTATGTAGGTGACAGGACAGGAGCCGCCGCCGCACTGCGCCCCAGCTCCCCGA
>JARQOD010000002.1:359811415-359848915 GCA_033576555.1 Oophaga sylvatica | reverse complement strand
TGGGATAGATAGATAGATAGATAGATAGATAGATAGATAGATAGATAGATAGATAGATAGATAGATAGAATACTATGGTAACTAATTAAACCACACGTCATAGAGTATAAACCATTTTCCATTTCCATGTGAAATGAAAAAAGTAATACATAATGGATATGCGATGTGGATGTCCAGGATATTGCTGCTTTCACTAGATATAGCACAGTTTTACTTCTGAAACTGCTATGGTTGCTCCACTGTTTCTCTACACAAAGACACAGCTTGTCATCCCTCTTCTTCCAGACTGCTGTGTGCTTTCTTCCCTTTCTACATTCTGATACAGTACAGCCTTTGTGATCTGACTTCCCCTAAGACTCGAATCTATCATGTACAAGCTCCTTACCCTTACTGCTCCAATCTCTAACCATGTTAGAAATAGCAGTATTATGCAAAGATAGAGACAGTGTGCTTTGGAATCTATGTCAGAAGTCAGACAACCAGCTATGTAGAGGAGTTACACAGACTTTACAGCAGAAAACAGTAGAACATTATTTAATTACAACTTTTAAGAAAGTCAGCAGATCAATAATGTAGAATTAGTATAAAGATTTCCATATCTTATTACAGATGTTAAGAGATGTTCTGTTTTGTCCTACAGCTCCGTGAACATCTGGCAAAAGGTCAGCGCTTATTGGCAGGTCAAGGCATGACACAAGTAGTGCGGAGCATGTTGGAATTGGTGTCAACTAAGAACTACTACAGTGGAGACCTTCTTTTCTGTGTTGAGATCTTGCGCAATGTAACTGACACATATAAGAGAGCCACCTATGTACCATCCTTTGAGGACATTCAGGTAAGTGTACATGAAGGTATACAAAGGAAAAAACATTCCAATGATACGACTTGGCTCATAAACTGCAGCAAGTCAAATTCACAAATTGTTGATGGTGCAGAGGGTGAACTCACATGAATAAACCATTATTTAAACAATATTAGCACAGCTAATGGGAGTCAAGTGCAAAATTATAAATATAATTAATTTAATTAGCGAGACGACTAAAACATCATTTCAAGATTATATAAAGATTAAATAAGCAAACAAATAGATTATGGCAGCCAATGAAGGTTGGCTGATACAATAACTCTAAAGTATGTCTTTCCTGTCTTTAAAATGCGATAGTACTGATTTTTTTTGCCATTATTCCATATTGATTCTTTTCATTGTTCATCCTCTGTTCATTTTACACATGTAAACGATTACATAGTCACCACCCCAGCTTTTTTTGCCCAACGGCTCATCATGTCCTCCTGTCGGTTCTACATCTTGCCTTCAGCTTTGCCTCAGAAGCAGACTTGTATTTCCACACGTAACATTCAGACGGAGCCTGTAAGTGCTGTCACAGTGAGTTGTAGCACACACATAAAAGGCTCTTTTGCTTGTTAACAGAGCTCATGTTGTGTATAATGTGATATTACAGCCAGCACACAGTGCTTTACAGGCTGCTCCCTCTCATTATTCTCTTGCCCTCTTTTCTTAATCCTCCATGCACCGTTTTTGCTTTATCTTTTTTATTATTATTTTCTGGCTGTCATTTTTTTCTTCTCTTCCACTTCAGTTTTGCCATTGTTGAGCAGTGGTTTTTCATTTAGACCCTTTCTTTGATTTACTTATTTATGCATATCAGTTCTGTAGGTGGAGTGTTTTTCTTGCTTTTAAGACAATGCTATGACGCCATCATTTACTTGAAATCTCTACGTGGGATTTGTGCAACTTTCAGATGAATGACCATTTGTTTGGGACATTGATAATGTTGACGTGCGCATGCGGGACATACGCGATCTAATGGACTTTTCAAATATGATGCTGGTAATACCATTAAAATGTGGCGCCTTGGCAGTGGAGAGCTTCTATGCTTTAATTTCCTTTCTCAATAATTACTGCGCGCATGCGCAAACATACGCTGTAAAACTGACCATGTCAAATATGGCGCAAGTGACTTCGTCAGAGCGCCTGAGCATTGAAGCACCAACTCTCTTTTGTTACATCATTGACATGCACAGCTTGATTTGTTAGACGCTGAAATAGACACAAATTATGAATGCAGAATGAGGCGAGTCCTGCTGCAAATTATATACACTTGTCACATGATTCCTAATTAATATGTCTTGCACTTTATATGTATTATGATCGTCTTTAGTCACTATGAAGCACTTTATTATTGTATTCTTTAGTAGTGAAATGCATGTACTAACTTTCATATAGAAATTGTATTATTGTTATGCACTTTTATATTTTATTGCTTGGATGCATATGTAATGATTGTGCCTGCAATTTCACTTGTTCTCTCCTTGTGGAAGGTTCTCAATTGAACCGAAACGTCACTTAAATGGGCTATTAAATCACTTTTTCTTACTGTTTCTAAATGGTGTGCTGCCTTCATTTTTTGTTGCTTCTTTTTTTCTTTTTGTTTATATGTATGTATGTATATACAACCAAAAAATGGGGGCAGCTCGCCAAGGTCAAATGATGAGATAACAGATTTTAATCAAACCATATTTTGGACTTGCATACTAGAGGTTTTGGTGATAACCTTGGGAGCTCTGCACACATTTGCATCTTTCTATCTGTAAATATATATATATATATGTATATTATATAATAATATATATATATATATATATACAGTATATATAGATATAGAAACAACTGCTCATGTCTTATCATCATACTGTAGCTAAATCTTAAAGGCTGAGTTCACAGCATGTGGCCATGTTGCAGAAGAAACTTCGACCTCCTGATCGGAGCCATTTTCAAACTGACTGTCGCTAAAAGCAATTTAGTGGATAATGACTGTGACTTAAACTGACATTTTGCTGCCATCATTAATAATGTGATAGTGTTTGGCTGCATTCATTTTGTATACTGCTCTGACCTCATGTTGGTGCATTTTTCATCCGCTACATGTAAACCCTTGCTTGGTCATGGCCAGCGTTAAGATGTTTCTTCTCTCTGAAGATGTTCACTCATTGCTATATATGATCTAGCACGAGGAAAGAAACTGAGGGTTTCCATGGTATCCCAGCTTGCTTTTCTCTTCTCTCCCACTCAATTCTAAGTCAATCAGTGCAAGCTGTGTAATATAACGATCACCGTCCTTATTCAGATCATGGTCTGGAAGCTATCTACATTTGTTTCTGGTACAATAAGGGTTTTGGATGCAGAAAGAAATATTAGCAGGATCAAAAAGTTGGCATGTGTATATTTTCTGGGCAAGTAGCCTACTCTATTTTGATACTTTTAATAATGGCTAGTAGCCCTTTAGGAACTTGAGTCGTAAAATTAGGGCCCTCCTCACCACCTCTTTTTTTCCTATCCCCCTTTTAATAACAAATTTAGCTAGAGATATAAATAACACCCCGATGTAATTTCTGGACCAGAAAATATCTTCTTATGTACAGTGCCAAGTTTTTGCACCAAATGAAATGTGCCTATATAATAAAAAGTAGACAACACTATAAAAAGGTGGGTGCAAGCCCCTGGATCCCCACTCTGTGGCCTCATTAGATCAGAAAACACAAATAGGCAGCACTTCTATAACCGCAGAAAAAAGTCTTACCTGTGTGCCTCATATCAGATGCTTTGTTGTTGAGAAATCATCTTTTATCACTTTATGTAAATGACCTCGTCCAGGCTATGGGGAGGACGCTGCCTGGAGATAATTCTGCCTCCAGAGCTTAATTTCAATAGAAGGGGAGTTACCAGTGCAATGTGTACTGGCCGCTCTCTCCTCTCCTGATCTCACTGCAGAGCTGTGTGTGATTATACCTGACACATCTGCAGGTTCCCCAGCTTCCAGCTCACAGGTGGACAGGACTGTAATATTGTTGCAATAGCGCAAAGCTGAGAGAGAAGCAAAAACTGTGCTTGCAAGAAGACAGAGTTCATTTCTCCTGTTCTATGTTAGTTACTTGTCTCACACTGGAAACTCCCTTTCATGTAAAATAAGCTCTGGAGGCAGAGTTATGTTATAGAAAGCATCCTCACATAGCTTGAAAGAGGTCATTTAAATGTAAGAAAAATTTGTTCTGGATTTCTCAGGAATAAGACATCGAATTGCACATTTCATTTTATTCAGCTTCCTATGATCTTCATGCTCCTATAGAAGGCTTAGGAGGAATGATTCCACTGACAGATTCCCTTTTAAGTAAAAAAAAAAACACTGAATAATTTAGCAAAAGTAATTTCCAGTTTAAATTTACTGAATATCAGCTAATGAAAATCAGTCTTTGCTTTTGAATTTTGGTTCAACAGAAAAATTAAAAAGAACAAGCTAAATAAAATGGCCTGGACAAAAATGATGAAACCCCTAGAAATGATTGAAAATAATTTGACCATACAGACAAGTTAAATTAAGGTGTGTCCTGTAATTAGCATCACAGGTACATACAAGCTTGTAACCACTAAGTCTGCCTATTTAGAGGGTGAAAAGTAAGCACCGTGTTGTTTGGTATTATGGTGTGTACCACATGAAACTTGGACCAAAGAAGGCTAAGGAGAGAGTTGTCTCAGGAGATTAGATGGGCAAACATGTGATAGAGCAAAGGTATCCCAGCATCTAGAGCTTCTTTAAAAATTAATGCAACGCAATGATTAAGGAATCCTTTCCGAAACGTGTTTGCCTGTAAACGTCTGCCTTCCCTAGTGGAAATATTTTTCTTGTCTCTTATGACTTATTTTTAATTGTCAATTAAACATAAATTTTTAAAGACGCTCTGGGCGCTGGAACACCTTTGCTTTTTTACAAGATTCCCTGCCACACTTCCGATCTCCGTTCGTTGGACTTCTGATATAGGTGAGCTGACTCTTTCAATGTTTTTTTTCTTAAAACATGTGAAAGGTTTAGGCTTTAAGACCATCTCCAAACAGCTTGATGTTCCTGTTGAATATGTTATTCAGATGTCTCAGAGGTCTATAGGACTGTAGCCAAGTTACTTGTGTAACACCTGCACATGGAACTGTCAGAGCAGCTACTGGTATACTGGGATTTACAGACACTAAGAAGAGTTTTGCAGCTGCTGTTAAACAGGGACCTTCAGACATTAATGTTTTTTTCCCTGAGCTGCGGGGGACTACAATTCCCATGGACCCTTGTTTTAGTCAGATGACACAGCTTGGAGGGATAGGAGGGAGGAGGAACTTGGGGAGGGAGCTGGAGAGGAAGAAAAAGAAAGTGAGAGAGCGGATGGTTCATGTAAAAGATGGAGCGCTGTGGACTTGTATTCCTCTAAAGAGCGGAGCGTTCCCGTCCCCTCTGATATACCTGCGAATCTGGAGAGAGCGCAGCCCGGTCATCAGGTGAAGCAAGCAACATTAAGGACTCGGAGAGTTCTACCGGCACTCCCACCGTATAAAGGCCTGAATCCTGCCGCCCCCAGTTGGGGTCCAGGGAAAACTACCACCGGTGGAGACGCACCGTGAGTGCCCCTTTTCGAGACTTGTGGTTCAACCAGCCCGTTACAGTGAGTACACTACGCCCCAGACTATTTACCTTCGTGAGCATCTAAGTGCACCAACGGTTATAAATTTGCGCGCCAACATCCGCGGCAACTGGGCCCCAACGTTTGGACTGGGTTAATACAAGAAAAGGGGAACCCTGCTACGTTATATTTGTAGGGTTGGGGAAAGAATTAGGTTGTGATGTGTATATGATTTTTATAGAGCACCGTTACCTGTATTGCATGTTGTTTCTTTAAATACACTTCATTTCTGCTGCATATCCATAAACCAGTTAAACAGTTTTACTCCTGTTTTGGGTGAGTGTGTACTGAGCTATAGGCAGGGGTTTCCCGAATCAGTCCCTGGCAGAAGATAACAGTCCTTCTGCAGTCCTAGAGAGAGCTCCAATCAAGATTCGGGTGGAGGCACTGCACCCTAAAGAGGTGAGACCCCCATAACACCCAGCGTACCGTGGTAGCCCTGAAGGGGTGTTACAGTGGAGGCACTGCTGAGATTCAGAACTAACACAGGAGTATTTACTATGGAGACTTTAACAGAGCGAGAAGTATATTTGTGGTGTGAAGAGATGGATGTTACAGCTAGACAAAGCTTTGCAGTGAGTGGTGAGCTCTGTGATGCATCTGATGAAGAGATACTGAAAATAGTTAACCGACTCACTGAACTTGCCCACCCTGAAGTGGTCGACCGCAGAAAGGAAAAGGGGGACAGTTACCCATAGCCCTGATCTCAACCGGGCAGATCTTGAGGAAAGATTACTTCCCATCCATGATAGCCGTGTCCCCAGAGTATGGTCGACAATGGAAGATCACTTGGCCTAATGAGTCCGAAGTTGAGACCCGGCAACAGGAATCAACCACTCAGTCTAGGAAGACTAGTATACGTCCGCCCTCTACTCCCCTTAGAACCAGTCCTGAAGAGACAGCGGCACCTGTTGATGTGCTTATGACAGCTATGGAAAAGTTAGTCAGTCAGTTTGCAAAGATGCAGCCAGAAGGGAACTACCGTCGTTTAAGAACCTTCTCGGGTGCCCTCCCCACCCCTGCTGGAGAAGAAGAATATGATACTTGGAGGGATGTCACTTTACTGTGCTTAGAAGAGTGGCAGTGCACTGATGCCGTGAAGAAGCAGAGAATAGTAGAAAGTTTGAAGGGTACTGCTATGGAAGTGGTGCAGGCTGCTTGGCGGAGCAAGCCACTAGCAACTTATCAAGATTATATGAGTGCTTTAGAAGATGCTTTTGGATCCCCTGAAGATGCTACTGATCTACTCTATAAACTTCGTACCACCTACCAACAACCAGATGAGAAGATGTCCGACTATCTATACCGATTGGATAAGATGGTTCATAGAATAGTATCTAAAGGTGGAGTCAGCCCTAAAGAAGTTGATCAGTGTCGTCTGGACCAAGTACTCAGAGGAGCTCTCACTCATGATCCAATTGCTCAGCGGATGAGGTCTTGTGATAAAGAGAAGATTCCTGGTTCTTTTCATGAGTTGCTTAAGGAAGTTCGCAAGGAAGAGGTTATTTTGGCCGCAAGAGAGAAGACCTCCCCTCGGGTGACTACTGTTGCCTTGAAGCCAGCAGCCGACTGCCGAGAGAGGGAACTGCTGAAAGTCATCGAGAAACAGGGGGAGCAGATTACTCAATTGTTAAGTGCTCAGGCCAAGACAATACAGCGGTTACAAAGTGCTGCAGAGGTAGCCGAGAAGCAGACCCTGGCTTCAGGAAGAGAGAATGATGACCTGTGTAGAGTGGAAAGTAGGAAACCAGAAGGGTGCTTTGTCTGTGGGAGTCCGGGCCATATAGCTCGTCAGTGTCCAAAGAGGTGGAGCTCAAAGAACTCTTCACATTCTCCCCACCTCCCTCCGAGGCAGTCGGGAAACGGGAAAGGGGGCCAGTAGAACCCCATACTGAGCCCCCATCAGCAACTAAGACCTACTCTACCTCTCCATCCAATAGTGCCTCATCGAAAACACTGCCTGAAGGGTTAGTGGGACAGCCCCGCATGTCCCCGCATATATCAATGGTAAATCTTGTTCAGTATTGCTGGATAGCGGATCTCAAGTGTCCATCATTTTTGAAGGATGGTATAAAAGATATTTATCCAATGTGCCTCTGAAACCGCTGTCTGGACTCGTGGTGTGGGGACTGAGTGAACACAGCTATCCCTACCGAGGATACGTGTCCGTGACACTACGATTCCCAGAGACTGTTGTTGGAGTGGATAAAGAGATACCCATTATAGCGCTAATCTGCCCGGAGGCAGAGGCAGATGAGAGACCCACACCTGTCATAGTGGGAACAAATGCCAACATTTTCCGTACGTTAGCTCAGTGGTGTCGTGAAGCTGGGGAGAAAAGTACTCGCAGACCCTATCCATCCACCCAGTCTGTCTGGAAGCCTATGTAAGGACGGAGGAGGAGAAGAGGGAACTGCAGCCTGAAAGCTTTGACCCTTGTTTTGAAGGAAGTGAGCTGAAAGGAGAAGAGAGGAGGCTAGTCATCGACGGCATGATGATGCGGGGGGCGGCTTTCTCCTTGGGCGAATGGGACATGGGCCTCGCCCAAGGAGTAGAGCATCGCATTCGGTTGAAAGATCAAAAGCCTTTCCGAGAGAGATCCCGAAGATTGGCCCCGGCGGATATCGAAGATGTTAGGCAGCATCTACGCGGTATGTTAGACACAGGAGTCATCATAGAGTCTAGTAGCCCATATGCTTCCCCCATTGTGATTGCTCGGAAAAAAAATGGAGCTATTCGGATGTGTGTGGATTATCGTACTTTGAACAAACGTACGGTTCCTGACCAGTACACTGTGCCCCGAATTGATGAAGCTTTAGATTGCCTGCAAGGGAGCCAATGGTTTTCTGTGTTAGATCTCCGGAGTGGTTACTATCAGATACCCATGTCAAAGGAAGATCAAGAGAAGACCGCTTTTATCTGCCCCATTGGGTTCTTCGAGTTTCAAAGACTGCCTCAAGGACTGACAGGTGCTCCGGCCACTTTTCAGAGATGTATGGACAAAGTAGTGGGGGACATGCACTTACGTGAGGTCTTGGTTTATCTCGATGATCTTATTGTTTTTGGGAAGACTCTGGAAGAACACAACCAGTGGTTGTTCAAGGTGCTGGATCGGTTGAAGGAGGCTGGGTTGAAGTTGTCCCTTGATAAGTGCCGGATTTGCCAGACGACTGTGAAATATGTGGGGCACATAGTCAGCAGAGAAGGAATTTCCACCGACCCCGCCAAAGTGGAGGCTGTGGTAAACTGGCCTAAGCCCACCAAGCTGGGGGAGCTTAGGTCCTTTTTAGGATTCTGTGGATACTACCGAAGATTTGTACCCCAGTACTCTCGGATTGCGAAGCCATTAACTGCTCTTACCCAGGGGTATCCCCTTCCGGCGGGACAGCCCGCCCCTCAAGGTCAGGGAAAAGAGACTACTTCCGAGTTAATGAACCTTTTGGGGAAAGATGGACACCCTTATGCGACGAGGCATTCGAGAAACTGAAGTCATGTTTGACCCAAACTCCAGTGTTGGCCTATGCAGACGCCAGTAAACCATATGTGTTACATATAGATGCTTCTCTCGACGGACTAGGAGGGATTCTCTATCAGGACCATGATGGCTGTCTACGTCCCGTTTACTACATTAGTCGAGGATTGACTCCCAGTGAACGCAACTACCCAGCTCACAAACTGGAGTTTCTGGCTCTGAAATGGGCTGTAGTGGACATGCTGCATGACTACCTCTATGGGGTACGCTTCGTGGTTCATACCGACAACAATCCATTAACCTACGTGAGAACCACAGCAAAACTGGATGCCACGGGGTACCGGTGGCTTGCCGCACTCTCTCTGTATGATTTCAGCTTAAAATATCGACCAGGGATCAATAACATTGATGCAGACACACTCTCTCGCCTGCCTAGTGAACCTTTAAATGAGGAAGAAGAAGGAGGATGGATAGAGGTCCCTGCCCCTGAGGTGAAGACTCTGTGCCATAGACATCGAACTGATGCCCTCACTCTGCAGTGCTGTGCTAAATTCTTAGGAGCATCTAGCGATGCGCTCCCGTTGTCGTACTGTCGAGTGACAAATGTAACCCCAGACTCTCTCCCTCAACTGACTCATAATCAAGTCAGGATGGCGCAGCAGGAGGATCAGTCAGTGGGGGTAGTTCGATGGTGGGTGAAGAGGGGCTGGAGGCCCGAAAAGAATGCATTAAGAACAGAGGAGTCTGTCCTGCTGACTCAGCAGCTAGAGTCGCTAGTAGTAAAAAATGGGCTACTATACCGAGAGACAAGGGGCCAGAAGGGAGGAGTCTGCAGGCAGCTGGTGTTACCCACCCGATTTCGGAAGATGGTCATGAAGTCCCTGCATGATGACCATGGACATCTTGGCATCGAAAAGACTACGAGTCTCGTGGCCGACCGATTCTATTGGCCTCGCATGGAAGCGGATATTGAAGAATACTGCAAATCATGCTCCCGGTGTGTATTGAGAAAAACCTTGCCTTTGAGAACAGCCCCCCTTGTGAACATTACCAGCGATGGCCCACTTGAACTAGTGTGCATTGATTTCCTCTCCATCGAGCCTGATGAAAGCAATGTCAGTAATGTGTTAGTGGTCACTGACCATTTCACCCGATATGCCCAGGCCTACCCCACTAAAGATCAAAGGGCAATTACTGTGGCAAAAACATTATGGGAGAAGTTCTTTGTACATTACGGGCTGCCTGCCCGCATCCATACCGATCAAGGAAGAGATTTCGAAAGTAGACTAATCAAGGAGCTATGCGCTCTCTGTGGGATCAAGAAATCCAGAACCACGCCATATCACCCCCAAGGGGATCCTCAACCTGAGAGATTCAACCGTACCCTTCTGAACATGTTAGGCACTTTAGATCCCAGGAAGAAGGGACACTGGAGCAGGCATGTGAGCCAGTTGGTTCATGCCTACAATTGCACCACAAATGAGTCAACTGGATATTCTCCTTATTTCCTCATGTTTGGAAGAAAAGCCCGACTACCCGTGGATATTAGTTTTGGGACATCCATTGACCGTTCTAATGGGAAGACCTACTTAAAATATGTGTCCCAGCTAAAAGAAGATTTGACAAAAGCTTACAAATTGGCAGAGCAGGCCTCTGGTCGGTCAGGGAAGCGCAATAAGACTCGCTACGACTGTAGGGTTCGAGAACAAGTTTTACTACCTGGAGACAGAGTTCTTATTCAGCTTTTGGGCCTTCCTGGGAAGCACAAGCTTGCTGATCGGTGGTGTCCTGACCCTTACGTGGTGATGGAGAAGTTGCCCGGTGTTCCGGCCTACAGAGTGAAGCCCGAAAAAGGGGGTGGAGCTGTTAAAACCTATCATCGACATCATCTGTTGCCTGTGGGAAAAAACATCCCTTTACCCCCATTGCCAACTCAAGGAGGTCATACAACTCTTCAGTGCAATAGGAGAAGTCCAAGGTGTAAAAACCCACCCCAGACTGGAGTTGCCTCAGGAGGATGTGACAGCGAGTCTGGGGATGAATGGGGACCTGACTGTCAATGGAGCTACAGGTGGATCGAGGACCCATGCCCCATGGCGTAGACCCTGAAAACCAGACCCCTGAAGTAGAAACAAAGAAAAGGGACATTTGTCAGGAGGCGAGTGCACCCCGCCCACAATTGGAGGAAAGTTCAGAAGAGGGACATTTATTGAATGAAGAGATTCACCTGGTGGAGCCCGTTCTTGAGAGACAAGAGTCGGGGACTGAGGAGGTGGGCCCCTCGTACACACTCGTCCCAAGCGGGACATTAGGCCACCCATGATGTTGACTTATGACAGAATGGGACATACCACTGAGGTCCCCAGGTTGATACACCCAAATTCAAATTCTGTTTGGCCTTATTTCTCGGTATCTTCCATGTGTCCAGGAGGTGGTTTGTATGCATGTAAATTTGGTGTTAGTCAGGATGCCTTAACCCCCATTCATGTTTCAGGTGGTGAGTCCTCATGTCGTGATGGGACACTTTCAATGACTCACCAGGGGAGAATGTAACACCTGCACATGGAACTGTCAGAGCAGCTACTGGTATACTGGGATTTACAGACACTAAGAAGAGTTTTGCAGCTGCTGTTAAACAGGGACCTTCAGACATTAATGTTTTTTTCCCTGAGCTGCGGGGGACTACAATTCCCATGGACCCTTGTTTTAGTCAGATGACACAGCTTGGAGGGATAGGAGGGAGGAGGAACTTGGGGAGGGAGCTGGAGAGGAAGAAAAAGAAAGTGAGAGAGCGGATGGTTCATGTAAAAGATGGAGCGCTGTGGACTTGTATTCCTCTAAAGAGCGGAGCGTTCCCGTCCCCTCTTATATACCTGCGAATCTGGAGAGAGCGCAGCCCGGTCATCAGGTGAAGCAAGCAACATTAAGGACTCGGAGAGTTCTACCGGCACTCCCACCGTATAAAGGCCTGAATCCTGCCGCCCCCAGTTGGAGTCCAGGGAAAACTACCACCGGTGGAGACGCACCGTGAGTGCCCCTTTTCGAGACTTGTGGTTCAACCAGCCCGTTACAGTGAGTACACTACGCCCCAGACTATTTACCTTCGTGAGCATCTAAGTGCACCAACGGTTATAAATTTGCGCGCCAACATCCGCGGCAACTGGGCCCCAACGTTTGGACTGGGTTAATACAAGAAAAGGGGAACCCTGCTACGTTATATTTGCAGGGTTGGGGAAAGAATTAGGTTGTGATGTGTATATGATTTTTATAGAGCACCGTTACCTGTATTGCATGTTGTTTCTTTAAATACACTTCATTTCTGCTGCATATCCATAAACCAGTTAAACAGTTTTACTCCTGTTTTGGGTGAGTGTGTACTGAGCTATAGGCAGGGGTTTCCCGAATCAGTCCCTGGCAGAAGATAACAGTCCTTCTGCAGTCCTAGAGAGAGCTCCAATCAAGATTCGGGTGGAGGCACTGCGCCCTAAAGAGGTGAGACCCCCATAACACCCAGCGTACCGTGGTAGCCCTGAAGGGGTGTTACACTTGGACATGACCACAAGAGGAAAATTGATGTCAAATTGAAGTGACAGATCATATGAATGGTAACCAAGAGCCCAAAACAACCTTCACAGAGTTTAAAGGTGAACTTCAAGGTCAAGGTACATCAGTGTCAGGTCACACAATCTGTCACTGGCTGGGTCAAAGTTGACTTAGTGGAAAATGACCGAGGAGGAAACCACTGTTGAAAGCAAAATCATTAAAAAGTGATACTGACTGGAAATTGTAAAAATGCATATTGACAAGCCATAACACTTCTGGAAAATGTCCTTTGGAGCGATTAAGCAAAACTGGAGCTTTTGGCATGCCAAATCAACTCTATGTTCACAGGCGCAAAAATGAAGCATACAAAGAAAACAACATTGTACCCACTGTGAAACATGGAGAAGGCTCAATTATATTTTGGGGCTGCTTTGCTGCATCTGGCACAGGGTGTCTTGAATCTCTGCAGGGTACAATGAAATCTGAAGACTACCAAATCATTCTGGAGTGAAATGTGCTGCCCCTTGTCAGAAACCTTGGTTTGAGTTCTCCAACAGGATAATGACCAAAAATACAGCAAAAACATCCAAGAATGGTTAATAGCAAAGCAGTGGACTATTCTGAAGTGGTCTTCCATGATCCCTGATCTAAATCCTATTAAACATCTGTGAAAGAGGCTGAACATGCAGTCTGGAGAAGGCAGTTTGCTCATGAAGAATGGGCCAATATACCTGGGGACAGGTGCAGAAGTCTCATTGAGAGTTACAGAAATTGTTTATTTGCAATGATTGGCGCAAAAGACTGTGTACAAAATATTGTTAGTTGTACTATAATTTTTATCTAAGCCATTTTCATTAGGTTTTCTTTTACTGTTGTACCAAAATTCAAAAGCAATGTCTGATTTTCATTAGTTGATATTCAGGAAATGTAAATTTAAATTGAAAATTACACCATTGTGTGTTTTTCATATTTAAACATAAGGTTGCCAGCCATTTTGTCCATATGTATACTGTAATTATGATGGTGAATAAAGGTGGAATATTATTTCTGACCCATATCAAGTGTCGTTTGGGAAAGTTTGCTAATCATAAGGTGGATACAATCTGCCAACCCCCAACTCCCTGCCCTTAATAGTACAGAAGGTTAAAATAGTTGTGAATAAGTGGGAGTATTTTTACTAATTAAGTGCCATTTTGCATCTTACATTCTGAGCTCAGCACGCAATAGCTGAAAATTTGCTTGATATGGGTCAGTAAATGTATGAAAGAAATTATATCCAGCTCACTGTCAGAGACATCTTGAATTCACTTGGATCTCAGAGGACGCCGTGTCAAGGCATGGAGCAATAGTGGAAAACCAGTAATCCAGCTCAACAAACTGTGAACAGACTTATATCATCATCATCAATAAGGGTGCAAGGTCAACTGAAACGTGAAGATGTCACATGTATCCCTCATGTCTTGTTTAATCCTCCACTAAGCACCTTGTGAATAAAGTCTGTTCACAGTTTGTCGAGCTGGATTCCCATTTTTCCACCCTCAGTAAAAGTATCCCATATTTTTTTATCTTTATACTTTGGACTATTGCCCAGTGGCGTGATTTACGCCCTTTGGATAATCTATGGCATCTTCTAGGTGATGGGAATCTTACCTACAATAAACACAGAGATCTTTGACTTCTTAGGGGACTCCTAATTTTAAGCACTGTGCTTATTAATTACCATCTCATTTATAAGTGGTCATATATGGATTTTTAGTAAATATAACAAAGGTAAAGTTTTATAAGCAGTAAGTGAGAACTGGAACTAGAAGATTAGGTTGCTTTTTTCATTATAATATTAAAATAATGTTCCTGACTAGTTTTCCATTGCTCTCCTGGTATGTCTGTTTTAGTAAATAATTGTATTCCCCATAATATAACAATTTTGGATGAATTTTTATTTTAACCCTAAGTTTTATTATTCCTGTTATTCTTTTTAGAACCTTTTAAGCAAATTACCAGCCAGTCTTTACCAGTTTGGAGTGTATCCATTAACAATCTGACTCTGACCAATCAGTGCTGCCAGAATTAGACTTTGTATGGACATGCCCATTTGACATTAAGAATGGTAACACCCCGTTGTTAACTTATTAATACATTTCTAGGAGTAAAAATAAAGCAATGGTACAACATAGTTCTATAAACATGATCCAAAATTGTAATTTTATGAGGAATAAAGTTTTTAATCCCATATTTAATACATCATTTGTAGTTTAAAATGTGTCTCTGCTCTTTAATTATATATTTGGGTCCCCTTGTTAAATACCATGTATTTTCATGTTAATATTGTGGACCCCATATCCCAAGGGCGAGACCCTCACCCACTGTACTGTAGTGTTGCTATGTTGGCAAGTTTTTTATTTTGGAGCACGTTGTTCAATAGTACAATGATGATCTGTAACACTGTTTTCCACATGTAAACCAGTGGCAGATACTAACTGTGGATGCTGTAGGGGTTAACTTGAAGTGTAACAAGTGTAACATGTTTGATGGCACAATAGGAGTATATGTTGTCTGGCTGAGGTATCTTGACTGACAAGGAGGAGGACAACAGGATATGGAGTCAGAGTGGAGGAGTGATTAGAAGCTGGAGAACAGTGTGGGTGTTTTGCAAGGCACATACATTGCCAAGCTGAAGTTTTACAAGTATGATGTGATGTAAGCTAGTAAACCAGAGGAGGGATTTTATTCATAGTCCTATGACTACTGCATGGAGCCACATGTCAGCAGCCAGAGATAGGTGGTGGGCTTCAGGAAGGGAGCAAGAAGAAAGCCATACAGTGGTCGAAGACAGTGATACAGGACAGAGCGGCCTGAAACCGAGTGATAGATGAGCAAGTGCATGCTGAAGCTGCCTTGCAGAACCAAAAATGTAAGAGGGCCTGAGTAAAGTAGTGACCACCAAATAATGCTATATGGTATTGGGCCTCACTGACACCTGGAATGCAAGCTGTAACCGAGAAGGTGCAGGTGGTGGCAAAAGGCCAGATTTGGGAAAAGTCTGTTTTGCTGTATCAAGCTTTGCAATCTTACAAATATAATTTCTCCATATTAGAAGCTCTGTAAAATTTAATAAGCTGTTTTAGGAATTCTACATTTTTTTGAAGTGCCATGTTTGGTAACTCCGGTGGACCACAACGGGTACTGCTATGTACGGTGGGGTCATCCCTACAGGCTTAGTTTGGTCCTTATTTGCATTGTGACTAGTCATGGGCAGTTTAGCCCTGGATCACTTGACTTCACTCACCAAAAAGAGCTGATTCCTTTTGAATCCCAAGCATATCCCAAATAAACTTGTATTCATTTACAGGTAAAATCACTGTAGTCTGAAGCTGCTTAAACCCTGCTCACCTGGCTGGGCGGGCAGGGTATGAGAAGCATCTGCAGTGGAACATTATCATTTTACCACCGGTGAGATTCAGAAACTGCAAGTGGCTCTCATTGGGGTGACAGACTGCATTGTTCACAGAAGGGATGCTGTTTGTGCCGGATCGGTGGCGAGCGACCCATCACTAATTGTGAATTACATGCACCGTTTTAGCATAAAGGGAACATGTGGTCTATCTGATATTATTTCATGTTATTCATTTTATCTCATCATGGAATTTTTCTTCTGAATGTGACTAGTTAACAGACCTACATAGCTTCTGCATAAAAGAAATGTCTTTAAATGTTGCTCCAACTACTTCTTGCATAATCTTTCCTTTTCCCCTCCTCATTAATTCTCTCTCTATATACAGAAGTTTTTCCATGCTGTCAGCCACATATTGGATGCAGATAATAGAGAGAAGTGGGAGGACGCTCAGCAGGTGGGGAGCAGTGACGATGCAGCAGTGAGCTGTGGATGTGTGACGTTCGCCTGTGGCGGGGGAGGGAGGTGTGTGCGCATTTGTGTGACAGGCGGGGGATAATTCACAAGTGCAATGTAAAATGTTGTCAATGCAATCATGAGCGGGAGAGATTAATCCTCTTCTTTAAAGGCAGGCCACTTGAACATCCATTGCTGGAAGCAAGGAACAAATAAACGTCGCCATTTCAAAATAGTACATTTTATTAATTAAAAAATATAATCAGATGAATGACAATTTTGCATATGTGAATTGGGATTTTGAATGGGAAGCATTGTTATAGTGTATGCATTTTTTTGCAAAGCTCTATCACTAACAAGATGGAACCCAATTAAAGTTCTGCATGAACGCTTTGCATTCAGTGAGTAAATAGTACATTGATTTCAATTTCAATGGGATGAAATTTAATAAAAGGCAATGCCAATAATAGCTGATCACTGCGGGGGAGTTCCAGCAGTGGGATCTGTGAAAGAAATTCTACATGCTTGAATTCCCATGGTTAAAAAACTGCAATTCTGTAGGCATGGCTCAGGTTTCCAAAAATGTGTTGAAGGAATACAGCGTAAGACCAAGGTTTTCAGACGAGCCAAAGTTTTTCATATTTGGCAGAAGATATATTCAAGTTCTAAGAGCTAAAGATATAGCCTTGCTGCATAGCAATGGTTCAGGTGAAAGTAATGGGATAATGCTGATTCTTTTTATCCTCTAAAGCTTCTAGACCAAAGTTTCCTTGATATGATAATGGATGCATTATATCCATAGTATGTATTTTTGGTGTTGTAGTATGCGAAGGATAAGTGGTGGAGACTCTACACTGAAAATCTGCAACAAATCCATCCATATGTGAACATGATCTAGAAGCGTGAAATTAGTCATAATGTACTCTGACTGACTGGGATATCATAAACTTACTCATTTTCCTCACTTATATAGCGCCATTTATTCCTCAGCACTTTGCAGTCATCATAATCACTGTCCCCATTGGGTCTTACAACCTACAGTAAATTCCCTATCAGTATGTCTTTGAAGTGTGGGAGGAAACCGGAGTACCCAGAGGAAATCCACACAAACACAGGGAGAACATACAAACTCCTTGCAGATGTTGTCATTGGTGGGATTTGAACCCAGGACCCCAGTGCTGCAAGGCTGCAGTGCTAACCACTGAGATTCCAAAAGGATTTCATGTTTTGCATTGCAGAATTTTTTCTATGCCTTTGATCTCACCCTAAGCGACTAACTCTTGCATATGGATAATCTTTGCAGATTGTAACTTAATATTAGGTATTTCAGAGCACATTGTCTATAACGGGATCCATCTGATTTCCTTTATCCATTTTTTGGCTTAAAATATTGGATTTGGACATCAATTTTTACCAGAAAAGAGAAATGGAATTGTACAAGTGGGTGTGAACAAAGCCGTAACTGCACATATATAGTCATAGAGAGTTTATGGATTTCAGTGTAAAAATTAAACGGTTGACTTTTGACACTGAAGAAACCTTACTCACGCTACTTGTTAGCATACTCAGCATTTACTTTGGCCATTCATAGCTTTAAGGAACAATGGTGTGTAAATGGAATTTATATAACCATTAGGTTTGTTCACATTTTTATGATTACCCCTTAATGTGCTGAGGAAAGCAAGATGTGTAATTAAAGTAAGCAACATCTGTCTCCTAGGTGGCCCCAGGCTCTGTTCTACTCATGAAGGTGCTTGAAGATTACATCCACCTGGTTGGAGATGCGCTAAAACCTTTCCAGAGTTCCATCATTGTCACAGAGAATCTAGGTATGAGATATCAGAATTTTATTTAATAAAGTAATATTACATAACACTTTTTTATTTCTTAGTATTAGCTCATTGGTTTATACCATTACATGTCTTTAGCTTCTACAAGCAAAATTAATATGGACAGTAAAGATTAAGAGATAACCAAGACAGACATTGGTCGACATTTTCTCTAACCACAGCCTGATGCCCATAGACCTGTAGATTCACAAAATAAGCATAGATTAATGTAGACTGTACTTTTGAATTTTCATTATTTTATATTTATATCTCCGTTTTAAAAAGGAGCCGTCGCCAGATCAAAAGTGGCCAGTTTTTACTCTCGATTTATCCTGATGATCCCCTGAATTGAATAATCATGTTTTTTGTGTTTGTTTTTTTAGTCACCACAGTTCCAGAATTTGGGCTTTTTTAGTTAATACTAATTTTTATGGTCTTTAACAAGATTGTATGGCTCATAAGATCCCTTGGGGTCGTGTTTATAGGGTCCTCTGTATGATTACCCTGTAAGCCACCCCCTTTGATTGAATTTTTCTGGTTAAAAAAAACTACAATTCTACAGTCATGGATGAAGTTTCCAAAAGTATGTTGAACTGAGTAATGCAGGATAAGGCTGCTTTCACACATCAGTTTTTTTGTGTCAGGTATAATTCGTCGAATACCTGAAGGGACGGATCCGGCGCTGAAATGAAAAAACTGATGCAACGAAGCAGTTTTTTTGCTGGATCCGACCTGAACTTTTGAACCCGGAAAAAGAAGTTTTGCAGCCGGAAAATGCAGGTACGCATGTCCGGACCGAGGAGAGAGAGAGAAAGAGAGAGACCTTGGTTTCCAGAATCCGGATCAGTCTTTTGACGGATTGCACAAAAGACTGGTCCGGTTCCATAGACTTCTATTGTTTCCTGCCGCCTGATGCGCCGCTTCAGGCACTATCAGGCGGGTCCGGAAAAAAAAAAAAAAACGTTGCAGTGACCGTTTTGTCCGGCCGCCGAAATATTCATTTCCACTGGATCCGGCCAAAAACGGATGCAACGCAATGACATCAGGCGCGATCCAGCGCTAATGAAAGTCAATGCCAAAAAAACGCATCCGGTACCGGATCCGTTTTTTTAAAAACACGCCGGATCGCGCCTGACGTCAGAAAACTGATGTGTGAAAGTAGCCTAAGGCCAAAGTTTTCAGATTTTTTATATTTGGCAGAAGATATAGTTCAAGTCTTAAAGATACTGCATAACCTTGCCATTAAAATTAGCTCTAAGTAAAAAGACCCATATCTCTAGTACCGTATGACGGATATTAGAAATGCAAGAAAGATAACTCAAGTTAGCAGAGGGAATAAAAAAGATAAAAAGTTGCCCACTTTTCACCTAGTGACAGGTCCTCTGCCCATACTTTTACTTGCCCATATTACATCTTTCTTCAGTGGTGTGGTATACAGGAAGTCTCCACAGTGCTGGTTGGGTTTCTTTTTGCAGAGTCTACTTATGCTTAATATCTATGTTTGATAAGCATGTTCTTTCAAGAAATATCAGTCCAATATTTTTGGATCCGTATTTAGGATAACTACTATAATCTATACAATTTTTTTTCCCTTTTTGTTTTATTTAATATATTCTGACTTTCAACAGCAAAGTTAGCCAATCTACTAAACGTGACTTGAGTTTTGATCATCAAGTTGGTGGTCACAGTTGGGTCAGAGAAGGCAATGATTAGTTCTAAATTTCGGTCACTGAAAATGTTGATATGTACAATACAAATTACTATTAGTATAGAACATAGAGTGAAACACAGAATAGAACCATCACTATCAGGATATATAATTTAGGTTAAGGTACATGCTTCAATCTAAACCTCTGTCAATTTTATTGGTAAGGATTGTTTACCTTAATTGTGTAGGAACTAGTGATGAGTGAATATGCTTGCATAAGGTTTGTTAGGCAAGCCCCGCATGTGTTGCGGCTGTCGATCAGGTGCGGTGGACTCCAACATATTTTTCAAGCACGCCGAAGACACTCAGTTAGCACCTGAGAATGCTCGAATAACACCTTATACCAGCACGTTCACTCATCATAAGTAGGAACCCATCGGATAATATATTTATGTAATTATCCTTTAAATGATGTCATACATATATGCTGTACTTTATCTTAAATTCGATGTTCATCTGTCATGCAGTTATTAGTATCCAAAGGGAACCAGTCTCAGCTGTATCCAGTGATATAAACTTCCCCATGAAAGGCCGACGCGGGATGAACGACTGGGCGAGAAACTCTGAGGATAAACTTTTTATTCCCAAAGAAGTTCTCACTTTACCCCAAGCAGGTAAACACTGGACACAAAGGGACATACAGTAGGCAGAAAATGTATTAAATGAGGAATACATGAATGGGGGAGGGGTGCAATACAGCATTCGACTGTAACATGTTTATCTAATCCTCTATTCTTTTTGTACTGCAGAAACAGAGGAGTCTGCATATTTTGTTATTGGTGCAGTTCTGTACCGGACTCTCGGGCTCATCTTACCGCCTCCAACTAATTCCTTAGCTGTCAGTTCAAAGGTTCTGACTGTCACCGTCCGTCCTCTCACCAAACCAGAAGAGCAGCTAGTCGTGGTGGAATTATCGCATATAATCAATGTAAGTGCTGTGTACAGCATTTATTCTATTGTCTACATTGTCATTTGTCTGCCATAGTGTCTCAGTCATAATGTGTAATAACTGGTATCAAGGACCTCAGTGCCAGTTTGTGGCTTTTTGTCCATTTTTACCTTGTTTCTTTGTACACCATATGTCTTTATAAATACGGAAACTAAAAGAATTGCTATAATAAAGCATGTCTTCTTATCTAACAGGGCACATCTAGTCCCCAGTGTGCTGTATGGGATTATTCTAAAAGGTTGGTATATCCGATCAGTTCAGAAGTTCATTTGATATTAAGAACTAAAAAAGATGACAGTGTTGAAAATATATTTTAAAGCTTCTAATTTTATGTTTACTATTAATTTATGAAAAATAAAAATTAAAACACTCTTTAAGTGTTTATCACAATGCCTCCCATTGTGGGCCTATGTTTTATATAATTGTCAAAATTGATTTCACATTTAGTAGATTATTAAGGCCCTAATTTATCAACATAATTATGCCAGAATTCTGGCATAAATCGGTTTAAAAATGCACTACATTTTTTCACAGCTTTGGATGTTTTCACACCCATGATGCGTGATCCCACAGTTCGTCAAATTCTTAACGAGTTGTGGCGTACATTACACCAAAATTCTTACTTCAGTTTCTAACTGGCGCCTCTGTCTCCAGCACACCTGGTGTGTACAGTGCTGGTCTTGATGATTCGGGAGCTTCTGACTTTTTCATAACTTTTCACAATATAATAAAGTATTGTTATTGACCTTGGAAATAAGCGATGTGCTTTGTATATTCTTTGTCACCTTTACAGCAGTGTGGATTTGCTACCGAGATAGTGTCAATGTAACTCCAGCAAGGAAACCACTGCTGATAAAATAATGCTGAATCTTATTCTTTCCTTTTCTTTTTGTTAGTCCTGCCTGTACAAAATTGTACAAAGAGTAACATTGCTGCAAACCTTTGACATTTTTTCCCAAGATTGGGATCTGGAGCTGTCCAGATTGGGAAGTGCTGAAACTGTATTGACTCATACTAATACAGAATGCGAGCCAAGTGCGAGCTGTAGTTCCTTTTTCCTGTATTTTTGTTCTTTTTTGAACATTGACCGTTCAGCATTATAGAGTCATATTGTGTTTATGTAAGTGGGAATGAAAAGACCACCACAGCTGATTTCCTTGCGCTCCGAGGAAGAAATTTGTCTAATTAACATACAGGACATGAAATTTTCAAAAGACAAAATGGGACTTTAGAAGAAATATGTCGTACAATCATATGCAATTTGTTATTGTGTAAAGCAGATGGTGGCAGCCTTTTTTGCAGCTGCTAAAGTTTTGCCTCTTCTTGCTTCCCAATATCTGTTCGAAATCTGCTTATGAAACAGAATATAATAGAAGCCACAAAGCATTTGTATTATTCATTCTGTCATGTCTGTGTCTGTAACTGCACGTTCCTCTGTGTGCATTGAAACAAGAGCCCATCATTTATTGTAAGAGGCCGTCACTCGGCACTGGCGATTGCTACGGCCATGTCTCAGTATGGAAAGGTGTGTATGTAGAAATGTGTGGGAGTGTTTGAGCCGTTCTTCAGCCCTCATCCTTGCCACGTTTTATTCTTACTTTCCATCTGCTCTGGTTGCCAGAGTAACGTGAATGACTGGGGAGCGATTTAGTGATGTATGGGAAGATTATGTGTCCTATGTTTCCTGTATGCGTATAGGCAGCTGACATTTTGGAGACAAGACCCCATTGCAATAAGATACTACATATAGCGGCACATCTTCCCAAGCTCCAAAATCAGCAGTGAGTGAGAAGTTAATTGTAAAGTATTTGTGTCGCTTCAAATATTTTACTTGTTTTTCGTGTGGAGCGTAGGAGTCCGGAGGCTATAAACAGCATGAGCGGTAAACCTCCTAGAAATGAGCACTTGACTCATTCCTGAGGGTTGTATGATAGTGGTGAAACACACGGCAAGGAGTGATATGGAGGTAGGAAGGGTTTGCTGAGATGTCAGATTAAACCTCAGAGAACCCCCTTAGCCTAGACGTTGCATCATTCGTCACTATTCCGAGTATTATCCCTTTGCTCTTTTCCTCTTCTCTCTGTATTCCATATGCTTTTCCTCCTCCGTCTTCTCTTCTTGTGGAATCCCTGGTGAATTAGGCTTTACGGCACAACTTTATCTCTCCCCTACTGCTCACACTCATCACATATTCTTGTATGTTCCCTGCGTCCTTCCTCTTTGCCAGCTGCTCCTTTTTTGTACGCTTGTGTTGCCCTTTCAGCTTCTTACGCTGTGCATTTCACCCGTTTAGTACTACTACTGCACAGTCTATCCCCGCACAGTCTTTCTTCATGTGTCATTGCCATCTTTCACTCCCTCTCCCTGTGTTTACTTCTTCATCATCCTCCCTATTGTTTCTCCCCCTCATTTTGTCTTTTCTGTCTCCCCCACACTCCTTCTTTCTCTGCCTCACTGCTCTCACAGGGTTTCACCCACACACACACTCATATTCAAGACACCAGCAAAAGTGAAGCAGGCTTGCTGAGCCTGCTCCGGATATGCTCAGCTTTCCGAGTATCCTTCACTGTTGATGCAGCAAAGCTGTCCCTTTTCAGTTATTGACTTCATATTACTTCTTCTGATCCCCAGTGATGTATCCAGTGGAAGCTGGGAAACTGAAAGCTGCCAGACCCTACCAACCCACCCATCTCACACCAAATGCCTTTGCAACCAGCTCTCCACCTTTGCAGTGTTGGCACAACTTCCCAAGGAGTTGGTAAGTGTAAGAAGCCATATTTGGACAGCACAGGCCAGCGAGCATTGTGGAGGAGAGTTAACTTGGACGCTTCAAGATGATCTATTTAGGCCTCTCCTTTTTGATTATCATTGCGTCATTACAATATATATGTGCAGGAATTATGCCTCGTATCTGTGCCTGTAATGCTTTATTTCTGGTCGATTAGTATGAAGAACTGTGACACACTAATGTGCTTTTACCACATAACACCATGATTCATTCTTACATGCTTAACCCTTGTAAAATCCCTGTATATATTCTTACTTATTGCTGAATTTATAGCTGGCTGTGCGTATTCAGTTCTATAAATAGTATAGGCCATGCAATAATGGATTCCTGTTATAAATTGTGTGCGGGAAATTAGTTCTGTTAGAAATTTCACTTGTTCATAACAGATTCACCAGACTTCATTAATCTGACTGTTATTCTTCCGTTTTTAGTATGAGTGTCTGCCATATTTGAATGAAGGGTTTATATAGCATAGAAGTTTGATATAGTAGATCCGTGGAAAACTGTCCTGTGCAAAATAAGAATTTGTCCTAGAACTGTTGAGTTTGAGAACACGTTACTATGGCTTGTCACACACCATATACACTAGTCATGTGCTATGACTATTTTGTACCTAGGCCAAATCTTACTAACAGCGTGTTTCAGAATTAAAAGTCCATTTGCTCTCTCGCAACCTTATCCATTTTTCTTTTTTGGGAATCCACCAAATTGATCTCATAATTGTACACTACCTTTTCTTAATGCCTACTCCTAGATATGTTTTTTTCTCAAATCCATCCCTGGGAAAATTTTCTATTTTGGGAGAGAGCAATAGATTTTACATTTGCAGTTATATATAATGCATGATCATAGGTATCTCTGCTTGTCTTCTAAGTGCATTTTAGAGACCTTACAGTATTTTTGTGATCATTTTATGGCAATGGAATTTATTTTCCTTTTATTCTCATGCATAATTATTCATATTTGGTCATCTGAAGTTCCAATATGGATTTTTACTAGTGGATTTAAGGTTGATATTCTGGGACCGTACTTTGTCACCTTGGTTTGCTTAGTGGATGACTGGGCATTAGTCAAACCAACATGTCTAGTTAAGTTTGAGTACCTTGGCTCACTACACGGGATCATGAGTTGACACACTCCACACGTTTCATCAATTAGTCTCAAAGGATCTCCATGCTCTACTGTTTATCAGTTTTTATCAGTTTTGCAGTATTTGTGGCAGTCATTTTCCACCCACTGACTCCCCTTTTTGAGCTTTTCAGTTAGCTACAAATACATTTTATTATTACCCTACTGAAAATCTCTACCCAACTCTTGTACCATACAACTTTTCAATAGAATCTGTCAGGTTTACTATAATGGTGTGCATGCATCTTTTTTATCCTAATAAGATGTTTTATGTGATTACAAATGCTGCCATGTTTGAAGGATGCATTTTTATTCTGCAACATCACTTATGATAGTGACGCAGGATTAGTCCCTGGGGTTCCCCAGACTAGTCCTGCCTTGAATCTTCTTAATATGCTTCCATGAGTGTGATTGACAGTCTGCATAACAGTGCTACCATATTGAGGAGTGTATGTTGCGGTCAGTCACACCCAGGGAGGCATGTTTAGAAGATCTGAGGCAGAACTAGTCCAGGAGAAGAGATACCTAGTAGTCCTTCCACTTAAGTATATACAACATTGCAGAATAAATCTTCGTCCTTCATTGATTGCAGCATTAGTAATCACATAAAACACTTTATTAGAATAAAGAAATCTCCACTCATACCTGTATAGTAGCAGTAGTGGACAGTCAGATGACTTGAGGGTTCTCGTTAAGCAGGTGTAGAACTGACTCTCATGCACTTGATCTTCTGCTCTTTAGTCAGACCTACTAACTTTTTTCCCTAACCTATACCATCCAATGGAAAGCAGATCTGGGTTCTACCTTAATGGCACAAAACAGAATTAAATATGTGAAAGTACGGACAGTTATATTAAAACCTTTATGCTAGAGATGTCCAATAAGGTGCTGCTCAGATTTTGAGGCCGAACATTTATGATCCATGTGGTACCTGGTCACCGACTCACATGCTTTTGAGAATGTTTTAATAAAGTTGTCATGTACCAAAACTTGTTAACAGGCCTCAAAGTCTACTTGCTGTGAATCCAGGTCTACCTTTAAATTCACACAGATACATGTGACAATTTAATCATGAACCCTTGAGAGACACTCCTGGGTAAAAAATGAGATGGCATCCCTCAAGCTAGAAGAAAATATGTTCTCTTTTTCTTTCTGGTGACAAAACAAATGGAAGCCTTAACAAGCTACAGAAGAAACTTCTAAGGTGACATGATTAACTTGTACTAGTACATACAGTAAATGGCCCATATGTAAAGTATGGTCAACAGAGACGTCCCTAGAGTAATACAGGTTCAATCTCCAGAAGAGATGCTGTGGAATAGCCTACAGTAGGAACCATTGCTGGTTTCAAAAAGCCTTAGATGCTTTTTTTAGAAAAAAATAACAGACATAATAATGTAAATGTATAAAGTTATTTTCTCAATATCTGGTCCAGCAGATTGACAGTTGGGATTAGTAATGAAAGATTAGCTCTTTTTGGGTGGGCTGGATCATGCATTGTGATTGTACATGAACTTAATGGACATTTGTCTTTTACAATTTTTTAACAATGTAACTATGAAAACCTGGAAAAAAATATGCTTTCTCACTTCTGCTTTCCCAGATCTAACTCTCCTAATCAATCTAATGCCCTTTTCCTCTGCTAATAGCTATTACATCTCAACTGTATGGCCACATGCACCCTCTCACTACCTTCTCCTTCCCAGAGACCTTCAAATCTTCTTGTACCTTACTTTCAGTGATTTTCTTTTTGGCTGTTTATTTGCTAGTGTTACCAGTTAAAGAGGTTGGCCACTACTTTAGCATTGATGAGCTATACTTTGGATAGGTCATCAATGTCTGATCGGCAACACCCTGCACCCCCGCTGATCAGCTGTTATCGGTGTTGGTGACTGCGGTCGCCAGCCGTAAGTACTCACTTGTGAAGATGGCCATCTTCTGATGGTGGCAGCTGCAGGATACTGCACATCTGCCACCTATTGATTTGAGGGAGAGAGATATTTTCCAGTTTAAAAGTTCAGGTCCCCATTGTTTTCAATAAGGTTCAGGTTCTGGTTCAAGTTCGGGTACAGTTCTGGTACCCAAACTGAACTTTTGAACAAAGTTCGGGTCGTATATCATAACCTAAACTTCCACAGGTCCACTCATCTCTACTGGAGGTGAACATAATGGTGCCGATAACAGATAAAGACAGTGATTGGTAACATATAAGACTAAGGGCATATAACTTTGGTTACTAGCACCACTCCAGCATATTTTTATTTCAGCATTGGATTGGCATTACTAATGTAAGTTCCTTGCCCCTAATATTATACTTACCATCTGCTATTTTCAGCTGTTCCCTGCGCCGCTCCAGTTCTGCGCCACCATCTTGTGACCGCAACTTCTGACTGACCGGAAGTTAGAGGTCTCAATGTAAGTCTATGAGAGCTTCGTACTAGCCTCATTCTGACTCTCATTGACTTGCATTAAGTCATTACTTCCGGCTTACCTAGCAAGCACTGGAGTGATTTGGCTGGAGACGAACAGATAAAGACGGCGGGCAGTAAGTATAACTGTAGGGGCATGGAACTTACTGTAGATTACCTGCACCACTCCAGTGCTGCAATAAAAAAACCATGGAGTGGTGCTTTAAATGGTTTTTTTTAGCCCACTATTCATTTTTTCCCACCTTTAAGATTTGTCATTTGCACTTTGAAACAGTTTGCTCTGTATTGTAAACTAATGTAAAAAATAATGTACTTAACTAAATGTTTGATTATTACTGACGGTCTTTGTTGCCAACTGATTGAAACGTTGATAAACCTGCTACATATTCTTCTTCTTCAATTCTCATGCTTTTCTAAGTACAATAATTATTATAATTTAAAGCAAATGTGTGCACATTAAAAAAATACCAATTGCCATTATAATTTGCCACCTCTTTTTTCGTCAGCATAACAAGGCAGCCATAGAAGTGAAATAAGTGTTAGACTGGCTAATGCTGCGGCATACAATAATGCGTTTTATCATGTGTTAGAAAAGTGCCATTCTATATTATGAATAATTTTTCTTTACTAAGTATCTAGTCTCTAAGCAACTTGAATAATGTATTTGATTAAATCTGTAAGGACTCAGAATAAATGTTATTATATGCCAGATAAAGTCTGTTTGCAAGTCTTTATGGGAAGAAATGTACAGTAAGAATGTCCCCACTCTCTAAAGGGTGCTTGCTGTCATTCCCTTGTTGTACCCTCACTACTCTGTAACTAATGTTAACTGATCTCGATATATTTGGCATCAGTTTAAGCCTCATAAAAGTTAAAAGAACTCTGCAGCGCATTTAATCGCCAGTAGATACAACATTTCATAGTAGGTTTACTTAAAATATATATTCTTTTGGATAACTAGCAAAGAATACAAATAACGAGTCTGATGTAATTGACAGTATATGCAGCATAACCAATACTGACTGATGGTAGAAATTCAGCCCTATTTTAATTTCTTACCCCTCCACAGCTACCCAGTATGTATGCTCCTCGGTTGGTACAAAAACACATATGGCCCTATTAATCATTGCATTTTTGCTAGATTTTTTCCATGAACACCTCTGAATTAGTGACTTTTTGATTTGCGTAAAATTCCCACCCAAATTTTCACCTTTTTTAAGTTGTCTTTTGTGGTTTATTTAATTTTCCGATTTATATGTCAATGTAGCCTCAATTACTGAAATTGTCTTAGAGCAGTAATTCTCTTGTGACTCAGGTCATTCAATTAGCTTTCAGGTTTCATTTTCCATTTCATGTGGTCGTTAATTGGCTGCCTGTTTTTACAGTTCCAACTTAATGGGAACCTGTCATGTCCACAAACACTATTAACCTGCAGATTAAACTCATATCTAGTTGTAAAGCTGAAAGGCCGGCTACTGTGAGGAAATGAGCTTCATTCTTCCCCACAATCTCTAGCTTTCAGTCATAGAGGTGTGGCCGGTGCAGTTTTAGTCACTGCTCAGTATACAGTGAGTGGCCGCTGTAAGCATGCCCCGGCATATTGACTGACAGCCATCTCTACAGCGTATCAGTGCAGAGAGGGATGTAGCGATAATGAGCAGTGACTGAAGGTGCACCGGCCACACCGCTATGACTGAAAACTAAAGGCTTCCGGGAAGAATAAAGTTAATTACCTCCCGCTAGCCTTGCTTTCTGTGTGTTGGCCCCACTGCTTTAAAACACTATTGATCTGCATATCTCCCCCATATCAGCAGGTTAATGGCATTTGGGAACATGACAGGTTCCCTTTAAAGTCATCTCATTGCAAACTCATAGAAGTCACATTCTTTGAAAGAACACAGCGATTCTCCTTTAGCTTTTCTCCTATGCACCAAAATGCACTGAATTAGGAGCACAACTCTTTCCTAATTAATCTGCACTTTAAAAAGGCACCAAATGAGAACTGTTATGTTTCGGTAGCTGAGGAGTGCAGGTAAAAAAGGCAATACACCAGAGCAGTTGGAATCTATGAGATTGCAGTACCCTGACTAACCACCACAACTAGAGGCAGCCGTGGAGCATTCCTACGTTGGTCCTAGACACCTCGTCACAGCCTGAGAAACTAACTACACCTAAAGATAGATATAGGAAAGCTATCTGCCCCGGAGCAGAACCCCAAAGATAATAGAAAGCCCCCAAACATGTAATGGCGGTTAGACAAGATGAAATACTGACACAGAAAGAAAATAGTATGAGCAAACGCTGGGGCCCAAACTAACTAAATAGAAAAGGATAGAAAGGGTACTTACTGCAATCCCAGAAAACCCTGAAAAGCACCAACTCTACTAATTTCAAAAACACCTGAGATCACACGACCTTTTCCACCTAAATTAGTTCTCTGGTGTAACAAAATCAAAACAGCAGCCACTGAAAAAACTGGAAAAAGCAAAAGTACAAACATCAGTGGCTGAACAAAACTGAGAGGGCAGAAGCCCCCGGAGGGGACCCTGAAGGCCCCCACAGAAGTGCAGGACAAAATGCAAGAATATAGCACAAACACAAAAGAAGAAAATGTCTTATCTGTTAGCAGGAGATGCAGACACGACACAGCAGGCTACAAGGGAAACTGGAATAAAGGATTCAGACCAGAACAATTGATCACCGGCAACCCTGATGGGAAGGTGACTCCCTTATATAAGACCAGTCAGTAACACCTGATTCCCAGTCCTCACAATCTTCACTGGACAGACTAGCACCGCTTGTAACCACCAGAGGGAGCCTCTGCTCAGAACTCATCTCAAACCCATTCACAACAGTACCCCCCCCTTGAGGAGGGATCACCGAACCCTCATTTGAGCAACCAGGTCGGTCAGGATGAGTTCTATGATACGCACGGATAAGTCTCCTAGCATGGATGTCCGAAGCAAACACCCAAGAATTGTCTTCCTGACCATAACCTCTCCATTTAACCAAAAACTGGAGTTTCCGTCTAGAAAAACGAGAATCTAATATTTTCTCAACCACATACTCCAGATTGCCCTCAACCAAAACAGGGTCAGGAGGCACAGCAGCAGGAACCACTGGCTCAACAAACCTCTTCAACAAGGACTTGTGGAACACGTTATGGATCTTAAATGTCCCTGGAAGAAGCAAACGAAAAGAAACAGGATTAATAATCTCCATGATCTTATAAGGTCCAATGAACCTAGGCTTAAATTTAGGAGATGCTACTCTCATAGGAATATTCTTTGAGGACAACCAGACCAAGTCCCCCACTTTAAACCGAGGACCATCAGTCCTATGCCGGTTAGCAAACCGCTGGGCCCTCTCCTGAGAGAGGGACAACCTCTCCACTACCTGGTCCCAAATCAGTTGCATACGCTCCACAACAGAGTCAACACCTGGACAGACAGAAGCCTCCGTCTGTCCTGAAGAAAATCGAGGGTGAAACCCAGAATTACAGAAAAACGGAGACATTAAAGTAGCAGAGCTAGCCGAATTATTAAGAGCAAACTCAGCCAAAGGCAAAAAAGAGACCCAGTCATCCTGATCAGCAGACACAAAGCATCTTAGATAAGTCTCCAATGTCTGGTTTGTTCTCTCAGTTTGACCATTGGTCTGAGGATGAAATGCCGAGGAGAAAGACAATTGAACACCCAGTTTAGAACAAAAAGTCCTCCAAAATCTGGAAACAAACTGGACTCCTCTGTCAGACACAATGTTCTCAGGAATGCCGTGTAAACGAACCACGTGCTGAAGGAACAACGGCACCAATTCAGAGGAGGAAGGCAACTTAGGTAATGGCACAAGGGTTACTTTTAGAGGTCTCTGGATCTTTTTGGGACAAAACGGCACCTGCCCCAATTTCAGAGGCATCAACCTCCACCTGAAATGGCAGAGAAACATCAGGCTGCCGTAGAACAGGAGCAGAAGTGAATCTCTGCTTAAGTTCCTGAAATGCAGAGACTGCCTCAGGAGGCCAATTCACCACATCAGAACCCTTTCTGGTCAAATCAGTTAATGGTTTAACAATAACCGAGAAATTACCAATAAATTTACGATAAAAATTGGCAAAACCCAAAAATCTCTGAAGAGCCTTTAATGAAGTAGGTTGGACCCAATCACAAATGGCCTGAACCTTGACCGGGTCCATTTCAATAACAGATGGGGACAAAATGAATCCCAGAAATGAGATCCTCTGTACGCCAAAAAGACACTTTGATCCCTTCACATACAGAGCATTCTCTCTCAAAATCTGGAATACAGTTCGAACATGTTTCACATGAGAGTCCCAGTCATTAGAAAAAATCAAGATATCATCCAAATAAACAATCAGAAATTTGTCCACAAAATCCCTGAAAATGTCATTCATGAAGGACTGGAAGACGGAAGGAGCATTAGTGAGCCCAAAGGGCATCACCAGGTACTCAAAATGCCCTTCAGGGGTATTGAATGCCGTCTTCCATTCATCCCCGTGCTTAATGCGAATAAGGTTATACGCCCCCTGAGGTCAAGCTTGGTAAACCAAGTAGCGTTTTTCACCCTGGAAAACAGGTCAGAAATCAAGGGTAACGGGTATTGATATTTCACAGTAATATTGTTCAAGAGACGATAATCAATACACGGCCTTAATGAACCATTCTTTTTGGCCACAAAGAAAAAACCTGCACCTAAGGGTGAAGAGGATGGTCTGATATGACCCTTCTCCAATGATTCCTTGATATAAGACCGCATAGCGTCATGTTCAGGTACAGACAAGTTAAAAAGGCGACCTTTAGGGAATTTACTACCCGGCACTAATTCAATAGCGCAGTCATAGCTCCTATGGGGAGGCAAGGATGCAGATTTACTTTCGCTAAACACATCAGAAAAATCAATCAAAAAGTCAGGAACATCCTGAGCCTGGGGGGAGGCAGAAAAAACAGGAGTGTTGGTATTAACACATTGGCAGCCCCAACTGGTTACAGACACAGATTTCCAATCCAAAACAGGATTATGAGACTGTAACCAAGGAAAACCCAGCACGATAATGTCATGCAGATTATACAGAACCAAAAATTTGCAGCACTCCTGGTGATCAGGTTCAACCCTCATTATCACCTGAGTAGAAAACTGGGGTTTATTCTCAGCCAAAGGGGTAGAATCGATCCCCAGTAGGGGAATAGACTTCTGTAGGGGTATCAAGGGAAATCCACAACGTTTAGCAAAATCATAATCCATCAGGTTAATAGCTGCTCCAGAATCAACGAAAGCCTGAGCAGAAAATGAGGACAGAGAGCATATCAGAGTGACAGTTAATAAAAACTTAGTCTGAACACTACCCAAGACAACTGAGCGTGCAAAACGTCTTCCCCGCTTAGGGCAGACTGAAATAGGATGAGAGGCATCACCACAGTAGAAACATAACCCATTGCGCTTTCGAAACTCATGACGCTGTGCCCCAGACACCACTCTATCACACTGCATGGGTTCAGAAGCTGGTTCACAAGGCAACACCATACCACGCATACTTCTCCGCTCACGCAAACGTCTGTCAATTTGAATCGCTAATGACATAGAATCATTGAGACCAGAGGGGACAGGGAATCCCACCATAACATCCTTTACATTATCTGACAGACCCTTCCGGAAAAGGGCTGCCAAAGCGTCGTCATTCCATTTGGTCAGGACTGCCCACCTACGGAATCTCTGACAGTATAACTCAGCGTATCAAGCCCCTGATTTAATGCCAACAAGGCTTTCTCAGCTTGATCAGTGACATTAGGCTCATCGTACAATAACCCCAAGGCCTGAAAAAATGCATCAACATCACTCAAAACAGGATCCCCAGGTATCAGGGAAAAAGCCCAATCCTGAGGATCGCCGCACAGGAGAGAGATGATAATTTGAACCTGCTGCGCTGCGTTCCCTGAGGACTTAGATTTTAAGGCAAAAAACAATTTACAATTATTTTGAAATTCTGAAACTTAGCTCGATCCCCTAAAAACAAATCTGGCATGGGAATCCTAGGTTCCACAACAGGCAACCCAGCAAGATAGGTAGCAATACTCCGAACCTCAGTGGCAAGCTGATCCACACGGCCAGACAACTGTGCAAACTCCATTGAGAGAAAAGATCCTCCCCAGCACCCAGAGATACAGAGGGAAAAAAAAAAAAATGCAACAAACAGAAAAATATCTCTGACAACTCTGACAATATTTTTTCCCTTCTGTGAGTACCATACAATTTTCAATTTTTAGGCCGGTGATACTGTTATGTTTCGGTAGCTGAGGAGTGCAGGTAAAAAAGGCAATACACCAGAGCAGTTGGAATCTATGAGATTGCAGTACCCTGACTAACCACCACAACTAGAGGCCGCCGTGGAGCGTTCCTACGTTGGTCCTAGACGCCTCGTCACAGCCTGAGAAACTAACTACACCTAAAGATAGATATAGGAAAGCTATCTGCCCGGAGCAGAACCCCAAAGATAATAGAAAGCCCCCAAACATGTAATGGCGGTTAGACAAGATGAAATACTGACACAGAAAGAAAATAGTATGAGCAAATGCTGGGGCCCAAACTAACTAAATAGAAAAGGATAGGAAGGGTACTTACTGCAATCCCAGAAAACCCTGAAAAGCACCAACTCTACTAATTTCAAAAACACCTGAGATCACACGACCTTTTCCACCTAAATTAGTTCTCTGGTGTAACAAAATCAAAACAGCAGCCACTGAAAAAACTGGAAAAAGCAAAAGTACAAACATCAGTGGCTGAACAAAACTGAGAGGGCAGAAGCCCCCGGAGGGGACCCTGAAGGCCCCCACAGAAGTGCAGGATAAAATGCAAAAATATAGCACAAACACAAAAGAAGAAAATGTCTTATCTGTTAGCAGGAGATGCAGACATGACACAGCAGGCTACAAGGGAAACTGGAATAAAGGATTCAGACCAGAACAATTGATCACCGGCAACCCTGATGGGAAGGTGACTCCCTTATATAAGACCAGTCAGTAACACCTGATTCCCAGTCCTCACAATCTTCACTGGACAGACTAGCACCGCTTGTAACCACCAGAGGGAGCCTCTGCTCAGAACTCATCTCAAACCCATTCACAACAGAGAACATCTTTTTTTAGTCCCTTTTTCCTACAATATATACTACAATGCAGCGCAATTGTATTAAAACTCTAACAATACAGACAAGTCTCAAAGTGTATTCAAAATCTTGTGTTCTGCTATCAAAAAGTCAGTCTGAAAGAAAATTGACAATGAAACACATCATGACAATTAACTCTGAGTCCTTGATGAAAAGCTTATATGTTGTTCTCTCCGCAGGTAATGGATGTCTCTGGTTCTCCATCAGTCCCCTTGATGATTGGCTGTGCTGTTTCCTGCATGGCTTTGCTCATTCTTCTTGCTGTGTATGCTGCATTTTGGAGGTATGTTACAACATAGATAACAATGTCTTTTAAAATGAAGGTGCATCCAGGATGAAAATAAGTTACGTAGTTATCCAATTCTTATCCAGACTGGAAATTAATTAAATACTGTGCAAATTGCAGATTGAGAATGATTGAAAACATAAAGGCCATAGTATTCTATATGGTGAGCTAATTTCCTTTTCTTAGAGATTTTGTGCCCTATTCATTAAGATCGACATTGTTCATACCAGATGAGGAGGTGTTCTGGAATCAGATACTCCTGATTCATGGAGAGGTGCATGGTTCCTCATGAATCTGGAGATTCTGATAAATGACATGCGCCTCCGTGCATGCATTATGCCGGATATCTAACTCCAGTCAGGTACTGTAGTGAGATTTCTGGAGTAGGGAACACCACAGCTCATCATGAATTAGACAAGCTGTGGTGTCCCTTTCCCCACTGCGCCCCTTTCCTGCCTCAGTTCCACCCATTTCGGCAGAGCTGAAAGAAACTGGAGTGAAGATGCCAAAGGCACAAAATTCGCCTACATTTTGCGGCTTTTCAAAGTTTTATGCCAGAATTTTGGTGTGAAGGGTTTGAAGAATCAGGGCCATATATCTTTTAAAAAAGATGTTTGTGCTGTTGGAATTGGCACTGGCATTGTCTGTGTACCTGGAAATGTCTCACTGATCACATGCCGGGTAAATAGCTGGAGTTTTAAATAAAACCTTTCGTCAATAAAAGGGAACTTGTTTTAATTGGGTTTTCCACTGACGAAACTGCTATTCCTTTCTGATCGGCGGTTGACCAACAAGTTTAATAATTATTGAATCACTTGGCACTATCCCAGCACTCTTTAGTAATCATATGCATGAAAATTGTCCATTTAGCTCCAACCACAGTGGGCTGGTCAGAACCAGTTGTGCACTGCTAATAAACTCATTAACGTGAACTGTCCAATAGAAAAATAAGCGGCACTCACCATCTGTAAAAACACTCTTCTTTGGTCTTCACTTACACGTTCAGTATTTGGTCAGTATTTTGCCTCAGTATTTGTAAGCCAAAACCAGGAGTGGGACAATCAAAGGAAAAGTATAAACATGTCACCACTTCTGTATTTATCACCTACTCCTGGTTTTGGCTTACAGATACTGAGGTAAAATACTGACCAAATACTGAGGTAAAATACTGACAAAATCCTGAGGTAAAATACTGACCAAATCCTGAGGTAAAATACTGACCAAATACTGAAGTAAAATACTGACCAATTACTGAGGTAAAATACTGACCAAATACTGATGTAAAATACTGACCAAATACTGAATGTGGCCTTAGTAGAATCCTTTAAAACCAAGCAATGACCTGGCAGTGGGAAGATGAGGGGTGAGCAATAGGTGGCGACTGTTTTTCGTGGCTATTGGATGGACAGTTCATAGTGCGCCAAGGAATCCGATAAATATGCCATCAATTTCTGTAATGAGAGTACCCCTCTAATAGCATTACAAAATGTTACATTGTACAAGAAATTTCTATGCATATAAACATTCTGTACACGTTACACTCCTTCGGCTGTTTCGGATATCCGTGATAATCGGTCTGAAGTTGGATCCCAATACACGGGATGGCCGCACGTCTCCTGACCCGAGGGTGACAAATTAATAGTAATATATGAAGCTATCACGCTTAGGTCAGGAGATGCATGGCCATTCAGTGCATTGGGATCCGACATCGGACCGATTATCACAAACATCCCTTACTCTTCTATCTTCCTATATTGAAAGAAGTCCAAGAAAAAATGCTTTATCAGATAAAACAGTATACCGTACTTAGTGGAATCTGAGGAAAGATGTATTACCATATTTTTTTTACAAGTGTGTGTTTACATTTGAAACATTTTTTTGCTGCTTGTATACAAAGATAATTATCAAGGAACTTTGAGGAACTTTGTAACTGTCTCCATATCTATAGACCTATTATAGGCTTACAGACTGTAGTGTAGCCCTGAGCTGCCTCTACAAATCTGTAAGTTTCAGATCTCAAATTTACTACCAGACATTTATGCACCAGACATTGTACAATAACCTAATGTAAAAAATAAAAATAAAATGAAAAGCTTGATTACTTGAAACTTTAGAGAGATACACAAAAATGATAGTCCTCACAAAGGATTATTATTATTTTGTTTATTATTTTGTTTTCATAGATCCCTTTACTTATTTGGCAATGTAACACCGCGCCTGCAACGTTGATGGCACACTAACCTTATTTTATTATATCCATTTTTGTTGAATTTGCAATTTTCTAAAGAAATCTGCATGCTAATGTTCTAAACAACAAGCAATTTCTTAAGGACGTTTCATGCTAAAGTTTCTTGCTTATAGCTCACTTTCTAATACTGCATTTTTGGTTTTAGAGTACTTGTTTAATGGAGATAATTATCATGCATCTTTTTTTTTTATTTTATTTTACTACCCACCAGTACAGACTTACAAAACAAAACCATTTAATTTTCCATATTCTGATCAATGAAGAAATCATTTCTACAATATGATCAATGCTCAATGCCCTATTCTCACTGTTGAAAAATAACAACTGCTTGTCAATTACAGAATCCTTTTGCTTATACATTTCTTGACTGATATGATAAATTCCCATCATTTAAAAACAATTTTGGAAATAATTGTAGCTGTTTGTCAGCCTGGCCATACACCATGCAATACTGTGCTAAAGTCACAGACCACCTTGTCATTTATTTAATTTCTAGTAAAAACAGCTATTAAGGACAAGTTATTCATTTCTCAGTGTCAAAAAAATGCAGAAAATACATTTATTATACAATGAGAC
>JARQOD010000002.1:359721891-359811315 GCA_033576555.1 Oophaga sylvatica | reverse complement strand
TTATTGAGAATTTCACAAGAAAACAATGGTGTGCTTGGTTTTAACGTAACTTTATTCTTTCATGAGTTATTTACAAGTTTATGATCACTTATAAAATGTGTTCAAAGTGCTGCCCATTGTGTTGGATTGTCAATGCAACCCTCTTCTCCCACTCTTGACACACTGATAGCAACACCGCAGAAGAAATGCTAGCACAGGCTTCCGTTGTTTCAGATGCTGCACATCTCGTATCTGAAGGCAATTGTCTATGCTGTGAAGATACGAGATGTGCAGCATCTGAAACAACGGATACTGGAAGCCTGTGCTAGCATTTCTTTTGCGGTGTTGAAATCAGTGTGACAAGAGTGGGAGAAGTTTGATGTGTCACATGACCCTCTTCCCATTGGAGAAAATAAAGTTGGATCCAAAATGGTCGACTTCAAAATGGCCGCCATGGTCACCACCCATCTTGAAAAGTTTTCACCCTCCCATATACTAATATGCCACAAACAGGAAGTTGATATCACCAACCATTCCCATTTTATTTAAGTGTATCCATATAAAAGGCCCACCCTGTATAGTTAACAGAGCTGGATAGTTCCACTCCACTACTGATCACTTCCGAGACCTGAAGGCACAGAGAACAGCTGATCAGTGGGGTTGTCGGGTGTCGCACCACTATTGATATAATATTGATGACCTGTCCTATGGATAGACCATCAATATAGACCAAAGTACTGGACAACCTTTTTTAAGAAACCTCTGGTTATAATAGTTTTGTTGAGCTATTTAAAAATTTTTTTTATTTGACTCGATTATTGCCAAAAATAGAAAGTTTATCATTTTTTTTAATAACCGTAACTTGCAGTGTGGGGGGTGAATCATTGTTCTTGCAGCTGTATGTGTTTTTGTATTGATATAACATATATGCTAAAGGGAACCAGTCAACAGGTTTATGTTTTGTAATCTTAGAGCAGCACGATGGTGGAGCAGAGAGCCTGATTCTAGTGATTTATCACTTACTGGGCTGCTTAGTGCAGTTCTGGTAGAATCCCCATTTTCTCTGCTGCAGCTGTAGCAATGGTCAGAATGCTGAGCTGTGTACAACCTCGAATAAACTACTGATCCACCCCATCCCTAGGATAATGGTTAAAGAAAAATGTCTAATAATAAGAATTACTCTTAAAGCAGTGATTCACAAAACAGATTTAAATATACCACCTAGTGGTTATCTGGAGATATACAATAGTCACAAATGTACATGTAGTATAAGGGAATAAGTGCAAGAGAAATCCGGACATCATCTATGGTGGTGGGGACCATGTAACTGCATAAGGTGTCCGGTGTATCAGGGATGTTAATTCTTTATAAACAGATCTATATAACAAGCCCTAATTGCTAGAAATAGGAGGATTAAGGTGCTTAGTGCTGTGTACTCTCAATATACAAATCATTTGATACCTCCGTCATTTGTGACCTAGTAAACATCTATGGTAGTTCCAAGACCAACCCTTAATGCCAAATATAAAGTGCTTAGTGCTATGTAATCACAGTATTCTGGTCATTTAATACCTCCATCATTCATGATCAGATAACGATCATCAGAGGCCCATTCATGCAGACCCTCGGTGGTAATGTGTCATCCAGTACGCTTTGATGCACATTCCTCATCAAGCTTCATCAGAAGGGATTAACTGGATGATTGGGGGGTTGATGTTAAATACCCCTCTTGTCCTATCACGTCTGAATACCTGATTAAGCACATACTGTAAGTGTGGCCCTTATGTCGGGAGTCCACGATCCCGGAATTCTCAAGACCACGCCCCCGAGACTTGTCATAGGGGGACGTGCTATCACATCACCGCATGGACACATTGATTGATTGACATTGATTGTCAACCTTTGTATTAATCCTTACTATAAAATCAATTTATTAGTGTAAAATTTGAATGAAGTTTGAGGAAAATCATTAAAAGGTTTTTTTTTATTTTTGTAAACCTCTTTTCCCTGACTGCAACTTGTTTTTAAAATAAACTTACATTGCTTTAGTCACCCTCCCCGGATACAATGCTGAGTCTCCATTGCTGCTCCCGATATCTGTTTGTGTATGCAATGCTGACGTCACGTCAACAGGGCAGATAATAACTGAGCAATCAGTGATTGTCTGCAGCTCTGTTGTGTATAGGCTGTGTTTGCTATTACCGTTTATCTCTATTCAATTGAATGAGACTCAGCAACAATACTAGACACAAATTGTAGAAAAGAATAGAGCAGATCTTTTTTTTTGTGAAATCTTGTACGAAAAAAACAGTTTTGTGTGATTATGCCTTTCACTTTCAATTGAATTCACATTTTATACCCTACTTGTGTCAAAACAAGGAATTGCAATGCTTATAAGCCAAAATGTAATAGCAATGGTTGGGCAAAAAAAACTAATTATGCATTAAAGGTGGAGTTACCCAAGTGTTATAGTTAAAGGGAACAATATTGGAGTAAATATCCTACAAATGAACAGATGACTTTAGGTTGTAGAAGAATAAGGAAACTATTAAGTCTCACATGGATGGATGTTAAGATTACATTTTGGACATTTCGAGCAGTAGCCGTGGGCCCAACTTAAATTAAAAAGAATTCTGTAGCTCTTCTTTTAGCTTGCTTTGTGGAAAAGCATAGAGAAAAAGAAAAATGCCTAGGAACCAATAAACTAAATCTACTCCTGTACTAAATTCTGCTTTCTGTCTCCCACAGGCTGTCTGCGCTTTGATCGCTGCTTTCTTGCACTTTTTCTTTCTTTCCTCTTTCTGTTGGGTGCTAACAGAGGCTTGGCAGTCCTACCTGGCCGTCATTGGGCAAATGAGGACACGTCTGGTCCGTAAACGCTTCCTGTGCCTGGGATGGGGTAAGCACAATTTCCATATTGGGCTTCATTAAAAACTCTTGACAGCACGTATAGGGCCCGATTCACCTTTTTATTTTTTTTTGTCGCATTCGTTGACTTAATTCTATGTTAAATCCTTGGCGCACATGGCTCATGAATTTTGAGCATAATAAAAAATGTGCTTCATTTTTATATTTCATCTATTTAGGAACTTTTTAGCGCAAAAGGCACATTTTCCACTAAAATGTTCACAGATATTTCAGACAAAGGAGTAACTGAAGTACATTTGCGCCAAAATGTTCTGAATTTATAAAAAATGACAATTGATAAAGCAGCAGAAAATATCTGGGAACCCAAAATACCAACCACAATAAGAAACATAAAAAACCAGGTGAACACATGTAAAATTAAAATAAGAATAAAAAAAAAGGTGCAAATGCAAAGATAACTCGGGCGCATCAACTTTAAAAGTTTTGACTGTGGCTAATCTCAATACCAACTCTCTCTCCAACCATACATCATTCCAGAAGATACCTTGGCTATCCATCAGTGCTGCAGGTATTCCTTTTTGACTTAGGGTATGTTGATGTGTGGCCCAGCTATGTAAGGCACACATAAAAATCCAGGAGAGTGCACAGGAAGGTAATCGCAACGCTTGATATGCATTCACTGCCACTCACTCTTTCAGACACACCCATCTGAGTTATAAGAGGGAGTGACACGTAGCAATTGGGGAGTTAGTTGATGTTACGTTGGATTTCAGTCAGCTAGCTTCTGTCTAATGACAGAGCAGCCATTCAGTCTCAGTCCAGTCTGGACTTGGAGGATACTGAGAGCTGTGCAGCGAGCTCTGGGAGAAAGCTGACATTTTCCTTAAAAAGCTACAAGTGCTTATGTTAAGAGCGGGAAGCAGGGCGAAGGGCGCAGTGGAGAAGACAGAGAAGTGCTACGGGTATTGGATTACCTGCACTAAATTGCCGGACACCGGGGTCCGAAGCGTTGCTAGTGTTTCAAGCATAGTAACAAGAAAACCGGAGGCATCTGGACTACAGGTCGCAGAGTGCAGCCCAAAGCGTCAATACGTAACCGGAGTCAGGGAGAACGGGGACTTTGAGTCAAGCGCAGACAAAAGTAAGAACTTAGTTCTCACCACTTAGAAGGCTCCACCACAATGTTGGCTGGGCATTACAGCTATTGAGAAAGCTGGAGAGTTCAGAGTTAACTTCGCTTCAGGCAAGTTGGACTCACATGTATATGGAAGTTAAGGAGGCCTCTAACCTGCTCAGCGGTTACCCGAATGTGCACTCTCCACCCCGACCAGCTCCCGGGACCTGCTTGAACCATCTACCAGTAAAAGGTATGAAAAGAAGCTGCATTGTGTGTGACTGAATTCTTATCTACACTCTGCATCGTCACCATAGACTTCCAGGGACCAGTCTCACCTGTGGGAGACTTACCACCCAGCTGCCCCATAACATCCCCTGTGAAGATTCTTATAGCAGCGCTGGTCCAATTGACCAGATACCACAGGTGGCGTCACAACTACCTATCCTAATAATCCCCTGTAAATATCCCCCATTGTATGAGCGCCCAGGGCCACGGACCGAGTCCTGCTGCCAGTGACAAACCCCATAGACTTTCATGGGCTCGGTGCCGAGTACCCCATTGCCCTGGTACTAAGTGCGACTCATCTTTGGCGTCACGAACAGGATCCGAAGCTTGCAATTGTGAGTCCTGTGTGCCTATATTGAACTGTTTGGTGAAAAAGACTGTTTGCTGCATTTGGCGCCAAATACCGCCATTTTACCGCCATATTGGTGCCCTGAGGCGCTGGTGAAGAAGGTGGGCGTGCATTCGTGGGCGTGTACCCCCCTGTGGCGCGAAAGTTATGGCCGCCCTCTCCAAAGGCTACTATAATGTGCGGTCCTGCCCCACTGCTAAAGAAATCCGCCTCCTCTTCATCCTCTATGCGAAGAGGAGGAGACGCAAATCCCGCCTCCACGGAAGAGACCAGATCGTTCCTGATGGAAACTACAGTCTGGCCTGGGACGAGATGGCGGAAGGACAGGAGAATCTGTGCAGAGGACCGGAGGCATACAAGCCCTACTTACCGGAAGATTTCCTACCTGTGCCGGAGCTGTCCCCGGATAGGGACACTGACCCCGCCATGCTGGAGCTGCAGAAGGAGAACGCGGAGCTAAGAAGGAAGCTCCAGAGTCATGCAGATTTGCAGGAGACGGAGAAACGCTGGCGTGCCCAGACACAGCGGCTGCTGTGGGACACAGTGTTCTCTCCCACAAGCATAACGCCGTCTCCTGATTTCCCAAGTTCCCTGCTGAAAAAGGCGATGGAGAGATCGGAGGTTGCCCCCAAAAGTGCTGTACCTAATCCCACCGATGCGGAGGTGGAGGAGAAGGAGGCTGAGGAGGCCCTGCCCGGTCCGGAGTGCCAGCCAGGCCAGGAGGCCACAGCGGAGTACGGTTCCCCGGTAAGGTCACCGGAGGGGTCCCAGCCGTCATTGCCGGAAATCTACTGGGATGAGATGGAGCGTCTGGACGACGTAACTTACGACCTCCAAACCGGAAACGCCTGGCAGTACTGCGAGAGAGTGAGGCAGCAGCAGGAGGAAGAGAGAAACATACAGCGGTTCCGACAAAAACAGCATGAAGAGTTCATCGCTGATAAAGAAACAGTCCGCCGAGATAAAGGTACCCGACGGGAACCGCGGCGGCAGGGGTGCGTCACCGAGTTTCAGCTCCGCAAGGGCTGGGGCTTTATCCGCGAGCCGGGCCTCTATCAGGGGGTCTTTGTGAGCCGCCGGGACGTGGAGTCCCACTTGCCCATCGGTCATCCTGGGAGGGACCTGATAAATGGGGACATAGTGAGCTACACCCGTCACTGGGGTTTAAAGGGGTGGTATGCCCTGAACGTCTCCATCGTCAGTGACCCCGTCCCCGACGCCGGTACCGAAGCGTCCCAGTCCCGAGCTCTCACCGCACTAGGCCGTGCCCCGGCATCGCCCCCTGCATCGCAATCGGCGACCTACACTGCATCGCAATCGGCGACCTACACTGCATCGCAATCGGCGACCTACACTGCATCGCAATCGGCGACCTACACTGCATCGCAAACGGCGACCTACTCTGCATCGCCCTACTCTGCATCGCAAGTTAATGTGGCCCTTGCAGCGACGCAATCAGCGTCTTACAGCAAAGACATACCCGTTGGGTCCCCCGTTAAAATGAGAACTGTGGCCACTCAAACGCTGATAACGGGCCATGACATATTTGTAATGCGTTCTAAGGAACACCGCGTCGTTCCAGCCCCAGGAGTGGAAGATGTCATCGAAATTGGCAAGAAAAGTGAAGACCGGTAGGACCCAGACAGGGGTTTACCGTATCTAAAAATTGTATAAAGTTTGATAAAAGAAGATTTGCCATTTTGCACTTTATTGCTGTGTATGATGATGTTTTACATATTGAGTAGAATACCCGGCTGGGTACAAGGGAAGAGAATTTGAAAAGTTAAAAAGTAATGTGTTGATTGCATAGTTGCATAGAATACCCTGGTTGGGTAAAGCCAGTAAAGTGAGTTATTGAGATATATGTGAATACTTGATTTCTAAAATTTATATATATGTGTCTTTAACCATGCCAATGGACTGAGAGGCTGTGGACTGTGCCAGCCCAAGAACTTGTTTGTAAATAGTTGCGCTTCGGTGCATTATCTTGGTTTTACATGAAACCATTGCTATCTACCTCTGAAGAAAAACCCGTATGGTGGGCCTAGAGTGAGGTCTGCAGTCAGAAGTCCTGCAGCCCACCCAGGACCCACGTGGGAGGTTTTTGGTGCGGGTCCTCCACAAGTATCCTGTATTTATGAGCATGTTTTGATATTTTTATACTTTGATGCTTTTGTATTCTTCATTGTACAAATTGTAACGTTCAAGAAGTCTCACCTCCCGGATGGGATGAGTTTAAAATGTTTATGTTAAATGCAAAACAAAAATGTTTTCTTTTTTCTCTTTTACAGCCCGGGAGTGCTGTGTTTAACCAAGGGGGGATGTGTGGCCCAGCTATGTAAGGCACACATAAAAATCCAGGAGAGTGCACAGGAAGGTAATCGCAACGCTTGGTATGCATTCACTGCCACTCACTCTTTCAGACACACCCATCTGAGTTATAAGAGGGAGTGACACGTAGCAATTGGGGAGTTAGTTGATGTTACGTTGGATTTCAGTCAGCTAGCTTCTGTCTAATGACAGAGCAGCCATTCAGTCTCAGTCCAGTCTGGACTTGGAGGATACTGAGAGCTGTGCAGCAAGCTCTGGGAGAAAGCTGACATTTTCCTTAAAAAGCTACAAGTGCTTATGTTAAGAGCGGGAAGCAGGGCGAAGGGCGCAGTGGAGAAGACAGAGAAGTGCTACGGGTATTGGATTACCTGCACTAAATTGCCGGACACCGGGGTCCGAAGCGTTGCTAGTGTTTCAAGCATAGTAACAAGAAAACCGGAGGCATCTGGACTACAGGTCGCAGAGTGCAGCCCAAAGCGTCAATACGTAACCGGAGTCAGGGAGAACGGGGACTTTGAGTCAAGCGCAGACAAAAGTAAGAACTTAGTTCTCACCACTTAGAAGGCTCCACCACAATGTTGGCCGGGCATTACAGCTATTGAGAAAGCTGGAGAGTTCAGAGTTAACTTCGCTTCAGGCAAGTTGGACTCACATGTATATGGAAGTTAAGGAGGCCTCTAACCTGCTCAGCGGTTACCCGAATGTGCACTCTCCACCCCGACCAGCTCCCCGGGACCTGCTTGAACCATCTACCAGTAAAAGGTATGAAAAGAAGCTGCATTGTGTGTGACTGAATTCTTATCTACACTCTGCATCGTCACCATAGACTTCCAGGGACCAGTCTCACCTGTGGGAGACTTACCACCCAGCTGCCCCATAACATCCCCTGTGAAGATTCTTATAGCAGCGCTGGTCCAATTGACCAGATACCACAGGTGGCGTCACAAACTACCTATCCTAATAATCCCCTGTAAATATCCCCCATTGTATGAGCGCCCAGGGCCACGGACCGAGTCCTGCTGCCAGTGACAAACCCCATAAACTTTCATGGGCTCGGTGCCGAGTACCCATTGCCCTGGTACTAAGTGCGACTCATTCCCACGATCAGTAAACACTGCGGGTTGGACACTGCGTACATCCGCAGCGTCAAACCCACAGCATCCAGATGTTACAGCATAGTGGATGGGATTTGAAGAAATGCCATGCCCACTATGCATGCACTGACGCCTCCGACTTTCCTGCAGAGACGGACATGAGACTTTCCAGACCGCAGCATGTCTATTTATGTAGCGGAGACTCCGCTGCGTAAATTACCCTTTCACTATCATTAGATGTGGTAAAACTGCATTATCTTCTTAGTTACATACGTATTAAGTGTGGAAATGCAGCTTACTACTCATGTGTAGAAAAATATTTAGACTTGAGAGTCCTCAGTGGTTGATACCTTTTAATGGCTAACTGAAAAGATGATAACAAATTGCAAGCTTTCGAGACTACTCAGGTCTCTTCATCAGGCAAAGACTAAAACAAAAACTGAAGAATCACATATTTATACACAACACAGCACAGAAATAATGCAATAGGTACTCATGTGTACTAATTTAAATATAGGTGTACCTTGTTTCAGCCGGAAGTTCACGTACACTGCAATTCTCGTGATGAGCTGAGCTGACTGAGAGAACTGCCCTGCCCTTGACTACTTGACTACCTGGGATGGGGTTATCTCTAGTGACTAGCCAAGTTCTCATGATCAGCTGACCGTGAGAACTGCAGTGCACGTGACCGCCGGGGATCGAGTTATCTCTGGTCACTAGCCAAGTTCTCACGATCAGTTGACCGCGAGAACTGCAGTGCACGTGACCGCCGGGGACCGAGTTATCTCCGGTGATCATCTTCAAGCTCCGCTGTGTCTGGATGTCAGGCTGAGTGATGGCATAATAACACCGCTCAGCCAAAGACATCCAGATGTAGCAGAGCTGGACTCATCGTGGGACAGTATGCATATCTTCTCGGTGGACAGGTAAGGATATTGTTGCTTTTTTATTTTAATTCCCTTACAGGAGAACGAGGGCGTCGGTGGAATAGGCGATGCAGAAAGTATGGTTTAATTAAGATCTATTAAAAGGAGTCTGTGTCATTATTTCAATTAAAGAACTTTATTCAGGCTGTGTCTTTACCATATAACTATAGGGTTAGTAATGGATAGGTGTCTTAAAGATGCCTCTCCATTACTAACCCGTTGTTAAGGGTCTGCGGAACGCACCAACTATATAAAGTAGAGAGGTGCGTTCGCAGCCCGGGGTCCACCGTGCAAGCGGAGCCTGCTGCTAGTAGAAATGGCGCGAGAAGCAAATTCTGTTATCCCGCAGAGTCGCCAACATAAACGCCGTAATGCGCTGTGGCAATAAGTGCGAACTCTGTTACTCCACAGAGCCGCTAGAAGGAGAGCCGCAGCGCTATATGGCGATGTGTGCGCACTCACTAGACACAACTGAGTGGCAAAGAAAACACGCTAGGGCGCTGTCTAGCGTTGAAAGCGAACCCTGTTACGTCATAGGGCCGCTGAGAAAAAGTACTGTGTTCTGTCAGGCTCTCAGATACACAGTTAAGTGCTAAGCGTACATAAAGCGTGATCATGTGCTAATGTCCTCGTGGGAGTCACCCGCAATCTAGCCAGACCCTGAATAGGCAATCAAAACTCCTCACCAGTTATGCCGGTAATCTAGGGCATCTAGGACACCGACCCTGACCAGCTACCATACCAAACTCCTCACCGATTAAGTCGGTATTCTAGTGGCTTATTTCAGCCGGGTCCCTAACCACACACACGCATGACCACACTGGCGCATAGCATACAATGGTTGATATTAGCACATGGCGGCCCAGCCATGCTACCCTTTTATAGCAACAGCTACAGGACCTTCCAGGAACAAGGACCAATGAGAAGCTGTTACAAACAAACGTAGCTACATGACCTTCCTGGCGGACCAATAGGAGCCGCTGCAGCACCTGAACATGTGACCCCTGATCTCCAATGAGAGATCTCACTCTGGGCATGCTCAGATGGGAAAACGCAGGACTTTGTCTCAAAGACGACTGCTCCAACACTGGCTATAATAGCAGATCCAGGAAAGGCAGCAGCAAGTCACTGCACAGTAGAGGAGTGGGCAAGACGCCTGGACCGACGTCTCTGCTGAGCAGGCTCCACTGCGGCCGGAGATGAATGGGAGACCGCAGCGGGACGGGTTCGAGACTCCCCTTGTGCAGCAGCGGGAATCGAACCCTAACATTACCCCCCCTCCTAGGGCCCCCCCTTCTTTGGGCCTCGCTGCGCTCAAAGGCAGCGATGAGCTGCGGAGCGCGAACATGCTCGGCAAGCTCCCAAGACCTATCCTCAGGCCCATAGCCCCTCCAGTCCACCAAATAAAACTTTTTGCCCCGTACCACCTTACATCCTACGATGGCGTTCACCTCATGGTCATCCGTAGATGAACCCGATGTCCCGGCAGATGACTCAGAAAACCGGGACATGAGCACGGGTTTCAGGAGGGATACATGAAAGGTGTCGGAGATACCCAGGCGTGGTGGAAGAGCCAAACGGTATACCACAGGGTTAACCTGCTCGAGGACCTTGAAAAGACCCAGGTAGCGGGGTGCCAACTTAGTGGAGTCAACTCGCAGCCTGATGTTACGGGCGGAGAGTCACACCAAGTCCCCAGGAGCAAATATTGGAGCGGGGCGCTGATGTGCGTCGGCGGAGGACCTCATCCTCTCCTTGGACGCCTGAATGGCATCCTGGGTATGGTCCCAAATGTCCCGTGCCTCCACAGCCCAGTCTGCCACCCTGGAGTCGGCGGAAGACACGGGCATGGGCACCGGAACCCGCGGATGCTGACCGTAGTTCAGAAGGAAAGGAGTCTGTCCGGTGGAGTCAGCCACAGCATTGTTTAATGCAGACTCAGCCCATGGTAGCAAGGATGCCCAGTCATCCTGCCTGGCCGAGACAAAATGTCGTAGATAGGTGACCAAGGTCTGGTTGGCCCTCTCTACCAACCCATTCGTCTCAGGATGATACGCTGAAGAGAGATTTAACTCAATACTGAGTAGACGACAAAGCTCTCTCCAGAACCGAGACGCAAACTGGGGACCTCGGTCACTGACAATTTTGTCCGGCATGCCGTGTAGACGGAAGATGTGCCTAACGAACAACGCTGCCAGAGCCCGTGCAGAAGGTAACCGTGGTAGTGGCACCAGATGCACCATTTTAGAAAAATGGTCGGTGATTACCCAAATGATGGTGCAACCCCGAGACTTGGGCAAGCCCACCACAATGTCCATCCCAACCATCTCCCAGGGCCTGTCTGCCACCGGCAAAGGATAAAGTAAACCAGCTGGCTGTTGTCGTGGAGACTTATTTTTGGCGCAGGAGACACACGCCCGAACATAGTCCCCAACATCACGGACCATATGCAGCCACCAATATGTCCTCGCCAGCAATTCAGATGTCCTCTTTGCCCCAAAATGTCCACCAACCCTGGACGAATGTGCCCAAGAGAGTACCTCCGGTCGCAAATTGGTAGGCACAAAAGTTTTGCCCGGGGGCACAGACTCTAGTGAAACCGGAGCCACTGTTCTCAGGCTCTCTGTGGGAACAATAAGCCGAGGCTCCTCTACCTCCTCTTCAGAGGACACCACAGAGCGAGAGAGAGCGTCGGCACGAATGTTCTTCTCTCCCGAGAGGAAATGGAGTGTGAAATTAAACCGAGAGAAGAACAAGGACCATCTGGCCTGGCGAGAGTTAAGCCGCTGGGCTGTCTGCAGATACACCAAATTTTTGTGGTCGGTGAAGACTTGGAAGGGAAAACGGGCCCCTCCAACAGATGTCTCCACTCAGAGAAGGCCAACTTCATGGCTAGCAACTCCCTATCCCCGATGGAATAATTCCTCTCCGCTGAAGTGAAGGTCTTAGAGAAGAAGAAGCAAGGATGCTTCCGACCTTGAGCATCCTTTTGGAAGAGGACTGCTCCAGCACCAACGGATGAGGCATCCACCTCCAATAAAAATGGCTTATCAACATCGGGGCGATGTAGGATGGGAGCGCTAGCAAAATGAGACTTAATAGAAGAGAAAGCCGTGGAGACCTCTTCCGACCACAATTTGGGATTTGCTCCCTTCTTGGTGAGGGCTACCAAGGGAGCTACCAAGGTAGAGAAATGCGGAATGAACTGGCGATAGTAATTAATGAACCCCATAAAGCGCTGCACCGCTTTTAGAGAGTGAGGTTCCTGCCAGTCCATCACAGCCTGTAGTTTGGCCGGATCCATAGCCAATCCCTGGGTTGAGATGATATAACCAAGGAAAGGTAAAGACTCAAGCTCAAACATACATTTCTCTAACTTAGCATAGAGGGAATTAGCCCGTAAGAGGTCGAAGACTCTGCAGACATCTCTCCGGTGGGAGTCAATATCTGGAGAGAAGATGAGTATATCATCCAGATAGACTACGACCGAGGTGGAGAGCATATCCCGGAAGATGTCATTGACAAAGTCTTGGAAAACGGCTGGAGCATTACAGAGCCCAAAGGGCATCACCAGATATTCGTAATGCCCATCCCTGGTATTAAAAGCCGTCTTCCATTCGTCCCCCTCACGGATGCGAATCAGGTTATAAGCACCGCGCAGATCTAGTTTAGTGAATACTCTTGCTCCCCGAAGCCTATCAAATAGCTCAGAAATCAGGGGCAACGGGTACTTGTTTTTAACGGTGATGGCGTTAAGACCCCTGTAATCAATACACGGACGCAATTCTCTGTTTTTCTTCTGCACGAAGAAAAATCCCGCCCCTGCCGGTGACACAGACTTCCTAATAAACCCTCTTGCCAGGTTCTCCTGAATATATTGCGACATGGCCTCTGTCTCAGGAAGAGAGAGGGATAGACCCTTCCCCGAGGAGGTTCTGCGCCAGGCAAGAGGTCGATAGGACAGTCATAGGGGCGATGAGGCGGAAGAGTCTCCGCAGCCTTCTTGGAGAACACGTCTGCATATGACCAGTAGTGCTTGGGAAGTGGAGTAAGATCTGCGGGTAACTCCGTAGTGGTAACCTGAACGCAACTCCTGACACATCTGCCTCTACATGCATCACTCCAACCCAGTATCCTACCCGAAGTCCACTCTATATGTGGGGAGTGGAAACGGAGCCAAGGTATACCTAGTAGGATCTCGTCTATTCCCTCGGGAAGGACGAGTAGGGAAATAAGTTCCTGATGGAAGGAGATACAGACAATGCAAGAGGAACAGTCTGGTGTGTAATTTGTGAGGGCAATGTCGACCCATTCACTACCCGGACAGTCACTGATTTGTCAAGCGCCACCAGAGGTATTGCATGACGGCGAGCAAAGCTAGAGGACATGAAATTCCCCTCTGCTCCTGAGTCCACGCAAAGGTCGGCGGTGAGAATGGAAGTACCAACAGTGATTGTCCCTTTAAGTGTCATCTTGGAGGAAAATGCCGCTGTCTCTAGTGAACCTCCTCCCAGGGCCACTAGACGCGATCGCTTCCCCGATCGCTGTGGACATTTGTTGGCATAGTGTCCTGTCTGCTGACAACGGTTACAGACCACGGATACTCGGACGGACCGAGACTTAGGTCCTGCATGAGGAACTTCTGTGGCCTTTTGGGGTTCGGACGCCAGATCGGGAAATTCGAGAGGTTTGGCAAAGGTGGGAGCCAACCGAAACCTCTGCCTACACTGGGCCCGCTCCAACCTCCGCTCGTGAAAACGGAGGTCAATGCGGGTAGATATGGAGATAAGCTTCTCCAGTGTGGCGGGAATCTCCCTGGTAGCTAAAGCGTCGTTAACATGGTCAGCCAGTCCTCGCCAGTAGATTGGAATAAGAACTTTATCAGACCAATCTAGCTCAGAAGCTAGAGTCCGAAACTGGACGGAAAACAGACTGACCAAAGACGAACCCTGTGCCAATGCCAGCAGTTGTAGCGCCGTATTGTGGGTGACCTGAGGTCCTAAAAAGACCTTTTTAAGAGCCTCCAAGAAACGAGGAGCACTCCGCACCACACGATCGTCGCGCTCCCACAGCGGCATTGCCCACTCCAACGCTCTGCCCGAGAGTAGAGAAAGTACAAAACCCACTTGTGCCCGATCCGTGGGAAAACGTGCAGCCAGAAGCTCGAGCTGTATAGAGCACTGACTCACGAATCCCCGACATTGCTTGCTATCACCGGCAAACTTGTCAGGAAGCGGGAGGTGGGATAATGTGGTGGCAGAAGACAAACTGGCTGCAGCCATGCTAGCAGACTGAACAGCAACTGCGGTAACATCCACAGCTGAGGTTGTGCGCTCAAGAGCCGCCAACCTACCCTCCAGCTGCTGGATGTACTGCGATAGACGCTGTTCATCCGCCATTTTACTAGCCAGACCCTGGCGCAAATATTATGTTAAGGGTCTGCGGAACGCACCAAATATATAAAGTAGAGAGGTGCGTTCGCAGCCCGGGGTCCACCGTGCAAGCGGAGCCTGCTGCTAGTAGAAATGGCGCGAGAAGCAAACTCTGTTATCCCGCAGAGTCGCCAACATAAACGCCTAATGCGCTGTGGCAATAAGTGCAAACTCTGTTACTCCACAGAGCCGCTAGAAGGAGAGCCGCAGCGCTATATGGCGATGTGTGCGCACTCACTAGACACAACTGAGTGGCAAAGAAAACACGCTAGGGCGCTGTCTAGCGTTGAAAGCGAACCCTGTTACGTCACAGGGCCGCTGAGAAAAAGTACTGTGTCCTGTCAGGCTCTCAGATACACAGTTAAGTGCTAAGCGTACATAAAGTGTGATCATGTGCTAATGTCCTCGCGGGAGTCACCCGCAATCTATGGCGTCTGAACGCCAGACCCTGAATACGGCAATCAAAACTCCTCACCGGTTATGCGGTAATCTAGGGCATCTAGGACACCGACCCTGACCAGCTACCATACCAAACTCCTCACCGATTAAGTCGGTATTCTAGTGGCTTATTTCAGCCGGGTCCCTAACCACACACACGCATGACCACACTGGCGCATAGCATACAATGGTTGATATTAGCGCATGGCGGCCCAGCCATGCTACCCTTTTATAGCAACAGCTACAGGACCTTCCAGGAACAAGGACCAATGAGAAGCTGTTACAAACAAACGTAGCTACATGACCTTCCTGGCGGACCAATAGGAGCCGCTGCAGCACCTGAACATGTGACCCCTGATCTCCAATGAGAGATCTCACTCTGGGCATGCTCAGATGGGAAAACGCAGGACTTTGTCTCAAAGACGACTGCTCCAACACTGGCTATAATAGCAGATCCAGGAGAGGCAGCAGCAAGTCACTGCACAGTAGAGGAGTGGGCAAGACGCCTGGACCGACGTCTCTGCTGAGCAGGCTTCACTGCGGCCGGAAATGAATGGGAGACCGCAGCGGGACGGGTTTGAGACTCCCCTTGTGCAGCAGCGGGAAATCAAACCCTAACACCCGTGGGCTTGATGTCACCTGACAATACAAAAGTGACGTCAACCCCACAAATATTACCCCACTTGCCTTCGCTACAGGGCAAGTGGGAAGAGCCAGGTAAAGTGCCACAATTGGCACATTTTTGGATGTGCCATTTGTGGGGCGGCTGTGGGCTGCTATTTTTAGGCTGGTGAGTGCCAAAATCCATGGGCCTCATCAGCATGATAATACCAGGTTGCAGTTGTCAGCTTTTTCCTTGGCTGGTTAACAAAAATAGGGGGACCCCATGCAATTTTTTGTGGAGGTGATCCCACTATTCTTGCTAACCATTCAAGGTAAGCAGACTGCTGCGGCCTGTTATTAGGCTGGTAAGGTGCATGGATATTGGATATTTAACAGCCAGAAATACCAGTCCCAGTAGTCTGCTTTACTCTGGCTGGTTAACAAATACAGGGGGACCCTACGCTATTTTTTTAAAATTATTATTTATTTATTAAAAAAGAAGGGGACTCTCTCTGTGCTTTCCTCCACTTCTTGTGTCGTGTACCTCCGGCTGTGTCGCAAGATTCACCATTAGGTAAATTAGTACACATGCGTAGTAAGCTGCGTTCCCGCACTTAATACGCATATGACTAGGAAGATAATGCAGTTTTACCATATCTAATGAAAGTCTTTGGGTAATTTACGCAGTGGAGACTGAGCGTCTCCGTTACATAAATTGACATGCTGCAGTCTGGAAAGATGCACCGCATGTCCGTTTACGCAGGTGAGCCGCAGGCATCTTTTAACGCATAGTGATTATGGGATTTCTTGAAATCCCATCCACTATGCTGTAACAGCTGGATTCTGCAGGTTGGAAGCTGCGGATGTACTCAGCGTCCAACCCGCAGTGTTTACTGACCGTGGGAGCATACCCCAATATATCTGCAAACAAGAAATCACTTTTTTTTTCTTCCCATAAATTCCAACTGTCAATTAGCTTTATTTCAAGTGACAAAAATAACCGCATGCAATGAAAAAACGCATCAAAACTGCATGCGGAAAAAACGCATGTACAAAAAGCATCAAAAACGCAGGTGACCTGACAGTGTCCTCAGATGCAGATTTGGTGCAGATTTCATCTGTGTCAAATCATGAGCAAAAACTGAGCCATTCCTGATCATGTGCACATACCCTAAGGATACGTCTCCACGTACCGTAATCCCTGTGCTTTAGATGGAGTGGAAACCCCGCTCCGCCCAAAGCGCCGCCCCTTTCTGTACGTGCGGTGATTTCGGATGTGTTCATTGGACACATCCGGAATCGCCGCACCATATACATAGGACTCTGTTATTTACCTTGCGGCGACGGAGCGTCGCCGCAAGGTAAACAGACATGCTGCGGTCTAAAAAGACGCGCTGCATGTCCGGAAATGGAGGGCCGCCGGATGCGTGTTCGCACGCATAGTGGAGACGGGATTTCATAAAATCCCCTCCACTATGCTGGAACATCTGGACGCTGCGGATTGAACGCTCCAGTTCTACGCAGCGTTCAACCCGCAGCTAATCCGGATGTAATCCGGCAAGTGGAAACATACCCTTATACTTCTTTGCCTCTTATTGACTGATTATTGTGGACTTATTTGGATTGAGGAAAAATTGATTCCCACAAGAATATAAATTCATAATTTATTTATTTTTTTTACTCCAAAAACAGCAATAATTGAATGTTTCTTGCAATGAGCATGCTGCTGCTATACACTTGAAAATGACATTTGTCAATGTAAGCACAAGTTTTACCTACAGTAACAAAACCTTACAGATGTTACAGGCACCAACTTGTCAGCGACAGGATTACAATATTGCATGTGGAGCTGCTGTGTTATGTCATTTTCATGGACATATTTTAGAAAGCAGACTGTTTCCTTCATGCTCTGTTCACATCAATGTTGACCTATTCCGTTGATGCATAGATTTGTAAACTAAAACAATTTATGTTAATGTATACAGTGACATTCTCATAGGTTTCTAACATATGCCAAAAGACTGCATACACTTGACAGGCTCCGATCTTAATATCATGCTGAAGCTTGTACCTAGCTTGCTACATTACTATATACCTATGTAAATGATATGCCTCCGTATCTGTTGTTTCTTTATAATAGAAGTCTACGGGCACACAAATTCCAATGTATGGCATCCTTATGTATACATTTGCACAGTTTGGCCCTAATTCATCAAGACTGGTATTTTTCATGCAGATCTTGATGAGGGTTGCTCTTGGAGTAAGATGCTCCAAATTCATTATGACACATTGACCTCTTAAAGGGACTCTGTCAGCACAGAATGACTGTTCAATCCAAGTGCATGCGCTTGTCGCACACTCTGCGTGGCCAAGCATTTAAGTTCACCTTCTCGCCTACTTTTTTTTCCATCTATCTCCACCTTTCTCTAGCCCTGTAAAGCTGGAGATGTCAATCTCAATCAAAGAAAAGGGGGGAGGGCAGAGATAGAAGAAAAACAAGTAGTTGGGAGGGTGCACTTAAAGAGGTTGTCCATTCCTTAGGATAGGTTATCAATGTCTGATCGTTCAGGGTCCAACAACCCCGCCGATGATTTGGTATCGGTGTCGGCAGCGGCAACCGCTGGCCATAAGTACTCACTAAATCACTGACACTAAAAGGAAAAAAATCCTCCAAAAAACATTAGAAAACCACTGAGAAAAGATGCAGAGAGGCTTACCTGCCTATGGCTCAAAACAATTGCACTAACAGGGTGCAGTAGACCCAACTAATTATGGCAATAACACAGGTGCAGCAATACCAATATAACAATCACTCTCAGCCTACCAAGCCATAGAGGAGGTGATTGTTCAGTATACTAGTGCACACAAAAAAGGTTCCAATCTGTCTGTGTCATAATTCACACAAGTAATGCAGAGCATGCGGCTTACAGCCTATTGCAAACGCCCATACTTTTAGATCAGGCGGGCCGCCTAGTGCCTCCCAAATGCATCCTGTGTGAACAGCGGCTACAATAACAGAGCCATATGGGCCCACTGCACCCTGAAAAATAGATAAAGTGCACAAAAACATATCAATATATGTAAGGTATTAGTTGATATTATGGCCACAATATGTAAGCTTGCAATCCACTTCACGGATCCTTACTTTTGCAAGTCCTAACGCTAAAAATAAACAATCACTGACACTAAAAGGATTTTTTTTAAAAAAAAATCCTCCAAAAAACATTATAAGATCACTGAGAAAAGAGGCAGAGATGCTTACATGCCTATGGCTCAAAACAATTGCACTAAGAGGGTGCAGTAGACCCAACTAATTATGGCAACAACACAGGTGCAGCAATATCAATATAACAATCACTCTCAGCCTACCAAGCCATGGAGGGGGTGATTGTTCAATATACTAGTGCACACAAAAAAGGTGCCTTGCATAGGACCTATTTTACACCACATATGCAGCATAAATATGGTGAATTTTTTGGCCATGCTATACCATGTTTCCTCTCTACTAGGCTCCACTAACTTTTTAAAAAATTGGCATAGCTGGTGTAAAAACGCTAAAAGTTAAAAAAAAAAAATTGCACAGCTACAAATTGCATACAAATTTTCCAGCAGTTTGTTGGCATAATTCTGGCAAAATCCGTTTTATGGATTTGGTGCAAAAACGTGCAAAAAACATTGCTTCCTTTTTAACCCATGATATATTTGCCACGTGAAAGGAGCACTTCCTGCACAAGGACATTCAAAATGTGTAATTTCAACAAAAAAGTTATGGGCATTCCAAACATATCCATTGATAATCCATGACATTGAAACTACTGTCAGATGAAGTGAATAACCTTGCTTATCTCATCACAATGGCACCTGTCATAGGGTAGACAGTCAGTAACCAGTATTGAGGAGACATGTTGAAAGCAGGTAAATAAGCAAGTGTATTGGATTGGGAAACTTTGACAAGAGCCAGATGGTAATAGCCAGAGGAATGTATATGAACGTCGCCACAGCTAAAGGTCTTGTGAAATAATCCAATATGTTGATTTTAGTACATACCTAAAGGACAACTGGCAAAGCGAGAGCAAGGTCATGGTCATGCCCACATTCATTTTTTAAGTGTGGAAAGTGTTGGTTTGGTACAGTGTATCATATTTTCATTACATTATGTGGATCGTCCTGTGTGTATGCTTCATTGAAAACATTGTAGAAGAGATGGCACCAAGAAGCACTATGGGAAAAGGTATGCTGGTGAAGACATTGTAATGAGCTGGACTATCAAATACCACAAAGAAGTTCACGCTGGCGACGCTTCATGGATTGATGAAATATATCCTGACCAATGAATATTCCAATATTTGATTCCACGATGATCACATTTATTACTTGATACATCGCGTTTCAGATGTTACAATTAAGCCTTTGTCAGTTATAATAATAAAAAGGTCCACATAGAGATACTCCGGAGTAGACAGTGTAATGATCTGGACAATCAAACAACACAGAAAACTTCCTGTTGCCGACACTACATGGATTAATGAAATATATCCGGACCGATTAATATTTCAATGCTTGATTCCATGGTCACATTTATTGCTTATACAATTAAGCCTTTGTCATGTATAGTAATAAAAGGGTCTACAAAGAAATAAGCCAGTAAAGCAATTGTCAGCTATAATGATAAAAAGGACCACATAAAGATCTGTCTGGACAACATCATGCTTGGATACCTTAAGCTATGCCATGTAGATGTTACTTACCGTAATCTTCATCAGAATTGGCTGCAATTGCCTCTTTTAGTAGATAATGCTCGCTGCCACAATGAAAAGATTTTTAGAAATAGTTTGAGGAGCATGACAAAGGGATCAAGGTTTCGACTTGTCCTCAAGACCTCAATCTGATCAAGCATCTGTGGTTTTTGCTGGAAAAAAGTCCAAATAACTTTGTGCTAATGTCTTGGCGCCAAAGACCACAGGACATCATCTGTTTGTGGAGTCTATACTTCGATGGTATATCAATCAGTCATGACATTAATACAGGTGCCACCGTCATGAAATATTCATGGTTATTAACGTTACCGGTCATTGGCATTGTGATGGACAGCTGTACTAACGTGAATGATGTTGATCACAACAGTAATGATGAGTAAACAGAATAAAGTATGTTTTTATATCATTTTTTTCAGTCTGAATCACTACATATGTAACTGTGAATAGGTTTGATTTGTTACAGTGATATCTACTGTGCTTTTCTTTCCTCAGGGTTACCTGCTCTTGTGGTTGCAGTTTCTGTTGGCTTTACCAGAACAAAAGGATATGGAACTCCCCATTAGTGAGTGAATTCTTGATGTCTAATCTTCTTTGTAGGTAGTAATTGTTGTGTATTCATAGTTAAAATTATTTCCAAGTTACTTTATTAATAATGTCTGGTTGGCATTACATGCGCTACATTCCTGCACGACATAGCATGGTGATGGTGACCCTTATACCAACATGACAATTTCCTTCCAATTTGTATTTAATTTCTAATCTTCTTCCTACAGAATATGATAATACAGTGTAAATGACTAAATAGTTTTACATTTCAATATTTTGCCACTTTATCACTGTCAATGTTTTGTTTCTGTGACTTACAGCTGCTGGCTGTCATTGGAAGGGGGGCTATTGTATGCCTTTGTGGGACCAGCAGCGGTAATTGTTCTGGTAAGCAGAATCTATTTTATATAATTCTATAGTTGCACCATAAATAATATAGGGAAAACTCTACCTGTTGAACAGTATATTCTGTTACCATAGGTAGTGTTTAAACAATACACTGAACATGTCTCTGATTGCTTTGCTGCATTAGTTTATGTCAATGTTAACATTTTAGACTATGGTGACCTTTATTTCTCAAAACTGTCTTTGATCACCATAGCATCTAATCAGGCCTCAGTTATTATTTCATAAAAAGGACCTGTCGCCTCTCCTGACATGTCTATGGAATGCTTTCATTCCCCATGAAATTACAATGTTTGATCACCTTTTTTTAGCTGTGCATTGTGTTTTTAATCTGTTACTCCTCTTGAAAATACAAGAATAAATTACTAACAGTGTTCTACCATCTTCCTTCTCAATAAGGCATGTTTCTACACTAACTAGACTCCTGTAAATGATACAAGTAAATGATATGACTGTTAAGGGCAACATCTACACATATTTTTCAATAATTATCTTAAATAAAGTTATGTTCTCAGCACAACATGATTACAAGATCAATTAAGGAAGAGAACAAAAATGGGAGAATCTTTCACTTCCAGGAAAAGAAGACCAAAATATTTTATTTTCTCAAATATATGTAATTGGGAAAGCTAAAAAATGGTGTCTGACTTGGATAAAAGCTCAGGCCTTCTATGAAAGAAAGACTGAAGTCTCCTGGTCTCACTATTTTGACAGCTCTGTAAGACTTCCTGATTCTGGACTGCGAGATAACACTGTGTGCGGGAGACTAGGAGTGTTGAGCATGGAAACACAGAGAAGATATGCTGTCTTGCTGCTTGTGTTCTACTTCATGCTGAATTGTGTTCTATAAGATGGATTCCTGTGTATTATGGAGCAGCAGAAGGAGGAGGGGGCTGCAAACAGCAACTGAAGAAAATCCTGTCACAGCCTCCAGTGTATATCTGTGTACAGTATGTAGTTAGAGTTTCAGATTATTATAGGCAGCTGATTCTTTTAGCATATTAACCACTACAACCAAATATATCTGCAGATTTGCTCTTTAGATGCCGCTATGTCCTCATCTTGAATGTTAAGCTTTAGAAGCATCTGTGTTCTTGTCCTTAAGCTGGGCTTCATAATACACATGAACATATTACATGTCTGATGCCTAACAATAGTCTATATAAGGTGAAATTTAGGCTACAGGTTAAAGGTAAGGTAAGGTAAATTTTCAGATCATTTTAATTAAGTCAATTTTCATGCATTGGTGAATTAATTCACCATAATTGTGATTTTAATTTGGTTAAATTCGGAGAAAAAATGGTAAATTGATTCTTCCATTGTATTCTACAATCCATCAAGGTGGCAAAACAGTGAAACAGGCAAAATCCTGCCAGATGTGAGCACAAAGCTCCACTTTGCCATTTAGATGATTAATACAATCAGCTCCTCTCTTCATAGTTGGTATTTCCCAGAGGAGAAACCCACCAGAGTTTGCTCCAACTGTAAGATGAAAGTAAATCTACATCCCTTAATAAAATGGTGGTACTTCTTATAATCAATGCGTCTTATTGCTTACCGGGGTAGTGGCTGCGGTGAAGCGGGGTCCCAGAGTCGCTGCTGGAGGAGGCAGGAGTGGGGTGATGCTGCAGGCCGCAGGTTGGGATGAGGGGGTGATCCGATGTGAGGCTTGCTGTTGCGGGTGTCCGGTGCTGCTGCTGCGCTGTGTCCGGTGCTGCTGCTGCGCTGTGTCCGCTGCTGCTGCACTGTGTCTGGTGCTGCTGCTGTGCTGTACCCGGTGCTGCTGCAGTGCGGTGTCCGGTGCTTCTGCTGCTGCTCTGTGTCCAGTGCTGCTGCGCTGTGTCTAGTGCTTCTGCTGTGCTGTGTCCGGCGCTGTTGCGCTGTGTCCAGTGCTGCTGCTGCGCTGTGTCTGGTGCTGCTGCGTGGGGCTCTGCTGACATTTTGAGATCTTGGTACCGAGATCTCCATCTGCGCATGCGCAGCCCCCCGGCGGCCATTTTCCCGGAGTTCACTGCACAGGAAACCACGGAACTGCGGGGGCTCTGGCCTTTCACAAAATGTTGGCAGAGCCCCCAGCAGCAGCGCTGGACACAGCGCAGCAGCAGCAGCGCCAGACACAGAGCAGCAGCACCGGACACCCGCAGCAGCGCGCCGAAAAGGTTTATCCACATTATAAGACGCACCCCCATTTTCCCCCCAAATTTTGGGGAAAAAAAGTGCGTCTTATAATCTGAAAAATACGGTATCTGATTTACTGACATGTATTTGAGAAAAGTCCTCTTTAAGTTTTCCAAAAAATTAATTCTAGCAAATTTTAAAATTCAACGTACATACTGTAAAACTTACAACCATTAAAGACCTTACACCTTGCCTCTGACATCAAATATTATCTTAAAATCCAGTAATCTGAAGACTGTGTGTATTTTCTCTCTTACGTGTGAGAAGCCTATGCAACAATGAATGTGCGAAGCTGTGAGGGCATATGTGAAATTATATATGTGTATGCATATTTGTTAAGGTTGAAAAAAGACACAGGTTCCTTGAGTTCAACCTATGATTCTAATGTGTTGATCCAGAAGAAGGAAAAGAAGGGAAAAAAAATGAGAAAGATGCTAATTGTCCCACATTAAGAAAGAAAAGTCTTCCTGAATAAACAAGCGGAAATTAGACTAGTTCCCTGGATCAACGTCCCATTACAGAACCTAGTACCCATAACCATAACTTGTAGTTTTATATTTTTCAAGGCATCCAGGCTCTCCTCGTACTTCTTTAGTGAATAAACCAAGACAACATCACGTGGCAGTGAGTTCCGTACCCTGACTGCTCTTACAATAAAGAGTCTACGTCTGTGGTCATGATTAAACCTTCTTTCCTCTAGAGGATGCCACCTTGCCACCATTGCAGATCTATGTCTATAAAGATCATTAGGAAGATCTCTCTATTGCCCATTCATCTACTGTATTTGTACATGGTAACAAGATCCCTGCTAACCTTTCGTTTTTCCAAACGGAATAACTGCAAGATTATAATCTGTCTTCCTTAATAATCTTGGTTGCTCTTCCCTGCACCCGTTCTAGTTCAGCTATTTTCTTCTTATACACTGGAGCCCAAAATTGTGCATAGTATTCTAGCTCTGTCCTGAGTAGTTAAATTGATGGAGGTGGAGCATTTACTGCAACGGATTCTAAAAATTACTAAAACAACAAAGTGTAACCCTTGTTACTGTAAATTGTAAAAAAGAATAATTTTGTGATACTCCCATAGCATTACCTCCCTGTGTACATATTATTATTAATGTGGTCTTAGAACTCATACACAAAGTGTATTATTGCTCTGTAGAGCATCCGAAATTTACGGAGCTGTAATACCACACTCACAGCAGTGTACAGGGCCTCATTATGCCTCATATGCAACCTTTTAATGCATATGGTTCCTAATGGGCTATGGGCTGAAGGGCATGCAGCGCTGTCATCTTCACTGGAGGGATACTCATTGGATGATGTTGATTTCCGTTTAGTTTATATGGGCCCCGCGGCTATTCTCTCTTAAATTGAAACCTCTGTAGAAGGCATTATGCCATTTTCTAACCTTCTGCCATTAACTAATCTGGTATGGACCATCTACATGAAGTAGGGAAACTTAAGCTACAGCAACTACAAATCTGTGAATTGTCATTACATAAAACTACTTTTTAATTCCCTCTGACATTCAAAAAACTCTCTCCCTCCTACCAACCCTATCCCTACCATTTACAGTATATCAACATGTTCCCATAGTGTCTCCAAAACAATGACAGCCAGTGCCTCCTAAAAGACAGTCAGTTGCCCTCGCAATGTACCAATTATGTTGTTTCATATGTGTCAGCAAAAGTGATCACATAAGCCCTTGCAAGAGCTAAAAAGTTTCATCCACTGCAAATGAAGTGGATAGTCATAGTCAAAAGGGATGAGCAGACCCGTGGAAGCTCGGGTTCGTTGGGTTCAACTGGACTTTAGTCCAAAGTTTGTTTTGTTTACCAGAACTGTACCTGAATTTGAATCAGAACCTGAACCCTATGGAAATCAAAAGGGACCTGAACTTTGGAGCTGGAAAATATCTCTATTTCTCTCTCACTCTCTCTCTCTGCATTCTCCTGGAACTTCGAACACAAAGACGGACTTCCAGGAGAAGTCCGTGTTCAGAATTCAGTATCATTCACTAGATGTCCAGTACGGACCCCGAACTTTGCAGTTCAGGTTTGCTCATCTCCAATAGTCACCCAATAAAGCCAATGACAGTTCCTTAAAACTGTCACCTTAAAGAAGCAGCCCCAGCTAAATTATTCACGAATCCCTTCTAAGTGTATGTGTAGAGCAAGTGCATTATATAATACTCCCTGATTGATGTCTTCTCCAGTTTACAGCACAACATAGGAACTCTTCTGGACCTCTTGACTGCTCTTCAGCTTTGGCAACTCACAAAGGGTAGCCTGTGTAGGGCGGTAGCTGCTTTCCCAATGTAATTCTATGTTACTCAGAAAAGGGCTCCACAGACTTACATTGAGAAAGGAACTTCCGTTTTACACATACACTGCGGTGTGAGCCGGCTACAATCTGATTGGAGTTCATATGGTCTAGAAGTGTAGCGGATCGGTGTTGCAAAATGGAGAAGTCAGAGATTGGCAAGTATTTTAATGCACTACACACATTTAGAAAGGATTCGGAAATAAAAATGTAGCTGAGTTCTACTTGTAGAGATCAGAAATATGAATTTACAATGTGTGGTATGCTGACACCTGAAGTCCCAAAATGCCTGAACTGAGCAGTACAGACCCAGGGGAGGACATACCATTGGTGCAGCCTGTGAATCCGCACAGGGGCCCAAGAGATAAGGGGGCCCATTCCATTTCCAAAGCAAATGGAATTGTACATTATCATTGGACTGCAAGGGACCCACATATTGTTCTTGCACAGGGGCCTCTTCTGTCTATGTCCGCCATTGTACAGATCAGTCAGAGCCTTGTACTTCTTACAAAGGCACATTTCATAGCTCTGTTCTTTATAGATATTCACATTCTGTCTCATAGGTGAATATGCTGATTGGCATAATTGTCTTCAACAAACTAATGTCACGGGACGGTATATCAGACAAGTCCAAAAAGCAGAGAGCCGGGTGAGTGAACGTCTCTGTTTTCCAATAAATCATCACATCCTGCATTTTGATCCTGCTCTGTATGTTCGAGCATATTCCTCCATGTGTTACGTTTCTGGGTCTATTTTGCAATGTCAATGTTGAGTAAGGGTCATTTTTGTATCCTCCTAATGTTAGCGTCTGTCTATGATGTTGGTGTGTATCTGCACTGTTTGTTAAAGGGCATAAGTTACAGTTTAGGGGAACTTTCAACTATGGGCGTGATGTCAGTAGTGAAAGCAGTATTTGCTACACGTGCACAATGAAAATCCTTCCAAACTGCAGATTTGGGGCTTCACTTTTTTCCTGCCAACGCAATTTGTCTAGTCTGTAGACAGATTGATGTGCGGGGAGTATTATCTAATCATTTTTCTTTGAAAGAATTGCTAAATAAACTACAGAAATCTGAAAAATGTCTCATAACAGTATAACACTTAAATTAAATGCACCCGCTCCTTTATCTAGCTGTAATTGTTCTGCTTGTTTATGTCGCATGTACCAGCACCCCCAGAATACCAGCATCACAACATAGTCCTCTCTACTACTGCACTATACCTCCTATCATTCAGATAATTGATAGCTGCTTTCCTGGAGCTGGTAGGGCCAACTTTTAAGGGTATTTTCTAGATGCCCATGGCTGAAGATTACCATTGGAGTGACAGATTCCCTAGCAAGCAAATGTACTAATATTTTAGTACTTTTCTTAGATTTTCATTTTACGTTAGAGTATTTTTTCCTAATTTAATGAAGTTTGAGGTGTTTTCAGAATCTGGCACTATTCGGTGTTTGCTACTCACCATAAGTGTAATGAGACTATAGCTGATGGCATAACGCTTTATAAATTGGTTTTAATGCATGTTAATATATCTATTTTGTAAGCTATAAAATTAGTAATAAAAGGTATGGCTTCTTTTATATCAGGTCCCTTAAAACACTCTTAATTACTCTAATTCTTATCACCTTCCAACTCCTTCCAATAAATGGTGATAAAGTTATCTCTGCGAGAACCTTGGATGGTGATGGAGTTGCTAATTGGATCACTGGCTATTTCAATCCATTATCATGTAGGAAATGTTTGCCACTTGGCAGTAGTGTTCAACACATAGCCATAATAATATCATGCAGTGTACATTCACCACTGAAGGCCAACCATGGCAGCACGCAGAACTTCCTTACTAACATTTTTTAGCATCCTTACAAAGATATGGTATATGGAAAGTGACTACATCTTCGGCAGCTTAGTGATTCACCAAGCATGAGTTTTCCAACCAACTGCCCGTAAATACCGAAAGGAATTAAGTATGCATGCCCAGTCTTTGTCCTGTTTTTCATCAAGAACATGATAAAATCTAGTCATTTTATAAATACTCTGGGCAAGGACATTCATTAACTAATAATGTCCAAAGACATACATCAAAGCGGCACATAAACAGTTGTAGATTTGGATTGGCATGCCATTTGTTGGGACAGTTTAGCAATGCATTCCCTGGTTATATAACATATTTTATTGATAATGCATAGCCCATATCCCTATTAATTCACAAAGTCATTATATTGATTTTCCAGGCTTCAGATAAACTTCTGTAGTCACTCTATGAGCACACAGCTTGCTGAATCTTGTCATTGTGCAATGTTGAAACATTATAATATAGCATTATATTATATGACATTACGGGCGCAGTCAGACGGCCGTATAACACGGACGACGATCACATCGCATTGCTCAGAATAACCGGCGGCTCTCCTGACCCGAGCATGCCATTATGTATTTCGATGTAGCTGTCACCCTCCTGTTAGGAGAACCGCCGACCAGTCTGTGCACTGCGATGTGATCGTCGTCCGTGTTATACGGCCGCCTGACTGCGCCCTAAATGTGATTAACAATTTGCTGTCACATGCCGACTTGCATCTTTTTATGCTTCTCTCAGTAACTGAATGAGTAGAAGGATATAATAAAGACCTGGTAAAGGAATTGATTCAGTTACAGTATATATTGCACACTGTCAGGATTCAGCAATCATAAAGATTGACTGCAGAAATGTAGGAAAAACCTGATAGGATGTGCGGAGATGCTTAATAATATGTAGTGGGCATGTTCCTGAGGTGTGAATAGATTACACTGCTGCGGAAAGAATGTGCAGATTCACACTTGCAGAAAAAGTTCATGTTGTAATTGTTAAATGTATGTCCTGTGTTTTTGTGTGTAACTGTGTGTTGCTGTGTGTAGATGCAATGTACCATGCCCCCTGTAGTGAAATACTAGTTATGGATCACAGATCCCAGGTCATTTATGCAGTTACAATTGATACGAAACGCATAATTCTATTGCGTACTAAAAGTCTAGCAGTTTCTCTCCAGATATTGTTGGATGACATGACTGGTTATTTGGGGGATACAGTATCTTGAGAGAGACACAGATGGGCAAAGCCAAACTACAAATTTCGGGGTAAAGGTGATGGAGGCTCCCCTTCCTTGTATCCATCTCATGCTAACCAGGTTCTGCCTTCCTGCCAGTTCAGAGCTGATCTAACACACTTCCTTTTATTTCTCTCTCCCATCTTCGCTCTATTATCTCTTTCTTGTGTGCCCTATACTCCGCCCCGTGGCTTTTCCCTTCTGTCTCTGTATTCCTCATATCTGCTTCTTCCTGTATTTTCCTACCAACCCGACCTCCTTCATCCCCCTATGTATTCTAATTCTGTATGTTGGATTTTATGTTGATGTGTAAATATGTCTTCTTTTATGCATGCATAAAATTACATTTTTTTGCATGAAAACACAAACAATATGTGTTATGTGCCTTTGTGTTTTTGTGTCACCTTTTTAATTTTACTATATATAAAAAATTATATTTTTCTGCCAATCTATCTGCATTTGTGTTTTTGGACCCAACATTCTGCAATTCTTTACCTTGCTCTAAAATATTTCTATTTTTCCCTCTGGTTCTTTTGTTTTTCACTAAATCTTCACTATTCTGCATGGTCTTGGCTTGTTGTGATGTGGTGTTGCAGAATTGAGATATCCTGCAGGAACCTGCCGCTGATATGTTCCACATGTGGAGTGTTGCCCAGCGCAAATCTATCCGCAGCTACTGCCAACAATGCTGTGTTAGTTTTTTCTCCTCTCCTTCTGCCTTCCTTCAGCTACACAGAAGCATTACACTTAAGACACACATTTAAAAGCATACAAACATACACATTAATACTTTTCTATAGATGTGCACCATCATACAATGTCATCTGTGGCAGTGTAGTGTTAAAACATACAGAAACCACGGTCTTCTGCCGCATTCAGGTTAAAGGATGAAGGCTTCTTTTTAGTATTCTCCTTTGAGAATGGAATATTTCCCATCGTATTGGTATGGGACTCACTGTATGTCATTTGTCACCTGCACAGCGTGATGTCTTTCCTGTACTGAAGTCCTGAATTAATGTGCCTGTCCCTAGTCTCTTGTTCTCCCACACGTACCCGCTTATCTGTAGAAATAAAGGCCCTCTCCATCCTTTTATCTGCATGTCACCCATGGTGACAACTACAGTAACTCTTCTCGCACCTCTCCACACTACCTTGAGACAATAAGACTTATCCCATACAGCCATAGAAGCCTTCACAAGAGAGAATTGTGAGGAGTGCATCTGCACACACCTAACCTGGGATTCTTGATCTTTATCTCTCCTTACCCACACCACTTGCATTTCCCGTCATCCTACTGCACATTTTATTGTGTTACTTGCTTGCTCTTCATGGCTTTCCATTTTCTTTAACCCTGTCTCTTCCTTCTAACTTCTCTTACTTTGCATTTTTCATGACATATGTACTTTTTGCTTCTTGCATTATGTTGCACATTTTCTTTTTTATATTGCTTTTGGTTCTGGTTTATAACACACTTTTATTTCCAATTATTCCACTTATGTTGTTATTATCCTTTTTCAATCATTCATGTCTTTCCTCATACCTTTCTTTTCACCACTATCTTATTTCTATATCTCTCTTCCCTCTTCTTTCTTTACCCCTTCTTTCGCACCGTGTCTCCACTCCCTTAACACAGGGCATCTCTCTGGAGCTCCTGCGTGGTCCTTCCTCTGCTTGCCCTCACCTGGATGTCTGCAGTATTAGCTATGACTGACCGTCGATCCATCCTCTTCCAAGTCCTGTTTGCAGTATTCAATTCTGTTCAAGGTTGTGTGATCATTACTGTACACTGCTTCCTGCGCCGGGAGGTGAGAACTTTCCATTAATACTCTTTACTTTCTTCTTTCCCACAATGCCTTGAAAACAAATCACACTGTCGCTTCTGATAATTAGCACTTTATAGAACATCGGAATAATGTGCTAGTTTATAATGAAGTACTGTAGCTAAACTGATCTAAGATATTCACAAAAGATAAATACTCATGCTTTATTATACATTTTGTAGTGTTTGTGCATTCCATTTTTGGTGCTAATTTAATATATTTTTATAATTACCAACCATTGACTTAGCCACTGCATTCACTCTGAAACATAAAAAGGTGACATATTTTTGTGTTTTTCTTGTTCCATTTCGCAATTGGTGTTGAGACTATGCCCAGGGCTCTTTCTTACAATGGGCACTGCAACATTACCGAATAATGGAACAAGTAAAAAACAAGCTTAGTGCTCTCTTGTCTTTGGCGTAGGAGCCTTCCATTTCTCAAGTTGGTTTATGTAAGTCAATGCAGATCTTTGAGTGCCTAACTATTTTATTCTGAGAGGCGAGGGAACTGTTTCTGAAGAGTATCACCTGGAATAAGAAGTCTTTTAAGCCAGGACATGCAAATTTTCTATCCACAAGGAGCCTTACTACTTCAAAAAGCACATGATGTTTAAATATAATGAAACAGACAAAACTATACTAATACCTGCATTGTGGGAATATTCGTATCAACTAGAGTTAGTATACCTGTAGTTTTACATTCTAGGGATTAATATTGAGAGAGTGAAATATAGCAAATTTCTTTCTCAGTGTAGTTTTTCTACATATGTCCACAGGTTCAAGAAGTGGTCAAATGCCAAATGGGTGGGTGTCGCAGTGATGAAAATGAAGATTCTCCAAACTCCTGCAAGAATGGTCAACTCCAGATTATGGTAAGTTATCTGTCAGGATACTAGAAAAAAAGTATTAAAAATGAAGGGAAAAAAAATTTAACAGCAACGTTAAACAAGTTTTCCAAAAGTGTTTTGTCTCATTCATGAGAATAGGCTGATTTAGTCATTAATTTTAGTGGGAAAGCACTGATCCAGAATGATCCAGAAACATTACACTGGGAAAATCCTTTTAAAAACAATATCATTGACTGAGGTGGACAAAATATTCATATAAAATCTAACTTATTAAATTGATTAAAATTCCAATGCCTTTCCACCGTGCTTTATACAGTCTATCCACCAAAGCCCTTGTTGTTTACTTGGGTCATGCTGTGGACATTAATAAGACATAAAAATAAACTAGTGACCATGTGCTAGGGTTCGAGTTCCCGCTGCTGCACAAGGGGAGTCTCGAGCCAGTCACGCTGCGGTCCCCCATCCATCTCCGGCCGCAGTGGAGCCTGCTCAGCAAAGACGTCTCGCCCGGTCTAATACTGTGTAGAGACTTGCTGCTGCCTCTTCAAATTTGTTACGTGCTTGCACCAGTGTGGTCATGTATGCTTGTGGTTAGGTCTGGCTGAAATAAGCCCCTAGAATACCGGCACCTCCGGTGAGGAGATTGTATGCACGTGTTCAGGGCTCAGCTGAAAACGCCATTAGAATACCGGCTACTCTGGTGAGGAGATTACTGCTTGGGTTCTGTTTGCATGACCACAGACTGCAATCCGCTTAGCAGTCATCTGTGTTCCCTGTGAGTCTAACAGGACACAGTCTTTGAACAGCGGCTCTGTGAATTAACAGAGTCCGCTTATATCGCCATATAGTGCTACGGCGTTTACATCTGTGACTCTGCGGGATAACAGAGTTCGCTCATACTGCCTATTTACGCCATCTTACTAGTAGCAGGCTCTGCCTGCACGGTGGACCCGGGCTGCGAACGCACCTCTCCTTAATATCTATTAGGTGCATTCCGCAGGCCCTTAACATAATACTAGTGCCAGTGTCTGGCTAGTAAAATGGCGGATGACCAGCGTCTACTACAGTACATCCAGCAGCTGGAGGGTAGGTTGGCGACTCTTGAGCGCACAACCACAGCTGTGGATGTTACCGCAGTCGCTGTTCAGGTTGCTAGCATGGCTGCAGCCTGTTTGTCCTCTGTCACCTCTGCCCCTACATTATCCCACCTCCCGCTTCCTGACAAGTTTGCCGGTGACAGCAAGCAAAGTCGGGGATTCGTGAGTCAGTGCTCTATACAGCTCGAGCTTCTGGCTGCACGTTTCCCCACGGATCGGGCACAAGTGGGTTTTGTACTGTCTCTACTCTTGGACAGAGCGTTGGAGTAGGCAACGCCGCTGTGGGAGCGCGACGATCATGTGGTGCAGAGTGCTCCTCGTTTCCTGGAGGCTCTTAAAAAGGTCTTTTTAGGACCTCAGGTCACCCACGATACGGCGCTCCATCTGCTGGCATTGGCACAGGGTTCGTCTTTGGTCAGTCAGTTTTCCGTCCAGTTTCGGACTCTGGCCTCAGAGCTAGACTGGTCGAATAAAGTACTCATTCCAGTCTACTGGCGAGGACTGGCTGACCATTTTAAAGACGCTTTGGCTACCAGGGAGATTACCGCCACACTGGAGAAGCTTATCTCCATATGTACCCGCATCGATCTCCGTTTTCACGAGCGGAGGTTGGAGCGGGCCCAGTGTAGGCAGAGGATTCGGTTGGCTCCCACCTTTGCCAAACTTCTCGAATCCCCCGATCTGGCGTCCGAACCCCAAAAGGCCACAGAGGTTCCTCGGGCAGGATCTAAGTCTCGGGCCGTCCGAGTATCCGTGGTCTGTAACCTTTGTCAGCAGACAGGACATTATGCTAACAAATGTCCACAGCGATCAGGGAAGCGATCGCGTCTAGTGGCCCTTGGGAGGAGGTTCACTAGAGTCAGCGGCATTTTCCTCCAAGATGACATTTAAAGGGACAGTCACTGTAGACTCTTCCACACTTACAGTCGAGCTTTGTGTGGACTCAGGAGCAGAGGGGAATTTCATGTCATCTACCTTTGCTCGTCGCCACGCAATACATCTGGTAGCGCTCGACAAACCAGTGACTGTCCGGGTAGTGAATGGGTTGACATTGCCCTCGCCAATTACACATCAGACTGTCCCTCTTACTTTGTGTGTACCCCCTTCCCATCAGTAAATTATTTCCCTTCTCGTCCTTCCCGAGGGGAATAGACGAAATCCTACTGGGAGTACCCTGGCTCCATTCCCACTCCCCTCATATTGAGTGGACCTCCGGTAGGATACTGGGTTGGAGTGAGTCATGTAAGGACAGGTGGTGTAAGGGAGTGCATTCAGGTTACCACTACAGAGATACCCGCAGATCTTTCTCCTCTTCCCAAGTGCTATCAGTCATATGCAGACGTGTTCTCTAAAAAGGCTGCAGAGACACTGCCGCCCCATCGTCCCTACGACTGTCCTATTGACCTCTTGCCTGGAGCAGAACCTCCTCAGGGAAGGGTCTATCCCCTCTCTCTTCCTGAGACGGAGGCTATGTCTCAATATATCCAGGAGAATCTGGCAAGAGGGTTCATTAGGAAGTCGGTGTCACCAGCAGGAGCGGGGTTCCTCTTCGTGCAGAAGAAGAGTGGAGACTTACGTCCGTGTATAGATTACAGAGGTCTTAACGCCATCACCGTTAAGAATAAGTACCCGTTGCCCCTGATTCCTGAGCTCTTTGATAGGCTCCGGGGAGCAAGGGTATTTACTAAATTAGATCTGCGTGGGCTTATAACCTGATTCGCATCCGTGAGGGGGACGAATGGAAGATGGCTTTTAATACCAGGGATGGGCATTATGAATACCTGGTGATGCCCTTCAGGCTCTGTAATGCCCAGCCGTTTTCCAAGACTTTGTCAATGAATTCTTCTGGGATATGCTTTCCACCTCTGTAGTAGCCTATCTGGATGATATTCTCATCTTTTCTCCAGATATTGACTCTCACAGGAGGGATGTCTGCAAAGTCTTCGACCTATTACGGGCGAACTGCCTCTATGCAAAGTTGGAGAAATGCATGTTTGAGCAGGAGTCTTTACCTTTCCTGGGCTATATCATCTCCACCCAGGGATTGGCTATGGATCCTGTCAAACTACAGGCTGTGATGGATTGGCAAGAACCCCATTCTCTAAAAGCGGTGCAGCGCTTTATGGGGTTCATTAATTACTATCGCCAATTCATTCCCCACTTCTCCACTTTGGTAGCTCCCTTGGTAGCTCTCACCAAGAAGGGAGCCAATCCCAAATTGTGGTCAGAGGAGGTCTCCAAGGCCTTTACTTCAATTAAGTCCCATTTTGCTAGCGCTCCCATCTTACATCGCCCTGAGGTTGATAAGCCTTTTATATTGGAGGTTGATGCCTCGTCCGTTGGTGCTGGAGCAGTCCTTTTTCAAAAGGATGCTCAAGGTCGGAAACATCCTTGTTTCTTCTTTTCCAAGACCTTCACACCAGCGCAGAGGAATTATTCCATTGGGGACAGGGAGTTGCTAGCCATGAAATTGGCCTTTTCCGAGTGGAGACATCTCCTGGAGGGGGCTCGCTTTCCCTTTCAAGTTTTCACTGACCACAAAAATTTGGTCTATTTACAGACCGCCCAGCGGCTAAATTCTCGTCAGACCAGAAGGTCCCTGTTCTACACCCGGTTCCATTTCACCCTCCATTTCCTCTCCGGTGAGAAGAACATTCGCGCCAACGCTCTATCTCGCTCCGTGGTGTCCTCTGAGGAGGTGGAGGAGGAGCCTCGGCTTATTGTCCTCACAGAGAGCCTAAGAACGGTGGCTCCGGTTTCGCTTGAGTCTGTGCCTCCGGGCAAGACTTTTATGCCCATCAATTTGCGACCGGAAATACTCTCTTGGGCACATTCGTCCAGGGTGGGTGGACATTTTGGGACAAAAAGGACTTCTGAGTTGCTGGCGAGGACATACTGGTGGCTGCAGATGGCCCGTGACGTCAGGGAGTATGTTCAGGCATGCGTCTCCTGCGCCAAGAATAAATCCCCTCGACAACGGCCGGCTGGGCTACTTTTCCCTTTGCCGATGGCAGACAGGCCCTGGGAGATGGTCGGGATGGATTTTGTGGTGGGTTTACCCAAAACTCGGGGCTGCACCATCATCTGGGTGATAACCGTCCACTTCTCTAAATTGGTACACTTGGTGCCGTTACCACGGTTACCTATATACAAAAAAAGGCTGCACTCTATCATACTAAAGCATAAACATTTGGCCAAACATTTTAAAGCCCACCAACCATCGTCAAGGTGGTCTCAATACTGGTGAGTCCCTAACCTAATGTGAACATACCTCTATTAGGCTGATATCTGAATTTCTGGGTGAATATGCACCTCTGTCAGCAATGTAAAATGTTTGGCCAAATGTTTATACTAAGCGTCTCAAATTTTTCCTTATATTCCAAAGCCATATTGCTATTCTAAATTTCATGTATTCCATATTGTCATGCTTTAGTATGATAGAGTGCAGCCTTTTTTTGTATGTTTTACATGGGGGTAGCTTCCCTTGGCTTGCACCTAGTTCACATTAGTCTGGAAGTGCCAGTCAGGTTTTTTTGTCTATTGAATGTTACCACGGTTACCGTCTGCACGGACCTTGGCAGCATTATTCATTAGGCATATTTTCTGCCTACACGGTATGCCAGACAAAATTGTCAGTGATCAAGGTCCCCAGTTTTCGTCTCGGTTCTGGAGAGAGCTGTGTCGTTTACTCAGCATTGAGTTGTATCTCTCCTCTGTATACCATCCTGAGACGAATGGGTTGGTAGAGAGGGCCAACCAGACCTTGGTCACATACTTGCAACATTTTGTCTCTGCCAGGCAGGATGACTGGGTATCCTTGCTACCGTGGGCTGAGTTCGCTCTAAATAATGCTGTGGCTGACTCCACCGGACAGACCCCATTCCTCCTGAACTACGGTCAGCATCCGCGGGTACCAGTGCCCATGCCCGTGTCTTCCGCCGATTCCAGGGTGGCAGACTGGGCTGTGGAGGCACGGGACATTTGGGACCGCACCCAGGATGCCATTCAGGCCTCCAAAGAGAGGATGAGGTCTTTGGCCGATGCCCATCGGCGCCCCGCTCCTACATTTGCTCCGGGTGACCTAGTGTGGCTCTCTGCCTGAAACATCAGGCTACGTGTAGAGTCCACCAAGTTGGCACCTCGCTTTTTGGGTCCCTTTAAAGTTCTTGAGCAGGTGAACCCGGTGGTTTACTGCCTAGCCTTTCCGCCTCACCTTGGTATCACCGACACCTTTCATGGGCCCCTCCTGAAACCCGTGGCCATTTCCCGGTTTTCCGAGTCATCTGCCGGGACGTCGGGTTCATCTACCGACGATCATGAGGTGAATGCCATTGTTGGGTGAAAGGTGGTACGAGGCAAAAAATTTTATTTGGTGGATTGGAGGGGTTATGGGCCTGAGGATAGGTCCTGGGAGCCCGCTGAGCATGTTCACGCTCCGCAGCTCATCGCTGCCTTTGAGTGCAGCGAGGCCCTAGGAGGAGGGGTAATGTTAGGGTTTGAGTTCCTGCTGCTGCACAAGGGGAGTCTCGAACCAGTCCTTTGCGGTCCCCCATCCATCTCCAGCCACAGTGGAGCCTGCTCAGCAAAGACGTCGGTCCCAGCGTCTCGCCCGGTCTAATACTGTGCAGAGACTTGCTGCTGCCTCTTCAGGTTCTGCTATTGTAGCCAGTACTGGTCAGCGGCGAGCAGATGTCTTTACGACTAAGTCCTTTGTTGCTTCATCTGAGCATGCCCAGGGCAAGATCTCCCATTGGAGATCAGGGGTCACATGCTCAGATACAGCTGCCACTCCTATTGGTCCTTCAGGAAGGTCCTGTGGCTGTTGATGTTCTGAAGCAGCTTCCCATTGGTCCTTCCTGGAAGGTCTTTTTCTCGTGGCTGCTATAAAAGGCTGTCCTTACCGCACGGCTGTGCACTAGTATCAAATCTGTTACGTGCTTGCGCCAGTGTGGTCATGTATGCTTGTGGTTAGGTCTGGCTGAAATAAGCCCCTAGAATACCGGCACCTCCGGTGAGTAGATTGTATGCATGTGTTCAGGGCTTGGCTGAAAACGCCATTAGAATACCGGCTACTCCGGTGAGGAGATTACTGCTTGGGTTCTGTTTGCATGACCACAGACTGCAATCCACTTAGCAGTCATCTGTGTTCCCTGTGAGTCTAACAGGACACAGTCTTTGTTACAGCGGCTCTGTGAATTTACAGAGTCCGCTTATATCGCCATATAGTGCTACAGCGTTTACATCTGCGACTCTGCGGGATAACAGAGTTCGCTCATACTGCCTATTTACGCCATCTTACTAGCAGCAGGCTCTGCCTGCACAGTGGACCCCGGGCTGCGAACGCACCTCTCCTTAATATCTATTAGGTGCGTTCCGCAGGCCCTTAACACCATGTGTTCCATAATTTACTTTATTCAGTATGTGAAACTCTCACTGGCAAATCCACTTATAGGAACTATATTCTATATCTCTTTAGGTGATGTTTAGCCATATAGTTGTCCCAATGTTTACGTCCCTATAACTAATGCATTGCCCTATGTTATTATTGCATCTAAGTAAATACAATAACCGAAGGTACAGATTCACCAAATAAAGAGTCAAGATCAATTCACTTATATTAGTAGATCCCTCTTATTTGCTATTAGAGAGATATTGCACTTTGCCCATTTCTTTTATAACGCCTAGCAGTACATTGCAAACAAAATATTTGAGTGTGGGGAATAGTACTCCTATTGTATATCACCTAATCCTCAATCTCAGTGGCAGAACATACAATCAGTTAGTAGTATATTGCTCTCATGTAAACCTGATGCATTTATAACTGATACATCTATTAGCTAACTGGCAACAATGTTTCATCCAGTCCTTACTTTATGCTGTATTATAATGTTCATTGCCTCAAAGCGTTTCACCCTCCATTATTGCAGTAGGCCATTTTAATGATCACTTTGTGTTTTTTAATATTTTAAGCACACATGGGAGCGTTGAGACCCCTATAATCAATGCACGGACGTAATTCTCCATTCTTCTTCTGCACAAAGAAGAACCCCGCTCCCGCTGGTGACACCGACTTCCTAATGAATCCCCTTGCCAAGTTCTCCTGAATATATTGGGACATGGCCTCTGTCTCAGGAAGAGAGAGGGGATAAACCCTTCCTCTAGGAGGCTCAGCTCCAGCAAGAGGTCGATAGGACAGTCATAGGGGCGATGAGGTGGAAGAGTCTCCGCAGCCTTCTTTGAGAAAACGTCGGCATAGGACCAATAGACCTTGGGAGGAGGAGAGAGGTCTATGGGTATCTCAGTGGTGGTGACCTGCACGCTGTCCCTAATGCATCTGCCTTTACATAAATTACCCCAACCCAGAATTCTCCCTGAAGACCACTCAATATGGGGAGAGTGGTGGCGGAGCCAGGGTAATCCCAACAAAACCTCATCTATACCCTCAGGGAGGATAAAAAATGATATATTCTCCTGATGGGAAGGAGACATAGACAAGGTGAGTGGGACAGACTGATGGGTGATTTGTGTGGGCAGAATTGCTCCGTTCAACACCCGTACCGACACTGGTTCACCCAGCGACACTAAAGGCATGGTGTGGCGAGAAGCAAAGGAGGACGATATAAAATTCCCCTATGCCCCAGAATCCACACACAGCTTGACGGGTAGGGTGGTAGAACCGCGGGTAATTATCCCCTTGAGGAGCACTTTAGGGGCAAAACTCATGGCGTCCAGTGACCCTGTTCCTACGGTTACTGGGCGCGACCATTTATTCAGCTGCTGTGGACATCGGTTGGCAAAATGTCCCTGCTGCTGGCAAATATAACAAATCGGGGATCGACGAGTGACCCGAGATTTAGATCCCGCAGGAGCAACCTCCTGAAGGTCGGGCGCCTGAACGGGCGACTACAGAGGGGTGGCGAAGGTAGGTGCCAACTGAACCCTCTGCCTACACTGGGCACGTTACAGCCTCCGCTCGTGGAAACGGAGGTCGACGCGGGTGGAAATAGCGATAAGCTTCTCCAGTGTGGCAGGAATCTCCCTGGTAGCCAAGGCATCTTTCACATGACCCGCCAGTCCTCTCTAGAACACGGGAATGAGGACTTTTTCTGGCCACTCTAATTCCGAGGCTAGAGTCTGAAATTGGACAGCACAATGACTGACCAAAGCCGAACCCTGGGTACTTGCCAGCAGTTGAAACGCCGTATCGTGGGTGACCTGAGGTCCTAGAAAAACCTTTTTCAGAGCCTCCACCACACGGTCGTCGCGCTCCCACAGTGGCATTGCCCACTCCAACGCTCTGCCTGACAGAAGAGCTATCACAAAGCCCACTTGTGCCCAATCCATGGGGAAACGTGCAGCCAGAAGCTCGAGTTGTATGGAGCACTGACTCACGAATCCCCGACATTGCTTGCTGTCACCAGCAAACTTTTCTGGAAGTGGGAGGTGGGACAATGCAGCTACGCTAGCAGCCTGAACAGTGACTGCGGTAACATCCACTGCTGAGGTTGTGCGTTTAAGAGCCACCAACCTACCCTCCAGCTGCTGGATGTACATCTGTAAACGCTGTTTATCCGCCATTTTACTAGCCAGACCCTGGCGCTAGTATTATGTTAGGGTCTGCGGAACACACCAAATATAAGATGTAGATAGGTGCGTTCGCAGCCCGAGGTCCACCATGCAGGCGGAGCCTGCTGCTAGTAAGATGGTGCAAGAAGCGAACTCTGTTATCCCGCAGAGTCGCCAAAATAAACGCCGTAACGCGCTGTGGCAATATGTGCAAACTCTGTTATTCCACAGAGCCGCTAGAAGGAGTGCCGCAGCACTATATGGCGATGTGTGCGAACTCAGTTAACACCACTGAGTCGCAAAGTAAACACGCTAGGGCGCTGTTTAGCGTTGAAAGTGAACCCTCTTGCGTCACAGAGCCGCTGAGACAAACTTCTGTGTCCTGTTAGGCACCCAGGTACACAGTTGACTGCTAAGCGAACATAGAAAGTGATCATGCGCTAATGTCCTCGCGGGAGTCACCTGCAATCTATGGCGTCTGAACGCCAGGCCCTGAATACGGTAATAAAACTCCTCACCGGTTATGCCGGTAATCTAAGGCATCTAAGACACCGACCCTGACCAACTAGCATACCAAGCTCCTCACCGATTAGGTCGGTATTGTAATGGCGTATTTCAGCTGCCCTAACCACACACACGCATGACCATACTGGCGCAAAGCATATAACGGTTGATACTTGCGCACAGCCGTGCGGTAAGGACAGCCTTTTATAGCAGCCACGAGAAAAAGACCTTCCAGGAAGGACCAATAGGAAGCTGCTTCAGAACATCAACAGCTACAGGACCTTCCTGAAGGACCAATAGGAGTGGCAGCTGTATCTGAGTATGTGACCCCTGAGCTCCAATGGGAGATCTTGCCCTGAGCATGCTCAGATGAAGCAACAAAGGACTTAGTCCCAAATCTGCCTGCTCCAACACTGGTTGCAGCAGCAAGTCTCTGCACAGTACTGGGCTGGGCAAGACGCTGGGACTGACGTCTTTGCTGAGCAGGAACCACTGCTGCCGGAGACGGATGGGGGACCGCAGCGGGAACAGGTCGAGATTCCCCTTGTGCAGGAGTGGGAACTCGAACCCTAACATACAAAGGGTCAGTATGTATCTGCAGCAGAAATAGGAAAGTATAGTCTGTTTTGCTTTCTTATGCAGAAAAACATAGTGCAGAAGTTATACCGCACATTATAAGTTACTGTATTTTACAATGAAGGTCAATGATGGTAATTTACGGAATATTTAAAAAATGAAAACTTCTGACAGAATAAGGAATTTAAAAAAAGGTTACATTTCAGCGGTATGCTGGAGGAGTCTAGGTCAACACTGCCTCCCTGGGCATGTGTGATGCGCTGATGATGCCAGGGTGCGTGATAGAATTATTAGCATATCTCACCACAGTTAAAAAATAGTTTTTGGAATATGCAGTAATCAATAAGATAGTAAAAAGGGCTTGTCTGAAATGGTATAAAAATAGGAATAAATACATACTGGTGGTTTAGGGACCTTGGGGAAGCTGTCAGGTTCCCTTTAAAGCTGTGTGCCCATGACGAGTTTTTGGTGAGTTTTGAGGCTGTATATTTTTGTTTTGTCAAAAACGCAGCATCTTAAATTTCCAGCAAAGTGGGTGGGATCGGATTGGCAGAAACCCCATCAAAAAACGCATATAATCCACACATGACTGTCAATAAAACTTGACAAAGCCAAATACCAAGCAGTATCAAAAACAATGCAGCTTTGTACATGAGATAAGGACAAGAGACCAAAAACGCAGTCAAAAACACGAGAGAAACACATAAGACACGCACTAAAATATGCAATGAAAAAAACTCAAGTAACCTATTTTACTTCATAGTTGTAGATAATATGCAACATCAAAAACTCACTAACAGCTCATCGTGGGAACATGGTTGTGCACACCCGTCTTAATGATTGGCATGCAGGTGTATGATGCACCTAATTCATTAAGAGATGCATGCCACATAAAGGGGTGGTCTGAAGGCAAAGTCATTTTCATTCTAAATCCATAGCTATTTTAGTGCCATAATCTAAACTATTTTCTAATATACTTGCATTAAAAATCTCCTATACTACCCCAGCTACACTGATGACGCTTCATTTGAGAATCACAGTGCATGCTGGGATACTCAAATGAAGCGTCATCAGTGGGCAGAGACTGCAGTCCTTGCTGTACTCTCTGTTCCTTCCCTGAAACAAAGCACCATCAGTGACAATCATTTCAGGGGCTGGGCTAGCCTGTGCGCGATGTGCACTGTGCGATGTGCGCAATGACAGCGCACATTCTCTTCTCAGCTCAGATCACAAGCCGGCAACAACTCTTTGTCAGAATTCCCGGCATGCAGAGACCAGTGACGTCACGTGCGGAGTAGCAACATTTTTGCGCAACTTCATGTTTAACAAAAAAATTGTGACATTTGAAGGTGCTTTATGCCAGAATACTGACCAAAACACCTACATGATTATTTTTTGGAAGTTTCATGCAACTTGAAAAAAATCATTCCTGTCTGGTGAGATTATATATAATATGTTTATCATTATAACCATGGGTTAAAATTCACAAGATAAAATGGATATTGTATGTAGGGACAGGAAAGATTGCCCTAATGAAGAGCATGTGCCCACAGGATATCTATATATGTCATGCATTGGATTGTATCTAATTGAATAACCATATATCTAATGGTGATATACTGTAGTGTAATAAAAAATGTCATTTAAAATATATCAAATGGATTAAAGTAAGCAAAACATTGTCATTCCTCTTAATTTCCATTGTATATTGTCTTAGGAAAATTGAACTTTGCTAAAGCTGAATTTGCTAAACTGATGAGTTGCAGTAATGGTTCCGTGCCCTGACAAGTGGGACATGTTATAGTTTCCATGAATAGTTAAAGAGGTTGTCCAGGACTATATTGTTGACTATATTATTTTTTTACTATGAGCCAAAAAACTAAGAGGCATGTAGTTGCTAACTACCTGCCTGTTCTATCCTTTGCTGACTCACAGCAGTCAACAACCGCTCCTGCTGGCGATTCAGCTGCTCCACGACAACAAAACAGCTTTTCCTCTTCCGTGCTTGCTGACGTCATACTGATTGATAACTGTCTTCCCGAAGTAAGGCCGCTGCCCATCAGCATGACATCGGCAGTCACGCCCCATCAACAGAGCAGAGTCAAAGACAAGCAGTTGCTCTGTCTACATGACCTCCGTGGAAGCTACACCAAGGCCAGCAGGAGTGGCCTGTGACAGCTCTGTACCGGCAGAGATCTGCACTGGGCTGAACAGGCCGGTAATTATCAACTACCTGCCTGTTAGTTCTTATGCCCAAAGTAAAAAATGAATATAGTCCTGGAAAACCCCTTTAAGCCTTGGCCACACTTTATCTCTTATATATTCTTCTCTTGTAATTTTCAGTACAGCTTTCCTCATAGACTATACAGTTCTTCTCTCCACACAATGGCTGCTGATGGGGGAGCATGTGACCAGACCTGTCCATTATCTTTTTCCAATTTAACAACAACTTTTCCATATTGTGTATTTCAATTGGGGAAGGGTGATGGACATGTTTTATCACATTCTCTTCCATGAACAGCCATTTTGTGGACAGAAGAGCAGTGCAGTTTGTGTGGAAGGTTGCGCTATCAAGTGTAGGGGGAGACCCTTTAATGCTTACTGTATAGACTAGTATGTATCTCTTTGATAAATTAGTTACGTGGTACAAACAGTTATTCATAGTATTAAAGTGTTGTATTGTTGTCCATTCTTCCTGACTTAATGTTCTAATGTTTTATTCCTACTTATATAGACGGATTTTGAAAAGGATGTGGACCTAGCTTGTCAGTCCGATGAGAAAGGATCGTGGTACACAGCACACGGAGAAACTGGTAAGCACCAAATCTGTCTGCTATCTGTCCACTTTAGTACCATGTGACAGTGTATGAAATGGTGACACTGTCAAATTCCTTTGAGCTAAAAGACTAAACATAGGAATCTGTTTGGTCTGTAATGAGCTTTTAGTTCAAATTTCTTCTTGTATATTCCACTCTCTGTTTAACCCAATGAAGTTCAATGAACATCTTTTAAAATTAATTGGATCTGACAATTGTTTGGCAAATGTTATCTGTAGTAGAGACTTTTGGCAGTGATTCAAGGATAAAGCTGAAAAAATGTGGCAGAATAAACGCTTAGGAACTGTTTAAACTTTATTGATCAAACTATACTCAGCAGTTTTTTCACAATAGAAAACCACAGCTGAAAAGTGATCAGTAGAAAACTGTCAGATGCTCAGATTCATTTTCCACCACAGAACATCTGGTGGTTTCACCAGGTAACCCTTTTGCAGTGATTATCTGCCTTCTTTAATTAAAAATGTAAATCATAAGCCCAAATATTGCACTCTTCACATAATTTTAGAGGATAATTCACAACATCCAAGAATATACTTTATTTCAATGGATATTCTTCAATAGTGATTGACTTAACAATAAACCATTGGGCAATACTTGTAGATGACATCTCAAAATGATTCTTTAGATTTGTTATCAGTCATTGATGTTTTTCTTCATTTGTTTCAGTTCTCTTCAAAGAACTTAATACGTGCCACCCTTCTAGTGTGACTGGAGCTCTATCCAGAATATCGTTAGATGACGAGGATGACTTAAAGCTGCACAAAGGTGTTGATGGGCTCAGCTTCTCCCACCTTCCTGGGAACCACGCCTCCCCTGGAGGCATTCTTCTGCAGGTGCCCAAAATCACCCACAATCAAGTGAATGAGCTTAATGAACCACTTCCAAAAAAAGAGATTAATTTGGATCGTGGTCCACTTTATTTGTGTCAGAGGGTAATTTGTGGCCTTTAGACTTTGGGGATGCTCCTCAGGAGCCATCACTGGAAAGTGAATATATGGTTCTCCCCAGACGGACTTTGAGTCTCAAACCTTTTAATCGGGACCAAGGAAAACTCAACATGAAGCTTTCCGAATTTGGAAAAGGGCGTCAGCAAAGTGACACGGATAGTTACCCTAACTTCCTATCAGTGGACCACATAAATGTCAATCTCACCCCGCCCTATGTTCCAGCACAGCATCAATATGGATTACCATTTAAACAACCACCCTCTGTCCGGCAGATCCTGGCATCAGAGATGAATGAGCGGAGTCGTACAATGCCCCGCACGGTGCCTGGTGCATCTCTGAGTGCTGGATCTCTTGAGGTGAGAGGTGGAAGAAATCGTAAAGGTTTTGTCTGCTTTTCTTGCGTGCCTTGTTTATGTCAATTCTGTCTCGAAAGATCCCTTTTCCCACCATTGCCCTTTTTCCCCGTATCATGTTTCATTGTCATTCCCCTATTGTTTTTTGTTAAAAACCTTTTCCCTTTTTCTCTTGTTCCAAGTAAGGTCCTTCCATGTTGCACTTCTCAGTCTCAGTATTTGTGTGGACACCTTTCTCCTTTCTCTCAATCCATCTTCCTCCCTTCCTCCCTTTTTCTTTTCCTCCTCACATAGAAACCACACCAACCTGTCCCTGTGTTTCTCCCTCAGCGGAAGAGATTGAGATACTCAGATTTGGACTTTGAGGTGAGAACTTTTCCCTGCACTCAATCCCATGTCTGTATGGTAGCGCTGGGATCTGCACTGCATTATAATTTTCATTAAATATACACCATCATGATAACGAGAGCTGGTAGGTTTGGGTGGCAATGTGTTAATGCTATAGTTGACTTTTTGCAGAAAGTGATGCACACAAGAAAGAGACACTCAGAGCTTTATCATGAACTGAACCGCAAGTTCCACACACTGGAAAGGTACCGGGATGCCAGTGCAAAGGTACGCTACCAGTCTGTCTGTTCTACGTAACTTGAGAAATATTATTGAGCTTTAAATTTCATTTTACCTTCAGTGAAATGTTATTTAAATAGGTAGCACCATCTCACAGTTATGGCATTTCCCAGAGACCTATTGTTCAGATCCCCATCGATAACTTTATGAATGGTGGGGATCTGAACTCTGGACCCCACCAGTCCTGAGAATGAAGGAGCTGCAATGATGATTTTCCTGAATAGTGACTAGCTATGCTCTAGTTCCCTGCACAGCTGGTTGCCAAGAGGGCCACTGAGCAGAGACAAAGAGTGAAGGTGGCACCCGCATTGCAGCCTGTTTACTGTCAGAATCGAAGAGCCCTAACCCCACCAATTATAAAGTGTGCTAGCAATATGGAGTCGCTTTATAGGATAGTAATACTCCTTAAAGTAGGTTGTCCACTTTATCAAACACCATTAACAAAGGTAGAAAATTGATATTGTAGAAGGGAATAGCGTGCCAAAAATAGGCACTAAAACAAAAAATTTTTTGAATGCTTCTAATTTTCAACCATCATATCTAAAAAGTTATTACACTAGAGAATGGAGTATAGCAACATTTTGGGTAATGTACCCTTTGTGAGGCTATGAACAGGGTGTGTGTGGAGTGTCTTTCTTGGACGGAAAAATGCAAAATATCCAATTATATCAGTATATGAAGGGAAGGAATCACTGTCTGTCAGGGAATCAATCCAAAATGTGTGGAAATTACTATTACCCTTAGGAAAGAACCCAGTTGTACAACATGCAGTGGATATGGAGGAATATCCACAATATTAATTCATTTTCGGATGAATTAGGGAGTAAAGGGGCCTGCTCCATTGGAATAAGCACCCATTCTTTTCTTTGCAACATAAATTGAAGGTTGATCAAGGGACATGATTTTGTGGAACTTCTTAATATATACAGTAGATCACAAAAGTGAGTACGCCCCTCACATTTTTGTAAATATTTTATTATCTATTTTCATGGGACGACACTGAAGATATGACACTTTGATACAATATAAAGTAGTCGGTATACTGCTTGTATAACAGTGTAAATTTTGTGTTCTCTCTAAATACCTCAACACAAAGCCATTAATGTCTAAACTGCTGGTAACAAAAGGGAGCACTCCCATGCAGCACTTGTGTCTCAACCTCGCAATCCCATTATTTCTACAGTACACCAATGCTCCCAAGTCTGCGTAATGCACCTCACCTTCAGTTCCTTTATTCCACTATGCCATCTCAGGGTCCCCACTATCACAAGGCTGTCTCCTGCCGACCTCTGGCCTTGTGCTCCAGAAGCTGAACTCCTCAGTCTACTACTTCTTCCTCACACACAGGGCACCATGGCTTCCCTTCTGCCGCTATCTCCAGATATTTCTGTCCCTTCTTAAATTCAGTTGCTGGCTTGCTGCCTTTGTATCTGCATCTCCTCCTTAGCACACACACACACACACCTGTATGACAGTCTGGAAGTTTCACTCTCTTTTTCTTCTCTCTGACACACTGCACACTTACTCCTGGAACTTCTAGCAACTTCCCCTTTTGCTTCCTGAAAATCCCTTCCAGCAAAGGCTAGGTTCACATTGCGTTAGTGCAGTCCGCTCAACGCCTGTGTTAACCAGACTGCGCTAACGCAAATGCCTTTTAAAGATCGCGTTATGCGATCGTGCTAGCGCAGATGCTCCATCTGTGCTAGCGGTGACGGACCCCCAAATGCTGCAGACCGCGTCCGAGGGTCCGTCACAGAATGACTGCACATCGCTAACGCATGCCGATTATGACATTGACAGAAAGTTGCTAGTCAGTTGTAGGGGCATGATTACACAGGTGGGCCCAGTACAGTTGAGTACCTTTTTTTTAACTCCTTCCTTCTCCTTTGTTCATTATGCTTTAGGGTCAGTAGAGACCTCAAAACATAATAATCATCTTTTCCATGCATTTTCGATTCGGACTGATTTTATTCGGACCAAATCAAATGTATCGACTGAATGGAGTAAACCTGCCTGAGATGAATTTCTAGAGATTAGCTCATCTCTAGTCCTGTTGCATAGGTGATGCTAGTATTGTAGATGTCAGAGTGCTCAACCCAGTATATTTTCTTTCTCTTATGCCTGACTTTGTTCCCACCCTTCTTGTATGATGCAGAGAGATAAACGTTGGAGTATATCCTCAGGAGGAGCAGTGGAAAGAACCTCAGCTAGCGTGAGTAATATTGTAATAGTGGTACTTCTACTGGAAATTGTAATATTGTAAATGTGAGAATTAATATTGGCCAAAATTTAAAGACAAATATGCGATATGACCATTAGATCCTAATTGCTAAGCATATTTCTAGTTTTAAAGGAAATCTGTCAGCAAGTTTTTGTTATGTACTTTGAAAACACCATGAGTTAGGTGATTTCAGTGATGTGTCACTTACTAAGTTGGGTGCTGTAGTTAATATGTGGCGCCCCTGAGGGTTCAGTCACCACAGAGGTATTGCACCTTATCCAGAGGTGTGATACTTCACTCTCAGGTAAGGAGGGAGCACCACCCAGGACTCTAACACTTGCACCCAACACAGACTACAGCAGCTGGGCACCCTGGACGTACCCTACGGGAGGATGGTCTCATCCCAGGCTGGGTAGTAAAGAGTGTATGGGTGGGTGGAGCTAGTGAGTAGGAGGGGAGTGAAGCTTTAGGAAGCAAGGAACAGAGTTTAGAGGGTCGTGAGGAGGAAGTGAAAAGGAGGAGCTGCAGAAGAAAGGAGTCTAGAGACAGACTCAGAGGGGATCTTGAGCTGGAAAGAGCTCGGTCCCAGACGTGGAAAGTGAAGGAGAGAGAAGCAGAAAAGGAGAGAAGCTTCTGGAGGGAGAGAAGGAGTCCTAGGGACACGGAGAGAGCAAGATCAATCTGTGGGGCCCGATCTGTTTGCAGAGGGACCAGGTCGCAGAGGGGACTTGGCCCCTTAGCCTAGTGGAGAACTTTATGACTCAGCTGGCAAGCCAACTGCTGTGATAACTTTAGGGATCACAGTCAATAACCACATTCATCTTTGCCGGAGAGGTAGCTATATAGAATCAAAGAAACGTAGAGATAAGACGTTATCTGATAAGATTTGCAGCCGCTGATCTGGGACACTGTTTGTGAAGGTGCTGGAAAGGTAGAAGGCGAGGAAATCAGCACAGTGAGATGGCCAGTGAAAGGAACACCTATATAGAAAGGAGTCCTGGAAAGGTGTTTCCCAAACTACCTGGTGGTTTGCTGAGCTCCTCACCTGGAGGACACTGTACCAAGCGGGCACCTGTACTGCTAGCACTCGAACTGTGAGTAAAGCTTTAGAAACTGCATTTGACTGTGTCATCTCAAGTTCTTCCTGTAGCACATACTCCACTCTGCTACATCTTTCAGCACCATTACTTTCTATACCATCTCTCTGCCCTGAGACAAGCTTCACTTGTGGGAAGCTATTTCAACTCTGCTGCATCACACCATCAGTCTCAGAGGATCTGCACTGCAGCGCTGGTCACCTCTGACCAGATACCACAAGTGGCGTCACGAATACCTTACTACAAACTCTAATCATCCCCTGTAAATATTCCCCTTTTATTGGACGCCCAGGGCTACGGACCGGGTCACTGCTGCCGTGACACATCCCTTTAATACACCGGCCCGGTACCGAGTATCCCACTGCCCTGGTGGGCGATCCAAATTCATGCCCATGTGCCTCCTAGTCCAACCATTCCTTCTCTACTACTTATCAGCTTACTGTCAATATGTAATGTACATAGAAAGATACTAATCAGTATCATGGGCGGGGTTAGCTTTATGAGCTCTGCTACATATAAAGCAGAGAAAACTCTGATTGTATTACAACTGCTGCACTCAGTAAAGTAAGTGATACATCACTGAAATTCATGTTTTTTTCTTCATTATGCTGCTCACAGATGAGGTAGCAAAAACCTGCTTACAGATTCCCTTTAAGGGCTTGTAGAGCTCTTTAGTCTACCTATATGTAGAGAATACAACTGCTGCTCACACAATATGGTAGATGATCAATGTTTCTTCTACAATACAGGGAGACGCTTAATTACTAGAAGTTGTCATTGTGGTTGATTGATTTGAAAGTCAACTTGATACCTACTCTAGTGTTAATCTGCAAGTTGTTGGAACAGCGAAATTCAGTCCTATGGGAAACGTAGATCAATCATTTGTATTATACCAGCCAAACAGCATTTAATGTGGAATATAGTAACTCCTTGAGAAAAAGGCAGCCTTCAACACATTTTGTGTGTGCAAAACCTGAAGAATTACGGCTTTGTGCTCCAGCTGGTGGTTTAGTATAATTTCTGTCTCATGAAGATAATAAAATATTAATGCAAATCAGAGATTACTTTAATTACAAAAAAGAGCAATTATAGAAGACCCACTATGAAATGATCTACTGCCCTCATATTCCACAAGGTATTTTGTATCTGAAATTTGCCTGCATTAAGTTTTAATGAGGAGGTTACATATTACATATTCAAAAAAATAATATCAGTAAAATGTTAGTAGGTATGTGTCCTATATTAAAACGCAAATCAATTAGAGGTTTTCTGTAGTTCTTTAAATCTGTAAAATTTATCAGATAAACTGTTTCTGATCTTTTTTATGGTTATTTAAATTTATTTTGTACATATTTGTATGGCTTTTCAGTATCATTCATATGTGTTACTGAAGGTTAGATTTTGTTTTATGTTAATGGGTGGATGTTAGATGAAAAGTTATCGGAATCCCCACTTAGGCTATGTTCACATGCAGCGTTTTTTTTACTGCTGTTTTTATACAAAAAAAAGCTGCTTTTTACAGTACCAGCGAAAGCTATGAGATTTCAGAAATCTCATGCACACCCTTGCTGTTTTTTTCCTGGCCATGTTTGAGAGCTGCAGTGTTTTCTAAATCTGCAACATGTCAATTTTTTTTAGCTGTTTTCTAGCATTTTTTTCTCCCTTTTTGATGAATAAGTCTAACATTATTAAACATGTACTGAAGACAAAGAACACGAATAATAAAAAAAAGGGTAAAAAACTGTGTGAGAGTGCCGCAGTAATGTCGCGGTAAAAACGCTACGTGTGAACATAACCTTAGACTAACCTGTCCTTTGTCTAAAGTTCTTTTTTAACCTTATCAGTCTCCTGCTTTACATGTATATTGATGCTACGTGATAGAAAGATTCTATGGTTTTCTACATGTCTAATAGACGCACTGTCATCATAGCAAGATACGTTATTTGAATTAGCTTCATCCATTGATGTCATTGGACAATGAGGCCATCATTCAGTTATTTAGAGTCTAATTGACCTTTCAATTTCCTAAGGTCAAATGCATTTATTTGGAAAGTAGTTTCATTCATTGATTTCCTTACAGTTCTATTTATCTTCAAATTCATCTATTGAGTCATCGATTCAACTTCTAGTGTCTTCATAGAAATGTATTTATTGCATTAGGTGCATCCATATTACTCATTTACCCATAGCCGGTGTAATACATATCCAAGTACATGGGTGTGTTTAAGATGATCATCCACTGCAAATACTCTACTCTTGGAAGGTTACATTATTGATATGTGGTGGAGTATACCTGTGAGATCAATCAGTCATTTTTATAAGTGGGACATTTTTCATTTAGTTCAATTAAATTAATGAACAGTATACAGTAATTAGGACTATTAATGACTATGACACCCTTGTTGCTATACAGTATATACCCACATACATAAATATGATATATATACGTTTGTGTGTGTGTATATATACAGTATACACAGTATCTGCATAATGTATAATGACATCTCTCTTAATGTTTGGCATTTACTTCTTAGGAGAAGACAAGTCCGGCTGGCCCTCATCAAAAGGTTTGGGATAGCTACAGAGTACGTTCTTCTCAAATCCATGACCGCCTAGGCCTGCGTTGTGTGGATTGGGATCAGCCTCCACGTGTATCTATGGATATGTCAGATGGGGATTATCAGACTGAAGTATAAGGCAATCTCCCCTTTTATCTATTAATTTTATTAACCTCTTGGACTCCAGTTGACTATCCTGACACATCAGAGAAACAATGACAAGGTGTGTTCGGTTTCAGCCCACAGAGGATTACACTTGGCTAATGGAGTACTCACTGGAAATGTACTTGAATCTATGCCAAATGAGACAAGTAAGTCAGAAGTAATGACGTGAGCAAAAGGAATAGAGATGGTCAACACATGGACTGAGTAAGCAACTCTCGGGAGATGCATCTTTCTGACTTCAGGATTGTACATCCAGGATCACTTTTACACTTTCTTGTAAGGAAGTCCCAGACAGCACGATGCTGCCGATTCTCTTTCTAAACACACGTATGTTGTTCTGTCACACAACTTCCTCTGTCCTGCCTACTGGACATTGCTTGTCAAGTGACCACTTTCTTCCAGTTTTATTGCCTCTCCTCTGCCTCCCGCCATATTCAGGCAGGGATGATGGGCATTACCTAGCTTGATGGACATCTTCAAAGGTCAGCCAGACTGGACTGTTCTGGCCTATTTTACTCCTTGCTCAGATTACTGAAGGGCATGGAGAAAGGGGTCAGGTGGCACTGGGTTTTAGAAATGCCTAGAATTTGTTTAAAAAGGAGAAAAAAAATTAAAAAAAATCTTTTGAAACGTGATATGAGGTAAGTTGTTTTTTATTCATTGACTCACAAATTACTCCATTACGCTATTTTCTATTTTTCTCTGTCAGCAATAGAATCGCATCAGAGAGATTACAGTCAAATTATGTGGCTACAATATGAAGAAAGAAAAAGACCTGATGTAAAAAAACTCAAGCAGTATTACAGCATCTCTTAACAATAAGACCATGTGCACACATTGAGTATTTATTAGCATCTGCAAGCCAAAACCAGGAGAGGAACAATCAGAGGAAAAGTATAATAGAAACACATCACCACTTCTGTATTTATCACCCACTCCTGGTTTTGGCTTACACATACTGATGTAAAAAAACTGAACGTGTGCACGTGGCCTAAAAGTTTGAAGGAAAAGGTGTGCAATTTATTAATGCAACAGTGCCATATATGCCTATTGTTTATAATTTGATTATGTTTTATTAAACCCTTTGAGACATGTATGTCACACATCAGGTGACAGTGTGCCAAGTGGACACAGGAGCTGAACCCACTTCACATATGGTGGCTGTGTTATGCAGCAAATATCAGCCTTTAACAGCAGCAGCTGGCGCAGGCTCCAATTACTTCTGCTTAAATCTTTAAATACCGCTGTCCATCTCTGGGTGCTGCACTATTTCATGCACTCATCCCTTCCTTGCAATGTGCTCGCAGGTTGCCGAAAGGTTGACATGGCAGTCAAGGACCTGTTTAAAGTCCCCATCACAGAAATCTTAGTACTTGTATAAACTTAAGTCACAAACTGGGCTCCATAGGAGACCATCATTTTCCATACATACTGCAATACTGTGGAATTGTAATATGTGGGAAAAAGTGATTAAATGACTGCAGGTTTCCAGATGGGGAATTAAAAAATGGAGCAAAAAATGTTTTAAATAAATAACTGAAATCAACCCCTATTTCCAGTGTAAAAATATAAAAATAAAAACATATCTGAATTCGTCACATCTGTAAGAATTCCATCTATTTAACCCATAGAGTAAATGTCATCAACCTAAAACTAAATAAAATTGACTTTTTTATTAATGTCACAACTCCCCCAAACAATGCAATAAAAAACAGGTACTCAAACTGGTATGTCATTGGAAAAATAAAAATTATTGTGGAGGAAAAAACTAACTCGCAAAAAAAGAAAATTTCCCAGCCAAGAAAGGGTTAAACAAGATTATATTAATAACTAGAAATAGACTGTTAAATTAACATCTGTGTATGCTTAGTGGTGCTGACAGCAGCAGCATGTGTAGAGCACGCAGTTGTGGCTGTTACTGCGCATGCGCGGGAATTGCGGCCATGAACTGCGCCTGAGCAAATGACATACATGTCACTGCTATTCTCACGCATGCGTAGTAACGACGTAGCTGTTACTGCGCCTGTGTGGGAATAGCGGAGAAGTGTACCATATATACTCGAGTATAAGCCGACCCGAGTATAAGCCGATGCACCTAATTTTGCCACGGAAAACTGGGTAAGCTTATTGACTCGAGTATAAGCCGGGTATGCATTGTCTCCCCCCGTCCTTTCCTGGTATGTGTGGCTCTCCCCGTCCTGGTATGTGTGGCTCCCCCATCCCTGTCCTGGTATGTGTGGCTCGCTCCATCCCTGTCCTGGTATGTGTGGCTCCCCCTGTCCCTGTCCTGCTATGTGTGGCGCCCCCCATCCCTGTCCTGCTATGGCAGGCTCCCCCCATCCCTGCCTGCTATGGGTGGCTGCCCCCCATCCCTGTCCTGGTAAGTGTGGCTCACTCGTCCCTGTCCTGCTATGTGTGGCTTCCCCCATCCCTGTCCTGCTATGGGTGGCTGCCCCCCGTCCCTGTCCTACTATGTGTGGCTTCCCCCATTACTGTCTTGGTATGTGTGACTCCCCCGTCCCTGTCCTGGTATGTGTGGCTCCCCCAGCCCCTGTCCTACTATATGTGGCTCCCCCCGTCCCTGTCCTGCTATGTGTGGCTTCCTGGTCCCATCCTGTATGCATGGCTTGCCTTGGCTCAGCTCCTCCTGTCCTCACTCGACCCCCCCCATCCTCCCCGGTCCTCCTCCGTCCTCCCCGGTCCTCCCCGTGGTGGCCATGAACTGCGCCTGCGCAAGTGACACTGCAGCGGTGCCTTATGGGATTCGGTGACAGCGGCCAACTGGCAATTATATATGTAGATTGTTTCCACTTTGACACAAGATAAAATCTTCTCTAGGAATTGTGAAATAAGATGATGTACATCAAGTCTACATGTCACAACGTAGGACAAGCTGCGAAGGCCCTGTTGTGTGGTTGGCACTTGGAGGATGACAGATCCTCTGCGTACACTTCTACCACAATTACACATCTGTCTTTTTATAATTAAGAAAACTTTAGTTTGGAATTTACTATGAAGAATCCAAAGGATTGCTATCTGTTTTAGCATATGGCATAAAAGTAATTAATAATATTGCCTGCATGTAAATTAAAAGTAGAGGAGGACTGCTTCTGTAAGTCAGCCTGTTGTTTTCCCATTGTTTTCCTTTTAAACAGGTGATTCTAATTTTTGTAAAAGTAGGGTTTCTGATATAAGGGATTTTAATTGGGTTGGCCAGATAATTTTTTCAAATTGAAGTCGAAAATGCAGGACCTTATAATGACCATTTAGATTAGGGGTCTCAAATCTCCTGAAGAGCCTCATGTGGCTTGTAGGCCCATTATGTGTGGCTGTAAGAAAAAGCTATGAAGTGAAGGTCTCCAAATGCTGACTTTTGTGAGTTGCCCTGCACAGACAAGCACTTCTGAGTGCGCATTTTCAGGTGTGGGGGATAAATGTGATCCTGAGTCACTTTTCACGGACTAGCCGAGTGTCGGGGAAGTCAAGCAGTCAGAGGCCAAGAGCCAGGAGGGCATGTTATAAATAGTGAGAAAAGAGGCATAGTGAGGTAACAGTCCAAGGTCAGAATACCAGGAAGATAGCAGATCAAGGCAAGGGGTCTAAGCAAATGGATAGTCAGAACAAGGTCCAAAGTCTGGCAGCAATATATCTAAGCAAAGCGCAAGGTACATAGAAACTAACCACACTAATCTAAAGCTATGACTGACAGCTATGTGGGATTGCCTGCCAAGTTAAGTAGCTGATTTGGAACAGAGAACACCTGACAGAAGCTCAGCACATCCCAATCTCAGATTGGACGGTTGAGCTGTCAATGAAAACACAGACAGCTTAGCATGCCCCTGCATCAGACTGTATGACTGAGCTGTCAATCACTCCGTCCAAGACACAGCGAGGGGTGAAATTGTGACAATAAATATGGTAAATTGTAGATCGGATGTTCCTTTTAGTTATAGGGGTGTAGAAGCTGGATGTGATAGTTTGGTGAGAGTGCTTCATTCAGAATTCTGAACGGGGTAAGATGGGAACCCCTGGATGTAAGTATACTACCTATAATGGAGCGTGGCGCAAGGTTCTTTCCATTGGGGAATCTTTCGCTGTTATACTGATAATCGGGCTCTGGGTGACACTACAGTGAGTGAGGGTGTGTGCACTAGATGTGGCTCTCAATCATCTCTCTGAACTGAATGTGGCTCTCAAGGTAAGAAAAGTTGGGAGCGACTGACTTAGATGAATGACTGGCAGTGTAAATACATTGGTGTAATACAATGTAATGTACTTCGTTGCCTCATTTTTTTTCTTCCTTCTTACCAAAGCACATTGCTGCTGTGCTGTTTTAATATGACCGGTTCATGCCCCTTTAGAAGGTGCTATCAACTGCTGTTCAGCAAAAATTGGTACACCATTTGCAAACAATCAGAGTAAGCTAAAGCCCCTGTCTGACCTTTCTGTTTCCCACTCCTCTACTCAGAGAAATTAATTCCATTACTCTGATTTTTTTGTACTGAGAGCATGGGTCTTAACAGAGCAGCAGTTGAAAGCTTCAAAGGTGCATGAACTAGCATGAACGCATGATGTTTGGGAGAGAAGGGAGAAAAATAAGGTAATGAAGTATATTACAAAAAGTAATCAGTTTTTAATGCCTGAAGGTAACTAAATTAAAAAAAAGGTAGTTTTACTCTTTAAACATTCAAAAGTGCCACACTGTGACATAATTTTTATTTTGCTCTGCACTGGATGTCTCATTTAGCAGTCTCATCTGAGACTGCATCATGGTAATGATTCAGTAACACTGTAATAGCCGTCTTGCCAATTTGTATGTCAACTTAGTCCGTACTATTATTTTGCAATGCAGACTGCGGTATTTATGCCCGAACGTCTTGCAGAAGAATTAAAGCCGACCACTAAATCAGTTTAAGGGAGAAACACCCATTGGTATCTTTTACACAATTTAAGAGCGAATAATTGGTATATTAAATCTTGGCATTCTTTGTCTTGACATATTTTTAAGGCATTTAGGTAATCTAAGAGAATTAAAATACCAATATCAAGATGTTGCATTCAAAGCTATAAAAATTGTCATTCCTTCTAAGAAATACGACATTGAGAAAAAGAAAAATGCACGACGAAACCTCTTGTTTGTTAATTACTATAGACATTTTAGTATTGTCTGCATATACTGAAATAACGTAATAATAAAAGAAGCCCAATACTGGTTGTAGCACAATAATAACTCTGCTTCAGTGTGAATATGTCCCACAAAGCTTCATACAGTACGTGTGATCTTTGTGTGTATGGCTCCGTGGAATACTGTAGAAAGCTCTGTGGAGCTATTATTCCTAAGAGCTCGGCATATAGGACATCAAATAGAGGGTGTACAAAATACATTTTTTTTTATCTGAGAAGCATTCTTTGCAAAAATCAATGCTTCCAGGAGAGAATTCTGTGCTTTGTGGTGACACATACACTGCAGTACGGCTCGGTACTACAGACTTACAATATATTGAAATCAATGAGTGCTGTTCTAAAGCAGAACATTTTTGGAACTGGTCTTAATCTTCATTTGTTACAAGGGAACTGTATTTTCAACAAATTTTGCATAAATCATGCTAACATAAGAAACTTTGTAATATATCTGATCAGAAAATTCTGCTTCATTCTCCACTTATAAGCCACGTCTTCTCCTTACCCTTGCTTCCTGAACATTTTATCCATTCTGAAAAAACAACTAAACTCTAGAGTTGAGCGAAACAGGTCGGTCAGATTCAAAAATCACCAACTTTCGCCAAAGTCGGGTTTCGCAGAGCGAAACCTGACCATAGCGTGAAGTCGGCCATGCGGTCGTCGACCCGAGCGCCAAAGTCGGTTTTTCCATAATGCTTGCAAGCACCTTTTCTCAGCCAATGAGCAAGGATGCACACTGTGGGCATTGAGATGACATGGGCAGCAGCCACCACCATCTTACAGAAGGGCATTGCAGTGATTGGCTTGCTTTGTGTGGCGTCACAGTGGCTATAAAAGCCCTGACCGCCGACCGCCATTTTACTACTGCCGATCTTAGTGTAGGGAGAGGTTGCTGCCGCTGTTTCTCAGTAGGGAGAGAGTTAGGCAGGAAAGAAAAGTGATTCTGTGCTTGTGCTGATATCAATTGTGCTGTACAGTTAGTGTGCAGTGGCAGGGGAGGATTTTGTTGTGTGCAGCAACGCTGGTTATTAGGCTGCTTGCCAGTGACAGGGGAGGATTTTCTTTTGTGCAGCAGCAGAGCTGGTTTATAGACTGCCTGCTAGCTGTATTGCTGTGTGTACATTGCTGTGCAGACTGCTTTTTACACAGCACTAATACTTTTATTCTTTTTTTCTGCACAGTTACCGAGCATTCATTTTTTTCCACACGGTATAGAGCTCTACGCTCCTCACACACTACCGTGTACCGGCTGGTATCACGGACAAATACATGCTGACTATCTGTGTGTGACTACGGAAATATATACAGAGATTTACAATTACTCCTAGACTGTATACAGCTGTACGCTTGTGATACAGTACCCTTTTTCTGCTTTTTATATTCTGGTCTAATCCATACTGAGCCTCTGAGCATCTGTGTGTTACTCCGGCAATATATACGGAGATTTAAAATTACCCCAACACTGTGTACAGCTGTACGCTTGTGATACAGTACCCTTTTTCTGCTTTTTATATTCTGGTCTAATCCATACTGAGCCTGTGAGCGTCTGTATGTTACTCCGGAAATCTATACGGAGATTTACAATTTACCCCTAAACTATATACCTATATACAACTGTTATCTTCAGATACAGTACCCTTTTTCAGCTTTTTATATTGTGGTCTAATCCATACTGAGCCTGTGAGCGTCTGTGTGTTACTCCCTAAATCTATACGAAGATTTGCAATTTACCCCTAAACTACATACACCTGTTATCTTCAGATACAGTACCCTTTTTCAGCTTTTTATATTGTGGTCTAATCCATACTGAGCCTGTGAGCGTCTGTGTGTTACTCCGGAAATCTATACGGAGATTAAAAATTACCCCAACACTGTATACAGCTGCACGCTTCTGATACAGTACCATATATCTGCTGGTATTTTTGGTACATTTTCCAAAACATCAAGAAGTATGGTGGAAGAGGCCGCGGATGTGGGCGGGGGGGCCAGCTGGTACTGATGGTGGTGGTGGTGGTGTATCTGCTGGTAGTGCCAAAAGTCCAATAGCACCTAAGGCAGGAGGTGTTGAGCCTGCGTCATTGTCTGGCTCAAGAAGGCCTGGAAGGCTCCCTTTTCTGGGAGTAGGTAAACTGCTTTTAAAGCCGGAGCATCAGGAACAGGTTTTGGCTTACATTGCCGAAACAGCCTCCAGCTCTATCGCCTCCTCTTCTGAAGTTTCAAAAATGCAAGCACTGAGTCGTCAGTGCAGGCTCCTGGTCAAGAACAACACCTTTCCTTGTGTCCTTCAACCCCACCAAAAGTGAAGAATGCGGCAGGCCACACTCAGATTACTCACTGGAGCTCTTTTCACATACCATGCCTGGGTTAACAAGTCAAATCCTGAATTCCCCAGTCCAAGATGAATCTGACATGGAGTGCACTGATGTTCAGCCACTGCTAGATGATTCTGCTGGTACATTGACCCAGAGCACTGCATTGCCCTCGCAGTCTACTGAGCCGGAATCTGACCCTGATGAAACTCAGGTGCCCCCTGTTAAAAGTGCGGAACGACCTTTAGCCGAGGGAAAAATCTCCGAAATTTGAATACCAGTTGCATGCTGAGACATGTAAACACAATGCACTTGCAAGCGTGCACGGACTACAAAACCTCACTGGCTTTGAACACTTCCAAACCGATCTCATTACAGATGATGCCATTCAGTTTGGTTGAAAGTGTGGACAGACTACAAAACCTCAGGTAGCACATGTGCACCTGCTCCGACTCAAGGTAGCCAGCAACGCTCCATTGCTTCCCCCACTGTAAGCCCACTGGTTAGCACACCACCAGCAAGAAATGTTGAAGTGTCGTCGCAAGGCCAAAGCAGTCAGGGAATCACAATGTTTTTGCAACGAAAGACTGAATCAAGGCCATCACCACCACCACCATCACCAACCCCCTCTCAGTCCGTCATGTCCACCGCTAGTTCCCCCATATGCAGGTCTCAAGTCCAGCTCACCCTAGCAGACACTCTGAGTTGGACAAGAAAGTACTCATCCTCTCATCCGCATACACTGGCTTTGAACGCCTACATTGCCAAACTGATCTCATTAGAGATGATGCCCTTCCGTTTGGTTGAAAGCGCTGCGTTCCGAGAGCGAGCTCATGTCCTATGCTGTCCCACGCTATGACCTACCCAGTCGGCACTTCTTTTCTAGAAAAGCCATCCCTGCCCTCCACCTGCATGTGAAAGACCGCATCGTCCATGCACTCAAACAATCAGTGAGTGGAAAGATGCACCTCACAACAGATGCATGGGCCAGTAGGCATGGCCAGGGCCATTACGTGTCCATCACTGCGCACTGGGTTAATGTGGTGGATGCAGGCTACACAGGGGACAGCGGTGGTGGGACAGTGCTGCCTAGCCCACGGTATAGGAAACAGTTGGCTGTAGGCGTTCGACCCTCCTCCTCCAAAAGCGAAAGCTCGTTGACAGAGGGCAGTCGCACGAGCACTCCATCCGCAGCTGCCAGTGTTGCACACGAGATGTCCCACTATCGAACAGCTAGTGGTAAGCATCAGCAGGCTGTTTTAAAGATGATATCTTTGGGCGACAACAGACACACCGCGGAGGTACTGGCTGACTACTTGCATGGCTGGGCAGTCTACATCTTGAGCCAGGCAAAGTAATCAGTGATAACGGCCGTAATTTTGTGGTGGCCATAGCCCTGGCAAAACTCAGACACATACCTTTTCTGGCTCACACCTTGAACCTGGTGGTGCAGTACTTCCTAAATAATTATCCGGAGTTAAGAGCCCTGCTCCATAAGGTGTGAAGACTGTGCTCGCACATCTATTGCTCGCCCGTAAACTCCAGTCATATGCAGAGGCTGCAGCGATCGCTCCACCTCCCCAAGCACCGCCTAATCATAGACATTGCAACAAGGTGGAACTCCACCATGCACATGGTTGAGAGGCTGTGCGGACAGAGGCAGGCTGTAATGCATTTGTGGGAGGATACATGGGCAGGCAGTTTGAGGGCAGACATGGAGTTGTCGGGTGTGCAGTGGTCAAAGCTGAAAGACATCTGTAAAGTCTTTCAGTGTTTTGAGGAATGCACACGGCAGGTAAGCGCAGACGACTCCATCATAAGCATGAGCATCCCACTTATGCGTCTGCTCATGCAAACTTTGACGCACATTAAGGATCAGGCATCTGCAGCGGAAGAGGAGGAGGAGGGAGGCCTTGATGACAGTCAGCCATTGTCTGCTCAGGGAACTGTCCTGGATGAGGTGGAGGAAGAAGAGGAGGAGGAGGATGAGGGGGATGATTATTTTGGGGAGGAGGATGCTTCTCAGGGGGCAAGAGAAAATGTTGGCTTGCAAAGTTCAGGTACAAGGTTTGTGCGTGACTGGAGGGATGTGGATTTGTCAGAAAGTGCTCCTCCACCCACCACTGGCAATGCATCATTAACACCTGAAACATTGGCCCACATGTGTGATTATGTCTTGCGGATCCTAAAAAGGGACCCCCGCATTGCCAAAATGATGAAGGATGATGACTACTGGTTGGCCAGCATCCTCGATCCACGCTATAAAGGCAAATTACTAGTGTTGAGCAATACTTTCCGATATTGGGAAATATCGGATCCGATTGGGTCGGACCGATACTCAAAAAGTATCGGATATCGCTGATTCCGATACCGGAAACCAATGCAAGTCAATGGGTCAGAAATATCGGAATTAAAATCAACCCTTTCTTTCCTTGTAGGTTAATTCTACATGAAGGAAAACAACTAAGAATAATGTAGAATGTATTGTTGGGGGAGGTGGAGGAGACATTAAAGGCATAGAGGTTTAGCCCAATCAAAAGGAATAGCAGGAATACATTTTTTTTAAGATGTTCGGAGTTACAAAGAAATTGACTATGTTGTTAACCTTTTTTTATATTTTGGCACATATGTATGTTTCACTACTTCCATGCTCTTCACCTTCTTTTTTACTTCTCCCACACTTTCTCCTTCATGATCCTCAGCAGCAGCATCTTTTTCATCAACTTCTTCTTCACTTTATTTATCATCTTCTTCAACTTCTTCCTATTTTTTTTTTTACAATCTTCATATTCTTCTTATTCAACTATTATTCTTCTTCTTCATATTCTACTTCTTCATCTTCTTCCTATTCATCTTTTTCATTATATTCTTATTTTTGACAGGCATTCCTGTAGTTGTGATCTATAAAAGTTTGAAGATTACACCTTCCGTTTTTCCTGTCACAAAAGATTTACAACAGGATTTGTCCGCTTTCAGTTTGGCCTGCAGCAGCAGGCATTTTCCAGGGGCACCACGAGGAGGAACGGACTCACCCCCATACACTGCTTAGTCTTCTTCTGCTTATAATTTAGATCATATATTTTGCTCTGTTTTTTAGTCTTATGCTTAATGTTCTTCTGTTTTTTCATCTTCTTTTTTTTTTCTGCTTCTTGGTCTTCTGTCTCTTGTTGTTCTGTATCTTGGTGGTTGTCTTCATGTTCTTTGTCCTCTTGGTCATCTTCTTCTGGGTCATCTTTTTGGTCTTCTTTGGGGTGGTCTTCAGGCTCGTCGTATTCATGGTCGTCGTTGTCTTTGGTATCGTTGTCTTCTTCGGGGTGTTTTTCAGGGTCGTCATCAGGGAGATCCAAAGTGATTACCAAAAACCATTTAAAAAATCTTCAACTTGGAAATGTAGCAGAAGGTACAAGAAGGCTGAGTAAGTGCCGAGAACCAGCTGACTGTCCTGGAACCCGGATGGGTAGTAGAACGAACAAGTGCCAATGGTACTACCGAGGACCAGCTGACGGTACTGGGACACGGTAACTAAGCAGGAGGTATCTGTGCTAGAATGCACTACCAAGGACCAGCAGACGTTGCTGGAACTCGGATACCGAGAAGGAGGCATCTAAGCCAAAGGCACTGCCGAGAACTAGCTGATGGTACTGGAACCCGGATGGGTAGCATAACGTACAAGAGGCAATGGAACTACCGAGGACCAGCTGACTGTGCTGGAACCCGGAGGGGCAGCAGAAGAAACAGAGCCAATGGCAGTACCGAGGAGCAGCTGACGTTACTGGAACCCGGTTACTAAACAGGAGGTACCTGTGCTAGAAGTGCTTTCTAGCACAGGTACCTCCTGTTTAGTAACCGGGTTCCAGTAACGTCAGCTGGTCCTCGGTACTGCCAAGGACCAGCAGACGTTGCTGGAACTCGGATACCGGGATGGAGGCACCTAGGCCAAAGGCACTGCCGAGAACCAGCTGACGGTACTGGAACCCGGATGGGTAGCATAAGGTACAAGAGCCAATGGAACTACCAAGCACCAGCTGACTGTGCTGGAACCCGGAGGGACAGCAGAAGGAACAGAGCCAATGGCAGTACCGAGGAGCAGCTGACGTTACTGAAACCCGGTTACTAAGCAGGAGGTACCTGTGCTAGAAATCACTACCAAGGACCAGCAGATGTTGCTGGAACTCGGATACCGAGATGGAGGCACCTAGGCCAAAGGCACTGGCAAGAACCAGCTGACGGTACTGGAACACGGATGGGTAGCATAAGGTACAAGAGCCAATGGAACTACCAAGCACCAGCTGACTGTGCTGGAACCCGGAGGGGCAGCAGAAGGAACAGAGCCAATGGCAGTACCGAGGAGCAGCTGACGTTACTGGAACCCGGTTACTAAGCAGGAGGTACCTGTGCTAGAAAGCAATACCAAGGACCAGCAGATGTTGCTGGAACTCGGATACCGAGATGGAGGCACCTAGGCCAAAGGCACTGGCGAGAACCAGCTGACTGTACTGGAACCCGGATGGGTAGCATAAGGTACAAGAGCCAATGGAACTACCGAGGACCAGCTGACTGTGCTGGAACCCGGAGGGGCAGCAGAAGGAACAGAGCCAATGGCAGTACCGAGGACCAGCTGACGGTACTGGAACCCGGATGGGTATCATAAGGTACCCATGAAAACCAAAGTTGCAAGGCCGCGAGCCGGCCGCAGTTTCCGAATCCCACAGTCCTACAGGGGGTGCTTGTCCTATTGGCACTACGGAAACAGCCTTTAGTTCCATATCCCGCAGCCCACATAGGAAGCACCTAAACTGCAGGCACCATAGAGTCGGCTAACCCGACCGCAACACGACAGGTCAACGTATTTGAGGCAAAGTGATGTTGACACTACCCGGAAACAGCTTGCGTGCTGGAACCAGGCTGGGCAGGAGGGAGTACCCGTGCCAAAGACACTTCTGAGCAGCAACTGGCGATGTTGGAGCCTAGGCATGAGAGTAGAAACTGAGTGGAGGCAGAGGCCTAATTGGAACAAGTTTAAAATCTGTACTTGTGTGAGTGTGGACAGAGCAGGAGACATTGCCTGCTACACAGCTGGGGATCAGCTGACATTACAGAACCCCAATAACACAGGAGCATAAGTTGACTGTGCAGACGGCACTTCCGAGCAGCAACTGGCAGTGTTGGAGCCCAGGGATGAGAGTAGAAGCTGAGTGGAGGAAGAGGCCTAATTAGAACAAGTTAAAAATCTGTACTTGTGTGAGTGTGGACAGAGCAGGAGACATTGCCGGCTACACAGCTGGGGATCAGCTGACATTACTGAACCCCAATAACACAGGAGCATATGTTGACTGTGCAGACGCCACTTCCGAACAGCAACTGGCAGTGTTGGAGCCCAGGGATGAGAGTAGAAACTGAGTGGAGGCAGAGGCCTAATTGGAACAACTTTAAAATCTGTGCTTGTGTGAGTGTGGACAGAGCAGGAGACAATGCCAGCTACACAGCTGGGGTTCAGCTGTCATTAATGAACCCCAATAACACAGGAGCATATGTTGACTGTGCAGACGGCACTTCCGAGCTGCAACTGGCGGTGTTGGAGCCCAGGGTCAATCAGGGTGTAGGCTGAGGCCTAATTGGAGCAAGTATTTTATCTGATGTGTTTTAAATTTGGAGGGAGCAGGACTTATTGCCGGACACACAGCAGGGGAGCAGCGGGCGTTACTAAACCCCACTAACACAGGAGCTAGTGTTTTTCTCTGTGCATACAGCACTTCTGAGCAGCAACTGGCGGTGATAGAGCCCAGGGTCAATCAGGGTATAGGCTGAGGCCTAATTGGAGCAAGTGTTGTGAATATGCTGGAGACGGCTTCTGAGCTGGGGCTCCCTCCGGTGGTTGCTGAGGGTAATGAACTGATTAATGAATGGCCTTCAGCTGGTGCTGAATGGTAGGATATAAGTGGCCTGATTTCCCAGCAGCCTTACCGGTTATCAATTGTTCTTCTGGTCTTGCTTGAAGCACTGTTAGTTTCCTGCTCTCCTTCAGATAAGTGTTTGCTGTTTTTTTTTCTCTGTTTGATTTTCTCTGCTGGTTTGCTGCCTGCAGTGGATTGCAGCCTGTCCCCTTTTGGGGGTCTGGCGCTGCAATTGTGCTCCGTCTGTGTCTGCACTTTTGCTTTGCTCTTTTGTTACTTTTAATTTGCTGAATAGCGTTTTGTTACACCAGAGATCTGATTTAGGTGGTAGAGGTCGTGTGATCTCAGGTTTTTTGGCAATCAGAAGTGTTGGTATTTTTGTTAGGGTTTTTGTTGGATTGCAGTTAGAATTCTTTCCTGTACTTTTCTGTCTAGACAGATTGGGCCCCAGCATTTGCTCATTCTATTTTCTGTCTGTGTCCGTGCTTTCTTCTTGTCTAACCGCCATTACATGTTTGGGGGCTTCCTATTTTCTTTGGGGATGTGCTCCGGGGCAGATAGCTTTCATCTTTCTGCCTTTAGGTGTAGTTATCTCTCAGGCTGTGACGAGGCGTCTAGGATCAACGTAGGAACGCTCCACGGCTACCTCTAGTTGTGTGGTTAGTTCAGGTTACTGCAATCAAATAGGTTCCAGCCTCCCTGGTGTATTACCGCTTTTGCTATTTTTTGCCATTTCTCCTCAGTTACCGAAACATAACAAGCAAGTATTTTATCTGATGTGTTTTGAATTTGGAGGGAGCAGGACACACAGCAGGGGAGCAGCGGGTGTTACTGAACCCCACTAACACAGGAGCTAGTGTTTTTCTCTGTGCATACAGCACTTCTGAGCAGCAACTGGCGGTGTTGGAGCCCAGGGTCAATCAGGGTGTAGGCTGAGGCCTAATTGGAGCAAGTATTTTATCTGATGTGTTTTGAATTTGGAGGGAGCAGGACTTATTGCCGGACACACAGCAGGGGATCAGCTGGCGTTACTGAACCCCACTAACACAGGAGCTAGTGTTTTTCTCTGTGCGTACAGCACTTCTGAGCAGCAACTGGGGGTGTTGGAGCCCAGGGTCAATCAGGGTGTAGAAATCACATATAGAGTAGTTGCCTAGTTCTGTGGCACTTCAAAATGTATATACTCCAAACAAGAGAAACGGCAGCTTTACTACCATAAAATGATGAATTTTATTCCAAAATATTTAAATATAGACATTTAAAATATAAGCGCATATATGCACATGGCGACAACAAATGCCACAAAAAAACCTACATAGGGTATAGGGGTTCAAATGAATGCATACAAGTAGATTTCATAATCCATTAATGCTGCCTAAGGAACGGTATGTACAACTGTAATATAGTGCAAACAATGTATGTAGGACTAGTCATCATCATCATTACTTATATGTGACAGTAAAAAATACACTCATTGAGGACAACTCTAAGGCCGGCGTCACACTGGCGACAGAATCGGACGACTGCAATGCGATGAAAAATCGCATTGCAGTCGGACCTATGTTAATCTATGGAGCAGCTCCCAGTATCCGATTTTTTGTGGTCCGTTTTAAACGTCCGTGTACAATCGCAGCATGCTGCGATTGTCACCGATTGTCGGTCGACAATCGCCAATGCAAGTCTATGGGAGCGATGAAAAATCGGATTACAAACGGACCACACTGTGTGACTTGCGATGAAATCGCATCGGTGTCCTTTAGAAAAGCCGGCAATTCATCCCCGGCTATACTGTAAAATCACACTGACAGCTTTAATAAAGAATAGAAAGAATAGATAGACACACATAGAATACATATATATATATGTAATTGTGACATGTATATATATATATATATTTATATTTCCTAGATTTCTACATAATGTAATAGCCGCAAATTCAATTGCCGGCTTCTGTGAAATCACAGAAGCCGACATGAAATGATACATTGTTTCCACACAGTTAACCATGTAATTTCCTGTATTTTGATATTTGTTTAGAACTTACAATTACATGAGTGTATTTGTGCAAAATTTCAGACATGTAGGGGTTAATTAAAGGTGTAATTTCGTTGAAAAAAAAATGCGTGGGCTACCGCTGTATTTTCTCCACCAGACAGACAAAGCAAAGCGAGTGGGGGCAGATAATAACAGCCTAGGGAGGGTACATTTTTTGTGCCCCCCCTGGCTACTAACATCTGCCCCCAGACACCCCAGAAAGGGCAAATCTATAATTAGATTCGCCCTTTCTGGCACTTTGCCCGTCTATTCCCATTGCCCTGTAGCGGTGGCGAATGGGTTAATAATCTCACCTTACTGTCACCTTAGTATTGAAAGGTGACCTTAAGGCAGGTTAATAATTGAGAGCTGTCAATTAGACAACTATCAATTAGTAATCCTATTGTATGAAAGAAAAATCAAACACACACAGTTTAATAAAAAATAAGTTTAATTAAATAATCACACAGTTTTTTACCATATTTTATTTTCCTGCTAAAACCATTTCCTGTAATAAAAATAAAATAAAAAAGCAAAATTATTCTTACCAATCCGATGTACAGTCAGGTCCCACGCTGTAATCCATCAGAAAGGGTTAAGAGGTTACAGTTAGCAGGGTGATAATTCTGTCTACTAACTCTAACCCCATGAATGAATAAGTTCCTCTCCCAGCGAAAGGAGAGGAATAGATTCATGAATGGAGCTTAATTGATTTATTGGCAATTTAACTTTAGTGACCTGACCTAAAGGGAAAGTGGACACAATCAATTAAGCTTCATTCATGAAACACATCCTCTCCTGTCGCCAGGAGAGGAACTTATTCATTCAGGAGCTTTGAGCTGAGCATGCAGGATTACTTGCACTGCTTGGCTCAAAGCTAGTTAACCCTTTGTGAAGGATTACAGCGTGGGACGTGACAGATCAGCGGAATAGGTAAGAATAATGTTTTTTTAATTTTTTATCTTTATTTTAGGAGATCAATGGCTTCGCACGGATTAAGTGTAAAATAAAATATGGTCAAAAAAATGTGTTTTTATTTCATTAAAATTAATTTTTATTAATGTGTCTGTGTTTTTTAATTTACTTCAATAGGATTAATAATTGATAGTTGTCTAATTGACAGCTCTCAATTATTAACCTGCCTTAAGGTCACCTTTCAATACTAAGGTGACAGTAAGGTGAGATTATTAACCCATTCGCCACCGCTACAGGGCAATGGGAATAGACGGGCAAAGTGCCAGAAAGGGCGAATCTAATTATAGATTTGCCCTTTCTGGGGTGTCTGGGGGCAGATGTTAGTAGCCAGGGGGGGCACAAAAAATGTACCCTCCCTAGGCTGTTATTATCTGCCCCCACTCGCTTTGCTTTGTCTGTCTGGTGGAGAAAATACAGCGGGAGCCCACGCATTTTTTTTTCAACGAAATTACACCTTTAATTAACCCCTACATGTCTGAAATTTTGCACAAATACACTCATGTAATTGTAAGTTCTAAACAAATATCAAAATACAGGAAATTACATGGTTAACTGTGTGGAAACAATGTATCATTTCATGTCGGCTTCTGTGATTTCACAGAAGCCGGCAATTGAATTAGCGGCTATAACAGTATGTAGAAGTCTAGGAACTATAAATATATGTATATGTACATGTCACAATGACATGTATATATATATATATATATATGTGTTCTATGTGTATATATCTATTCTTTTTTTTGTGATTGAAATACTATTCTTTTGGATCCATTATATGTCAGTTTTGCAAGCCTGCGAGAAAATCTCGCAAGTCGGATGAAAATCAGATGTTACAAGGTACACACACATGCGACTAAATCGCATCTTTGAAGGAAAATCGGATGACAGAAGGATGTGTGATGTTTGCATTTTGATCCGACAATCGACCGTCTAAAACGGACCGATTTTTTGTCGTTGTGTGTGACGCCGGCCTTAGTTCACACCCCATATATTAAAGGTCCAGCATCTAATCCTGATAATATGGCGCAATAATCATGCATAACCTAGAAAAAGTGCATCGTGCATAGTGCAAATAGCAATGTATGCCTGCAAGTGCAGGTGAAACAACGCCAACGGATAGAAAAGGTATATGCTATCTAGGTATCAGAGTGCATAGCGACTGCTGGCGAATGGCGATATAATACTGTACCTCAATAAAGGCTCTTCAGTGCTCTGGTCCTGAGAGGATGTGGAAGTAATAGAAGTCGATGCGTTAGCTGCCATCCATCCGACAACGGCTTCAATTTGTTCCTCCCTGCCTTCTTCATCTTGGTAGACTGATAATGGTAGGCAGAAAAGTACTAAGGGCTTAGTGTGCTTATTCCTGAACAGCTGCTAACAGGTATAAGAAACACTAAGTTTATTAAGTGTGAACTACACTTTAATATGTGGCCTAACAAGTGTCAAGTGGAGTGTTTGGTGAACTTTATTAACTTTTTTGTGTTTTTCACAAAAAAAAAAGGTTGTGATTGAGACAAAAGATGTACAATCGATAGTATCACAAACTTTTTGTAGCTATTACAATGCAGGAAGGTAACCTACAATGCAATAGATGAGGCTACAAAAAATAGGCTAATACTAATCTGGCTGGGTCTGCAGGCTAAAAACCAGCAGAAAGGCTCCTCTATCTACTCCTATATAGTGTTTGCAACCAATCTAGCTGGATACGGATGGAAGCACACTAATAGGAGAAATTCAGGAAAAAAAAGCACTACAGAAAAAATGGACAATGTATGAGGCAGTGGCGCATGCTGAGTGGACTACAACCAGCGGTGGATGCAGAACAAACTTCAGCGTGAGCTGCACTCACACACAGAGACCTGACAGACAGCCGTGAACAGTGCAGAGAACTGTGCACTACCAATGAAAGGCTCCGCTATCTACTCCTATAGTGTTTGCAACCAATGTAATGGATACGGATGGAAGCGCAGCACACTAATAGGAGAGATCAGTAAAAATGAATTGAGCAGCATCAATTAAACAAAAGAAAAAAGTATGAGGCAGTGACGCACACTGAGCAGACTACAACCAGCGGTGGATGCAGAACAAACTTCAGCGCGAGCTGCACTCACACGCAGAGACCTGACAGACAGCCGTTAACAGTGCAGAGAACTGTGCACTACCAATGAAAGGCTCCGCTATTTACTCCTATAGTGTTTGCAACCAATGTAATGGATACGGAGGAAGCGCAGCACACTAATAGGAGAGATCAGTAAAAATGAATTGAGCAGCATCAATTAAACAAAACAAAAAAGTATGAGGCAGTGACGCACGCTGATCAGACTACAACCAGAGATGGCTGCAGAACAAGCTTGAGCGTGAGCTGCACTCACACACAGACCTTGCAGACAGCTGTGAAAACAGCACTGCAAGGCAAAAGGAAGCTTTACACAGCGGTTGCTAAACTAGCCTGGGTTAAGCACAATACAGAAAATCGCTATCACTAACTGTCCCTCAGAGTCAGAAGAGCAGCGTTCTGTCCCTAACTGAATTCACAGCAGAGTGAACCCAAAATGGCGGCGGCGCCTTTTATAGTGCATTCATGACATCATTTCAGCAGCCAATCACAGCCATGCCATTAGTTAACATGCCCGCAGCCTAACAGGATGTGCCCATACTTCTTAGGATTCCTCATTGGCTGAATCAAATCACACTGCCTCTCATAGCATTATGGGAACTTCCAATTCCGGTATTCGATATGGCTAAAGTATCGGAACTCAGTATCGGCCGATACCCGATACTTGCGGTATCGGAATGCTCAACACTACAAATTACAGAACATCATGCCACAGGAGAACCTAGAGCTAATATTGGCGAACAAACAAGCAGAGACTTCAGTGCTGCTGGATCAATCCTGACAGAAAGAAGGACCCGGCTGTCGACCCAAAATGTTGATGATCTCACCTTCATTAAAATGAACCATGCCTCGGTTTCAAAGGATTTTGTACCACCTTCCCCCGATGACACATAGGTTGCCAGCAAAATGGCTCGCTTTGTCCTCCTCTTCCTTCGACTACTCCAATTCCTCCATTTGCAGATGCTGAATGTCCAGCCTACACCTCAACATATGCCGGTTTTTGCACCTCCCTAACTGGGCTGTACCCCTCCAGGGCCAGCGTCACCACTTGGCGCACCCGGGCAAGTGCCGGTGCCCTGAGCAGGTGGGGGGCCACTCGTGGGCGACGGCACTGGCACAGGGCCCCTAATAGTACGCCGGTGTCTCCCTGGCGTACTATGAGGGGCCCTGTGCCAGTGCCGTCGCCCACGAGTGGGCCCCCCTGCTTGCTCAGGGCCCCCTCACTTGCAATACTTACCTCTCCCTGCTTGAATACCTTGAGGTAAGTGCTTAGCGTCAAACACAAATCTGTTGGCCCTCACTGAAACCTGGATTCAGGATCCTGACAGTGTCCCCCCTGCTGCTATTTCTCATGGAGGCTTACATTTTTCCCATTCCTCGAGACCTGCAAACAGACTTGGTGGTGGAGTTGGCATACTCCTGTCCCCACTATGCATTTTCCAAGTCATCCCCCCAGTTCCATCACTAACATTCCCTTCATTTGAGGTCCACACCATCAGGCTCTTCCGTCCCCCTCTCCTTCAGAGTAGCGGTCTTATACCATCCCCAGGCTCGCCCACCCAGTTCCTTGACAATTTTTCTGCCTGGCTGCCGCACTTCATGATCTCAGTATTACCAAACCCTTATCCTGGGAGACACAGTGCTATCTCCCCATCTGCATTCCAGCTTCTATCTCTAACCACTTTCTCTTGGCCTCTCACAGCTTTCAGCCTCTGAGACACACAAAGACGGTAACACCCTTGATCTGGTCTTTGTCTGTTCAATCTCCTACCTAGATAACTCACCTCTTCCCCTCTCTGACTACAAAATTTTCCTTGCCCACCCCAGCACACTCCTACCTATCACACATTCAGAGATATAAAGCCATTAACCCTCATACACTTATCACTGTCCCCAATCTCCTTTTTCCTGTCCTGATCTGGCTGTAAATCACTATAATGACACTATGAAAAGCACCCTGAACCAAGTAGCGCACCTCACCATCAGGACCTCCAAATGCAGAGTAAAACAGCACTGGCTCACATCGCAAACATTATTTTTCCAGCGATGATCTAGGAGTGCTGAACGCCTATGGAGGAAAATTCGCACATCAGAAAACTTTACCCATTATAAATCTATTTTAAGAACCTTTAACTCTTCACTTCACCTCGCCAAACAGACTTACTGTACTTCACCACCCTGATCTCTTAACTATCAAACAACCCAAAAAAACTCTTTGACAACTTTACTCCTTCCTCAGTCCAAAAGCACAGGCCCCTATCACAGACATTTGTGCTTATGATGTGGCCTCCCACTTTACAGAGAAAATAGAAAATATTCCTCAGGAAATCTGCTCCCAGCCACCAAGTGCCGTGACTCCCATCCCTCTCCACATCTCCTCTGGCTCACTCTCCACATTTTACCCCATCCCAGTAGAAGTCTCCAGGCTCCTTTCTGCTTCTCATTCAACTACATGCATTACTGACCCAATTCCCTCACACCTACTTTAGTCTCTGTTTCCAGTTGTCACTGCTCACCTAAATAAAATCTTCAATCTCTCCCTCTCTTCTAGTATTTTCCCCTCCTCCTTCACTCTATCATTACCCCATTATTAAAAAAAAACTCTCTTCACCCATCCTGCACAAATAACTACAGTTCAGTCTCAAATCTCCCTTTTATATTTAAACTCTTAAATTTAGGGGTGAGTATGGCTAAAAGCACAAGCTGGGCACAATGTATGGGGGAGCCACAATATATGGGGGGCTCTACAATGTATGTGCACACAATCTATGGGTACTAGACTGGCAGATTTTCAATTCTCCAGAAAAAAAGCCTGGCATGGATGTTGCAAAATAGTCACTGCAGCCATAGATGAATTCATTGGGAGGTTCAGTTTGTAGAATGCCTTCAGCCAGCAATCCACCAAATGCCTTCATCCTCCCCTTCCGATATGTCGTCCATAGGACCTACAGCTCTTCTGCTTCTTGTTTTTTGTTGGCCCTGCGCAGTGCAGCAGGCGCCCTCTCGGTCTTTCAAAAGAAATTAATTTGCATAGCTGAGATTTGAACTCAAAGCTCTGTGTTTATAAGCTTACACACTTTACCATGGTGCTATACTCTCAGATGTACTAACAGACTCTCCCTGCCCCCTCCAATCCCCATTTATATACCTAGTCCCTTTAACCAATCAAATGGCTCCATTCACACCCCTGTTACTAACTCCCACCATAATTTGAACCAAAACCCCTCCTACCTTCCCTTATTACACCATTTTAGATCCCAAGCCTCTCCCCCCTAAAACTCCATTTTAGTTTACTTCTGCTTAAACCCCTATTAGGGGCTGGCATACATCCTGGTCATGAGGCCCTCCCCTCTACAGCCTGTGACTTGCAGTACGGGCCTCACTATAAGATCTGTTGAAGTTACAAATCCCAGCTGTTAAGCTTGTTTGATGCATGGTTAATAGCAGGTAAGGCATCTGAATGGCTAGTCAGTGTGAGGGGACATTATCTGGAACTCCAGTAGCATCCATGGAGTAAGTAAGCCAATGCATTGTTATGGCAACCAGGGACCTAATTAAGGCCCCATGGTCTGCAATTTTAGCACTCCTATTAAATGATTCTATTAAGTATACCTTAAATGGATAATGATTAGTGTTGAGCGATACGATACCGCAAGTATCGGGTATCGGCCGATATTCGCTGTTTCGGCCTTTCGATACTTCGTTCCGATATTTTCCATATATCGTATACCGGAATTGGAAGTTCCCATAATTCTTTGAGAGGCAATGTGATTTTAGTCAGCCAATGAGGAATCCTAAGAAGTGTGGCACATCCTGTACTGCTGCGGTCATGTTAACTAATGGCATGGCTGTGATTGGATGCTGAAATGATGTCAGAATGCACTATAAAAGGCACCGCCGCCATTTTAGCGTCACTGTGCTGTGAATTCAGTAAGGGACAGAACGCTGCTGTGCTGACTCTGAGGGACAGTTAGAGATTGCGATTTAGTGTACTGTGCTGTAGGCAGGCTAGTTTACCAACCGCTGTGTAAAGCTTCCTTTTGCCTGCAGTGTTGTTTTAACAGCTCTGCAAGGTGTGTGTGAGTGCAGGTGATGCTGCAGTTTGCTCTGCATGCAACGCTGTCTGTAGGCATCTGCACGTGTCACTCACAGACTCTTTTTTTTTTCTTCAGTGTAATTCTTGCTGCTCCATGCAATTTAACTATTAGTATGACGCGCTTCCATCCGTATCCAATACATTGGTTGCAAACACTATAGAAGTAGACAAAGGAGTAGCCTTTCACAGATTGTGAACAGTTGTGAATCAGTGTTCACTTCAGTCTGTGTTTTTTATTTTTTGAGTGCACATCACGCTCCAGTTACTTGTTCAAGCACTTCTGCTTGTACTCTGCTGAGCATGTCTCAGTGCCTCATCCTTTTCATTTCTCTCCAATTGGTTCTGCTCCATTCCATTTAAAATAAATATAATCTATTAGTGTGACGCGCTTCCATCCGTATCCAATACATTGGTTGCAAACACTATAGAAGTAGACAAAGGAGTAGCCTTTCACAGATTGTGAACAGTTGTGTTTCAGTGTTCACTTCAGTCTGTGTTTTTTATTTTTTGAGTGCACATCACGCTCCAGTTACTTGTTCAAGCACTGCTGCTTGTACTCTGCTGAGCGTGTCTCAGTGCCTCATCCTTTTCATTTCTCTCCAATTGGTTCTGCTCCATTCCATTTAAAATAAATATAATCTATTAGTGTGACGCGCTTTCATCCGTATCAATACATTGGTTGCAAACACTATAGAAGTAGACAAAGGAGTAGCCTTCACAGATTGTGAACAGTTGTGTTTCAGTGTTCACTCAGTCTGTGTTTTTTATTTTTGAGTGCACATCACGCTCCAGTTACTTGTTCAAGCACTGCTGCTTGTACTCTGCTGAGCGTGTCTCAGTGCCTCATCCTTTTCATTTCTCTCCAATTGGTTCTGCTCCATTCCATTTAAATAAATATAATCTATTAGTGTGACGCGCTTCATCCGTATCCAATACATTGGTTGCAACACTATAGAAGTAGACAAGGAGTAGCCTTTCACAGATTGTGAACAGTTGTGTTTCAGTGTTCACTTCAGTCTCTGCGTAATAACCACACTTAGGCCTTATAACTTTTCTGACTTTCTTTATCAATCTACCAAGATGAAGAAGGCAGGGAGTAAGGCACGTGGTCGTGGCCGTGGAGTTTCAGCAGGGAGAGGACGTGGGGATTCTGTGGCTGCTGCCGCCCTCAGTGACACAGCATCCACCAGTTTTACCCATGAGGTTCCTTTATGCGCAGTTTGGTAGGAGCTCGGCATGCCTCCCTGCTGCGGGAAGAACAAATTGAAGCCGTTGTTGGTTGGATGGCAGCAAATGCATCGACTTCAATTCCTTCCACCTCCTCTCAGGAACACAACACTGTTGAGCAACCATCTGTCTGTTCACCGCCTGTCAAATTGCCCAGGCAGTCAGAGAGTTCTGTACAGGAGCCAGCTGAGTCTCTGCTTCTGTTCTCAGAATCTGTTGGCTCGCAAACACGGGCACAGGCAAGCAGCATTCTGCAATTTGAAGAAGAGGGAGTATGCAGTGATGCGCAACAGCTGTGTCTCTCTCAACCTGAAGAGGCGGGTGAGCCAGTGCCGATGGACAGCACACCGCAGAACGCATCTTATGATGATGATGAGACTCAGGTGCCAGGTTTTGTGGAGCATGGTGCTGCCCAGACCATCCAACAGCAGCAGGTGTTGGAAGAGGGTAGTGGAGATGATGAAGTCCGAGACCCAACATGGCGTGAGCAACAGGAAGGTGGTGGGAGCAGCTCTGAGGAAGAGATTGTCCCAACGGTACAAAGAGGAGGGAGAGGTAGGCTGCAGACTCGCTTGCCTGTAGCCTCCAGTTTGGCACCTGTTGGGAGCAGTTCTCTTAGAAATGTCAAAATTGGCGCTCCTATGACTTGCACTGCGTGGTCCTTTTTTGACAGACTTGTAGATGATATTTGCTATGTTCAATGCAAGCTGTGTAAGCAAAAAGTTAAAAGAGGTAAAAATATCAGTAACCTGAATACCACAAATATGTGGAAACATGTACGGACAAAGCACGTAGCTGAGTTACAAAGACACACTGGAGATGTAGGCCAACCTACAGCAGCACCTACATCTTCAGGTCGTGTTGGAGCCTCTACCTCCAGCTCACACACACCTGGTTCGGCTTCCTCACAGGATCTCCATGGAAGAACCTCGGTCACTGTTGTCCATAGACAAACTGTTATTCCACCCACAGCAGCAAGTTCACAGTCATCGTCACACTCCCAGACCACAAAACAGCCATCAGTACCACAGGCATGGGATAAAAGACGGCCATACTCGGCAAACCATCCACGAGCACAGGCTCTGAATGCTGGCATTGCAAAACTCCTGTCCCTTGAAATGCTGTCATTCAGGCTGGTGGAGACTGACAGTTTCAGGAACTTTATGGCATTGGCAGTCCCACAATATAATGTGCCAAGCTGATTTTATTTCAGCAGGCAAGCCGTCCCTGCTCTGCAAAAACATGTCGAGGGAAACATTAAACATGCGCTACTAAACGCCGTCAGTAGCAGGGTCCACCTGACCACCGATGCGTGGACCAGTACCCATGGCCAGGGACGATACCTTTCCCTCACTGCCCATTGGGTCAATGTTGTGGAGCCGGGTACAGATCTTGCCAGTGGCGCTGTACGTGTTCTGCCAACTCCAAGGATTGCAGGAATCCAGTCTGTACACATTGATTCCTCCTCCTACTCCAGTTCCTCAGAATCATCGCTGCACGAGCCGTCACAGTATACCTCCACATGGACCCGTGAACGCTTACCTGTTGCGACCGATATGAGCACAGCCGTGGCCAAACCTCAACAGGCCGTTCTGAAATTAATTTCCATGGGGAATCGAAGCCACACAGCGCAGGAGCTCTGGGATGCCATCAAGCAGGAGAGCGACCTGTGGTTTTTGTCAGCTAATCTCCAGCCAGGCTTGGTAGTGTGTGACAATGGCCGAAATCTGGTGGCAGCTCTGGGCCTTGGCAACCTCACTCACATACCATGTCTGGCACATGTGCTCAACTTGGTCGTGCAGAGTTTTTTGAGGGACTATCCGGATCTTGATGCACTGCTGCACAAGGTCCGCCTAGAGTGCGCTCACTTGCGACGTTCCAGCATGGCCAGATCGCGCATTGCAGCTCTGCAAGTCAGATTTCGCCTTCCTGAACATCGCATCATATGTGACGTACCCACCAGGTGGAATTCCACGTTACATATGTTGGAGCGGTTGTGTGAGCAGCAGCCAGCAGTAATGGAGTATCAGCTTCAACAGGCGCAATCAACTCGCAATTTGCGCCGTTCACACTTCACCACTACTGAGTGGGCCTCTATGAAGGACATCTGCGACGTTTTGCGTGCGTTTGATGTCTCAACGCGGATGGCGAGTGCAGATGATGCACTAGTCAGCATGACTGTCCCCCTTATCTGCCTGCTTCAGAAATCACTGAAAGCACTAAAGGAAGAGGTTTTGGAAGAGGTGGAGGATGAGGAGTCACAAATTCAATTACCTTCAGGACAGTCATCGCAATGTGGTTCCTCACGAAGGGCTGGGCAGGGCTCACTTTGTGAGGAGGATGAGGAGGAGGAGTCAATGGAGGAGGAAGAAATCCCTACAGAGGGAGGTACACAACGCTCTAGTCAGTATGTAGAGCGAGGGTGGGGTGATGCAGAGGAGGCAGAGATGATGCCTCTTCCAGAGGACAGCCTTTGTTGGCCAGTTGGGAGTCTGCAGCACATGGTTGATTTATGCTTCAGTGCCTGAGAAACGACCGCCGCATCGCCCACATTCTCACCACGTCAGATTATTGGGTGTACACCCTCCTAGACCCTCGCTACCGGGACAACTTACAAACCCTCATCACACCGTTGAACCGGGACCGTAAAATGCAGGAGTACCAAGACACACTGGTGCAATCCATACTGTTGTACATTCCAGCCGAGAGAGCTGCTGCTGCTGCTACTGCTTTACAAAGCAGCTCTGTGCGTCGAGGCAGTGTAGACACCTCTACAACAAGAGGGAGCAGAAGCAGGTGGGCAAGAGCTGTATGTTACAAATGTGGCGAAGTTTTGTGACAGCGCCAGCAAGGTCTACACCATCCGAGACGGCTCCAGTCACCAGGAAGAAACGTTTCCGTAAGATGTGGACAGACTACTTGGCTTTCCCTCTAAGTGTACTCCCAGATGCCTCTTCCCCTTTCAAATTTTGGGTCTCTAAGTTGGATACATGGCCAGAGCTTAGCCAGTATGCATTGGAGGTGCTGGCTTGCCCTGCTGCCAGTGTATTATCTGAGCGCGTCTTTAGTGCTGCAGGTGGTGTAGTAACAGACCGTCGCATGCGACTATCCTCAGAGAATGTAGACCGGCTTACTTTTCTGAAAATGAACAAGGCATGGATCTCACCTGAATTTGCCTGTCCGTTTTCAGATTAAATAACTGTTTGGCAACGTTTTCCATGTCTCCTGTTATGTTCATCTTTCTATCACCTGAACTCTACTCCCTGGGCTACAACACCGCCATTTGTTGCTCGTAAGTAATTGGCAGGGGTACTGACTCCTGGCCAGCCTGGTTACAGCACGACAGCTGTTTCCTGGCAGTGTGAACGTCAATTATCCTCCAATAAGTTGTGCTGTCGTGTTGCATTCGGGTTAGCCGACTCTATGGTGCCTGCAGTTTAGGTGATTCCTATGTGTGCTGTGGGATATGTAAATAAAGGCTGTTTCCATTGTGACAATAGGACAAGCACCCACTGTAGACTGTGTGATTCGGTAACTGCGGACGGCTTGCGTCCTGTCAACTTACATTTTCATGGGTGCGTTCTGCTACCCGTCCGGGGTCCAGTACCGTCAACTGGTTCTCCCCAGTGCCTTTGGCCTAGGTGCCTCCATCTCCGTATCCGAGTTCCACCAACGTCTGCTGGTCCTTGGTAGTGCTTTGGAGCACAGGTACCTCCTGCTTAGTAACCGTGTCACAGTAACGTCAGCTGGTACTCGGTTGTGACATTGCCTCTTTTCCTTCTGCTACCCGTCCGGGTCCAGTACCGTCAACTGGTTCTCCCCAGTGCCTTTGGCCTAGGTGCCTCCATCTCCGTATCCGAGTTCCAGCAACGTCTGCTGGTCCTTGGTAGTGCTTTGGAGCACAGGTACCTCCTGCTTAGTAACCGTGTCACAGTAACGTCAGCTGGTACTCGGTTGTGACATTGCCTCTTTTCCTTCTGCTACCCGTCCGGGGTCCAGTACCGTCAACTGGTTCTCCCCAGTGCCTTTGGCCTAGGTGCCTCCATCTCCGTATCCGAGTTCCACCAACGTCTGCTGGTCCTTGGTAGTGCTTTGGAGCACAGGTACCTCCTGCTTAGTAACCGTGTCACAGTAACGTCAGCTGGTACTCGGTTGTGACATTGCCTCTTTTACTTCTGCTGCCCCTCCGGGTTCCAGCACAGTCAGCTGGTCCTCGTTACTTCCATTGTCTCTTGCTCCATCTGATACCCGTCAGGGTTCCAGTAACGTCAGCTGGTTCTCGGAAATTAGACGACCTTAAAGACCACCCAGAAGAAGATGACGACAACAAGGACGACGAGCATGAAGCCAACCAGCCTGAACACCATCACAAAGAAAAAATAAAAGATTACCCAGAAGAAGATCACCAACAGGACAAAGAAGGTTAAGACAAACTACAAGATACAGAACAAGAGACAGAAGAACAATAAGCAGAAGATCAAAAAGCAGAACATGAAGTATAAGACCAAAATGAAGACAAAATATATGCTCTAAATTCTAAGCAGAAGAAGACTAAGCAGTGTATGGGGGTGAGTCCGTTCCTCCTCGTGGTGCCCCTGGAAAATGCCTGCTGCTGCAGGCTAAACTGAACACGACAAATACTGTTGTAATTTAAATCTTTTGTGACAGCAAGAACGGAAGGATGAACAATTCATACTTTTACAGATTACAAGTACAGGAATCTCTGTCACAAATAAGAATATGATGAAGAAGATGAAGAGGAAGAAGATGAAGAATTTGAATATGAAGAAGATTAATTAGTTTAATAATAACAATATGAGTAATGTAAACAAAAACATGAATAGCAAGAAGTTTAAGAAGAAGATTAAGAAGGTGAAGATGAAGAATAATTTGATGAGAAAGATGATGCTGCTGAAGATTATGAAGGAGAAAGTGTGGCACTGGCAAAAGTTAAAAAGGTGAAGAGCATGGAAGTTGTGAAACATACATATTTGCCAAAATAGAAAACAGGTTAACAACATTGTCAATTTGTTAGTCAATCCAAACGTATTTCCAAAAAAAAATATATTAATGCTATTCCAATGCATTGGGTTAAACATGTATGCCTTTATTGTCTCCTCAACCTCCCCCAATACATTCTACATTAGTCTTTGTTGTTTTCCTTCATGTACAATTAACCAACAAGGCAAGAATGGTTTTTTTTAATGTCGATATTTGGTTCCCATAGACTTACATGGGACTTCCGGTATCGGAATCGGATATCGACGATATTTAGTGATATCGGCGATACCATTCCGATCCGATATTTTTAGATATCGAGCAGTATCGCTCAACACTAATAATGATACTAAAATGTTCAAGTCCCCCCCCCCTTTTTCATCATTTCAACTTAAAGCGGAGTTACAGGTCATCCAGTATCTTATCTTGATTATGTAAGGGATGTGGACTGAACTATCGCATTCCTACCCCTGAAGATGTGAGCAGGTTGCAAAATGCAGTAATGGTAGGAGGTAAAACAAAGGTTAACGTGGGGTTTATTTAAACACAGGATACTCCACGCAGGGAGAGAGTAAGGTGAATAGAAGTTTGAGGGGAGAATTGCAAATTGGCACGGGAAGGTTGCAAAGAAAGTTCAGTAACATTAAACTTATCAGTCCGTAGATGAGTGGGATCTGGATCCTGGATACAAGCATTGGCGCCAAGGCCGTGGCACGTGAGGGGTCCGGCGTGGTCCTGTAGGAGATGGCATCCCGGGTCCTGACGATGATGGTGGATCCTCGCTGTCCTGACGGGGGTTCTGGGTCCAGAAGGTGAAGTAACGAACAGTTAGAGTCTTTAACACTGCCCGAGTCTAGCGTTACTTGGTAGTTGCACACGGGTGTATCAGGATACAATTCACAGAAGGTCACCCAGCTACCCTGTCTTGGCACACGCGCGCTTATGCCCTGATAGAAGCCTTTCTCACTCACGGTCACCGGTGTCCCTGCTTGAGGATCTGAGGCCCCTCAGACTTGGGCCTGCTCTATTCCGATGCTCAGAGGTTGGAGCGCTGACACTATCCTTCTGCGCGCTGCGAGTTGCCGCCAAGACTGCTTTGTTCCAGCGCGCTGCAGCTTTTTTAGCTTTGCCGCGCCCCCTATCCCCGAGTGCAAATGTCGGTCCGGGGTTTTAAGCTTTCCCCCGTGCAACATGGGTGACAGCCCCGACAATTCCAGATCCGCAACGGAAAAGGTACGCCCGGTCCTTCTTACATTCTCCCTCTCTTTGTGCACGCCATTCCACAGGCGAGAGTTCTTGTAGTATGCGTTGACATTCTCCTATTCCTTGAACAATTTGTTGCCAAACAAAATGATATTGATCATAGCGGTTAGGAGGCCTTCCTGCTGTCGAACGCTCCGAACGTCATAAACTAGAAGTAGCCATTGAGTCAAGTTGGGTAGTTGAGTCAGGATGGACTAACGGAACATACTCAGTTCTGGTGAAACAGCCATCTCAGGAATCTCAGGAGCCCCAGGGGTCCCAGGTATCTGCTCCTCTTCTGGCCTACTTGTGGCGGTTCAGGACATTCTTCTACTTCATAATCGAAAATTACTGGAGGAAGGCTTTCAGACGTACTGGTTTTCTCTTCTTCTTGTGCAGGGACTCTTGACACGCAGGGACAGAGCATGTTTCGATGCACAACAAGAGTAGGGGCATTTTCCTCTCCTTCCGGTTGAACTTCATAGATGGGTCCCTCAGGGTTTACTCGCCGCTTCTCCCGGTACGGTGTTTTTTTGCCATCGGTACTCCAGCTTGTCTTGAGGTCGTTTGTCTCATACTAACACCCAATCTCCGGCCTGCAGATCTGTCCCTCGCAGGGGAGTTGTCTCTGGATTTTCCAATTTATGAAACTTGGTCCGAACCAGGCAATGTAGTGTCTGTAGCCAATGGCGATGTTCTCACACCCAAGCAGACACCCCCATCTGTGGGTCCAGTTCCAGCTCTGTAATCTCTTTTCTCGGCCTGCCAAAGACCAAGGTGTAGGGCGTGTACCCTGTGGTGCGATGTACTCGGTTGTTATATACCCACACCAAATCTGTTACGAATTCTGGCCACCGCGCCTTGCGATCCTCCTCGAGTGTTCTCAGCATCTGGATGAGAGTCTGATTGAACTATTCGCATGTTCCTTTGCCTTGAGGATGGTAGGGCGTCATCCGGGACTTCCCAATTTGATATAAGCGATGTAGTTCCTCCATTACTCGACCCAGAAAACAGACACATTGGTCCGAGTGGATTCTCTTCGAACATCAGTATACTTGGATGAAGTTCTTACAGATAGCATGTGCCCCGGATTCTGCTGTTTGGTCCCGAGTCGGGGTCACGACAGCAAATTTGGTGAAATGATCTGTCATTACCAAGCAATGTTCATACCCTTGATGGGCTGTGCCTATTATCAATCATTAACACTTCCAAAGGTGCCAAGGTTACAATAGTTTGTGTGGGGGCTCTCTGTTCATTAGGTTTAGCCAGCTCACAGCTCCTACAGAGCTGACACACTTCCTCCACTGCCGACTTTAGCAAGGGGTAATAAAACAGCTTCTGTAGCCACTGGAAAGTCTTCTCCTGGCTGGAGTGAGCTCCTCTCTCGTGTGCCTATGTGGCCACTTTATCCAACAATGTTACAGGGACCACCGCCTGCCAAGTGATGGACAGGGCCTGTCGTAACTGGATCTTCCGATACAACAGACCATTCTTCAGTTGGAGTCTTTCCCATTGCCGAAGGATTTTTAGTGCCCCAGGAGACAGGGCCTCCCTCTCACTGCAACGGGGTAGTTGTCTAAGGGCCAACCACTGTTGAATTTGTGCAAGTTCTCCTTCTTCCTGTTGAACCCGTACTGTTATGATTTGGTAGCCGAGGAGGACAGGAACAAAAACAGCCAAGGCAGCCGAACACCAGAGAGGTTGGGAACTAAAAGGTTGCAGACCCCTAAACTAACCGCACAACTAGAAGCAGCCGTGGGACGTACCTACGGTTACCTAGATGCCTCGACACAGCCGGAGAGTTTAGCTACACCTAAAGATAGAAAGAGGAAAGCTAACTGCCCCGGGGTAGAGCCCCAAAGGAAAAGGTAGCCCCCACACATATAATGGCGGTTAGACAAGATGAAATACAAACGCAGGTAGAAAATAGAGTAAGCAAACGCTGGGGCCAAAAGCTATCTAGACAGAACCGGATAGGAAAAATACTGTCTGCAATCCAGCAAAATCCTGGGAAAAATTCCAACACTTCTGATTCCAAAAATGCTGAGACCACACGATCTCACCCCCACTTAATCAGATCTCTGGTGTGAACACGCCGCTACCCAGCAGCACTGAAACAACAGGAACAGAGCAAATGAACAGAAACAAATGAGAACCAGAGACCAGCACAGGCCCCAGTAGGGGACCTGGCTGACCCCACAAAGCAGAGCAGCAAAAAACAAAGAAAATCTAACCACAGAAAAAAAGCAGAAAGTAAATTATCTGAATGTTCGCAGGAGACAGCAGAAACCAGCTGACTTCCAAACTAGACCAGGAAGAGGAAACTAATCACCGGCGAGGATCATGGGAGTGCAGCTCACTTATATCAGCCCAGTCCGTCTCCCCTGATTGCCAATCATCTCTTCCAGGTGATAAAGCCTTGTCATTCAATATAGCTTCAATACCATCAGCAACCACAAGAGGGAGCCTCAGCTCAGAAGTCATTTCCAACATGTTCACACAACAGTACCCCCCCCCTTGAGGAGGGGTCACCGAACCCTCACCGGCACCACCAGGCCGATCAGGGTGATTCCAGTGAAAGGCGCGAAACAATTACTCCGCATGGATGTCAGAAGCAAACACCCAAGAATTGTCCTCCTGACCATAACCTTTCCACTTAACCAAGTACTGGAGTCTCCGTCTAGCCAGAAAAGAATCCAATATCTTCTCCACTTCGTACTCAAGATTGCCCTCAACCAAAACAGGCTCAGGGGGCGCAGTCATAGGAACCACTGGCTCAACAACCTTTTCAATAAAGATTTGTGGAAGACGTTGTGTAATCTTAAATGTCCCTGGCAGAGCAAAAAGGAAGGAAACGGGATTAAGAATTTCCAAGATCTTGTAAGGTCCAATGAACCTTGGCTTAAATTTTGGAGATGCAACCTTTAAAGGGATATTTCTTGAGGACAACCAAACCAAGTCACCCACTTTAAACCGAGGACCATCAGTCCTATGCCGGTTGGCAAATAGCTGGGCCCTCTCCTGAGAGAGAGACAACTTATCCACAACTTGATTCCAAAACTGCTGCATTCTCTCTACCATAGAATCAACACCCGGACAGACAAAAGCCCCCACCTGTCCCGAAGAAAACCAAGGATGAAACCCGAAATTGCAGAAAAAAGGGGACATCAAAGTGGCAGAACTGGCCCTATTATTCAGAGCGAATTCAGTCAGGGGCAAAAAAAGAGACCCAGTCATCCTGATCAGCAGACACAAAACATCTCAAATAAAGGGTATGCCACACTAAGCGAGATCGCTAACGAGATCGCTACTGCGTCACCATTTATGACGCAGTAGCGATCTCGTTAGCGACTTAGCTGTGTGTGACATGTAGCAGCGATGTGGCCCCTGCTGAGATGTCGCTGATCGCTTATGAAGTTCTGAGCCGTTTTTTGGTCGTTGGTGTCCCGCTGGTGAGCCTGAATCGCTGAGTGTGACAACCTTTATGAATGACTTCACCAGCATCGCAGGTGGGACTAGGTTTTCCCAACGACCGCAGAGGTCGTTATACAGATCGCTGATGAGATGTGTTTGGAATCACAGATCGCTGATGAGTTGTGTTTGGAATCTAACAGCTAAGTCACTAATGAGATCGCTACTGCGTCATAAATGGTGACGCAGTAGCGATCTTGCTAACGATCTCGCTTAGTGTGGCATACCCTTTAGTCTCCAAGGTCTGGTTTGTTCTCTCAGTCTGCCTATTGGTCTGAGGATAAAAGGAAGAGGAGAAAGACAGCTGAACTCCCAGTTTAGAACAAAATGTCCTCCAAAATCTGGAAACAAATTGGACTCCCCTGTCAGACACAATGTTCTCCGGAATGCTGTGCAAACGAACCACCTGCTGAAAAAACAAGGGTACCAACTCGGAAGAGGATGGTAACTTCGGCAGTGGCACAAGATGGATCATCTTGGAGAATCTATCACAATCTATCACAGATCACCCAAATGACAGTCATTCTCTGAGAGACTGGGAGGTCGGAGATAAAATCCATAGAGATATGGGTCCATGGCCTCCTGGGCACCGGCAGTGGAATTAACAATCCACTAGAGCGAGAACAGGGTTTGGAACGAGAACAAGTCCCACAGGACTGCACAAAATTCCTGACATCACGAGATAAAGTGGGCCACGAAAAGGACCGACTCACTAAATCTCTGGTACCAAAAATACAGGGATGACCAGCCAACGCGGAGCAATGAATCTCAGACATCACAGTCTTCCTCCACTGGTCTGGGACAAACAATTTCCCAACAGGGCAGCGTTCAGGTTTATCCTCCTGAAATTCCTCCAGAGCCAGTCTCAAATCGGGCGAAATAGCGGAAAGAACCATACCCTCCTTCAGAATAACAGCAGGCTCAGTCACATCAGTAGAATCCGCCAAATAACTCCTAGAGAGGGCATCCGCCTTAACATTCTTAGTGCCCGGGAGAAAGGAGACCACAAAATTAAAACGCGTGAAAAACAAGGCCCACCTGGCCTGTCTAGGATTAAGTCGCTTGGCTGATTCGAGATAGATCAGGATCCTATGGTCCGTGAGGACCACCACCTGATGTTTGGCTCCTTCCAGCCAATGTCTCCACTCTTCAAAAGCCCACTTCATAGCCAATAACTCCCGATTTCTCACATCATAATTACGTTCAGCTGGGGAAAATTTTCGAGAGAAGAAGGCACAAGGGTTACTCTTAGAGGTCTCTGGATCCCTTTGGGACAAAACGGCTCCCACACCAATCTCAGAAGCATCTATCTCCACCTGAAATGGTAGAGAAACATCAGGTTGCTGTAGAACAGGAGCAGAAGTGAATCTCCACTTAAGCTCCTGAAACGCGCAAACTGCCTCAGGAGACCAATTCATTACATCAGAACCCTTTTTGGTCAAATCAGTCAGTGGTTTCACAATACCAGAGAAATTACCTATAAATTTACGGTAAAAATTAGCAAAACCCAAAAATCTCTGAAGAGCCTTCAATGTAGTGGGTTGAACCCAATCACAAATGGCCTGAACTTTGACTGGGTCAATTTTAATAGCAGACAGAGACAAAATGAATCCCAAAAATGAAACCTTCTGTACGTCAAAGAGACATTTTGATCAGTTAACATACAAGGCATTTTCTCTCAAAATCCGGAATACCATCAGAACATTTTCCACATGAGAATCCCAGTAGAGTTGAGCGATACTTTCCGATATCCAAAAGTATCGGATCGGAATGGTATCGCCGATACACACAAAATATCGGCGATACCCGATACCGATACCGGAAATCCAATGTAAGTCTATGGGAACAAAATATCAGAATTAAAAAAAACCCATTCTTGCCTTGTTGAATAATTGTACATGAAGGAAAACAACAAAGAGTAATGTAGAATGTATTGGGGGTGGTTGAGGAGACATTAAAGGCATAGATGTTTAACCCAATCCAATGGAATAGCATTAATATATTTTTTTTTTAAATACGTTCGGATTGACGAAGAAATTGACAATGTTGTTAACCTTTTTTCTATTTTGGCAAATATGTATGTTTCAAAACTTCCATGCTCTTCACCTTTTTAACTTTTGCCACAAATTCTCCTTCATAATCTTCAGCAGCATCATCTTTGTCATCAAATTATTCTTCATCTTCACCTTCTTTATCTTCTTCTTAAACTTCTTGCTATTCATCTTTTTGTTAACATTACTCAGATTGTTCTTATTAAACTATTATTCTTCTTCATATTAACCCATAAAGTGTAAAGTATAACCTCTTTCTACTAATTTAATTTCCCTGAATTTAATTTCCATTTAATTTCATTTAATTTCTTAAATAATTCAGGGATGAGAAGAGAACAGGGTGGAGGCAGCAGGACTTTTTGCCGTACACACAGCAAGGGAACAGCTGACATTAGTGAACCCCAGTAACACAGGAGCAAGTGTTGACTGTGCTAACAGAACTTCCGAGCAACAACTGGCGGGTGTTAGAGCCCAGGGTCAAGGAGGGTGTAGGCAGAGGCCTAATATGAGATGTTTGAAGTTAAATTTGGAGTTAGCAGCAAAAATTTTTGCCAGACACCCAGCAGGGGAACAGCAGGCGTTACTGAACCCCACAAACACATCAGCGATTGTTTTGATCTGTGCATCCAACACTTCTGATCAGCAACTGGCGTTGTTGAAGCCCAGGGTCAAGAAGGGTTTTAAATTTAAATATTGAGTTATTGCCTTGTTACGTGGCCATTGCAAATGTATGTACTTCAAACTATAAAAAATGAAGTTTTACTAGGACAATAAAATGATGAATTTCAATTCCAAGAATAAAAATAAACACCCTTAAAATATAAACGCATATAAGCACATGGCAACAAGAAATGGAACAACACACCACCCAAAATTATTTTTACAAAATATAGTGATGTAAATTTATGAATAAAAGTCCATTTTTGTATTTAGGAATGATGCGTAAGGAACGCTATGTTAAACCATAACATAGTGAAGACAATGGATTTTGTAATAGTCACTCATCATCATCATTACAAGAAATCTGTGACAGTCACACAGATTTCAATTATTTCACTCACGAAAATTGTTATTTCGGACAGCATTTATTACATGTCCAGCATGGACTCATCAAAGTGATGAGATGACGCAATAATGTACGATAAAAAAAAATAATAATTTAAAAAAAAAAAAAAAACATTGTCACAATTTAAGTGGGTGCCTGCAAGTGGAGGTGAAACAAAGGCTACGGATAGCAAAGGTATATACTATGTCTGTTGTAGACAGTGGGCAGCCTCTGATGGGTAATGTCGATGTTATACTGTACGTCAATAAAGGCTGCGGCTGCAATCATGCATTTTTGGCTTGTAGAATGTTGAAGAGGGTAAAAGCATGTCTGGTTGCCAAGGCTTTATCCTGTAACAATACCTTCCTTGTGTGACGGGTAGGGTAGCGTGTGTCTATTATATGAGTGTCTCTAAAATGTGACTTTACGCAGCCTTATTCTGCCCTAGGGACGCAAAAAATAAGACAGCAGTAATCATTTACTGTATAAAACTCCACCTATGAGCAACAAAACAAGCACGTTCCCTCTTCCGGTTCCTGCGCTGACATGTGAGGAGGGAGTTTGGAGACGCTCCTGAATTTCTCCCAGGTGTCCAAGCATATCGGGCCGAAAGGAGAGCATTAAAACCACCCCCGGTCGTGACTTAAATACGGTGAATCGAACCAGTGAAGAACTGTAGGTCGATGCGAACGAATGTGGAAACTGGGCCCCACGTTTATAAAACCCCTTTCTAGACACAAAAACTTTTTAGTTTTGGAACCCCCTTAACCCCGATGGCGTGAAAATTCCCCTTTTTTCGGCGCCCCCTGACTCTTGGCCCGAAAAAAAATATATTTCTATCACGGGCTGTAAAGGG
>JARQOD010000002.1:359583061-359721791 GCA_033576555.1 Oophaga sylvatica | reverse complement strand
CCCCCCCCCCCCCCCTCCCCCTTTGCTGAAACTCCCCCCGCCCGTCCTTCTCACTGCTTCTTTTCTTGTAATTGATAAAAAAAAATCAAAAAAAATTTATAATTAAGGCCTAAGTGGGGTTTTTTCGCAGAGACTGAATAACACTAAAACAAGTTAAAAAAATCACAATCTGGGGAAAGGCTACCCCTTTTTGTCCTTCTTACTGTTTGAACCCAAAATGTTTTGGTGGGGGGAAAAGGGTCACAAAAATGTTAATTGCATGGAGCGCAAAAATACTTTTAAGGGAAAAAAAAAAAAAGACCCTGGGTGAAGGGCAAAATCCCTAAACAGCGTTGCATCAGAGCAAACGCAGCGTCACCTCATCACACACACCTTGCAGAGTGTTTAAAACATCGAAAAAGGGAATTTACACCATTTGGGCTACCTGCCTACAGCACAGTACCTAACCCTTTTCTCTAACGTCCTCGAGTAGCACGCAGCTTGGGGGCCCTTACTAAATTCACAGAAATGACGCTAAAATGGGCGGCGCCTTTTTACACGAAAAAAAAAAAAAAAGGTCGTGAGTGCACGGCTGCCGACAGCGTTCATGCAGAAAAAAAAAATGCGGGGGTCACCTGCACTACACACCCCTTGCAGAGCGGTTAAAAAAACCTGGGGGAAAAAAGGAAGCTTTACCAGGGGTTTTGTGCTGCCCCCCTAAGAAAGCCAATCGCAACCTCTGTCCTCGGGTCAGACAGGTTCGTCCCTTACTGAATTTCCCAGAAAAGTGACCAAAAAATGGGGGCCCCTTTTTTTGGCTTCTGCACATTTCAGCTCCAATCACACCCTGCCTTAGTTAAATGACGCAGCAGTACGGGATGTCCCAAAATTCTTAAATTCCTTATTGGCTGATAAAACCATTGCCTCGAAAATAATTAGGAATTCCGTTCCGGGATTGAAAAACAAAATACGAAACAATTTCGAAAGGCCGATAGAGCAATAGGCCATACCGATATTTCATTACGTTCGAAACAAATCAGAACACGCCCTGAAGTAACACGATTCTAAAAAAACTACAAGACTTATTGGGGAACCGGGTTAAGGGGTAGCCTTTGGGGAAAAGGGTTACCATCCTTCAAAACTAAATTTTCCCTTTTTAAAAAAAAACCAAAATTTGGGTGGGAATGCGGGGGCGATAAGTGATTTAAATCCGGGGAAAGCCCGGGCCCCTGAGGGGTTTACCCCCCCAAAATATTAAAATTATTGAGTGAGGATACCCGCCACTTGGTAGCACCAAAAATCTTATTGGAGACGGGGGGGTTGCCCACCTTTCAAAAGGACCATAAAGGGTGCAAAAAAACCCCCAAAAAACCTTAATCGGGGATCCTATCGTCCATTCTCCTCTTGCCGGGATATCAATTTTGTCCGGGTTATGCAGTCGTTTGAGTCATTCTTCCACCTGTTTGGGCCATCACAAGGGGGCCTTTGTTAGACCAAGATCGCCCATGAAAATTTTTTGGAAAGTAAAGATTGGAAAAATATCGTTTTAAAACCCGGGGTCCTTTTTGCTTCGTAGAGGGCGATAAGGCTTTGATAGGGGAGCTGAAGTTGGTTGCCTGGTCCGGGAAAAATTGCCAAAAAGGACGTTTTGATTTTTCTTTTCTACCCAACCCCGGCACAAATACACAACACGGGCCCTTTGGGGCTATTTCACAATACAGGGGGAACTCCTCGGGGAGCCTTTTTCACCTTTGTTTTTTAAAACCCTTGGCCATTAGTTACACCGTGGGGTAACACAGTTATGAGGGGATAAAGGTGGGGCGGCAGATCAAACTCACATTGTTTGCAGGGGGTATACTTTAAAAGGCAAAATCCCCACCTTCAAAGGGGTTAGACTAAAAAAAATTTTTTTTAAAATTTTTTTTTTTAAAAATAAAAAAAAATTTTTTTTTTTTAAATAATTGGAATTTGGTTCTTTTGATGGGGCAGAATAATTAAAAAACTTATTTATAAACACGTGAATAAAAACAGTTTATTCTCAAAAAAACTTTTAATTGAACAAGGAAAAATTTTCTCAAATTTGGGGGAGGGATGATTTGCCCCCGTTCTTCTGGGGCCTTTACCTTCTTAAATGATTATTTTTTTTAAGGCTTTATACCCCTTTAGCTATTCCAACCTGTTACGTAAATGTGTTTTCCCCCCCCCAAAAAAAAAGCATTTACCAGATTCATCTTAGGGGGGGAAAGGCCCGATAGCAATACAAAAAAATTTGGTGCAGTAAAAGAGGGGGGGGCCCGGCCGTGCCAAAATTAGGGTTTATAATTTTTTGCTATCAAGGGGGGAGAATTGGGGTTTTGGGGGGGTTGCCTATCAATTATTGGGGGAAATTTGGGCTGACAGGGGGGTTTTTATTTTGGCCCATGTGTTGACACTGTGTTTTTTTAAAATCCCGGGAAGGACTGTTAGTTTCGGGATGGGAGTGCAGGTAAAAAAGGAAAAAAAAACCAAGCATTGGAAAAATAGATTGCAGTACCCGAAACCACCACAACTAGGGGAGCCGTGGGCGTTCCACATGGGGCCAGACGCCTCGTCACACCTAGAATAACTACACCAAAAATAGAAAAAAGGAAAGCTATCTGCCCCCCGGGGGGGGGGGAAAAACCCCAAAGAAATGAACCCCAAAAGTTTAATGGCGGGTTTTCAAGAGGAAAAAAACGACACAGAAAAAAAAAATTTTGAGCAAAAACCGGGGCCCAAAAATACCCCAAAAAAAAAAAGGGAAAAAGGGGGGTTTTCTGCAATCCCGAAAACCCCGAAAAACACCAACATAATAATTTCAAAATAATCACACCCTCTACCCCCCAAATTTTGTTTTGGTTTTTAAAAAAAACAGCGACAAAAAAAAGCAAAAAGCAAAAGTAAAAAAAACATGGGTGGACAAAAATGAGGGGGAAAAACCCCCCCAAGGGGGGGAAACCAAAGGCCCCCACAAAAGTGGGAGGAAAAAAGAAAAAAAAAACAAAAACACAAAAAAAAAATTGTCTTATCTGAAGGGGGTCAGCACGACACAGCAGGGTACAAGGGGGGAAACTGGAAAGAAAGGGTTAACCAACAAATTTATCCCGGAAAACCCCGGGGGAAAAAAATATTCCCCCAAAAAAAAACCAATAAAAAACCTGATTCCCAAACCCATATCCCCTTGTAACCACCAGGGAGCTCGCCGAAATCTCTAAAAAACCTTCAAACGTACCCCCCCTTGAGGAGGGGTAAACCCCAACCCTCATTGACAACCAGGCGGGCAAGGTTCATGATCGCCGGATAAGTTCCTAGCATGGATTCCGAAAAAACCCCAAGAATTATCTTCCGACCATAAACCCCTTTCCATTAACCAAATCTGGGGCTTTCCCAAAAAAAAAAAACCAATATTTTTTTAAAAACATACCCAGTTTCCCCCCCAACCAAAAAAGGGCAGGAGGCACACGCAGGGAACAAGGCTCAAAAACCTCTTCAACAAGGGGCTTGTGGGAAAAGTTATGGATTTAATGCCCCCGGAAAAGAAACAAAAAAACGGATTAAAAATCTCCATGATCTTAAAGGCCCCCAAAGCCAGGCATAGGAATATTCTTTGAGGACAACCAGACCAAGTCCCCCACTTTAAACCGAGGACCATCAGTCCTATGCCGGTTAGCAAACCGCTGGGACTTCTCCTGAGAGAGGGACAACCTCTCCACTACCTGGTCCCAAATCTGCTGCATACGCTCAACAACAGAGTCAACACCTGGACAGACAGAAGCCTCCGTCTGTCCTGAAGAAAATCGAGGGTGAAACCCAGAATTACAGAAAAACGGAGACATCAAAGTGGCAGAGCTAGCCCTATTATTAAGAGCAAACTCAGCCAAAGGCAAAAAAGAGACCCAGTCATCCTGATCAGCAGACACAAAGCATCTTAGATAAGTCTCCAATGTCTGGTTTGTTCTCTCAGTTTGACCATTGGTCTGAGGATGAAATGCCGAGGAGAAAGACAATTGAACACCCAGTTTAAACAAAAAGTCCTCCAAAATCTGGAAACAAACTGGACTCCTCTGTCAGACACAATGTTCTCAGGAATGCCGTGTAAACGAACCACGTGCTGAAGGAACAACGGCACCAATTCAGAGGAGGAAGGCAACTTAGGTAATGGCACAAGATGTATCATTTTGGAAAACCTATCACAAATTACCCAGAAGGTGGTCATTCTCTGAGAAACAGGAAGATCGGAAATGAAATCCATAGAGATATGGGTCCATGGTCTCTTGGGCACAGGCAATGGCATCAACAAACCACTAGAGCGAGAGCAAGGCTTGGAGCGAGAGCAAGTCCCGCAGGACTGCACAAATTCCTGACATCGCGAGACAAGGTAGGCCACCAAAAGGACCGACTAACCAAGTCTCTGGTACCAAAAATTCCGGGATGCCCAGCCAATGCGGAACAATGAATCTCAGACATCACACTCTTTTTCCATTGGTCCGGGACAAACAATTTTCCAACAGGGCAGCGCTCGGGCCTATCCTCCTGACACCCCTCCAGAGCAAGTCTCAAATTAGGCGAGATGGCGGAAAGAACTACACCCTCCTTCAAAATAACAGAGGATCAGATAGCTCAGGAGAGTCCGCAAGGAAACTCCTCGAGAGGGCATCCGCCTTAACATTCTTAGTGCCAGGAAGAAAGGAAACCACAAAATTAAAACGTGTGAAAAACAAGGCCCACCTGGCCTGTCTAGGATTGAGTCGCTTGGCAGATTCCAGATAGACCAGATTCTTATGGTCCGTAAGGATCACCACCTGATGTTTGGCTCCCTCCAGCCAATGTCTCCACTCTTCAAAAGCCCACTTCATGGCCAATAACTCCCGAATACCCACGTCATAATTACGTTCAGTAGGAGAAAATTTTCGAGAGAAAAAGGCACAAGGGTTACTTTTAGAGGTCTCTGGATCTTTTTGGGACAAAACGGCACCTGCCCCAATTTCAGAGGCATCAACCTCCACCTGAAATGGCAGAGAAACATCAGGCTGCCGTAGAACAGGAGCAGAAGTGAATCTCTGCTTAAGTTCCTGAAACGCAGAGACTGCCTCAGGAGGCCAATTCACCACATCAGAACCCTTTCTGGTCAAATCAGTTAATGGTTTAACAATAACAGAGAAATTACCAATAAATTTACGATAAAAATTGGCAAAACCCAAAAATCTCTGAAGAGCCTTTAATGAAGTAGGTTGGACCCAATCACAGATGGCCTGAACCTTGACCGGGTCCATTTCAATAACAGATGGGGACAAAATGAATCCCAGAAATGAGATCTTCTGTACGCCAAAAAGACACTTTGATCCCTTCACATACAGAGCATTCTCTCTCAAAATCTGGAATACAGTTCGAACATGTTTCACATGAGAGTCCCAGTCATTAGAAAAAATCAAGATATCATCCAAATAAACAATCAGAAACTTGTCCACAAAATCCCTGAAAATGTCATTCATGAAGGACTGGAAGACGGAAGGAGCATTAGTGAGCCCAAAGGGCATCACAAGGTACTCAAAATGCCCTTCAGGGGTGTTAAATGCCGTCTTCAATTCATCCCCGTGCTTAATGCGAATAAGGTTATACGCCCCCCTGAGGTCAAGCTTGGTAAACCAAGTAGCGTTTTTCACCCTGGAAAACAGGTCAGAAATCAAGGGTAACGGGTATTGATATTTCACAGTAATATTGTTCAAGAGACGATAATCAATACACGGCCTTAATGAACCATCTTTTTTGGCCACAAAGAAAAAACCGGCACCTAAGGGTGAAGAGGATGGTCTGATATGACCCTTCTCCAATGATTCCTTGATATAAGACCGCATAGCGTCATGTTCAGGTACAGACAAGTTAAAGAGGCGACCCTTAGGGAATTTACTACCTGGCACTAATTCAATAGCGCAGTCATAGCTCCTATGGGGAGGTAAGGATGCAGATTTACTTTCGCTAAACACATCAGAAAAATCAAACAAAAAGTCAGGAACATCCTCAGCCTGGGGGGAGGCAGAAAAAACAGGAGTGTTGGTATTAACACATTGGCAGCCCCAACTGGTTACAGACACAGATTTCCAATCCAAAACAGGATTATGAGACTGTAACCAAGGGAAACCCAGCACGATAATGTCATGCAGATTATATAGAACCAAAAATTTGCAGCACTCCTGGTGATCAGGTTCAACCCTCATTATCACCTGAGTAGAAAACTGGGGTTTATTCTCAGCCAAAGGGTAGAATCGATCCCCAGTAGGGGAATAGACTTCTGTAGGGGTATCAAGGGAAATCCACAACGTTTAGCAAAATCATAATCCATCAGGTTAATAGCTGCTCCAGAATCAACGAAAGCCTGAGCAGAAAATGAGGACAGAGAGCATATCAGAGTGACAGTTAATAAAAACTTAGTCTGAACACTACCCAAGACAACTGAGCGTGCAAAACGTCTTCCCCGCTTAGGGCAGACTGAAATAGCATGAGAGGCATCACCACAGTAGAAACATAACCCATTGCGCTTTCGAAACTCATGACGCTGTGCCCCAGACACCACTCCATCACACTGCATGGGCTCAGCAGCTGGCTCACAAGGCAACACCACTCCACGCATACTTCTCCGCTCACGCAAACGTCTGTCAATTTGAATCGCTAATGACATAGAATCATTGAGACCAGAGGGGACAGGGAATCCCACCATAACATCCTTTACATTATCCGACAGACCCTTCCGGAAAAGGGCCGCCAAAGCGTCGTCATTCCATTTGGTCAGGACTGCCCACCTACGGAATCTCTGACAGTATAACTCAGCATCATCAAGCCCCTGATTTAATGCCAACAAAGCTTTTTCAGCTTGATCAGTGATATTAAGCTCATCGTACAATAACCCCAAAGCCTGAAAAAATACATCAACATCACTCAAAACAGGATCCCCAGGTGTCAGGGAAAAAGCCCAATCCTGAGGATCGCCGCGCAGGAGAGAGATGACAATTTGAACCTGCTGCGCTGCGTTTCCTGAGGACTTAGATTTTAAGGCAAGAAACAATTTACAATTATTTTTGAAATTCTGAAACTTAGCTCGATCCCCTGAAAACAAATCTGGCATGGGGATCCTAGGTTCCACAATAGGCAACCTAGCAAGATATGCAGCAATACTCTGAACCTCAGTGGCAAGCTGATCCACACGGCCAGACAACTGTGCAAACTCCATTGGGAGAAAAGATCCTCCCCAGCACCCAGAGATACAGAGGGAAAAAAAAAAAAAAAAAAATGCAACAAACAGAAAAATATCTCTGACAACTTTTCTTCCTTCAAAATATTTTTTTTTTCCCTTCTGTGAGTACCATACAATTTTTATGGCCGGTGATACTGTTATGTTACGGTAGCTGAGGAGTGCAGGTAAAAAGGAAATACACCAGAGCAGTTGGAATCTATGAGATTGCAGTACCCTGACTAACCACCACAACTAGAAGCAGCCGTGGAGCGTTCCTACGATGGTCCTAGACGCCTCGTCACAGCCTGAGAAACTAACTACACCTAAAGATAGAAATAGGAAAGCTATCTGCCCCGGAGCAGAACCCCAAAGATAATAGAAAGCCCCCAAACATGTAATGGCGGTTAGACAAGAGGAAACACTGACACAGAAAGAAAATAGTATGAGCAAACGCTGGGGCCCAAACTATCTAAATAGAAAAGGACAGGAAGGGTACTTACTGCAATCCAGAAAACCCTGAAAAACACCAACATACTAATTTCAAAATCACCTGAGATCACACGACCTCTACCACCTAAATTAGTTCTCTGGTGTAACAAAAAACAGCAGCCACTGAAAAAACTGCAAAAAGCAAAAGTACAAAACACAGTGGCTGGACTAAACTGAGAGGGCAAAAGCCCCGAAGGGGAACCAGAAGGCCCCACAAAAGTGCAGGACAAAATGCAAAAATATAGCAAAAACACAAAATAAGAAATTGTCTTATCTGATAGCAGGAGATGCAGACACGACACAGCAGGCTACAAGGGAAACTGGAAAGAAGGATTCAGACCAGAACAATTGATCACCGGCAACCCTGATGGGAAAATGATTCCCTTAAATAAGACCAATCAGTAACACCTGATTCCCAATCCTCACTAGTACCGCTTGTAACCACCAGAGGGAGCCTCTGCTCAGAACTCATCTCAAACCCATTCACAACAGTGATCAGCGCTACTATGCGATACAGTAATTGCCTGTAAGGCAACCAGACGAGCGCATGGGTTGTCTTCTCAGTTATCTAAACACATGCCTTTATGGGCTCACCCAGAATTCCCAGTGGGAGTGACAGGCCGCGTTTTTGAGACGTGGCATACTAAAGGTATACATACAGTATTCCATCTCATGCACCTAAAAGAGTGTAGGTGGCTGACATCCAAGGAGATTATGGAAAAATTCAATTAGCCCCCTTCTCACTTTATTGAAACTCTACAAGTGCATTATTTCTACAGAAATCGCCTGCGTAATATTATAGAAGAGGTGGTAGACAATTGATTTGACAAGATGGGAGATATATTTCTTCAACCAGACTGAAGTTTGCTCATGATTTTCCATGATTACTACGACCTGTGATGAGGTCATAGTCACGTGATCTGGTCAGCTGATGTGTACGTCACCTGATGGTGTTTTGTAGGCCTATAAAACAAGGAGCTGTTGTAGTTGTTGTGTGGAAGGAAGGAGTTTGGCTGGAGTAAGCCTGGAACATTGTTTTGTTACTGTGTGGCAGTGTGCACCAGGAAGCGAGTAACAAACCACCCGGAATGTGACCTGGCGGTCTCAGCTGACCTGCAGCCGCTTAGTTAAGCCCGTCACAAGCAAGGGTGAGTCTGTGACCAGTGGTTCTCCAAACTGGAGTGATTTATGTTCTGTTTTCATTTTGTTATATGGACTTTTTGTTGAACTCATGATTAAAATCACTGAACTTTGAAATAAAAGGCTGTGTGTTTGCCTCATTACTGCGGCCCAGCCCTGCCTACCACAGCGGTTCCCTACAATTGGTGGAGAATGCGGGCAACGCAGTGAGGTCAGGCTGTTTTTCATGCATGACAGTAAATGTCCTGGTTTTAGAAAGTGCACCAAAACCAGCTGGATAACTGTCCGAAGATGGAGAACAAAGTAAAAATGCTAGTGGAGGCCATGCGACAGCAACAGCAGGCTACACAGCAGCAACAGCAGGCTATGCAGCAGCAGCAGGCTATACAACAGCAGGCTATGTAGCGGCAGCAGGCTATAAAGCAGCAGGCTATATAGCAGCAGATATTTAATCGACAGCAACAGGAAACCAATAGTTTACTGATGCAGCACATCACAGCGCTGCAGACAGTAAGAGCTGCCCGGGGATCCCATGATGTCCGGAAAGCGGTGCGTACAGCGATCCGAAAGATGGAGCAATCAGATGACGTTGAGGTGTAGCTGGAGATGTTTGAAGGCGTGGCTAAAAGGGAGAGACTGCCCAGTGGGCCGAGATCGTGGCTCCGTTTTTAAATTCAGGACCCGCTAAAGCCTATAGGGACCTACCCCCCAGCAACAGGAGGACTATGAGAGCGTGAATGGTGAGATACTTGCACGTCTTGGGGTAAATGTTTTTTTCCTGGCCCAGCGTGTACAACAATGGAAGTTTTCCCCTTCCGAGCCAGCCCGGTCCCAGTATTATGACTTGATACACCTGATAGAAAAGTGCTTTCAGCCTGAGGTGTTGTCACCCCGCGATATGCTGGATTGTATAGTGACTGATAAATTTGGGCGAACTTTGCCCCACACCCTTCAAACATGGGTTGGACAGGCAGCCCCTACTGATGGTCTCCAAACGGTAGACCTCATTGAAAGATATGGGCCTACCAAGGAGATACAGGGAGAGACTACCCGGAAGCTACCAATTAAATTCACCAAACCTTCACCCACAGCTCGGCGAGCAGAGACTCTGAGGGCCGCCCAGGAAGGGTCGGGGAACGAAAGGTGCCCCATAATCTGTTGGCGGTGCCAAGAACCATGACATGTGAGAGCTGATTGCCCCCACCTGACTGAGCCCATGGACAACAACTTTGGCTACTATCAGTCTCACTATGCATAACACATGTGTGCAGTGGTCAGTATTACCTTTGCCTTCGGTGGAGGAGGAAAACACCTCTCCTATAGAAGTGTTAGTTGGGGAGATGGAAGATTTGCCACCGGGACCAGAATTGTAATACTTAAATGTGTCAGGTGACAATTTTGGTACGGCGCAACTCCGTGACCCTACGTTGAGTCTATTTGTTGGGGATAACATTTTGTTTTGTAACTGATCATTCCCCTGTGACTGGCAGTGTTGTAGCCCAGGGAGTAGAGTTCAGGTGGTAGAAAGATGAACATAACAGGAGACATGGAAAACGTTGGCAAACAGTTATTTAATCTGAAAATGGGCAGGCAAATTCAGGTGAGATCCATGCCTTGTTCATTTTCAGAAAAGTAAGCCGGTCTACATTCTCTGAGGATAGTCGCATGCGACGGTCTGTTAGTACACCACCTGCAGCACTAAAGACGCGCTCAGATAATACACTGGCAGCAGGGCAAGCCAGCACCTCCAATGCATATAAAAAACTGACCGGCACATCCAAACATAGATTCAGTGTGAACAGGTGCTAAACCTAGAGTCACCAACTCATATACATACAAGAAAAAAAGGTAGCACACTGTAGCGCTATAGCTTGCAAACACGAAATATGAAAAATATGAAAAATGAATTGCATCATTACCTTAGAAATATGAAAAATTGAGAAGTCTTAGCGCATAAGATGGCCAAATTATGTGAGCCTGATAGCCAAGTCAAGGCTCTTCTCGTATATCAGGTCCTAACTAATGCCTATCCTCGCTTAGAAAAGTCTGTCTGCATGGGAACATATGAATCCTCTCTTCAGACTAAAATCTACATCTCTGTGGAGGGGTGATGAACCTGTTGTAATTAAAAAGCCTGTGACCACCAGGTGGAGTGCTCAGGTAGAAGGTAAATGAATACATATCAAAAAACTGACCGGCACATCCAAACATAGATTCAGTGTGAACAGGTGCTAAACCTAGAGTCACCAACTCATATACATACAAGAAAAAAAGGTAACACACTGTAGCGCTATAGCTTGCAAACACGAAATATGAAAAATATAAAAATGAATTGCATCATTACCTTAGAAATATGAAAAATTGAGAAGTCTTAGTGCATAAGATGGCCAAATTATGTGAGCCTGATAGCCACGTCAAGGCTCTTCTCGTATATCAGGTCCTAACTAATGCCTATCCTCGCTTAGAAAAGTCTGTCTGCATGGGAACATATGAATCCTCTCTTCAGACTAAAATCTACATCTCTGTGGAGGGGTGATGAACCTGTTGTAATTAAAAAGCCTGTGACCACCAGGTGTAGTGCTCAGGTAGAAGGTAAATGAATACATATCAAAAAACTGACCGGCACATCCAAACATAGATTCAGTGTGAACAGGTGCTAAACCTAGAGTCACCAACTCATATACATACAAGAAAAAAAGGTAGCACACTGTAGCGCTATAGCTTGCAAACACGAAATGTGAAAAATATGAAAAATGAATTGCATCATTACCTTAGAAATATGAAAAATTGAGAAGTCTTAGCGCATAAGATGGCCAAATTATGTGAGCCTGATAGCCACGTCAAGGCTCTTCTCGTATATCAGGTCCTAACTAATGCCTATCCTCGCTTAGAAAAGTCTGTCTGCATGGGAACATATGAATCCTCTTTTCAGACTAAAATCTACATCTCTGTGGAGGGGTGATGAACCTGTTGTAATTAAAAAGCCTGTGACCACCAGGTGAGTGCTCAGGTAGAAGGTAAATGAATACATATCAAAAAACTGACGGCACATCCAAACATAGATTCAGTGTGAACAGGTGCTAAACTTCTAAGGTAATGATGCAATTCATTTTTCATATTTTTCATATTTCGTGTTTGCAAGCTATAGCGCTACAGTGTGCTACCTTTTTTTCATGTAAGCACCTCCAATGCATACTGGCTAAGCTCTGGCCATGTATCCAGCTTAGAGACCCAAAACTTGAAAGGGGAAGAGCCATCTGGGAGTACACTGAGAGGGAAAGACATGTAGTCTGTCACCATCTTACGTAAACGTTGCCTCATGGTGAGTGGAGTCGTCTCGGATGGTGTAGACATTGGTGGCGCTGACACAAAACTTCGCCACATTTGTAACATACTGCTCTTGCCCTGTGCAGAGGCGCTGCTTGTGCTCCCTCTTGTTGCAGAGGTGTCTCCACTGCCTCGACGCACAGAGATTCTTTGTAAAGCAGTAGCAGCAGCAGTGCTCTCGGCTGGAATGGAGAATATTATGGATTGCACCAGTCTGTCTTGGTACTCCCGCATTTTACGCTCCCGGTTCAACGGTGTGATGAGGCTTTGTAAGTTGTCCGGTAGCGAGGGTCTAGGAGGGTGTACACCCAATTATCTGATGTGGTGAGAATGTGGGCGATGCGGCGGTCGTTTCTCAGGCACTGCAGCATGAAATCAGCCATGTGCTGCAGACTCCCAACTGCCCAACAAACGCTGTCCTCTGGAAGAGGTGTCATCTCTGCCTGCTCTGCATCGCCCCACCCTCGCTCTACATACTGACTAGAGCGTTGTGTACCTCCCTCTGTAGGGATTTCTTCCTCCTCCATTGACTCCTCCTCATCCTCCTCACATAGTGAGCCCTGCCCAGCCCTTTGTGAGGAACCAAGTTGCGCTGACTGTCCAGAAGGTGAGTGAATTTGTGACTCCTCATCCTCCACCTCTTCCAAAACCTCATCCTTTAGTGCTTGCAGTGATTTTTGAAGCAGGCAGATAAGGGGGACAGTCATGCTGACTAGTGCATCATCTGCACTCGCCATCCGCGTTGAGTCATCAAACGCACGCAAAACGTGGCAGATGTCCTTCATAGAGGCCCACTCAGTAGTGGTGAAGTGTGAACGGCGCAAATTGCGAGTTGATTGCGCCTGATGCAGCTGATACTCCATTACTGCTGGCTGTTGCTCACACAACCGCTCCAACATATGTAAGGTGGAATTCCACCTGGTGGGTACGTCACATATGATGCGATGTTCAGGAAGGCGAAATCTGCTTTGCAGAGCAGCAATGCGCGATCTGGCTATGCTGGAAGTCGCAAGTGAGGTGGGAGGTAGGCGGACCTTCTGCAGCAGTTCAGCAAGATCCGAATAGTCCCTCAAAAAAACTCTGCACGACCAAGTTGAGCACATGTGCCAGACATGGTATGTGAGTGAGGTTGCCAAGGCCCAGAGCTGCCACCAGATTTCGGCCATTGTCACACACTACCAAGCCTGGCTGGAGATTCGCTGGCAAAAACCACACGTCGCTCTCCTGCTTGATGGCATTCCAGACCTCCTGCGCTGTGTGGCTTCGATTCCCCATTGAAATTAATTTCAGGACGGCCTGTTGACGTTTGGCCACGGCTGTGCTCATATCGTTCGCAACAGGTAAGCGTTCACGGGTCCATGTGGAGGTAGACCGTGACGGCTCCTGCAGCGATGATTCTGAGGAACTGGAGTAGGAGGAGGAGTCAATGTGTACAGACTGGATTCCTGCAATCCTTGGAGTTGGCAGAACACGTACAGCGCCACTCGCAAGATCTGTACCCGGCTCCACAACATTGACCCAATGGGCAGTGAGGGAAAGGTATCGTCCCTGGCCATGGGTACTGGTCCACGCATCGGTGGTCAGGTGGACCCTGCTACAGACGGCGTTTAGTAGCGCATGTTTAATGTTTCCCTCGACATGTTTTTGCAGACCAGGGACGGCTTGCCTGCTGAAATAAAATCGGCTTGGCACATTGTATTGTGGGACTGCCAATGCCATTAAGTTACGGAAACTGTCAGTCTCCACCAGCCTGAATGACAGCATTTCAAGGGACAGGAGTTTTGCAATGCCAGCATTCAGAGCCTGTGCTCGTGGATGGTTTGCCGAGTATGGCCGTCTTTTATCCCATGCCTGTGGTACCGATGGCTGTTTTGTGGCCTGGGAGTGTGAAGATGACAGGGAACTTGCTGCTGTGGGTGGAATAACACTTTGTCTCTGGACAACAGTGACCGAGGTTCTTCCATGGCGATCCTGTGAGGAAGCAGAACCAGCTGTGTGTGAGCTGGAGGTAGAGGCTCCAACACGACCTGAAGATGTAGGTGCTGCTGTAGGTTGGCCTACATCTCCAGTGTGTCTTTGTAACTCAACTACGTGCTTTGTCGCACATGTTTCCACATATTTGTGGTATTGTGGTTACTGCAATTTTTACCTCTTTTTACTTTTTGCTTACACAGCTTGCATTGAACATAGCAAATATCATCTGCAAGTCTGTCAAAAAAGGACCACGCAGTGCAAGTCCTCGGAGCGCCCATTTTGACTTTTGGAAGAGAACTGCTCCCAACAGGTGCCAAATTGGAGGCTAGAGGCAACCGAGTCTGCAGCCTACCTCTCCCTCCTGTTTGTACCATTGGGACAATCTCATCCTCAGAGCTGCTCCCACCACCTTCCTGTCCCTCACGCCATGTTGGGTCTTGGACCTCATCATCTCCACTACCCTCTTCCAACACCTGCTGCTGTTGGGTGGTCTGGCCAGCACCATGCTCAACAGAAACTGGCATCTGAGTCTCATCATCATCAGATGCGTCTGCGGTGTGCTGACCATCGGCACTGGCTCACCCGCCTCTTCTGATTCAGAGAGACACAGCTGTTGCGCATCACTGCATACTCCCTCTTCTTCACATTCCAGAATGCTGCTTGGCTGGGCCCCTGTTTGCAAGCCAACAGATTCTGAGAACAGAAGCAGAGACTCAGCTGGCTCCAGTTCAGAACTCTCTGACTGCCTGGGCAATTTGACAGGCGGTGAACAGACAGATGGTTGCTCAACAGTGTTGTGTTCCTGAGAGGAGGTGGAAGCAATTGAAGTTGATGCATTGGCTGCCATCCAACCAACAACGGCTTCAATTTGTTCTTCCCGCAGCAGGGGGGTACGCCGAGCTCCTACAAAACTGCACATAAAGGAACGCTCACGGGGAAAACTGGTGGATGCTGTGTCACTGGGGGCGGCAGCAGCCACAGAATCCCCACGTCCTCTCCCTGCTGAAACTCCACGGCCACGACCACGTGCCTTACTCCCTGACTTCTTCATCTTGGTGGATTGATAAAGAAAGTCAGAAAAGTTAAAAGGCCTAAGTGTTGTTAATCCGCAGAGACTGCAGTGAACACTGCAGACAACTGTTCACTAGCTGTGAAAGGCCCCTTTGTGTACTTCTATAGTGTTTGCAACCAATGTATTGTATACGGATGGAAGCGCGTCACACTAATAGATTTGAGTTATTTGAAATAGAATGGAGCAGCAACAATTATAGAAAAATGACAAGGATGAGGCAGTGACACACGTTCAGCAGACTATAACCAGCAGTGGTTTAAGAATAACTGGAGCGTGATCTGCACTCAGCAAAAAAAAATATATCACAGACTAGAGTGAACACTGCAGTGCACACAACTGGTCACTATCTGTGAAAGGCTCCTTTGTGGACTTCTATAGTGTTTGCAACCAATGTATTGGATACGGATGGAAGCATGTCACACTAATAGATTTGAGTTATTTGAAATAGAATGGAGCAGCAACAATTATAGAAAAATGACAAGGATGAGGCAGTGACACACGTTCAGCAGACTATAACCAGCAGTGGTTTAAGAACTAACTGGAGCGTGATCTGCACTCAGCGAAAAAAAAATATATCACAGATTAGAGTGAACACTGCAGTGCACACAACTGGTCACTATCTGTGAAAGGCTCCTTTGTGGACTTCTATAATGTTTGCAACCAATGTATTGGATACGGATGGAAGCGCGTCACACTAATAGATTGGAGTTATTTTAAATAGAATGGAGCAGCAACAATTATAGAAAAATGACAAGGATGAGGCAGTGACACACGTTCAGCAGACTATAACCAGCAGTGGTTTAAGAACTAACTGGAGCGTGATCTGCACTCAGCAAAAAAAAAATATATCACAGACTAGAGTGAACACTGCAGTGCACACAACTGGTCACTATCTGTGAAAGGCTGCTTTGTGGACTTCTATAGTGTTTGCAACCAATGTATTGGATACGGATGGAAGCGCGTCACACTAATAGATTGGAGTTATTTTAAATAGAATGGAGCAGCAACAATTATAGAAAAATGACAAGGATGAGGCAGTGACACACGTTCAGCAGACTATAACCAGCAGTGGTTTAAGAACTAACTGGAGCGTGATCTGCACTCACCAAAAAAAAAATATATCACAGACTAGAGTGAACACTGCAGTGCACACAACTGGTCACTATCTTTGAAAGGCTCCTTTGTGGACTTCTATAGTGTTTGCAACCAATGTATTGGATACGGATGGAAGCACGTCACACTATAATTTCAATTGAATGGAGCTGCGAGAATTACACTAAAGAAAAAAAAAAAAGAGTCTGCGAGTGACACGTGCAGATGCCTACAAACAGCGTTGGATGCAGAGCAAACTGCAGCGCGTCACCTGCACTCACACACAGACCTTGCAGAGCTGTGAAAACAACACTGCAAGGCTAAAGGAAGCTTTACACAGCGGTTGTTAAACTAGCCTGCCTAAAGCACAGTACACAAAATCGCAATCTCTAACTGTCCCTCAGAGTCAGCACAGCAGCGTTCTGTCCCTAACTGAATTCACAGCACAGTGACGCTAAAATGGCGGCGGCGCCTTTTATAGTGCATTCTGACATCATTTCAGCATCCAATCACAGCCATGCCATTAGTTAACATGACCGCAGCAGTACAGGATGTGCCCACACTTCTTAGGATTCCTCATTGGCTGACTAAAATCACATTGCCTCTCAAAGAATTATGGGAACTTCCGATTCCGGTATACGATATATGGAAAATATCGGAACTAAGTATCTAAAGTCCGATACAGCGAATATCGGCCGATACCCGATACTTGCGTATCGGAATGCTCAACTCTAAATCCCAGTCATTTGAAAATATCAAGATATCGTCCAAATAAACGATCAGAAATTTATCCACAAAATCCCGGAAAATATCGTTCATGAAAGATTGGAAGACGGAAGGGGCATCAGTGAGCCCAAAAGGCATCACTAGGTACTCAAAATGCCCCTCAGGGGTATTAAACGCCGTCTTCCATTCATCACCCTGCTTGATGCAAATTAGATTATACGCCCCCCTGAGGTCAAGCTTGGTAAACCAACTAGCACCTTTCACTCTGGAAAATAAGTCAGAAATCAGGGGTAAAGGATATTGATATTTAACAGTGATCTTATTAAGGAGACGATAGTCAATACATGGCCTCAATGAACCATCCTTTTTGGCCACAAAGAAGCCGGCGCCCAAGGGTGAAGAGGATGGTCTGATATGACCCTTCTCCAAAGACTCTTTGATATAAGGTCGCATAGCATCATGCTCGGGTACCGACAAATTGAAGAGCCGACCCTTGGGAAATTTACAACCGGGTACTAACTCAATCGCGCAATCATAACTCCTATGAAGAGGTAAGGCTGCAGACTTACTCTCACTAAACACATCAGAAAAATCAGCCAAATAGTCAGGGACATCCTGAGACTGGGGAGAGGTAGAAAAAACAGTAGTGTCACTACGAACACATTGACAACCCCAACTGACCACAGAAACAGACTTCCAATCCAAAACAGGATTATGGGTCTGCAACCAAGAAAAACCAAGTACAATAATGTCATGTAAATTATGTAACACCAAAAATTTACAATTCTCTTGGTGGTCCGGGTCTTCCCGCATTATCACCTGGGTCGAAAACTAGGGTTTATTCTCCGCCAAAGGGGTAGAATCAATACCCAGTAAAGGAATAGACCTCCGCAGGGGTACCATGGGAAAACCACAACGTTTGGCAAAATCAAAATCCATCAGGTTTAGAGCTGCTCCTGAATCAACGAAAGCCTGAGCAGAAAATGTGGACATGAAGCAAATCAAGGTAACAGTCAAAAGAAATTTAGTCTGAACATTACCCAAAACAAATGAGCGCGCAAAACGTCTTCCCCATTTAGGGCAGACGGAAATAGTATGAAAAGCGTCTCCATAATAGAAGCACAACTTATTACGCTTTCGAAACTCTCGACGCTGAGCCCCAGAAACAACTCCATCACACTGCATGGGCTCAGAGGTTTGCTCGCAAGGCATCACCACCTCATGTATATTTCTATGCTCTCGTAAACGTCTGTTAATTTGAATAGCTAATGACATAGAGTCATTGAGACCAGAGGGGACAGGAAATCCCACCATAACGTCCTTTACGGTCTCTGCCAGACCGTTCTGAAAAAGAGCTGCCAGAGCATAATCGTTCCATTTAGTAAGGACTGCCCACTTTTGGAATTTCTGACAATATAGCTCTGCGGCTTCCTGACCCTGGTTTAATGCCAACAAGGTTTTCTCAGCTTGATCAGTAACATTAGGTTCATCATACAACAACCCCAGAGCTTGAAAAAACACATCAACATTAGTCAAAACAGGATCTCCAGGTGTCAGGGAAAAGGCCCAATCCTGAGGGTCGCTGCGCAACAGGGAGATGACAATTTGGACCTGCTGCACTGCGTTCCCCGAGGAGTTAGGCTTCAAGGCAAAAAACAACTTACAATTATTTTTAAAGTTCAAAAATTTAGACCGATCCCCAAAAAATAAATCCGGAATAGGGATCTTAGGTTCTACAGCATTCAACCGAGTGAGATAGGTAGCAATACTCCGAACTTCAGCAGCAAGCTGCTCAACACGATCGGACAGATGCTTAATTTCCATTGCAGAAAAACTCCTCCTGCTGCCAACAGAGATAAAGAGGAAAAAATACACACCAAAAGAAAAAATTCTGACTACTTTTTTTTTATTTTTTCCTTCTTTTGAGTACCATAGAATTAACAGTCAGGCCGGAGATTCTGTTATGATTTGGTAGCCGAGGAGGACAGGAACAAAAACAGCCAAGGCAGCTGAACACCAGAAAGGTTGGGAACTGAAAGGTTGCAGACCCCTAAACGAACCGCACAACTAAAAGCAGCAGTGGGACGTACCTACAGTGACCTAGACGCCTTGACACAGCCGGAGAGTTTAGCTACACCTAAAGATAGAAAGAGGAAAGCTAACTGCCCCGGAGTAGAGCCCCAAAAGAAAAGGTAGCCCCCACACATATAATGGCGGTTAGACAAGATGAAATACAAACGCAGGTAGAAAATAGAGTAAGCAAACGCTGGGGCCAAAAGCTATCTAGACAGGACCAGATAGGAAAGAATACTGTCTGCAACCCAGCAAAACCCTGGGAAAAATTCCAACACTTCTGATTCCAAAAATGCTGAGACCACATGATCTGGCACCCACTTAAGCAGATCTCTGGTGTGAACACGCCGTTACCCAGCAGCACTGAAACAACAGGAACAGAGCAAATGAACAGAAACAAATGAGAACCAGAGACCAGCACAGGCCCCAGTAGGGGACTCGGCTGACCTCACAAAGCAGAGCAGCAAAAAACAAAGAAAATCTAACCACAGAAAAAAAAGCAGAAAGTAAATTATCTGAATGTTCGCAGGAGACAGCAGAAACCAGCTGACTTCCAAACTAGACCAGGTAGAGGAAACTAATCACCGGCAAGGATAATGGGAGGACAGCTCACTTATATCAGCCCAGTCCGTCTCCCCTGATTGCCAATCTTCGCTTCCAGGTGATAAAGCCTTGTCACTCAATACAGCTTCAATACCATCAGCAACCACAAGAGGGAGCCTCAGCTCAGAAGTCATTTCCAACATGTTCACAACACCGTACCCACTCATCACGTGGCTGTCCCATTTAATTTTCCTGGGGCACTGCTTGTACCTGTTCCTGTGTAGCTGTCAACATCCTGGCAGACTCTCTGAACTTGGGAACTTCCTCAGCCTCTAGTTCTTCATCTCGGTTGGAGCCAGGCTTCTCATGTGTCATCCACATGGGTGTTTTCATCCCCCTTCTGTAGGCAATTTTATAATGGTAGTTAGCCATTCGAGCCACTCAGCGCTGCTCCAGGGCCCCCAACTTTGCATTCTCCAAGTGAGCCAGAGGGTTGTTGTCGGTGCGCACCAGGACTTCAGATCCATACAAGTATTCCTCGAACTTCTCTGTCATGGTCCACACTAATGCTAGCATCTCCAACTACAATGAACTGTAATTGTCTGGATTCCGTTTGGAGTCGTGGAGGGAACAACTGGCGTAAGCAATCACCCGCTCTTTTCCATCTTGAATCTGTGATAGTACAGCTCCGAGTCCATGCAGGCTCCCATCAGTATGGAGAATGAAGGGTTGGGAGAAGTCGGCGTAGGCTAAGACTGGCACTTCTGTCAAAGCCACTTTCAAGGCTTGGAATGCTTTCTCCTGATGCTATCCCCAGTGGATTGTCCTATTTTTGGCTCCAGATGGCACCCCTTTCAGCAACTTTAAGAACAGATTCACGATGCAGGTGAAGTCTTTCACGAACCGCCGATAGTATCCGGTTAATCCCAAAAAGGCCAGTACATCCTTCACGATCTTAGGAATGGGCCAATCCTGTACTGCTGCAATCTTCTCACGGGACGGTCTTATGCCTTCAGCAGAGACCATGTGTCCTAAGTACTCGATTTGGTTACGAAAAAGATGACACTTGGGAGGTTTTACTTTCAAACCATGTTTCTGGAGCAGACTCAATACTTGCTCTAGCCATTGCAGATGTTCTTCGAACTTGACGGCATACACTATATCATTGAGGTAGAAGAGAGTGGCTTCAAAGTTTAGATCACCCAAACACCTCTCCATAAGACGCTGAAAAGTACCAGGAGTAGAGTTGAGCGATACTTTCCGATATCCAAAAGTATCGGAATCGGAATGGTATCGCCGATACCATTAAAATATCGGCAATACCCGATACCGATACCGGAAATCCAATGTAAGTCTATGGGAACAAAATATCGTAACTAAAAAAACCCCATTCTTTCCTTGTAAACACTAAATATACACACATAGAATACATATATATATATATATATATATATATACATGTCATTGTGACATGTATATATATATATACATATATTTATAGTTTATACACTTCTACATAGTAAAATAGCCTCTGATTCAATTGCCGGGTAAAGCCGGCTTTTGTGAAAAGACAGAAGCACCCGACATGAAATGACACTTGGTTTACATAGAGTTAACCATGTCTTTTCATGTAGTTTGATATCTGATTTGCACAAACAATTACATGAGTGGCTGTGTGCAAAATTTCATACCTGTAGGGGTTAATTAAAGGTGTAAATTCGTTGTAAAAAAAACGGACTTTTTTGCTACGAATTTACACCTTTAATTAACCCCTACAGGTGTGAAATTTTGCACACAGCCACTCATGTAATTGTTTGTGCAAATCAGATATCAAACTACATGAAAAGACATGGTTAACTCTATGTAAACCAAGTGTCATTTCATGTAGGGTTCTGCATTTTCACAAAAGCTGGCAATTGAATTAGCGGCTATTATACTATGTAGAAGTGTATGAACTATAAAATATATATATATATATATGTGTCACAATTTCAATGACATGTATATATATATATGAGGTGTAAAATTGCTGAAAAAAATCCGTGGGCTCCCGCCCTATTTTCGCAACCAGACAGACAAAGCCAGTGAGTGGGGGCAGATAATAATAGCCCAGAGAGGGACCATTATTTTTGGCCCCCCCTGGCTACTAACATCTGCCCCCAGACACCCCAGAAAAGACAAATCTATAATTAGATTTGCCCTTTCTGGCACTTTGCCCGTCTATTCCCATTGCCCTGTAGCGGTGGCGAATGGGTTAATATGGGGTTAAAGCCACCTTGCTATTGAAAGGTGACCTTAAGCCAGGTTAATAATTGAGAGCTGTCAATTAGACAACTATCAATTATTAATCCTATTGCATGAAATTAAAATAAAACACACACTTTAATTAAAAATCATTTTAATGAAATAAAGACACATGTTTTTGACCATCTTTTATTTTACTGCAAAAATTTCCTGTAATAAAAATAAAATAAAAAAGCAAAATTATTCTTACCTATCCCATGCACAGTCAGGTCCCACGGTGTAATCCTTCAGAAAGGGTTAATGTTTACTGCAGGGACCGCAGCTAATGCTGCAGCCTCACAGTAAACCCCCAAATGAATGAGTTCCTCTCCTGGCTGACAGGAGAGTAAAGGCTGGGTCTCACATAACGATACACCAGCGATCCCGACAACGATATGCACTTGTCAGGATCGCTGGTGTATCGCTACATGATCGCTGCTGAGCTGCCAAACAGGCAGCTCAGGCAGCGATCTGGGACAGCGACACTGCGGGTAACATCGCTTAAGGGCCCGTCTCACATAGCGATATCGCTACCGAGATCGCTGCTGAGTCACTAGTTTTGTGACGCAGCAGCGAGCTCACCAGCGATATCGCTGTGTCTGACATTCAGCGACGATCAGCCCCCCTGCCGGGTATCGCTGATCGTCGCTGAAATGTCAGGACCTTTTTTTGATTGCTGGTTTCCCGCTGACAGGCACGCATCGCTGCGTGTGACAGGCGGGAGACAGCGATCCGCTGGTAACCAAAATACACAGCGGGTTTCCAGGTGCGGGGCTGTGCCTAGAAACCCGCTGTGTACCTTGGATACCAGCGCCCTGATGCAGGGGAGCTGGTATCCAAGGTACACAGCGGGTTTCCAGGCACCGCGCAGCGCTTGGAAACCCGCTGTGTACCTTGGATACCAGCTCCCTGCATCAGGGCGCTGGTATCCAAGGTACACTGCGGGTAACTAAGCGATGTTACCCGCAGTGTCGCTGTCCCAGATCGCTGCCTGAGCTGCCTGTTTGGCAGCTCAGCAGCGATCAGGTAGCGAAACACCAGCGATACTGACAAGTGCATATCGTTGTCGGGATCGCTGGTGTATCGTTATGTGAGACCCAGCCTTTAGTTACCCGCAGTGTACGTTGGATACCAGCGCCCTGATGCAAGGAGCTGGTAACCAAGGTACACAGCGGGTTTCCAAGCGCTGCGCGGTGCCTGGAAACCCGCTGTGTACCTTTGGATACCAGCTCCCTGCATCAGGGTGCTGGTATCCAAGGTACACAGCGGGTTTCTAGGCACAGCCCCGCGCCTGGAAACCCGCTGTGTACCTTGGTTACCAGCGGATCGCTGGTCTCCCGCCTGTCACACGCAGCGATGCGTGCCTGTCAGCGGGAAACCAGCAATCAAAAAAAGGTCCTGACATTTCAGCGACGATCAGCGATACCCGGCAGGGGGGCTGATCGTCGCTGAATGTCACACACAGCGATATCGCTGGTGAGCTCGCTGCTGCGTCACAAAACTAGAGACTCAGCAGCGATCTCGGTAGCGATATCGCTATGTGAGACGGGCCCTTAAGTGGAAAGCTTAATTGATTGCTTTCCACTTTCACTTCAGGTCAGCCAGGGACACAATCAGTGACGTCAGAGGGAATTGATTAACAAAAATAGGGGTTCCCTTCGAAAAAAAAATGGCGTGGGGTCCCCCCTATTTTTGTTAACCAGCCAGATGAAGCAGACCGCTGAGGCCTGGATTTTCAGGCTGTTAAGGAGCCAAGATCCATGGACCTTGCCAGCCTGATAATACCAGGCCAAAGCAGTCTGCATATCTTGGCTGATTAACAAAAATAGGGGATCCCCTCGAAAAAAATTGGCGTGGGGTCCCCCTATTTTTGTTAACCAGCCAGATGAAGCAGACCGCTGAGGCCTGGATTTTCAGGCTGTTAAGGAGCCAAGATCCATGGACCTTGCAAGCCTGATAATACCAGGCCACAGCAGTCTGCATATCTTGGCTGATTAGCAAAAATAGGGGATCCCCTCGAAAAAAATTGGCGTGGGGTCCCCCCTATTTTCGTTAACCAGCTAGATGAAGCAGACCGCTGAGGCCTGGTTTTTCAGGCTGGTAAGGATCCAATATCCATGGACCTTGCAAGCCTGATAATACCAGGCCACAGCAGTCTGCTTAGCTTGGCTAGTTAACAAAAATAGGGGATCCCCTCGAAAAAAAAAACGGCGTGGGGATCCCCCTATTTTTGTTAACCAGCCAAGTAAAATGCAGACTGCTGCGGCCTGGCATTAAAAGACTGTCAAGGCCCATGATTTTGGCCCTCAACAGCCTGATAATACCAGGCTACAGCAGCCCCACATTTGGCGCATCAAAAGATGTGCCAATTGTGGCACTTTACCTGGCTCTTCCCACTTGCCCTGTAGCGGTGCAAGCGGGGTAATAAGGGGTTAATGTCACCGTTGATTGCACGGTGACAATAAGCCCGGTTAATAATGGAGAGGCGTCAATAAGACACCGATCCATTATTAATCCCAAAGTTTTTAAATGTTTAAAAAAAAGACACAGCCAGAAAAAAGTATTTTAATGAAATAAAAGAGACAACACAGTTTTCATTTCTTTTATTACACTCTCATTCCTGCGACGCCATCGATCTCCTGTAAAAAAGAAAAAAAACAAACCAACAGTATACCACCTGTCCGACGCAGTCCATAGTAACGATTGTCCCACGACGATCCAGCTCTGCTACATTGGAATGCCAGGCAGAGCCTGACATCCCGGCGCAGCACAGCTGATTACCTGCTTCTCCGGCGGTGACGTCATTGGACTGCTTTACGGCCGCGATTACCCAGCAGTCACTGCAGTTATGCGAGAAACTGCATGTGACCGCCAGGGAGAAGAGGATGGCGGCCATCAAGCAGTCCGGGATGTGACCGCCGGAGATCTTCTGCCGGGTAAGTGCCGCTGACTCCTGACAGACCCGACCAACGGACACTGACAGTGACAGTGACATTCCGATTCCGGTATCCGATATGACAAAAATATCGGTACTCGGAATCGGAATTCCGATACAGCCAATATCGGCCGATACCCGATATTTGCAGTATCGGAATGCTCAACCCTAACCAGGAGCATTACCAAGACCGAATGGCATCCGGTTGAACTTGAACAAGCCCATGGGTAGTATGAAGGCCATTTTTGCTCGGTCGAGTTCGGACATCAGCACTTGCCAGTAGACACTGGCCAGGTCTAGTTTGGAAAAGTATCTTGCGCTCCCCAGTGCGGACAGGGACTCATCGATACGAGGTAGTGGGCATGAATCTCGTACAGTGCAAGCATTTAGTGTGTGGTAGTCCACGCGGAAACACAGAGTGCCGTCCTTCTTCCGTACTAGCACGATGGGAGCCGCCCACGGACTTTGACTCTCTTGAATGACACCATTCTGTAGCATCTGTATTAGCATTTCTTTCACATCCTGGTACATTTGTGGAGGAATTTGACGGTAGCGTTCTCTGATGGATGCAGCATTACCGGTTGGAATCTCATGTGTGATTGCAGTAGTGTAGCCAAAATCGTCTTCATGACGTGCGAATGCTTCCTAGTAACGTCCGAGTAAGGCTTCAACTTGTTGTATTTGTTGCGGTGTGAGCTCCGTTAAGTTGGCCTGCATTTGTTCCAAGATACGACGCGCTTTCTGCTGGTGTTCAAGTTTTGGCGCTGAGGATGTCTCTACAGTTACAGTCCAGGGGTCTTCTTTTTTCGCCGTCAACTGAACAGCCTGGGTGGTGTCAGCTCCTCCGGCATGCCTACAATTTGTGCTACTTCGCTTCTGGAGGGGAGTGTCAGATTGTCCTCTCTCAAATTCACGCATCTCACAGGTACCATTCCATCATGTACGGTAGCCAGTGTTCGGGCAACTAGCAGCCCTGGGGGTAAGTGTTCTATGACAGCTGGTTCTATTTGTATTTCAACCTCCTCCAGAGGAGTGCAAGCCCGGACAGGTAAAGAGAGTACAGATTGCCCCGGTGGTATTACAAGCTGGTCTGCTGCTGGAATAATCACTTTTCCAAGCACCTTTCCATCACAGGAGGCTTCTTGCACTTTAGCTGTCTAGATCAGCGGTTGAAACACTTTTCTTTGAGGCATTTGCGGGCTCCTTTGCTTCAAGATCACGTCTGGGGACTCACATTGAGAAGACTACCGAACTCCCGGAGCACATTCATCCCCAGAGTGACAGCATGTCCATGTTCTGTGTCTCCTGCAATTAACACCGCACCTTTGTGGCCCAGATCTTTATCACAGACCTTGATTTGCATCCATGCCACCCCTGCGACCGAGATGGGTAACTGATTGGCGGCTGTCAACTTTATCCCCGGCACACTCGGCCTCATTGCTTCAGGGAAGTGTCTTCTAAAGTATGTCTCAGGCATTGTAGTCACTTGTGAGCCGGTATCTACCAAGCAGCGGACGGCCCAACCATCCATTTTGGCCCAGACTAGAGGACACACAGAAACTAAATTGGTGGGACTTCTGATTCTCCTTGCTGGCTGATCTGGCTCCGGGCGGCGTCCCCAGCCTCAGAGCCTCTTAGTTTAACAGGCGACGCTGAAGAGGCCGTCCTCGGTGTGGACAACCCCGGGACACATGTCCTAGTTCTCTGCAGATATAGAATGTAGGAAGTTCCTCCCGACGAAATGTTATCCCGCCCCGTCGCGGTTCTGGGATAGTTCTGCCCCCGGGTGAACTTAATGAGGTCACCTTCTTTTTGGTTTCCGTCAGGTCTTCCTGCATAACTTGATTCTCCTTCCGCAAATCTTCTACCCATCCTGGTTTGGTGATAAGATTCACAGACACCTCTCCACTCCGGACCTTCGCCGCCGGAACTGGCACCCCCTGCTCTTGCTCGCTCAGTCCATTCACTAACTGATCCCATAACACTGTCAGTCACCCCTTGCCCATGCTTTCTTTTCTGAATATGGTAGTATGGATCTCCTGTAGCACATTCATGTACTGAGTCATGGTCTCCCCCTCTCTTTGAACCTGGTTAAACATCCACATGCGCAATTCCCCTACGTCCGTGGGGTCCCCATGCATCTCCTCCAGTATGCTCAATACTTTGTCAAATGTATCCCGCTGTCAGGGGGGCCGTAGCATAACTGAGTTTCTCGACTCTCCATCCAAAGCTATCATGGCCACCTTCGCCTTTAGGGCAGGGACCATGGGGTGCATTCTCATCATTCCCCTAATCCGCTCTGTCCAGCTCCACAGCATAGTATTATTCCCATTAAATTTCGTAGGTATTTTAACATGGCCCCCAGGGAAATATTGGACCTTCCCAGCCTCTTAGTCTGCCACCTGGTGGACTGCATCCTGCCGACTACGCCAAGTGCAAGTGAGCAGGTTGCAAGATGCAGGAATGGTAGGATGCAGAGAAAGGTTAATGTGGGGTTTATTAAACATAGGATACTCCACGCAGGGAGAGAGTGGGGTGAATAGAAGTTTGAGGGGAGAATTGCAAATTGGCACGGAAAGGTTGCAAACAAAGTTCAGTATCATTAAACTTATCAGTCCGTAGATGAGAGGGATCTGGATCCTGGATTCAAGCATTGGCACCAAGGCCTTGGCGCGTGACGGGTCCGGCGTCATCATTTAGGAGATGGCGTCCGGGGTCCTGGCAATGACGGTGGATCCTCGCCGTCCTGATGGGGGTCCTAGGTCCAGAAGGTGAAGTGACGGAATGGTTAGAATCTTTAACACTGCCCGAGTCTAGCGTTAGTCGGCAGTTGCACACGGGTGTATTAGGATACAGTTCACAGAGGGTCTACCGGCTACCATGTCTCGGCACGCGCGCGCTTATGCCCTAACAGAAGCCTTTCTCACTCACAGTCACCGATGTCAGCGGTCACTTTGTTGGTCTCTATCGGCAGTCACTGCTTGAAAATCTGAGGCCCCTCCGACTTGGGCCTGCTCCGTCCCGATGCTCAGAGGTCGGAGCGCTGACACTGTCCTCCTGTGTGCTGAGTGTTCCTTCCAAGACTGCCTTGTTTCCTGCGCGCTGTGGCTTTTTTAGCTTAGCCATGCCCCCTTTCCCCGAGTGCAAAGGTCGGTCCGGGGTTTTAAGCTTTCCCCATGCAACATGGGTGAAAGCCCCGACAGTTCCGGATCCAAAACGGAAAAGGTACGCCTGGTCCTTCTCCTTACAAAGACACCAGTCTCATGTGAATAGTATTGTGCATCTTATATATATTGTGTCATGTGAAATTTGTTGCACTGTGGTGTTTTCCTCTGTAATGTATAGAGTGTGATAAGTATTATTAGTGTAATATGCATACTGTGTAGCAGCGTTATAGGGAATGTATAATGTAAGATAAGTAATGTAGTGCATAGTGTGAGGAAGTTCTGCACAGCAACAGACAGTAGAGTCAGAAGTATTTAAGTTTTGGGACTAGCCCAAAGGGGAGGGCTTAGTTATAGAGGCGGAACTGTGCTTCCTGGAAAGAGTAAGATAGACTTTGAAGAGTAACAAGTGTACAGTGCTGCCAAGGGGTGATCCACAGCTAGAAGAGATTGGATTGAGGAATAGCAAGATCCTAAATAGAGTTACTGATGAGACTGAGAGACCTTCCAGAAGCCTTGATAGGAAAAGAATAGTGCCTCGCCTGCGGCATTACCGCCACGTGCCATGCTGTGATTACACATAACATTGTAAAAGGATTTGTCTGAGCTGAACATAAATTTCTACAGGTACATTATGTAACTGCAGATTGCCAAATCCTGACATTGTGTGAAGTGCCCATTATCAGTATTCCCCTGTTTTGCCAGACTGAGCCGTCATCACATGACTGCAAGTATACAATTTGCATTTTTGCGGTCTTGAGACAACTAGATACTGTTCCTGCTACTCTCAATGTTTTCTTGAGAGAAGCAGATGAAAAGCTAGTTGGGATATGACAGCAAGTATAGAAATTTGCAGAAATTTATGTTCAGCCCAGACTGTATCACAAAGCCATGTACTATATTGAACTAGTGAAAATCACAACTAAAGATTATTATGAACAAGTGTTCCTAGAAATGCTCGTTTCACAATAATCTTGCAGTCTAAACAGGATGATGTTCACCTAATGAACAAGCAAAAAGCTCATTTGCTGGATGAAATTATTTATATGCTGCAAAAAAGATCAATGTTCTCGGCAGCACATCCTGTGACAGCATCAAACTCAGATGCCAGGTGGGCCTGTGTAGACAGGCCATTACACAGCAAACAAGCAGCTGATCAGCGGTCTTTCAGTGCCCCACATCATTCCATGTAAATGAACCCTATAATTGTTTTTTTATATATTTATATTATTATTATTAAGCACATTTGCATGTATTGGTTTTCTAATCATTAAAGAGAAGAGATGACTGAAACATTGAAGAATGAAGATTCCAAGTCTCCTACTTTCTCAATTTGCAATCCATAAATTTAAATAAACTACATATGAAGTACAACAATATACTCAGTAAAGTACCTGTAACAGGTAAGGGACCCAAACAGGCCTACATTAAAAGACTACTACTATTAAAGAAACCTTGACAGTTGGGGGCCCTGTTAGAAATTTTGCATTGGGGCCAACGAGCTTCAAGTGACGCCACTGAATGTACTGCATCTATTATTGGTAAACTGATCTCAAATTTTCACGTTTTTATCTCTGAATTGTTTTCATCCATAACCTCAGGGTTGTGTCATAGTTTTCTCATGCTGCCACCTTATAACAACCACTGCAGTTAATTTTCCTTTGGATTTCACTTTCTTTTCTAACCTAAACACTACCCTTTTAACCCAAATAACATTGTAAAAAGTTAATCTATCAGCTTCCTATCTATTGAGGTTAAATTAATGGAAGGGTGGAAGTAAAAGCTTGTGTATCATGGATCCCTGTGCAGCCAGCAGCTGGTAGCAGTAACAGGCTGAAAACCTCTGGCTGCGCAGCACATACAGAGTAATATTAGGCAGTTGAGGAGGAACGCGTACAGAGTCTAATGGAGGCTCCCATCTGTTTGTATTAGTTCCGGGTCAGTTCTTGTAGCGGTATCAAAAGATGAGTGAGATTGCATCTGACGTCTGTGCAGGACGTTTGTTTTATTTCTGGAAGTGTGTTTTTTTATAAATTATATATATATACGATGTGAGAAGGTATTGAATGTGGTACCCTGGAGCAGGATGAATGTGAGCATTAAGTAAGGAGTTAGAAAGTCTGAGAGCTTTGGGATTAAGGGAGTAATTTAAGAAAGGTAACTGAATTTAAAATTAACTGTAAAAGCAGGGTAGTTTCAATCTACCAAGTTTATTTGAATCTTTTTGCGCATATATATATATATATATATATATATATATAGTGTATCTTCACCGATCCCTGTCGACTGTGAGCCCTCGTGGGCAGGGTCCTCTCTGTTCTGTACTTGTGTGTCCCTTGTCTCGCACATGTTTATTGTACTTGTCTATATTTCCCCTTTTCACATGTAAAGCGCCATGGAATAAATGGCGCTATATAAATGTGTTTAATAATAATAATAATTCATACTACTCTGGTCTGATGACCAGTTTTATTCTCTTTTTCAGAGGAACAAGGGCAATGTCCGCTTTTGCACTATCAATTGTCTGAACGGATTTGGGCACCTTTGCCGCTTACTATCAACCTGGACAGTGGACCAGGGTGGTTCAAATCTCTTTGCTGGTCAGATGTAGTGACCCAAACCTACAATCCAGTATAGCACTAAGTGAGGCTAATCCCTACCGCAGAAGAGCAGCATACTCTGTCTAGGTGTTGATTCATGGGGTTGCACCTGCCATTCATAAAAGGATGACCTGGTATCACTGGGGATTTCTGTAATTACCAGGCCAATTCGTGTTTTCAGTATCTTAAGAGCGGATCAGACAAAATTTGAATTTGTGGATTATCCCAGGAAATTTAATGTCCGGAATTTAATGTCCCTTATTATGTTCTGAGGTCTCTCCAAATCCCAGAGCAAAATTAACGTAGGATGTAGCAAATGTAAAAAAATACTTGTAACTTACTCTAGCGCTCACCTCTCTAATCCTTCCACTCCTCACCGTCACTAGTCTGGTCCTCTTCACATCTTTGTATCCACTCAAAAATGATTTGAAGGGGTGTATTTTAACATATTAATACATTCTTTTTATTACCCTGTTACTGGAATTGATTAATTTGCCCCAGTTGCAGGAGAAATTCAACCTCTTGACTGCATAGCAGAGGTGACTGCATCTCCTAGAACCCTGAAGCTCATGCTCTGTCCTTACACCCAACAATTATATGACTGCTGGGTCCGAAGAAGGAAGTACTGTAAGTGCTTCCTATACTGAATGTATACACTCCTACACTGCATACACACTTCCTCTAGTCATAAAAATATCCAAAAACATATCATAATTTATAGGGTTAAAAAAATGTGGAAATCAGTCTTCCCATCATTAACAAATTAGTAGCTGGGTGAGTTATTAGCGTATACAGCCTAGAAAAGGATACAGTGTATCCAGAAACACCACTCAAAGAGGTATATACATAAAGATAATATAAATTTTATTACAAAATAGTACACTTTAAAAAAACATGAATCAAAAAGGAAAAATTATACGTACATGTAGAAGGGATCAAAGGAGGAAATGAATCAAGTATGAAAAGGTGGTAAAGTGGAGTGAATTCAAACTGCAGGTATTAATAGCATGAGTAGATATAAACCCTACATACCAGAGATGCCAAGGTGGTAAACAAATGCATAGATATATATTGTTAAATAATGTTTAGTCAATCCACAGGTGGAGGGGTGAAATGTAGAGCTTACCCATGATACAGTTAATCGACCATCCACAATGCCGCAGATGCCCCATGTGCGTTTCGCTGATGTGCTTTCTCAAGTCACAGTACATGTTCTCTCTTAGTCTGAGTCTCCAATTGTCCATTTATCATATCGGGCCCAACTAGTCGTAATATGATGCTAAACTTGATGAAACTATGACATTACTTCTGACAACATGTAGGCACTAATTCCTTTGCCTACAGTCTCTCAGACTCACAAGCCTCTGTTAGTCTCTGTAGATATTCTGTCTCAAAGACCTGTAATTCACTTATTCTTGCAGATCTCAGGTGGCCAGATAAAAAGTCACTCACCAGGTTGTTTCTCACTACTCACATGCCCTTTGTTGGCTGACCATGCCAAGACCACAGCAGATCTCACTGTTCTTTATGCAATCATTGCATATACTCTCCCTAGTAGTGGCAAACACTCAGACTTATTTGGTTGCATGTCAAAACGACATAAAGATGCTGTAGTGCAGCACTTTGAGGATCACAATGTTCACTGTCAATTCATAAGAGATCAGAAATGGCTCCCTCTGACATCTCTTCCTGCAGAATATGCAAATTACCTCTTCAGAGAGAAGGAGGACTAGAACTCTAGTGCCACCTATTGTAAGAAGTAATCCTAAAAGTCAATATCAACCCTTTAATGAGTTTTGCCATATGACTTAAGGGTATGCCACACTGAACAATATCGCTAACGGGATCGCTAAAAAACGTCACTATTTAGCGATCCCGTTAGCGATGTTGTTCAGTGCGGCAGCTTCCAGCGACGAGCTTCCTGCTGTGATCTCGCTCGTCGCTGGAATCGTTCCGGACCCTATTTTCTCGTCGGCGCTCCGCTGGGTAAGTATATATCGCTAGTGTGGCACCTTTTCTTAGCGATTTAGCGGTACTTTTGTACGCTAAAGTCGTTAAGAAGATCGCTAACGGCGATAGCGTCGTTAACTATATCGCTAATGTGGCCGCACTTAGCGATATAGAAACAATCCCGCTAGCGATCGCATTAGTATGCGTCGTTATCGTGATCGCTAGCGGGATTGTTTAGTGTGGCAGTACCTTTAGGCAGCATAGTAATCCCCCATAGGCAGCATAGTAATCCCCAATAGGCAGCATAGTAGTCCCCAATAGGCAGCATAGTAATCCCCAATAGGCAGCATAGTAATCCCCAATAGGCAGCATAGTAGTCCCCAATAGGCAGCATAATCGTCCCCCACAGGCAGCATAATCCCTCATAGGCAGCATAGTAGTCCCCAATAGGTAGCATAATCCCCAATAGGCAGCATAATCCCCCAATAGGCAGCATAATCCCCAATAGGCAGCATAGTAGTCCCCAATGGGCAGCATATAATCCCCAATAGGCAGCATAGTAATCCCCCATAGGCAGCATAATCCCCCATAGGCAGCATAATCCCCCATAGGCAGCATAGTAGTCCTCAATAGGCAGCATAGTAGTCCCCAATAGGCAGCATAATCATCCCCATAGGCAACATAATGCCCCATAGGCAGCATAGTAGTCCCCAATAGGCAGCGCAATACCCAACAGGCAGCATAATCCCCCATAGGCAGCATAATCCCCAATAGGCAGTATAATCCCCATAGGCAGCATAATAATACCCAACAGGTAGCATAATCCCCCATAGGCGGCATAATCCCCATAGGCGGCATAATCCCCCATAGGCAGCATAATCCCCAATAGGCAGCATAATCCCCATAGGCAGCATAATACCCAACAGGCAGCATAATCCCCATAGGCAGCATAGTAGTCCCCAATAAGCAGCATAATCCCCCATAGGCAGCATAATACCCAACAGGCAGCATAATCCCCAATAGGCAGCATAATCCCCATAGGCAGCATAATCCCCCATAGGCAGCATAATACCCAACAGGCAGCATAATCCCCCATAGGCAGCATAATAATACCCAACAGGTAGCATAATCCCCCATAGGCGGCATAATCCCCCATAGGTGGCATAATCCCCCATAGGCAGCATAATACCCAACAGGCAGCATAATTCCAAATATGCAGCATAATCCCCCATAGGCGGTATAGTCCCCAATAGGCAGCATAATCCCACATAGGCAGCATAATCCCCCAAAGGTGATATAGTCCCCAATAGGCAGCATAATCCCGCAACAGGCAGCATAATCCCCAATAGGCAGCATAATCCCCCATAGGCAGCATAATACCCAACAGGCAGCATAATCCCCCATAGGCAGCATAGTAGTCCCCAATAGGCAGCATAATCCCCCATAGGCAGCATAATCCCCAATAGGCGGCATAGTCCCCAATAGGCAGGGCCCGGCGTTAAAAGAGAAAAAAATCCCAGTACTCACCTATGTCCCCCGCTGCTCTGATGAGGCACGCGCTCGACTCCATCTTCTTCTGGCACAGGCGGCGTGATGATGATCACGTTGTCTGTGCTGCATATGGGGCCTTCCTCGCTGCCTTGTAGTTCCGCCCGCGAATAAAGGGCCCGCCGGCATTGAACTGACGTTCAATGTCGATGGGGCCGGCAGGCTGGATAAATGTCCTCGTCGGACGTTTCTCCTTGTGGAGAGTGATAAGCCTTTCACATAGCTAGAAATCTTAATCAAATCAATATTTGTTGTGACTGCCCACTGGCTTTCAAGCCTGCTTCAATCCTTTTAGGTACAGTGGGGAAAAAAGTATTTAGTCAGCCATCAATTGTGCAAGTTCTTCCACTTAAAAAGATAATAGAGGCCTGTAATTGACATCATAGTTTGATCACACTATGAGAGTCAAAATGAGAAAACAAATCCAGAAAATCACCTTGACTGATTTGGCAAGATTTATTTTGCAAATTAACAAAAGTTCATCTCAATATTTTGTTATATATCCTTTGTTGGCAATGACAAACATTTTCTGTAAGTCTTCTCAAGGTTGGAGCCTTAAAGTTGGGTGAGAAACAGCCAAACTCTGCTACAAAGATGAAGTTGTGAAAGTCAGCTTCATGACACAGTCCATTCACTATACCAAAATTTAGCACAGCAACAAGAAACAAGGTAGTTATACTGCATCTGCAAGGTCTCTCCCAGATTAAGATTTCAAAGCAGACTGGTGTTTTCAATATGTGCTGTTCAAACTTTTATGAAGAAGATGTAGTGGTCGACCAAGGAAATTTACCACTGCAGGTGAAAGACACATCATGCTTATTTCCCTTCAGGAGCAGAAAATGTAATGCAGTGCCATCAGATGAGACCTGACATGGAAACATAGGAACTGGGGTGCATAAAAATGGAAGCCGGTGTTCTGGACTGTTTCACATTTTGACTGTAGTTTGTTCATTGATGGGTTGGAGAGTGCTACAAAAATGAGTGCTTGTAGGCAACAACCCATTTCCCTCATCACATCACTATCTGACAATACAAAGTGAATCTTCTAAATTTTGCACTTTCTCCTGAACCCTAAAGTACAGACCCCAGCACCTAATGATCTGGCCACATATATACAAGTCTAAATGAACTGTATCAATCAAGGCATTTTCACCCTATTCCCTCAGATCTTGGATCCCCTTTCCTCCTACAACTCAAGTTTTCTTTACACCTTTGAACCTGTCACAAAAGAAGTTTCTGAGCTAATCGCTTCTTCTCACCTTAAAACTTGCACAAGTCACCCTATTCCCTCTCATTTCCTTCAGTCCCTCTCCCCAGTTGTCACTACCTACCCAACTAAAATATTCAACCTCTCTCTTTTTCCCGGTATCTTTCCCTCCTTATTCAACATGTTGTCAAAACCCGTAATATAAAAATTCCTTTACTAGAATTGCTCAGTAACTACAGACCTGTCTCTAATCTCCCTTTCATGTCTAAAGGGTATGCCACACTAAACAATATCGCTAACGGGATCGCTAAAAAACGTCACTATTAGCGATCCGTTAGCGATATTGTTCAGTGCGGCAGCTTCAGCGACGAGTTCCCGCTGTGATCTCGCTCGTCGCTGGAATCGCTCCGGACCCATTTCATCGCTGGCGCTCCCGCTGGTAAGTATCTAATCGCTGTGTGGCACCTTCTAGCGATTAGCGGTATTTTGTACCGCTAAAGTCGTTAGAAGATCGCTAACGGCGATAGCGTCGTTAACTTATCGCTAAATGCGGCAGCATTTAGCGATATAGAACGATCCGCTAGCGATCTCTTAGTATGCAACGCTAACGAGATCGCTAGCGGGATAGCTTAGGTGGCAGTACCTTTAATTCTGTAACAGTTGGTCCACTCTAATCTTATTTCACAATCAGATACACTGTTTTTGATCTTTACAATCTGGTTTACTTTTTTACACTCCACTGAAACTGCCCTTAAGGCCCCGTCTCACATAGCGAGATCGCTAGCAAGATCGCTGCTAAACAGCGATCTCAGCAGCGATCTCGCTATGTCTGACACGTACCAGCGATCAGGCCCCTGCTGTGAGTCGCTGGTCATGTCAAAAATGCCTGGACTTTTTTTTATGCTGGTCTCCCGCTGGCCAGCACGCATTGCTGCGTGTGGCAGGCAAGAGACCAGCGATCAGCTGGTAACCAAGTTACACTTCAGGTTTCCAGGTGCGGGGCTGTGCCTGGAAACCCGATGTGTACGTTGGATACCAGCGCGCTGCAGCAGGGGAGCTGGTAACCAAGATACACATCGGGTTTCCAGGCACCGCGCAGCGCCTGGAAACCCGAAGTGTACCTTGGTTACCAGCTCCCTGCATCAGCGGACAGGTATCCAACGTACACTGCAGGTAACTAGGCGACGTTACCCGCAGTGTCACTGTCCTGATCGCTGCCTGAGCTGCCTGTTTGGCAGCTCAGCAGCGATCATGTAGTGACACACCAGCAATCCTGATCGTTGTCGGGATCGCTGGTGTGTCGCTATGTGAGACGGGGCCCTTACTAAAGTCTCTAACAATCTATTAACAGCTATATCTAATAGTCATTATCCTCTGGTGATTCTACTAGATTTCTCTGCTGCTTTTGACACTGTATATCACCAGCTTCTCCTCACTGTGCTCAGCTCCCTAGTCTCAAACTAATTTCTCTTGGTTCCCCTCCTACCTCTTCCTGTATGACCTCCCTACAACGCCTGAGCATGCTCCTGATGAAGCAGCAGATGGTCTCCTGAGGGATCTCCTCCCAGACCTGGACTAAAGCATCCGCCAACTCCTGGACAGTCTGTGGTGCAACGTGACATTGGTGGATGGAGCGAGACATGATATCCAAGATGTGCTCTATCGGATTCAGGTCAGGGGAATGGGCAGGCCAGTCCATAGCTTCAATGCCTTCATCTTGCAGGCACTGCTGACACACTCCAGCCACATGAGGTCTGGCATCGTCCTGCATTAGGAGGAACCCAGGGCCAACCGCACCAGCATATGGTCTCACAAGGGGTCTGAAGATCTCATCTCGGTACCTAATGGCAGTCAGGCTACCTCTGGCGAGCACATGGAGGGCTGTGTGGCCCTCCAAAGAAATGCCACCCCACACCATTACTGACCCACTGCCAAACCGGTCATGCTGAAGGATGTTGCATGCAGCAGATCACTCTCCACAGTGTCTCCAGACTCTGTCACATCTGTCACTTGTGCTCAGTGTGAACCTGCTTTCATCTGTGAAGAGCACGGGCGCCAGTGGCGAATTTGCCAATCCTGGTTTTCTGTGGCAAATGCCAAGTGTCCTGCACAGTATTGGGTTGTGAGCACAACCCGCACCTGTGGATGTCAGGCACTCAGACCATCCTCATGGAGTCGTTTTCTAACCGTTTGTGCAGACACATGCACAATTGTGGCATGCTGGAGGTCATTTTGCAGGGCTCTAGCAGTGCTCCTCCTGTTCCTCCTTGCACAAAGGCTGAGGTAGCGATTCTGTTGCTGGGTTGTTGCCCTCCTACGGACCCCTCCACGTCTCCTGGTGCACTGGCCTGTCTCCTGGTAGTGCCTCCAGCCTCTGGACACTATGCTTACAGACACAGCAAACCTTCTTGCCACAGCTCGCTGTTATGATTTGGTAGTCGAGGAGGACAGCAGCAAAAATAGACTAGGCAACCAGACACCCAGAGAGGTTGGTAACTAGCGGATTGCAGACCCCTAAACTGACAGCACAACTAGAAGCAGCCGTGGGACGTACCTACGGTGCCCTAGACGCCTCGACACAGCCAGAGAGTTAACTAAGCCTAAAGAGAGAATGGGGAAGGCTAACTGCCCCAGAATAGAGCCCCAAAGGAATAGGTAGCGCCCAAAAATATATTGGCAGTGAAACAAGATGAAATACAAACACAGGCAGAAAATAGAGCAAGAAAGTGCTGTGGCCCAAACTGTCTAGATACAAAAGGACAGGAAAGAATACTGTCTGCAATCCAGCAAAAACTCTAAGAAAAACTCCAACATGTTTGATATGCAAAAATACTGAGACCACACGATCTCGCCCCCGCTAGATCAGAACTCTGGTGTAAACTGGTAGCAAATCAGCAGACACTGAAATAAAAAGGAACTGAAAATACATAAACTGTCTCTGGTGTGAGCTGGTAGCAAATCAGCAGATACTGAAATAACAAAGAACTGAAAATACATAAACAGTGGCAAATGAGAAACAGAGACCAACGCAGGCCCCCACAGGGGAACCTGGCTGTACTAACACCAGAAGGACAGAAAACTGAGATAAACAAAAGGGAAAACAAATGCCACAGAAATAAACAGCAAATAACTTATCTGAAAGTTGCAGGACAAAGCCGGAAGCAAGCTGACTTCCAAAAGGGACCAGGAAGTAACAAATAACCGGCAAGGATCATGGGAAGGTTGCTCATTTATATCTCCCCAGTCAGTAACACCTGATTGCCAATCATCGCCCCCAGCTGATAGAGTTCTGTTAGCCAAAGCAGCTTCATTACTATCAGCAGCCTCCAGGGGGAGCCCAAATTCAGAAGTCAGATCCAGAGCGTTCACAACAGCTCGCATTAATGTGCCATCCTGGATAAGCTGCACAACCTGAGCCACTTGTGTGATTTTTAGAGTCCGTCTCATGCTACCACGAGTGTGAAAGCACAACCAACATTCAAAAATGACCAAAACATCAGCCAGAAAGCATTGGTACTGAGATGTTGTCTGTGGTCCCCACCGTCAGGACCACTCCATTATTGAGTGTGTCTTGATAATTGCCAATAATTTCCATCTGTTGTCTATTGCATTTGCACAACAGCATGTGAAATTGATTGTCAATCAGTGTTGCTTCCTAAGTGGACAGTTTGATTTCACAGAAGTTTGATTTACTTGGAGTTATATTCTGTTGTTTAAGGGTTCCCTTTATCTTTTGAGCAGTGTATATATTTGTATTAAATGTATGTATATAAGCATGTATTGTAGTGTGAATATATTAATATACTCACCTACTGCTGCTCTCTGGGGTATTTAGCATCATTCTGCTTCACTTCTCAGTATCATCACCACAATTGCGACTTGCTGGCTCACTCTATGTTCTATGCGTGAACCATAAGTCTCTCTTATAATGTAAGCCTATGGAGCATCGTTCTGAGCTCCATAGACTTACATTGTAAAAGCTACTTCCCGGTCATGTAGAGTGCAGTGTTACCTATAGAGTCTCTACAAAGCAATGGCGTCATGGACAAGCGGAGCAGAACAGCGCTGGACACCGCAGAGAGCAGCGGTCTGTGAGTATATCCATACACTCACACAATATTACATGCACATATACACACATTTCAGAAAAAAATATATAGATGAGTGCTTTTTAACATCAAAATACCAGGAATAGTCTGTCCTCTGCCAGAGACAGAAAAAATCCCCAAAACATCTTTGAAACTCAACAAATGTGACTTTAGGTACTTTTTTCTTTTCAGCCACATTCTGTTTTTGGTAAACAGTAGAATGATGTCCTTCTATATCTTGGTCTCATCTGCCCACAAGATACTCTCACAGAAGGCTTATTCACGTATATTTCTCAAACTGCAGTCTAGCTTTTTTATGTCTCTGTGTCAGCAGTGGGGTCCTCCTATGTCTCCTGCCATAGCATTTCATTTCATTCAAAAGTTGATGGATAGTTTACGCTGACACGGATGCACCCTGAGCTGAAGGACAGCTTGAATTTATTTGGAACTTGATTGGGGAGTTTTCTCTGCCAACCACACCCAGAGTGATTAACTACAGTAGCATGGGTTGTAAATTCCTGGATTATGTTGAGCACCCTGAACAAAGGAACATCAAAATCTGTGGAGATGGACTTTTAACCTTGAGATTGTTAATATTGTTCATCAATTTTACATAGTAACATAGTTATTAAGGTTGAAGGAAGACTTTAAGTCCATCTAGTTCAACCCATATCCTATCCTAACCTGCCCTAACATGTTGATCCAGAGGAAGGCAAAAAAAACCCAAGTGGCAAACAGTAAGCTTCACATTGGGGAAAAAAATTCCTTCCCGACTCCACATACGGCAATCAGACTAGCTCCCTGGATCAACGCTGTATCTAGGAAACTAGTGAATATAGCCTGTAATATTATACATTTCAAGAAAGGCATCCAGTCCCCTCTTAAATTTTAGTAAGGAATCACTCATTACAACATTAGACGGCAGAGAGTTCCATAGTCTCACTGCTCTTACAGTAAAGAATCTGCATCTGTGATTATGGCTAAACCTTCTTTCCTCCAGACGTAGAGGATGCCCCCTCATCCCCGTCACAGGTCTAAGAGTAAAAAGATCATTAGAAAGGTCTTTGTACTGTCCCCTCATATATTTTTACATTGTAATAAGATCACCCCTAAGCCTTCGTTTTTCCAAACTAAATAACCCCAAGTGTAATAACCTGTCTTGGTATTGCAGACACCCCAGGTCTCTAATAACCTTGGTCGCTCTTCTCTGCACCCGCTCCAGTTCAGCTATGTCTTTCTTATACACCGGAGACCAGAACTGCACACAGTATTCTAAGTGTGGTCGCACCAGTGACTTGTATAGAGGTAAAATTATGTTCTCCTCATGAGCATCTATGCCTCGTCTAATGCATCCCCTTTTGGTTCTCAAGTCATCAGGCAGTTCTCTTCTTCTCTTTCTGTTCTCCGTGCTTTGTGTGGCACACACATAAACACAGTTTGAGTCAACTTCTCCCCTTTTTATCTGGTTTCAGGTGTGATTTTCATATTGCCCAAACCATTTACTAGCGACAGGTGAGTTTGAATTAGCATCACATGTTTGAAACAAAGTTGTTATAATTCGGTAACCGAGGAGGATAGTAGAGAAACAGGCTAGGCAACCAGACACCCAGAGAGGTTGGTAACTTAGCGGATTGCAGACCCCTAAACTGACAACACAATTAGAATTAACCGTGGGACGTACCTACGATGCTTTAGATGCCTCGACACAGCCAAAGAGTTAACTAAGCCTAAAGAGAGAAAGGGGAAAGCTAAACTGCCCCGGAGTAGAGCCCCAAAGGAATAGACAGCCCCCAAACATATATTGCCGGTGAGACTGATGAAGTACAAAACACAGGCAGAAAATAGAGTAAACAAACGCTGGGGCCCGAACTGTCTGGATAGAACAGGACAGGAAAGGATACTGTCTGCAATCCCGCAAAAATCCTAAGAAAAATTCCAACACGTCTGATATACAAAAATACTGAGGCCACACGACCTCTCCCCCACTAAATCAGAACTTTGGTGTGAACTGGACGCAAAACAACAGATACTGAAATAACGGGACTAGAAATACAGAAAAGACTGACATAAGCTGTGGCAAACGAAAGCAGAGTCCAGCACAGGTCCCAGCAGGGGACCCGGCTGAACTCGCACCAGCAAGGCAGAGAACAGAGAAAAGCAAAAAGGGAAAAAATGCCACAGAGTAAAACAGACAAATAACTTATCTGAAAGATGCAGGACAAAGCAGGCTCAGGAAGAAAACCAAATCACCAGCAACAACTAAGGGAAGGCTGCTCACTTAAATCTCTCCAGTCTGTAACACCTGACCTCCAATCATCCTCTTCAGGTGATTGACTTCTGTCAACCAGACCAGCTCCATTACCAGCAGCAACCACCAGAGGGAGCCCAAACTCAGAAACCAGATCAAAAGTGTTCGCAATAGTTGTTTACCCACAATTTAGGAAAGGTTCCAACAATTTAGTCTAGTCCATTTTTGAGGCTTTGTGTTAAATTATGTCAAATTTGCATCTTTTTCTCTGTTTATTTGTGTTCCTTCAAAACACACAAAGTTAATAAATGTGTATAACAAAACATGTGTAAATGCAATAATTTTCTGGGAGAAATGCTTCATTTTCTGGAACAATTTCAAGGGTACCAACACTTTCAGTCATGCCTGTATACCTGATGCTGCCATTGACTTGGGTGGTTCAATCATAACTCCCAAGCAGCATACTCGCCATCTTTGGGTCATTTTTCTGTATTCCCTATACCCAATCATTCATTTGTTCATGTCTCCTGCATCTTAAAAATATTTCCAGAATCTGACCTTTTCTCACCTTTGAAACTGCAAAAATTCTTACTGTTCCTTTTATTCATTCTCATGTGGACTACTGCAACTCTCTACTGATTGGTATCCCTCTTAAAAAACTTTCTCCTCCCAAGTCCATCCTGATTGCAGCAGCCAGGCTCATAACTCTGTCCAGCCGCTTCACTGACGCCTCCACCTTGTGCTAGTCATTGCACTTATTACCCACCCGCTACATAGTACAATATAAATGTATCTCTCACCCAGAAAGCTCTCCACAGGTCTGCACTTCCCACATCTCCTTTCTCATCTCAATTTATTACACATGTTCTCCCTTCTGACACTGAACTAAGACTAACATCCTCCATAATCCAAACCTAGTGGAATGCACTAGCCCAAATAATACCAAGCCTCCACATTTTTAAGCGTACTTTAAAAATACTTCTCTTTAGACAGGCCACTTGACTAATCTAACTCTTCCCTGTTCCCTTTTTCTAAATTTTCCTCTGTATATGATCCCTCTTATTCATCTGTGTCCACATCCTCCATGCACCCAATAGCACTTGGTAACTGTACTTCAACAGATACTGGCTGATGATGGCTGGACCATACATAACAAGCACTTTATACCTATTGTGTTCCCCCTATTTCCCTACGGATTGTAAGCTGGCAAGCAGGACCCTCACTCCTCCTGTAACTGTTAAACTATGTGTTACTTTGTAATGTCCTTAATTTCTGTACATGTCTCCACCTAATTGTAAAGTGATGCAAAATTTGTTGGTGCTATATAAATAAAATTATCTACTATTATTATTATAACAGTGGAGCATAATGATTGTTACTTGTAAGTTTATGACTGTATTTCAGCAAATGGACTTTGGGATTTGGTCAAGAGTAATGGTATCCTCAATGCTGAGAAATAGAGGCAGATGCTTATCCATTATGCAGTACCAATATTGATGTGTCTGATTGGCTCTAAATGTATGTACAGCAGAACAGCGACCAAGAACATACAGAGAATGTTTTTAAGAACTATCTTCAACACAAAGATGGAAAAGGAGTCCAGGAAATTATGACATGACCACCACAGAGCCCTGATCTTTACATCATTGAGTCTGTCTGGGATTACATGAAGAGACCAAAGGGTTTGCTCAAGTCTGCATCCACAGAAGATTCCTACAAAATTGTGCAAGAGTACGTAGAAGAATTTATGTAGTTTTCATGGCAAAGGGTGGTCATATCAAATATTGATTTGATTTAAAATTCCCTTTTGTTCATTAACTTTGCCTTTTGTTAATAGATAAAAACAAACTATTAACATTTCTATTTTTGAAAGCAATCTCTTTACAGTATTTTAGATAAATGAAACAAATTGTAACATTTTGCATATTACAAGCCAATAAAAAAGCCGTACTGTGGTGCTAGCGTCTTTTGAAGGTTACCATAGTTTGTTTTGTTGTTCTTTTTTTTTTTAATGTTTATAAAATTGCATCAAAAATGTTATTTTTTATTTTAGCCTTATACTTCTCTCCTATTTCACTGTCAATTCTCCAGACATAAACATAATTTATTGAATTAAGTTTCTGCCAATTGACAAATTGATTGGTCCAAAACCATTGATCAAGAGAAAATACAGTTCTATTGTCTACAGTCATGGCCAAAAGTTTTGAGAATGACACAAATATTATATTTTCACATGATCTTCTGCCCTCTGGTTTTTATGTGTGTTTGACAGATGTTTTTATCACAGACAGAAATATAATAATTGCAAACATATGAGTAACAAAAGCTTATATTGACAGTTAGAATGAGTTGATGCAGCAAGTCAATATTTGCAGTGTTGACCCTTCTTCTTCAGGACCTCTGCAATTCTCCCTGGCATGCTCTCAATCAACTTCTGGACCAAATCCTGACTGATAGCAGTCCATTCTTGCACAATCAATGCTTTCATTTTGTCAGAATTTTTAGGTTTTTGTTTTGTCCATCCGTCTCTTGATGATTGACCACAAGTTCTCAATGGGATTAAGATCTGGGGAGTTTCCAGGCCATGGACCCAAAATCTCTATGTTTTGTTCCCTGAGCCATTTAGTTATCACCTTTGCTTTATGGCAAGGTGCTCCATCACGCTGGAAAAGGCATTGTTGATCGCCAAACTGCTCTTGAAGGGTTGGGAGAAGTTGCTCTTGGAGGACATTCTGGTACCATTCTTTATTCATGGCAGTGTTTTTAGGCAAGACTGTGAGAGAGCCGATTCCCTTGGCTGAGAAGCAACCCCACACATGAATGGTTTCAGGATGCTTAACAGTTGGCATGAGACAAGACTGGTGGTAGCGCTCACCTTGTCTTCTCCGAATGAGGCATTTTCCTGATGTCCAAAACAATCGAAAAGGGGATTCATCAGAGAAAATAACTTTACCCAGTCCTCACCAGTCCACTGCCTACCCTTTTGCAGAATATCAGTCTGTCCATGATGTTTTTTCTGGAGAGAAGTGGCTTCTTTGCTGCCCTCCTTGAGACCAGGCTTTGCTCCAAGAGTCTCAACCTCACAGTGTGTGCATATGCACTCACACCTGCCTGCTGCCATTCCTGAGCAAGCTCTGCACTGCTGTTAGCCCGATCCCGCAGCTGAAACACTTTTAAGAGACGGTCCTGGTGCTTGCTGGTCTTTCTTGGGCGCCCTGAAGCCTTTTTGGCAACAATGGAACCTCTCTCCTTGAAGTTCTTGATGATGCGATAGATTGTTGACTGAGGTGCAATCTTTCTAGCTGTGATACTCTTCCCTGTTAGGCCATTTTTGTGCATTGCAATGATGACTGCACGTGTTTCTTTAGAGATAACCATGGTTAACAGAAGAGAAACAATGATGCCAAGCACCAGCCTCCTTTTAAAGTGTCCAGTGGTGTCATTCTTACTTAATCATGACAGATTGATCTCCAGCCATGTCGTCATCAACACCCACACCTGTGTTAATGGAGCAATCACTGAAAAGAGGTTAGCTGCTCCTTTTAAGGCAGGGCTGCAATGATGTTGAAATGTGCTTTGGGGGATAAAGTTCATTTTCTAGCCAAATATTGACTTTGCAAGTAATTGCTGTTAAGCTGATCACTCTTTATAACATTCTGGAGTATATGCAAATTGCCATTAGAAAAAGTGAAGCAGTAGACTTTGTAAAAATTAACATTTGTGTCATTCTCAAAACTTTTGGCCATGACTGTACATATCACTCTTGTGTTGTTAAAATGAATTAAATACATTGATTATTACGTAATATTGTAGTGGGCTCAAGACGTGGGGCTACCTGTAGCAGTAAACAGGAAAAGCCACTTGACAGAAAAATACACTTGAGGTGAAAGTCATAGCAAGATTGATAATAGCAGATTTAAAATGGTGCTTTGATGTCCTACATTAGATTTCTTCATAATTTATATGCTGCTTAACGCCTTTACCGACATATGACGTACAATTATGTCATATGCTGCCTCCCTGACTTTGATTAGGAACTGAGCTCACATTCTTTCCCGGCAGATGATGGCTGTGATATACAGCCATAATCTGCCTTTAACAGCCGCTAGTAGAGCGGAGCTCCACCAGTTACTGTTAACCTGATAAATGACGCTCTCAATCCCAGACAGCAGAAAAAAACTAGTAGTAAAAAGACAGCGCAATAGGGTTTTATCCAAGGGAGATGTGGGTGTTTAAATAAGGTTATACTAAACTGATTTAGTTGTGCACACACAACATTTCAATCACTTATACATCCAGCTACTGCAGGTCCAATGGGTCATCAGACTGGGAAAATAGAGCTAAGGATGTTTTGTGGATAATCTGTGCTACTTGGATCCTACATAATAAATCCAATTCCAGACAGAAAGTACATGCGTTTTTTCTGTATTTAATTAACACGTTTCAAAGTACTACAGACTTCTTTATCAGGACATGAAAAGCATAGCTCACACCACAATGCAGTTTCCTTTATAGTCCATACTATAAAAACCTCATGTACTTTCTGTCTGGAATTGGATTTATTATATAGGATCCCAGTAGCGCAGATTATCCACAAACCATCCTTATCAATGTAATCCCTGATTTACAACATGCTGGCAGGGATGAAGCATTTTATGCACCCACTGGCACCCCATGACACGATTGCGGGACACTGATGGGTTCCTATGATGGCTGGGGGGCTCATGAAAATCTTTGTGCATGTCATGATAGTTCTCCTGTGAATGCCAGCTTCTGGCTGGTATTCATAGGAAACTGTGATTATGCTATATGCAGCAGTACTATGGTATTACTATATGTAGCACAAGCGGTCCAAAAACCTATTGTGATATTGCATTTTCTTTCGAAATTTCGACGCACTTGGAATTTTTTCCCACTTTCCAGTACAACACATGATGAAATTAATGTTGTCATTCAAAAGTACAACTCAACCTGCAAAAAGCAAGGACTCATATGTCAATGGAATAATAAAAAAGTAATGCTCTTGGAAGAAGATTGCCTGGTCAGAAAGGGGTTAAAAGGCAGCAGTAGCGCTGAAACAATGAAATAATACTTACTCTCCTTTCTAGTGATGCGTCACCATGACTCTTCACAAATATATTGTTCAATTTGACCGCAGACGTTACAGCCCTTATAGGCATCATGACAACTGCAGCCAATCACTGGTCTCAGCGGTCTTAGACCATATACTGCTCTATAACAGCGATAAGCAAAGGGACACATTGCTGGAACAAAACATTTAATCACTTTAGCGTTACTGCTGCCTATATTTCTGGATCGGCCTCCACCAAGCTGGGACGTATTTTTTAGCCAACGGTCACAATAGTGGTCTCGCCGGCTGACCGCCCGTCCTCAGCAAAATAAAAAGGAGAAGTTGTGGAAGGGATGCAGGATCAGCCCGACTCAATGAGCAATGTCCAGAAATCCCTCTTTCTTAAATGTACCTTGAATAACAATTTTGTATCTCATGGCATATAGAGGACAGGTAGACCCTTTTCTACTTACTGTCTGTATCTAACAGGTAACTAACCTCTGGTACTGAGTTCTGAGTGGTGGAGAAGGGCAATACCGGGTGTACTGGACAAGCATCTTCTAACCACAGGACTTAGCAATGGTACAGCAGGCTCCAGAGCATTCGCTATTCCTGGATGTTCTTCAGGTCTAATGCCTCCCATTTGATGATTTACTGGCAACTTGCCTAGTCTTGCTTTCATCAAGTGCACAAGTGAATAACTGGTGTAACAGGCAACTTCTCTGGTTACTGGTTATGATGTTCCAAGAGTAGGGTCTTCATTAGTTCCAGGACAACCCCATTCATTCTTTCACGTAATCCATTTCATTGTGGATGGATGCTGAGCTAGTAGAAGTTTATTCCAACTGAAGTGGCCACTCCAATCTTGGTAAGCTGTTAGGACCATAGGGATATATGCTTTCGGAACCATCACTTGTCATTCGACTTCATGGGTTCGTGGGTTGATGTAGCATCAAATCAATTTGCCTTCATGTAAGAAGAATCTTTTCCTCTCTTTCCAGAGCTAGTAGGCTTCTGGGGGTTCTTTTCAGAAGACGACCACTCGTCCATCAGAAGCTGCTTCATGTGGCACACCACTAGATCTTTGTCTTGGGCTTCCTTCCACCCGAAATGGGGAAGGAGGTCAGCAGGCCATCTTCTGGACCCTAGAGGCTTCTCAGCCACTTAACAGGAGTCTTGCTGCACAGCCTGATGATAGTGAGCTGGCATTTCTACCTCTTACGGCAAGTCAGGCTCTTCTTCAGACCTAGGAGGATTCAGCATCTGAGACACCGCATCATCATTACTGTTTTTCTTTCCAGCCTGATACTTTATCATGAATTGATAATTAGATAATCTCACCATTCATCTCTGTTCCAGAGTACCTAGTTGAGCTGTATTCAAATGGGCAAATGGATTATTGTCAGTGTACACAGTGAATTTGGAGCTTGCTAGGTAATGCCTGAATCTTTCGGTTCAAACCACAGCCAGTAATTCCAGCTTGAACTAGTTGTAGTTTGAGGGGTTTCTTTCTGATGGTCGGAGTGATCTGCTAGCATAGGAGATTACTTTTTTTTGTCTATTCCATAATTGGGATAGAACAACTCTTAGTCCCATGTTGCTAACATCAGTATGCAAGATGAAAGGTCAACTGTAGTCAGGATATGCCAAGACCTCTTCCCGGTGAGGGCCTCTTTCAAGCCTTGGAAAGACTCTTCCAGCTATGCATTTCATTTGATAGGAGGACTTTTGTGTCTTGCCTTTCTGGATTGACCCACCAGAAATTTTTGCAGTGGAGCCACCAACTTAGTGAAGTTGGAAATGAATTGATGCAAGTCCCGTATGGTTGTTGGCACTGTCCAGTCACCGATAACCTTTTCTGGATTTGGAGATGCTCCTTCTGCGCTGACAACATGACCCAGATACTGAACCTTGGGTTTCATCAAATGGTGCTTTGATGGCTTCACTTTCAATCCAAACTTTGCCAGGGATTCAAACACCTTGGCAAGATGTTGCAAGTATTCCTCGTAGGTTTTGGAATAGAAGGTTATATTATCCAGATACAAGAGGAACATTACAAAGTTCTTTTGCCCCAATCAGCACTTCATTAATATTTGAAAAGCTCCGGATACGTTGCACAGTACGAACGGCTTAATGTTGTACTTGAAAAGTTCCATTGATGTTATGAAGCCTGTCTTCTTGTCAGCTTCAGCAGGGGTAGAGAAATACCTAGCTTCCCTAAGAGCAGTCAGAAACTCCTCAGTACGGGGTAATAGGTATGCATCTTTATGGGTAACACTGTTAATTTAAGGTAGTCCACACACATGCGGATGCTCCCATCCTTCTTTTAAACCAAAACCAAAGAGGCAGCCCAGGGACTATAGTTTTTTCCTAATCACTCCTGCCTGTTTCATCTCTTGTTGGTAATTTGCAGGGGGGAATTTGTCTATACTTTTCTTTTGTTGGCCAGTTGGTCCCTATGGGTATGTGACATTGGATGGAGCTTACTCTACAAAAGTCAAGGGGGTGTTTACTGAATACATGACCATATTCTTGTGCTATCCTTGAACACCATTTTTATCTTGCCGACACGTACGTAGTGTCGCTACCAAAATGCAACTCCTGACACTATTTTTTTAAGGCTCTGGATCATCATTGACACATTTGAGAATTAGTGATTCGGCACCATTGACTGCATTAGTGTCCATCCTACAGTATATAGTCTGGCTAATGTGTAGCACCGAGTCAGGTAGACCTCTCCTCTGGCAGATTCTTAAAGGATACGGATAGACCAGTCTTTGAATTGTGTAAATTCCATACCAGGGTTTTGGAAAGACAGCATCCGCAGCTGCACTTCAGTTGAATCGGACAGCAGACCTGCTATGAACTGCTCTTTTATCATTTTATCAGCCTCTCGTATGCTTCCAGGATCAGTCTACTGAGTGGCCTTCAGGGCTTCCTACAGATTTAGTGCATACTCCCTTATAGTCTCCTGAGGTCTTTGTTTGCAGCTGAAAAACCTCATGTTTTTTCTGCTGTAGTGCGAGTATCAAAGATGTTTCTTAATTAAGTGAGTGCATCTTCTACAGTTTGTTTGGTATTATCAGGCCGGACTTGGCCTCTCGCTGTTCAGGACAAGTTAGCAGAGCCGGTTTTAGGCAAAATAGAGCCTTGGGCAAAAGTTTAAAATGGGCCCCCAAATGGTAACATATTGCACATCACACAAAAGTATTTTGGTTGCATTTACATGCGCAGAGTCCATGCTGCTAAACAAGCGTGATTGACAGTATAGAAGTCGTTCGACTCTTGTTTCCCGGCCTCCTAACACTGGCTGAGGTAGAATGATGGGACCAGAACAATCACTAATAGATCAATCTGTCACCATACAGTATCATGTTATGAGCAGCATATGATCTTATTACAATGTATAAATATATGAGGGGACAGTACAAGACCTTTCTAATGATCTTTTTACTCTTAGACCTGTGACGGGGACAAGGGGGCATCCTCTACGTCTGGAGGAAAGAAGGTTTAGCCATAATCACAGACGCAGATTCTTTACTGTAAGAGCAGTGAGACTATGGAACTCTCTGCCGTCTAATGTTGTAATGAGTGATTCCTTACTAAAATTTAAGAAGGGACTAGATGCCTTTATTGAAAAGTATAATATTACAGGCTATATTCACTAGTTTCCTAGATACTGCGTTGATCCAGGGAGCTAGTCTGATTGCCGTATGTGGAGTCGGGAAGGAATTTTTTTCCCCAATGTGAAGCTACTGTTTGCCACTTGGGTTTTTTTTTGCCTTCCTCTGGATCAACATGTTAGGGCAGGTTAGGATAGGATATGGGTTGAACTAGATGGACTTAAAGTCTTCCTTCAACCTTAATAACTATGTTACTATGTTATATCTGCAGTTACACCAGGCAGTGTGCTGCTGAGAACAATGATTTTTGTTCTGGCATAAACAATCCAATCACTCTATGAATAGGCAACATATTGCTTGTTTAGTATAATACACCCCATAGTGCTATACATAGAATAATGCATGCCATAGTCCTCCACATAGTATAACGCACCCCACAGTCCTCCATATAGTATAATATGCACCACAGTCCTCCATATTGTATAATGCACACCCTATAGTCCTCCATAAAATATGATGTGCCCATAGTCCTCCAATTGTATAATACAGTCCCCATAGTCCTCCATATAGTATAATACACTCCCCATAGTCCTTCATATAGTGTAATACATTCCTCATAGTCCTCCATATAATATAATACACTCCCTTAGTCTTCCATATAATACACTCCGCATAGTCCTCAATATAGTATAATACATTCCCCATAGTACTCTATATAGTGTAAAACACTCCTCATAGTCCTCCATATAGTATAATACACTTCTCAGTCCTGCATATAGTATAATTCACTCCTCATAGTTCTTCAAATAGTATAATGCACCCCCATTGTCCTCCATGTAGTACAATACACTCCCCATAGCATCATGCACCCCATAATTTTCATATAGTATAATGAATTTCCTATACTCCTTGATACAGTATAGTGCAGGTCCCATATAATATATATAGTATAATGCGCTGTCCATAGTCCCATAAAGTATAATGCAGCCCCCATATAGTATAATGCAGCCCCCAAAGAGCATAATCCCACCACCCCATAGAGCAGAATGAAGCCACCCCATTGAGTATAATTTAGCCCCCTCATAGAGTATAATGCAGCCACCATAGAATATAATGTAGTCCCTTTATAAAGTATAATGCAGCCACCCATAGACTATAATGTAACCCCCTCATAGTATAATGCACTCTCCCACAGAATATAATGTAGCCCCCTCATAGAGTATAATGCAGCCCCTCATAGAATATAATGTAGCCCCTCATAGAGTATAATGCAGCCCCCTCATAGGGTATAATGCAACCCCCATAGAATATAATGTAACCCCCTCATAGAGTATAATGCAGCCCCTCATAGAATATAATGTAGCCCCCTCATAGAGTATAATGCAACCACGTAGAATATAATTTAGCCCCTCAAGAATATAAATGCAGCCCCTCTCATATAGTATAATGCAGCCCTTCTACAGAATATAATGTAGCCCCCTCATAGAGTATAACGCATCCCCATAAATATAATGTAGCCCCCTCATAAGAGTATAACGCAGCCCCCATAGAATATAATGTAGCCCCCTCATAGAGTATAATGCAGGCCCATCATGAAATATAAGTGAGCCCCTCATAGAGTATAATGCAGCCCCCTCATAGGGTATAATCGGCCCACATAAAATATAATGTAGCCCCCACATAGAGTATAATGCAACCCCTTCATAGGCATAATGCAGCCCCTTCATAGGGTATAATGCAGCCCCATAGAATATAATGCAGCCCCCCTTATATAGTATAATGCAGCCCCCCATAGAAGTTAATGTAGCCCACCATAGGGATAATGCAGCCCCTATATAATATAATGTAGCTCCATCAATGTATAATGCAGCCCTCTCACAAAGTATAGGCATCATAGGGCATAATGCAGCCCCTTCATAGGGTATAATGCAGCCCCATAGAATATAATGCAGCCCCCTTATATAGTATAATGCAGCCCCCATAGAAGTTAATGTAGCCCCCCATAGGGTATAATGCAGCCCCACCATAGAATATAATGAAGCCCACTCATATAGTATAATGCAGCCCCCATAGAATATAATGTAACCCCCTCATAGAGTATAATGCAGCCCCCTCATATAGTATAATGCAGCCCTCATATAATATAATGTAGCCCCCTCATAGAGTATAATGCAGCCCCCTCATAGAATATAATACAGCCCCAACATATAGTGTAATATAGCCCCATAGAATATGTACTGCCCCCTCATAGATTATAATGTAGCCCCCCAATAGAATATAATCCAGCCCCACAGTTTTATGGCCACCAGTACTCACTCACTGATATACAGTACAGACCAAAAGTTTGGACACACCTTCTCATTCAAAGATTCTTCTGTATTTTCATGACTATGAAAATTGTAGAATCACACTGAAGGCATCAAAACTATGAATTAACACATGTGGAATTATACATTACACTTTACAAAAAAGTGTGAAACAACTGAAAATATGTCTTATATTCTAGGTTCTTCAAAGTAGCCACCTTTTGCTTTGATTGCTGCTTTGCACGTAGAAAAGGTGAACGGATGGACTCTACATGCCTAGTTCCCACCGTAAAGCATGGAGGAGGTGGTGTGATGGTGTGGGGGTGCTTTCCTGGTGACACTGTTGGGGATTATTCAAAATTGAAGCGGTGAGTGGTCCAGCTCACCCCAAACCATCTCGATTGGGTTCAGGTCTGGTGACTGTGGAGGCCAGGTCATCTGGCGTAGAACCCCAACACTCTCCTTCTTGGTCAAATAGCCCTTACACAGCCTGGAGGTGTGTTTGAGGTCATTGCCCTGTTGAAAAATAAATGATGGTCCAACTAAACGCAAACCAGATGGAATAGCATGCTGCTGCAAGATGCTGTGGTAGCCATGCTCGTTCAGTATGCCTTCAATTTTGAATAAATCCCCAACATGCAAGCAGTAATCAAAGCAAAAGGTGGCTACTTTGAAGATTCTAGAATATAAGACATATTTTCAGTTGTTTCACACTTTTTTGTAAAGTGTAATGTATAATTCCACATGTGTTAATTCATATTTTTGATGCCTTCAGTGTGATTCTACAATTTTCACAGTCATGAAAATACAGAAAAATTGTTGAATGAGAAGGTGTGTCCAAACTTTTGGTCTGTACTGTATATTTAAAAAAAACACACAATACTCACCTCTCCTCTTTGTTCCCTCGATGATCCCGGCTTTGCTAAGGTCTCAGCAGCTGCAATGTCATCTGTCTGGCACACAGTATGGTGCATAATGAAGTAACTTTATTGTGTATCTGCTGTGTCAGAGGCAGAGGAGAATGATGGGGGAGAGCGTGTCATCTGACAGTCTCTCCTCCATTATTGCTTTCAACTGTATCGGTATCTACAATGCGGGAGCGCAGTGCTGGTGTCGGGCAGATCCCTGTGACTCACAGGCCCCATATTGGCTGCGTGGTATGCCACTATTAGCTGCACGCCACTGGCTTGTTGCCCCTGGTGGAGCGGGGGGCCCTAGGCAGCTGCCTAGTATGCCTGCCCCTAACGCCAACACTGCCAGTTAGTTAATTGATTAGAATAGTAACCTTTTGTACCTTTGTGATAGGGAATAGCTGAAAGCTATTCTGCAGCTTGTCCTTAAACTCTTGGAGAGCATGGGTCCACCGGTATATTGTGGTAGCCAGGGTGCACCAAGGATATTTGACATGGTGAGTGGAAAGATTGAAGTGGTGGTATTGCTGCCATGGAAACTAGCAGCTCCAGCTCGGGAATATGTTCTTTCTTCCCCTGTGGGTACGTTATTAGCGTGTGACATGGCTGTCGCCTCCTTTTACAGTTAACCTGGTGTTAATACTACTTATTGTCCTGTTGTTGCAGTCTGTCACTAGCCTCTGTATCACAATTCTGAGGCAGGCGGATAGAACAGCAGCATACAATTCTGTTTGTGATGCCAGTTTTTTGTCTGGGTTGGCCTCCACCGAGCCCAGCCCATCTCAATAATCTATGTCCAGATCTCAGGTGCATTAGGAAAAAAACTCGTTTTTACCGGAGCAGTTGATGAAGATGATTACAGCTTTATACTGTTATTAATTACACTGAACCAACAGCCCCTCATGGTGTGATGAACCCAGCTCTTTTCTGGCAATGTGTAGCAGCTCTCCTAACTCCGGCTGCATAAATCACTATACGTGCACTAAAACTTCTCTTACACTGGACCTTGGCATCCACGGCACCTCAGGCTTACAGGACAGTACCTCAGTGTAATGTATGTAGTACAGTTCATATAGCGTCTTGTGCTTGGGTGCGATGAAAATACATGAGACACAGGTTTGATATAGAAGGTCTTGTATTACTTCATACAAGTAGCAAAAATAGTCACACAGTTTGCAGATACAGAAGCAGGAGACACAGCAGGCCAGAGTAACTTAAGATCAGCAATCACTCTCCACAACAGGTTCAGGATCTTCTTCTCTGTTACCGTAAGTCCATGCAAACGTGGATCTTTCAAAGAGCAGGGTTCCAGAGTCCACAAGTGTTCAGAGTTCCTCAGTAGGAATAGCTGGAGTACATAGTCCAAGGCTTCCAGGAGTCAGGTCACAGGTTCACTTCAGGCTAGATTCTGAAGCACTGATTGCTCAGCTGTGGCTGCTTAAGAAGCAAGAGGGAGAGAATCAGGGCGGGAACATGAAAGCTGAAAACTCCATATTGACTGAGGGCAAGATAGCTGCAGCAAGACAGAAAGCAAAATGGCTGACGGAAAACTGAGTTTCAAGAACATGTACAAAGAACCTTACATTACTCCCCCCTTAGGGACAACCTCCGGATGGCCTCAGACCAGGCTTGTCTGGGTACCTCTGATGAAACTGGCGGAGCAAACGAGGAGCATTAACGTTATTGACTGGTTCCCATGAGTTGTCCTCCACTGGGTAGCCCTGCCATTTAATCAAATATTGTAACTGATTTCTGTATAACCTGGAATCTAGAATTCTTTCCACCACAAATTCTTCCTGACCATCGACTAGCACTGGGTCAGGGCAAGGAGAAGAACGTCCAGGAAACATATTGGGTGTTGCAGCCTTTAGTAGGGATACATGAAAGACAGGGTGGATTCTCATAGTTCTAGGCAGTTGAAGACGACAAGCAACGGCACTTATAATTTTACTGATTTTATAGGGTCCAATGTACTTATGTCCCAACTTAGACGATGGAATCCTTAACTTAAGATTTCTGGTTGACAGCCAGACCAGGTCTCCTACCTTGAAAGCTGGTGCAGGTTTACGAAATTTATCTGCTGCTTTCTTGTACCTTTCCTGAGCCAATTCCAGATTCTCCTTTAGAAGATCCATATTCTTCTGTAAAGACGTGATTCTTTCGGCCACTGCTGGTAAAGGCGTTTCTATGGGAAATCGTGGAAGAATGTTAGGATGATAACCTAGATTGGAGTAAAAAGGAGACTGCTTAGTGGAGGCGCTCTGAGAGTTGTTATAAGAGAACTCAGCCAATGGAAGTAGATCCACCCAATCATCCTGTAGGTGGCAGATAAAGCAGCGGAGATACTGCTCCAGAGTTTGATTGGTTCGTTCAGTCTGTCCATTAGTCTGGGGATGAAAAGCAGAAGAAAGGTTTACTTTAATGTCCAATGCTGCACAGAAATTTTGCCAAAACCTTGAAGTGAATTGCACCCCTCGATCCGAAATAACCTCATCCGGCACTCCATGTAAGCGAAACACATCTTTAATCATCAAATCTGATGTCTGTTTTGCAGTGGGTAAGCCGACACAAGGAATAAAATGAGCTGCCTTTGTTAAACGATCAACCACCACTAGAATGGTGTTTTTCCCTTGAGAGGTTGGTAACTCCACAATGAAGTCCATAGAAATGGATCCCCACGGGCGGGACGGGGTGGGAAGAGGTTGTAACAGACCAGTTGGTGAGGAGCGAGGTGTTTTGCATCTTGCACAGACTTCACATGAAGTGACATAGTTTAAAACATCCTTCCTGCAAGTGGGCCACCAAAAGAAATGAGAAAGAAATTCCTGTGTCTTTAGAATTCCTCTATGCCCAGCTATCTTGGAATCGTGAATGAGTTGCAATACTCTCAATCTGACTGTTTCAGGAATATACAGACGTTGTCCCAGAATCCACACACCATTCTTAAAGACAAGACTTACGTCCCTTGGGGGTTGTGCCAACAAGGAATCCGCATGGTATGCTTCCTTGATGTCCTTAAGTAGGTCTTGATTATGAATCACTCCCAGAAATCTAGAGTCAGGAAGAATAGTCTTAGGAGGAGCAAGTGGACGGGTCTCTGCTGAATGAATCCTAGAGAGTGCATCAGCCTTTCCATTGCGCGATCCTGGTCTATAAGAAATGACAAAATTAAATTGGTTTAAGAAAAGATTCCAGCGAGCCTGGCGAGGAGTCAGGCACTTAGCCGACCTGATAAATTCAAGGTTACGATGGTCTGTCAGGACGACTATTTGTTGTGCAGCTCCCTGAAGAAGGTGTCTCCATTCTTTGAAGGCGGCAATAATGGCCAACAACTCTCTATTGCCCACATCGTAGTTCCTCTCAGCCGAAGACAACTGCTGGGAAAAGAAGGCACAGGGATGCAAGACATTCTTCTCACCTGTTCTCTGAGAGAGTATAGCTCCAACGGCACAATCTGAAGCATCCACCTCTATTATGAAGGCAAGTTCGGGGTTGGGATGTACCAAGATAGGTGCGGTGGTAAATTTATCTTTTAGACGAGAAAATGCTTCCTGGGCTTGGGGAGTCCAGGAGAACCTAGACTCTTTCCGGGTAAGTTGGGTGATAGGTGACACTACCTCAGAGAAATTCCTAATGAAACGTCTATAGAAATTGGCAAACCCGATGAAGCGCTGCACCTCCTTCACATTTCTAGGACTTGGCCAATCCTTGATGGCTTGGGTCTTACTTCCATCCATACTAATTCCTTGTGTAGACAGTACATACCCCAGAAATTGAATTTCGGTCCTATGGAATTCACACTTTTCAAGTTTGATGTAAAGATGGTTTTGTCTTAGACGTTCCAAGACCATTCTCACATGTCCATGATGTTCCTCTGTGGAGTTAGAAAAAATTAGAATATCATCCAAATAAATCACCACGAATGTATTAGGAGATCCCTGAAGATGTCATTCACCAAGTGTTGGAAAGTGGCTGGGGCGGTACTCAGACCAAAAGGCATAACTAGATATTCAAAGTGTCCATAGCGTGACCTGAATGCAGTCTTCCATTCATCCCCAGCTCTAATACGGACCAAGTTATAGGCCCCACGGAGATCCAATTTAGAGAAAATTTTGGCATGCCGCACTCTCTCCAATAACTCAGGGATTAAAGGCAATGGATAACGGTTTCTAATAGTAACCTTATTGAGTTCCCTATAGTCTACGCAGGGTCTCAGAGATCCATCTTTCTTCTTCACAAAGAAGATGGGTGCACCTGCAGGAGATGAAGAGGGGCGTATGAAGCCCTTGGCTAGATTTTCGTCTATGTAATCCTTTAAAGCCTTTAGCTCAGGCCCCGCCAGGGGTAGATCTTACCAAAAGGTATCTCTGCTCCAGGCAATAATTCAATTGGACAATCATATGGACGGTGAGGGGGAAGCTGGTCAGCGTTCTTCTTGTCACATAAATCCACATAGTCCTGTTATACAGCTGGTAGTTCAGGGACTGACATGGTTCCTTTAGGAACAGAGCAAGCTGAAACTTCTGGACTCATCTGTTTCTCTGGAAAGTGTAATTCCTTGTTCTCCCAGTTAATGGTAGGGTTCTGAGCCTGCAGCCATGGTAGCCCTAGAATAATGGGAAAGTGGGGAGAAGAGATAAGCATAAAGGACAGTTTCTCTTGATGATCTTTACCCATAAGGACCCTCAAAGGCTCCGTTTCCTGATCCACTGGTCCAGAGGTCAGCAGGGAGCCATCCACAGTTTCCATCTGTACTGGAGTAGCCTTCTTCACTGAACGTATCCCCTGTTTCAGAGCAAAGGAGACATCCATAAAATTCCCACTTGCCCCTGAGTCGATCATAGCAGAGCTAGACACCCAGACTGAGTTAACCCAGAGTTTGATGGAAAGGAAGCAATGAGAATTGTTTTTCCTACAACTCAGCTGGGACACCGCTGAGGAAACTTGAAAAATTGCAGCGTTTACACAGTCATCGTCCTCAGAAGTAACGGAGTTTAAGTCAGAGAAATCAAGATCTGTTGCTGCAGATCTCTCTGGAGCCTGAGGCTCGGACCTGACAGATCTCCTCTCGCAACACTCACAGTGAATGAGTGCTGCAGTAGTCTTACGAGAACAGCTGGGGCAGTTTATAATGAAGTGCCCTGACTTACCACAATAGAAACATAGATTTTCCTTAAAACGATGTTCCTTGCGTGCATCACTAACCCGTCTTTGTAAAGAGTCTAACTGCATGGGTTCAGGTTCAGGTTCCCGTGTGATCCTACTCAAAGGTTCCTTAGCTGGGGAGGAAGGTAGGAAAAGGTTAGTGCGATTGCTTTCGAACCATCTCTCTTGCCTGCGTTCAGTCAGGCGAGCATCAATACGGATGCAGTAGTTAATAAAGTCACCTAACGCAGTGGGAGGGTCGGCACGAGCAAGTTCATCCTTAATTAGTGGAGACAACCCCTTTCGAAAAATAGATTTTTTGGCGGAACTGTCCCAGGTGGTATCAAGGGCCCATCTCCTGAAATCCAAGGCATATTCGGCTACCGAGTGCTTACCTTGGCGCAAAGTTAACATGGCTGCTTCAGCTGTTGCACCTCGATTGGGGTCATCAAACACCTGCCCCATGGCTGAAATGAAAGCATCAAGATGATCCAAACATTCATCCTCAGTCTCAATCAGAGGGTTTGCCCACATCAAAGCCTTCTTGGTAAGTAACATAATTATAGTAAGCACTTTAGATCGTTCAGTGGGAAATTGTGAAGCATGTGCAGAAAAAAACAAATTGCATTGGTTAATAAATCCCCTGAATTTTTCACGTTCACCGCCAAAACGAAAAGGGGGCAACTTGGGAATCCCAGAACTTGGGCTACGGCAGGAGCCTGGACTCGCTCCTCTAGAACCTCAATCCTGGCTCGCAAATCCTGGGCAGTCTGTCCAAACACTTGCAAATTGTGATTAGTGAGGTCCTGTAGGTTTGTAAAACGGGTTTTTATAGTCTGTAAATCTGCAAGGATATTATCAGTCACTCCGCAAAGTTCCTTTATGCGGGCCTCCATTTTCCAGATCTTTTAAGACAGGAGTACTGGAAGGAGAGGAGAAAAGGAAAAAAAAAAAAAAAACAATAGTGTTTACCTGTGGTAACACTGCAGAGAGAAAAAAAAAAATTAAGGGAACTGCTCACCTGGAATGGTTGTGAGAAGTCACAACCACTATCATCACAGAAAGTTCAACCGGACATCTGATATCCACAGTTACAGCAGACACAAAAGAGGGAAGAGAAAAAAAAAACAATAGTGTTTACCTGTGGTAACACTGCAGAAAAAAAAAAACTTAAGGGAATTGCTCACCTGGAATGGTTGTGAGAAGTCACAACCACTGTCATCACAGAAAGTACAACTGGACGTCTGATATCCACAGTTACAGCAGACACAGCCTTCCCAGACCCAGCAGACACTAACGTTTTGGCTTCAGAATCTTGTAATGTATGTAGTACAGTTCATATAGCGTCTTGTGCTTGGGTGCGATGAAAATACATGAGACACAGGTTTGATATAGAAGGTCTTGTATTACTTCATACAAGTAGCAAAAATAGCCACACAGTTTGCAGATACAGAAGCAGGAGACACAGCAGGCCAGAGTAACTTAAGATCAGCAATCACTCTCCACAACAGGTTCAGGATCTTCTTCTCTGTTACCGTAAGTCCATGCAAACGTGGATCTTTCAAAGAGCAGGGTTCCAGAGTCCACAAGTGTTCAGAGTTCCTCAGTAGGAATAGCTGGAGTACATAGTCCAAGGCTTCCAGGAGTCAGGTCACAGGTTCACTGCAGGCTAGATTCTGAAGCACTGATTGCTCAGCTGTGGCTGCTTAAGAAGCAAGAGGGAGAGAATCAGGGCGGGAACATGAAAGCTGAAAACTCCATATTGACTGAGGGCAAGATAGCTGCAGCAAGACAGAAAGCAAAATGGCTGACGGAAAACTGAGTTTCAAGAACATGTACAAAGAACCTTACACTCAGCTCTGTTCCCACCGCTGGCAAATAAGGATTGTGTCAAGACATCACTCCTCAGATCCCTAACTGGTGTCATCTGGCAGTTGGGCACTTCTTGAACCGCGCAGGACACTATGTCCCATGCGGCTCAATGGATTTCGGTGGAGTCCCGACAGCGACCACAGCAAAGGCACTTGCTGGCCTCCTTGATCTCCAACACCTCTCAATCCCAGGGGCACTGGGTTGCTTCTCCTGGGCTCAGTATTTGTCCTGCGGGGGGGCTTCTACCGACAAACTTTACAAGAGTCCTTACACTAGTGTGTGTAAGGCTGAATAGCTGTCTTCTCACACCATTAGAGTTCACAGACATTAGTGACACCTGACTTTGCAGGGCGCCACACATGGGCACAACTACCGAGGTCACAGGGGTCACTGTTATGTTTCGGTAGCTGAGGAGGACAGGAACAACAGCAGGGCAGCCGAACACCTGAGATGTTGGTAACTGATGGGTTGCAGATTCCTAAACTAGCGACACAACTAGAGGTAGCCATGGAGCGTTCCTACGTTGATCCTAGATGCCTCGTCACAGCCTGAGAGATAACTACACCTAAAGGCAGAAAGATGAAAGCTATCTGCCCCGGAGCAGATCCCCAAAGAAAATAGGAAGCCCCCAAACATATAATGGCGGTTAGACAAGATGAAAATACAAACATAGCCAGAAAATAGACTGAGCAAACGCTGGGGCCACAAGCTGACTAAATAGGATAGGACAGGAGAGATTACTTTCTGCAACCCAGAAAACCCTACAAAAATCCAACAATTCTGATTACAAAAATACTGAGATCACACGATCTCGCCACCCACTAAATCAGATCTCAGTGTGAACAAAAACCAAGCCACAGCCGCTGAAAAAACAGGAAAAAGCAAATGAGCCAATAACAGTGGCTGCAATAAACTGTGAGGAGCTCAGGCCCCAGGAGGGGACCTGGCTGACCTCCACAAACGTGCGGAAAACAATGCAAAAAGCAAGCACAAAAAGAAAAGCAAAAAATATCTTATCTGAAAGCAGGAGATGCAGGCAAGACTCCAGCAAACTTCCAAATGAACCAGGAACCACAATTGAGACAAGAACAATTGATCACCGGCAACCATCATGGGAGGGAACCTCCCTTATATCAGACCAGTCCATGATCCCTGATTGCCACTCCTCGCTGAAAGGTTCAGTACTGTGTGTAACCACCAGAGGGAGCCTCTGCTCAGAAACCATCTCTAGCACATTCATAACGGGTCACAGCCACAACAGGGCCTGGAGTGCTTAGGGGCCTGCCCAGCCAGAGAAGGGGCATCTGGGGCATGTGCCCCAGGCCCAGCCATCAGTCAGCGGCAGTCTGCAGTGTCTCCCCTGGCAGCTGCATTCTGCCGTTCGCTGGACAGGGAGTCTGCCATTCTCTGTGCCAGCTGTCAAACTGACAGCTAGCACAGAGAAACTGCAGCTCGCCGGCTCCCAGGAATCAATTTTACTCGCATCTTACAGACGCGAGTACAGTTGAAGCTATGACTGCCGGGTCAGAGCGACACCAGCAGTGTGATCATGTCATGTGATCACGCTGCTGACGTCACTCTCCAGAGTTGCAGAAATGGAGATGGGTGGTAAGTGCTCCAGTGGAGCAGAAGACAACGAAGATTAAGGGCATGGGGGGATTTAATGTGTGGGTGGAGATTGGGGGGGGATGTTGATTTAATGTGGGTGGGGAGATTTGGAGGGGGATGTGGGTGTTTAATGTGTGGGGGGAGATTTGGAGTGGGGATGGGGTGTTTAATGTGTGGGGGAGAGTTGGAGTGGGGATGAGGGATTTAATGTGCGTGGGGAGATTTGGAGTTGGGATGGGGGATTTAATGTTTGTAGAGAGATTTGGAGTATGGATTGAGGATTTAATGTGTGGTGGAGATTTGAGGACTCAAAATGAGGAATAAAGGGGGAGATGCAGGGCATGCATGAGGAAACAGTACAGGGTAATGGGGGGCATGTATGAGGAAACAGTACAGGAGAATGGGGGATGGATGAGGAAATAGTATGGGGGAATGGGGGGCATGTATGAGGAAACATTATGGAGGCATGTTTGAGGAAACAGTTCTGGGGAATGGGGGCATGTACGAGGAAACAGTACGGGTGAATGGGGGACATGTACGAGGAAACAGTATGGGGAAATGGGGTGCTTGTATGAGGAAACAGTACGGGGGGATGGATGCAGACACAGTATGGTGAGTGGGGATGGGTGCAGATTGTATGAGGAGTGAACGGGGAATTTATGAGGACACAGTATGAGTAGCGATGTGACAAATGTATGTGGACAGAGTACAGGGAGTGAGGTTGATAGGATGTGTGCAGACACAGTGGGGGTATGTATGAGGGGTATGTGTGAGCAGGAAGTATAGAAAGTGAGGAGATAAATATATGAGGAGACAGTATGGTGAACAGGGGTGATGTGAGAGGAGACAGTATAAGGAGGGAGGGGAACAGTGTGAGGAGACAGTATGAGGGGAGAAAAGTGAGTGGGCACAGAATAGAAACTGGGTAGTGGGGTCGTAGCATGGGGAGATAGTGTAAGGGTACAGCCAGGAGGAGACAATATACCAAGGAGGGGAATGTGATGACAGAGTACAGTAAATAGACTGGGCCCCATAGGGAGGACACAGTGTGAGAGAACAGTGTGTAGAAGGGGCCAGTATGGAAAGGAGAGGTCAGTGTAAAGAGCATGTACCATAAGAGGGACAGTGTGGGGCCATATTTTGTGCAGACAATATAGTGAGTGGCAATTTTTTTTATTCAGGAGCATTATAATGACACTTCTATCTTTAAGGGAATCATGTGGAGATTTTCTGCAAAAGAGCAGAGAAGATGGAAGTCTGCAGAGACGAGCTGTGGATGAGCAAATTCATCATGGGGTCAGGACAAGTTGAAGAAAAGAAGCAGAATGACTCCAAAGACGACAACATCTATAAGGTACCTGGATGGAAATGTTATTTGAGATACTGATTAATTCTCATGTTTTTATTTATGTTAGGAGCATTAAAGGAGTTGTCCATGTTTGTGATGAGTCTGCAGTCATTCTATGTGACTGCAGACTTCGAATTCTCACAGTGCTCACTGAACTCTGTCTGGATTCTCTGGTGTTGGCGATTTACATATCTGCAGTCATGTGCTGACTAGACATGCGTGGCCTCACTCAATGAAAATGAACAGAGCGAGTCCATGCATGTCTAGTCGGAATGTGGCCAGAAGTATACAAATCACATACTTGTGCTGACATAACTGTCCATCAGCAAGGGAGAATCCTAAAAGTGTGCAGTGCATTCTTTGTGAGAATTCAGAAGCTGCAATGTCAGGATTCAGCTCTGCATGTTCCAGTAGTCATCACATGGACACTTCACACATATGCAACTTTCATACTTATGTTCCTGTGACAACGAGCTTCTCTTCCTGCTTCGCTCAGTTTTTCAGTGATCATTGAGAGCATTAGGGAGAGCAGCTTGTTAGTACATGACTAAGTGTGCAAATTGCATGTGTGGGGGGGGGCCGCCAAACTTAATTCTTGCCCCGGGTGCTAGAAAACCTAGATACACCTCTGTGCCCAGATCTGGGTGTTCATGTCCTCCCTCGCTCCAATTCCAAGTGCAATCCCGGCGTTTGAAATCTGTGTGCTGTTTCTTCCTGGTATGACGCGCATCCACGTCATTTCCGGTCCTGTGCATTGTGGGGAGTATTGGGTGCAGTTGCCAGCTTCAGAATGTGCAGTGCGCCTGCTCCGGAGCCGATCAGTACACTCAATACACCCACACACTGCACAGGGCCGGAATTGACGCCCTGCAGCGTTATAACAGGAAGAAACAGCACACAGATTTCAAACGCCGGGAATGCGCTTGGAATTGGAGCGAGTGAGGACATGAACGCCGAGTGTCTGCACTTCTGAAGACATCACCCTAGTTAGCATAGGGATATGTAAGTTATAAAATCAATTTTCTCAGTGATTTCAGGACAGTATTAGGTCAGACCATACAACATTGCATCAAAACTATAGTGTGCAAAATGAATAGGGAAAATGTGAATTTGGGTGCAAAATATTTTGGCATGAAGGGGGTCCATTTGAAGGTTCACACCAGGGCCCATAACTTTGCAGTTAATCCACTGGCGCCACACATATGCAGAATTTTATCTCAAACAACACTTTTCCTACTCTTACTTTTTAATGCATTTGATGGTAAAGAAGGTATCCTTTGTTCATTTATGTCAGGTTTCCTTTGTTCCTGGTGAGAAAAGAAAAAGCTAGAAATCTGGCATTCCCATTGTATATCAGAGGGTTTATATCTCTCATAAATCCTGTTAAAAGTCTTTAGCTGTGTTATCAACTACTATCAATAACTCATTAATATTTTTTGTGTTTTTTTTGTAATGCCAGTTAATTAAAATGCATAGACAAGATGAAAATCAGCCTACGGTATAATTACACAGAATGGGCTGATATAATCCAAGTATTTTGTATGGAGATGGGCATTATACCCGCAGGCTCTTATACAGGCTTGTACTGTAAACTACACTACATATAATAATAATCTTTATTTATATAGCGCCAACATATTCCACAGCGCTTTACAGTTTAACAGTTTCAAAACACAAGTCATAAGGAACAACGTTAACAATACAATAAAGCAAAATAAGCCGCCCCTGCTCGTGAGAGCTTACAATCTACAATGAGGTGGGGGAGATACAAAGTACAGGTGTGTATATACAATGGTGCATTTACAATGATGGTCCAGCCATCTTGAGGGAGTGAGGGATGGATGGAGACAGTGAATGGGCTACACACACACACTAAGAATGACTTTGATTAGTGAATGTGATAGGCCGCTCTGAACAAATGTGTTTTGAGGGAGCGCCTGAAACTATGGAAATTGTGGATAGTCCTAATTTCTTGGGGTAGAGCATTCCAGAGGATTGGCGAATAGTATTCCTTAGCATCACTTATTATGGCTACCACCTAGTGATGTGCGAGTATGCTCGTTGCTCGGGTTTTCCCAAGTATGCTCGGATGCAGAGGTGTATCTAGGCTTTCTGGCACCCGGGGCAAGAATTCAGTTCGGCGCCCTCCCACCAGCACATATGCGATTTGCACGCTTAGGGCTCATACTCACTGGCTGGAATAAGATCGGTCCGTTTTCTGCAGGGAAAAAACGGTACAATTGTTGAAAAAAGGCATGCGATTTGCATGCGATTTTAAATCGCACCATGCATTTTCCATCAGTTTTCCATCAGTTTTCCATCTGTATGCAATGCGATTTTAACATGAAGTTTTACATAGAGCAGTTATCTCTATGTAAAAAGTCATGTGAAAATCACATTGTAAAAAAAAAATGTACACAAAAAGCAAATAATTATATATTATATATATATATATATATATATATAATATATATATAGTGTGAATAATATATTCCGGCATATTAGTAGGATGTAAAGAATAAATCTTTATAGAAGACGATGATAGCTCAAAAGAATAAATCTTTATTGAAGACGATGATAGCTCATTTATGAAAAACGTATCTCCATGAAAAAATAATGCATATAAGTATATTACAGGTACACCATTTCTCAACGTTTCGGCATTTCACGCCTTTTTCAAGAGGTACCTTTTACTGTATAAAAAAGGAAGACAATAAAACATAAATAAATAAATGAAAAACGCAAGAAAAACAAGTATATATGTACAAAGACCACAAATGAGCATATAAGCAATCACATATAAAAGCAAACAAGGTTGGGACACAGGAAACAAAGCCCACTGGAAAAAAAAAACAGTAATGCAAATGAAGCTACAATGAAAAATAATAATAATAATACCGTATTCTTTTAAAGATCTGTCAGTATATAATTATACTTATCACAATATGGACAGATCAACTGCTTAATAATATAGAGTTATATATATGTGTATGTAGTACATATCTCTCTCTATATATGTATATCTCTCTCAACATTTTCCCATTGACATATAATTGCGGCATATATGAGGACATAGTTAAAAAGAACCATGTCAAAAAAATATATAATAATAATATGTCTCAAAGGTCATCCGGCACCGATAAAATTTGACTAACCACAAACAAAAATAGGATTAAGTGACGTAGTTACAAGGAAAAAGAAAAAAGCAAAACTGGAGCAGAAATTAAAGGCACAAGGACATCCCAGACTAACGCACATCCATATGAACCCGCCGTGAGAATATAAATCAACAATGATGTATTGGTACACAAGGGCATTGCAAAAAGCTGTGACAGCAACGACAGAAGTTACCAAGGGGTAAGTAACATACCTTAAGTAGCATAACAAAATGAAGGTGGAGACGTCCAGCGACTTGCACTGCGGCGGTGAGCTGTCGCGCCATCATACATGTGCAGCTATTTAAGTGCCCGGTGAACGCCGTGCCCGAGAACTTCCGGGTTCGGCAGCAAAGGTGAAAAGAGCAGTGCGCATGTGCAAAAGGCCGGAGAATGCCGAGAGGACATCGGAAAGAGCCGAGTCCCAAAAGGGGAAGTGCGCATGTCAAAGAGAAGATCCAGGGATTGGATTTTTTCTATAATATATATAGGTCATACACTTCTACATAGTATAATAGCTGCTAATTCATCCCCGGCTATACTGTAAAATCACACTGACAGCTTTAATAAAGAATAGAAACAATACATATACACACATAGAATACATATATATATATATATGTAGTTGTGACATATATATATATATATATATATATATATATATATATATATACATATATTTATAGTTCATACACTTCTACATACTGTAAAAGCCGCTAATTCAATTGCCGGCTTTAGTGAAATCACAGAAGCCGACATGAAATGATACATTGTTTACACGCTGTTAACCATGTCATTTCATGTATTTTGATATGTGGTTTTAACTTACAATTACATAAGTGTATGTGTGCAAAATTTCAGACATGTAGGGGTTAATTAAAGGTGTAAATTTGTTGAAAAAAAATGCGTGGGCTCCCGCTGTATTTTCTCCACCAGACAAAGCAAGCGAGTGGGGGCAGATAATAATAGCCTAGGGAGGGTACATTTATTTTGTGCCCCCCCTGGCTACTAACATCTGCCCCAGACACCCCAGAAAGGGCAAATCTCTAATTAAATTCGCCCTTTCTGGCACTTTGCCCATCTATTCCCATTGCCCTGTAGCGTTGGCGAATGGGTTAATAAGGGGTTAAAGCCACCTTGCAATTGAAAGGTCACTTTAAGCCAGGTTAATAATTGAGAGCTGTCAATTAGACAACTATCAATTATTAATCCTATTGAAGTAAATAAAAAAAACACACACACTTTAAGAATAAATAATTTTAATTAAATAAAAACGCATTTTTTTGACCATCTTTTATTTAACTCTTAATCCCTCGAAGCCCTTGATCTCCTATAATAAAGAAAAAATAATAAAACAACATTATTCTTACCTATTTGGCGATCTGTCACGTCCCACGCTGTAATCCTTCACAAAGGGTTAACTAGCTTTGAGCCAAGCAGCGCAAGTAATACTGCGTGCTCAGCTGAAAGCTCCTGAATGAATGAGCTTATCTCCTGCCGACAGGAGAGGATGTGATTAATGAATGAAGCTTAATTGATTGCGTCCCACTTTCACTTGAGGTCAGGTCAGGGTGACCTGACCTGAAGTGAAAGTGGCAATAAATCAATTAAGCTCCACTCATTAATCACTTCCTCTCCTTTCGCTGGGAGAGGAAGTTATTCATTCGGGGGGTAACAGCTCAGCAGGCAACATTAGCTCCCTGCTAACTGTAACCTGTTAACCTTTTCTGACGGATTACAGCGTGGGACCTGACTGTGCATCGGATTGGTAAGAATAATTTTGCTTTTTTATTTTATTTTTATTACAGGAAATGGTTTTAGCAGGAAAATAAAATATGGTCAAAAACTGTTTGATTATACTTCTTTTTTATTAAAGTGTGTGTGTTTGATTTTTCTTTCATACAATAGGATTAATAATTGATAGTTGTCTAATTGACAGCTCTCAATTATTAACCTGGCTTAAAGTCACCTTTCAATTGCAAGGTGGTTTTAACCCCTTATTAACCCATTTCCCACCGCTACAGGGCAATGGGAATAGACGGGCAAAGTGCCAGAAAGGGCTAATCTAATTAGAGATTTGCCCTTTCTGGGGTGCCTTTAATTAACCCCTACATGTCTGAAATTTTGCACACATACACTTATGTAATTGTAAGTTAAAACCATATATCAAAATACATGAAATGACATGGTTAACTGTGTGTAAACAATGTATAATTTCTAGGGTTGAGCGATACTTTCCGATATGAAGAAGTATCGGATCGGAATGGGTATCGCCGATACCTCAAAAGTATCGGCGATACCCGATTCCGATACCGGAAATCCAATGCAAGTCTATGGGACAGAAATATCGTAACTAAAAAAAACTCTTTCTTTCCTTGTAAACACTAAACATACACACATAGAATACATTATATATATACATGTCATTGTGACATGTATATATATACATATATTTATAGTTTATACACTTCTACATAGTGAAATAGCCTCTGATTCAATTGCCGGGTAAAGCTGGCTTTTGTGAAAAGACAGAAGCACCCGACATGAAATGACACTTGGTTTACATAGAGTTAACCATGTCTTTTCATGTGTTTGATATCTGATTTGCACAAACAATTACATGAGTGTATAGGGCCCGTCTCACACAACGATCTCGCTAGCGAGATCGGTGCTGAGTCACTAGTTTTGTGACGCAGCACCGAGCTCACCAGCGATATCGCTGTGTGTGACATTCAGCGACGATCAGCCCCCCTGCCGGGTATCGCTGATCGTCGCTGAAATGTCTGGACATTTTTTGATCGCTGGTCTCCCGCTGACAGGCACGCATCGCTGCGTGTGACAGGCGGGAGACCAGCGATCCGCTGGTAACCAAGGTACCCAGCGGGTTTCCAGGCGCGGGCTGTGCCTAGAAACCCGCTGTGTACCTTGGATACCAGCGCCCTGATGCAGGGAGCTGGTAACCAAGGTACACAGCGGGTTTCCAGGCACCGCGCAGCGCTTGGAAACCCGCTGTGTACCTTGGGTACCAGCTCCCTGCATCAGGGCGCTGGTATCCAAGGTACACTGCGGGTAACTAAGCGATGTTACCCGCAGTGTCCTTGTGCTGATCGCTGCCCTGAGCTGCCTGTTTGGCAGCTCAGCAGCGATAATATAGCGATACACCAGCGATCCTGACAAGTGCATATCGTTGTCGGGATCGCTGGTGTATCGCTATGTGAGACCCAGCCTTATGTGTGCAAAATTTCACACCTGTAGGGGTTAATTAAAGGTGTAAATTCGTTGTAAAAAAAACTGACTTTTTTGCTACGAATTTACACCTTTAATTAACCCCTACAGGTGTGAAATTTTGCACACATACACTCATGTAATTGTTAGTGAAAACAATAGATCAAACAACTTGAAATGACATGGTTAACTCTATGTAAACCATGTGTCATTTCATGTCGGGTTCTGCATTTTCACAAAAGCCGGCAATTGAATTAGCGGCTATTATACTATGTAGAAGTGTATGAACTATAAATATAAATATATATATATATATATGTGTCACAAATTCAATGACATGTATATATATATATGAGGTGTAAAATTGTTGAAAAAAAATGCGTGGGCTCCCGCCCTTTTTTCTCAACCAGACAGACAAAGCCAGCGAGTGGGGGCAGATAATAATAGCCCAGAGAGAGACCATTATTTTTGCCCCCCCTGGCTACTAACATCTGCCCCCAGACACTCCAGAAAAGACAAATCTATAATTAGATTCGCCCTTTCTGGCACTTTGCCCATCTATTCCCATTGCCCTGTAGCGGTGGCGAATGGGTTAATATGGGGTTAAAGCCACCTTGCTATTGAAAGGTGACCTTAAGCCAGGTTAATAATTGAGAGCTGTCAATTAGACAACTATCAATTATTAATCCTATTGTATGAAATAAAAATAAAACACACACACTTTAATTAATAATCATTTTAATGAAATAAAGACACATGTTTTTGACCATCTTTTATTTTACTGCAAAAACCATTTCCTGTAATAAAAATAAAATAAAAAAGCAAAATTATTCTTACCTATCCCATGCACAGTCAGGTCCCACGGTGTAATCCTGCAGAAAGGGTTAATGTTTACTGCAGGGACCGCAGCTAATGCTGCAGCCTCACAGTAAACCCCCAAATGAATGAGCTCCTCTCCTGGCTGACAGGAGAGGAAGTAGAAAACTTAATTGATTGCTTTCCACTTTCACTACAGGTCAGCCAGGGACACAATCAGTGAAGTAAGAGGGAAATGATTAACAAAAATAGGGGTTCCCTTTGAAAAAAAATTGGCGTGGGGTCCCCCCTATTTTTGTTAACCAGCCTGATGAAGCAGACTGCTGAGGCATGGTATTTAAGGCTGTTAAGGAGCCAATATCCATGGACCTTGCCAGCAGCGTCGGACTGGAGTACCTTGGGTCCACCAGAGAAAAATTATTCTTGGGGCCCACCATCATACTTCCCAACCTTTGAAGAAGGGAAAGAGGGACAAAGGCTGTGGCACGCTGTGCCTGCTGCAGCAAATTTTAGGCCATGCCACGTTACACCACAGACTGTCCAGGAGTTGGTGGATGCTTTAGACCAGGTGTGGGAGGAGATCCCTCAGGAGACCATCCGTCGCGCTCATCAGGAGCATGCCCAGAAGTTGTAGGAAGGTCATACAGCATACCTCCCAAATTTTGAAGATAGGAAAGAGGGGTAAAGGATGCGGCGCTCAGCGCGCCGCTGCAAATTTTAGGCCACGCCTTGATCACACCCATTTCACAACTAATCACACCCATATCCTCGCCCCAAGCGTACCCATTTAGCACTGCTGATCACACTGACTGGTAATGAGGGCACAGTGGCTGGTACTGAGGAAAAGAAAGAAAGAGCAGTGAGAGAGAAAGAACAAACAGAGAAAGAAAGAGAGGAAAGAAAGAAAAGAGAGAAAGAAAGAACAGAGAGAAAAAAGAACAGAGAGCGAGAAAGAAAGAACAGAGAGCAAGAAAGACTAGAGAGAGAAAGAAAGACTAGAGAGAGAGCCAGAGGAGTAGCTAGGGTTTTGGTTTAGTGGGGGCGAAACTTCTGAGTGGGCCCCTAATCAGAGAACCTCAGCAAATGACTGCGCTGTTGCCAAAAATAATCTATATATAAAAAGACCAATATTGATATTACCGCCATATGGTCTGTGGTAAATAATACCAGTCCTACAGAACATATAATAGATTACAGCACAGGTACAGATAATGACTTACCGCTGATGTTCTTTCTAATGGAATTGTTCACTTTTCATGTCTTTTCCATCTGGCCCAGACCGACATGACGACTTCTCCAGCCAGGACTCGACTGCAGAGATTACAACAAAGACACATTTCACTTCTCATATTTTTAGCACTGTCACGGTCACCAATTGGACTATTCTCAACCTGCACAAACTCCTCATCCTGCTGATACCCCAATACTGAGCCGCTGCTGCCATATGTGTCCCTATTTCTGCACCTGATACCCCAATACTGAGCCGCTGCTGCCGTATGTGTCCCTATTACTGCACCTGATACCCCAATACTGAGCTGCTGCTGCCGTATGTGTCCCTATTACTGCACCTGATACCCCAATACTGAGCCGCTGCTGCCGTATGTGTCCCTATTACTGCACCTGATACCCCAATACTGAGCTGCTGCTGCCGTATGTGTCCCTATTACTGCACCTGATACCCCAATACTGAGCCGCTGCTGCCTTATGTGTCCCTATTACTGCACCTGCTGTGTGGTTCTGTGTGACCTCTAAATTCTAAAGCACCCCTCTAGAATATAGTAATGCCGGGTGCAAGTGCCCTAGAAAACAGTGCCCACATTTTGTCCCCTAGACTGTAATAATGCCCTGTGTGCCCCTTTGACAGTCACAGTAACCCGAGTTCCCCTATAACAATAAGTGTCCACTTTACATTTAATAATGTCCCAAGTCTCCCCCTGTACATCTCCCCTATACACAGAATAATGCCCCTCACTGGATATATACTGACCCCTTAATGTCCCCAAACTATTTAATGGGTCCAACACTGTATGATGGCCCCTAGATAGCATCCATACAGCATAATACACCAGATAGTCCTCAATATAGTATAATGCACCCCCATAGGCAGCCTCTATATTATAATAAACCCCCATAGGCAGAGTCTTTAATATAATGCACCACCATAGGCAGCCGCTATATTATAATGCACCCCCATAGGCAGCCTCTGTAGTATAATGCATCCCCATAGGGAGTCTCTGTAGTATAATGCACCCCAATATGGAGCCTCTGTAGTATAATGCAGCCCCCATATACAGCCTCTGTAGTATAATGCACCCCAATATGGAGCCTCTGTAGTATAATGCACCCCCATTAAAAAAAAAAAAAAACAATACTCACCTCCCAGCTCCTGTGCTGCTCACTGTTCTCCCTCTCAGCGTCTGACAGCGGGCGCCGGCAGGTGACGTCATCGCGCCCGCTGTCAAACGCTGAGAGGGGGATTATGGGAGAGAAGGAGCGCTCGCTCCTTCTCTCTCTATGCGGTCAGCTGTATCGGCTGGATGCCGATACAGCTGACCCTCCGATGATGGGTGGGGCCCACTACTGGCACTGGGCGCCCCACCGCCTCTTCAGGCCCCATAGCTTCTGGGTGGCAGAGCAGGGAGAGCGATTCTCCCTGCTCTGCCGCAGAATGTAACTGTACGCTGATAGTTACTGTAGCGTAGCTCCGGGTGGGCCCCCTCAGAGTGCGGGGCCCGGGGCCACCGCCCCCTCTGCCCCGTGACCTATCCTTTCAAATCAGGGCCCATCACGCAGGAGCTGGGGCCCACCGGAGGTTTCTCCGGTGTCCCGGTGGCTCAGTCCGACCCTGCTTGCCAGCCTGATAATACCAGGCTACAGCAGTCTGCTTATCTTGGCTGGTTAACAAAAATAGGGGATCCCCTCGAAAAAAATTGGCGTGGGGTCCCCCCTATTTTTGTTAACCAGCCAGATGAAGCAGACTGCTGAGGCCTGGTTTTTCAGGCTGTCAAGAAGCCAAGATCAATGGACCTTGCCAGCTTGATAATACCAGGCCACAGCAGTCTGCATATCTTGGCTGGTTAACAAAAGTAGGGGATCCCCTCGAAAAAAATTGGCGCGGGTCCCCCCTATTTTTGTTAACCAGCCAGATGAAGCAGACTGCTGAGGCCTGGTTTTATCAGGCTGTTAAGGAGCCAAGATCCATGGACCTTGCCAGCCTGATAATACCAGGCCACAGCAGTCTGCATATCTTGGCTGGTTAACAAAAGTAGGGGATCCCCTCGAAAAAAATTGGCATGGGGTCCCCCCTATTTTTGTTAACCAGCCAGATGAAGCAGGCTGCTGAGGCCTGGTTTTTCAGGCTGGTAAGGATCCAATATCCATGGACCTTGCCAGCCTGATAATACCAGTCCACAGCAGTCTGCTTAGCTTGGCTGGTTAACAAAATAGGGGATCCCCTTGAAAAAAAAATGGCGTAGGGGTCCCCCTATTTTTGTTAACCAGCCAAGTAAAATGCAGACTGCTGCGGCCTGGTATTAAAAGACTGTCAAGGCCCATGGATTTTGGCCCTCAACAGCCTGATAATACCAGGCTACAGCAGCCCCACATTTGGCGCATCAAAAGATGTGCCAATTGTGGCACTTTACCCGGCTCTTCCCACTTGCCCTGTAGCGGTGGCAAGCGGGGTAATAAGGGGTTAATGTCACCGTTGATTGCACGGTGACAATAAGCCCGGTTTAATAATGGAGAGGCGTCAATAAGACACCGATCCATTATTAATCCCAAAGTTTTTAAAGGCTTAAAAAAATACACAGCAAGAAAAAAGTATTTTAATGAAATAAAAGAGACAACACAGTTTTCATTTCTTTTATTACTCTCTCATTCCTGCGACGCCATCGATCTCCTGTAAAAAAAGGAAAAAAACAAACCAACAGTATACCACCTGTCCGACGCAGTCCATAGTAACGAGTGTCCCACGACGATCCAGCTCTGCTACATCGGAATGCCAGGCAGAGCCTGACATCCCGACGCAGCACAGCTGATTACCTGCTTCCCCGGCGGTGACGTCATCGGACTGCTTTACGGCTGCGATTACCCAGCAGTCACTGCAGTTATCGCAAGAAACTGCACGTGACCGCCAGGGAGAAGATGGCGGCGGCCATCAAGCAGTCCAGGACGTGACCGCCGGAGATCTTCTGCCAGGTAAGTGCCGCGGCGCTGACTCCTGACAGACCCGACCGATGAACACTGACAGTGACAGGACAATTACGATTCCGGTATCCGATATGACGAAAATATCGGTACTCGGTATCGGAATTCCGATACAGTGAATATCGGCCGATACTCGATATTTGCAGTATCGGAATGCTCAACACTAATCATTTCATGTCGGCTTCTGTGATTTCACAAAAGCTGGCAATTGAATTAGCGGCTATTACAGTATGTAGAAGTGTATGAACTATAAATAATATATATATATGTTTGTGTCACAATGACATGTATATATATATATATATATATATATATATATGTATTCTATGTGTATGTATCTAGTGTTTTGTGAGCTGTCAGTGTGATTTTACAGTAGCCGGGGATGAATTGCCGGCTTTTCAAAGGAGACTGGTGCGTATAAATCGGACAGCACTCGCATGGTGCGAGTGCTGTGCGATGATTTCTCGCACCCATTGACTTGCATTGGCGATTATCATGCCAAAATCGTATCAAATCGCAGCATGCTGCAATTTTTTTCTCACACCAATTTCTGATGAGAAAAAAATCGCAAATGAGAACTCAACTATTGAATAACATTGGTCAGATTTGAATCCGATTTTTTTATCCTGAATATCATCTGTTTTCGGCGCCAGTGAGTATGAGCCCTTAGTCATGTACCGACGAGCTGCTCTCCCTAATGCTCTCAATGTTCAGTGAAAAACTGAGATAAGCAGGAAGAGAAGCTCGTTGTCACAGGACCTTAAGTATGAAAGTCGCATATGAGTGAAGTGTCCATGTGACGACTGCTGGAACCTGCAGAGCTGAATCCTGACATTGCAGCTTCTGAATTCTCACAACGAATGCACTGCACACTTTTAGGGTTCTCCCTTACCGGTGGCAAGAGTACACGGTCATGTCAGCACAAGCATGTGATTTATATACTTCTGGCCACATTCTGACTAGACATGCCCGGCCTCACTCTGTTCATTTTCATTGAGTGAGGCCACACATGTCTAGTGAGCATGTGACCACATGTACAGGTCCTTCTCAAAAAATTAGCATATAGTGCTAAATTTCATTATTTACCATAATGTAATGATTACAATTAAACTTTCATATATTTTAGATTCATTACACACCAACTGAAATTTGTCAGGTCTTTTATTGTTTTAATACTGATGATTTTGGCATACAACTCCTGATAACCCAAAAAACCTGTCACAAAAAATTAACATATTTCCACCGTCCAATAAAATAAAAGTGTTTTTTCAAAACAAACAAAAAAACCATCAAATAATAATGTTCAGTTATGCACTCAATACTTGGTCGGGAATCCTTTTGCAGAAATGACTGCTTCAATGCGGCGTGGCATGGAGGCAATCAGCCTGTGACACTGCTGAGGTGTTATGGAGGTCCAGGATGCTTCGATAGCGGCCTTAAGCTCATCCAGATTGTTGGGTTTTGCGTCTCTCAACTTTCTCTTCACAATATCCCACAGATTCTCTATGGGGTTCAGGTCAGGAGAGTTGGCAGGCCAATTGAGCACAGTAATACCATGGTCAGTAAACCATTTACCAGTGGTTTTGGCACTGTGAGCAGGTGCCAGGTCGTGCTGAAAAATGAAATCTTCATCTCCATAAAGCATTTCAGCCGATGGAAGCATGAAGTGCTCCAAAATCTCCTGATAGCTAGTTGCATTGACCCTGCCCTTGATGAAACACAGTGGACCAACACCAGCAGCTGACATGGCACCCCACACCATCACTGACTGTGGGTACTTGACACTGGACTTCAGGCATTTTGGCATTTCCTTCTCCCCAGTCTTCCTCCAGACTCTGGCCCCTTGATTTCCGAATGACATGCAAAATTTGCTTTCATCAGAAAAAAGTACTTGGGACCACTTAGCAACAGTCCAGTGCTGCTTCTCTGTAGCCCAGGTCAGGCGCTTCTGCCGCTGTTTATGGTTCAAAAGTGGCTTTACCTGGGGAATGCGGCACCTGTAGCCCATTTCCTGCACACGCCTGTGCACGGTGGCTCTGGATGTTTCTACACCCGACTCAGTCCACTGCTTCCTCAGGTCCCCCCAAGGTCTGGAATCGGTCCTTCTCCACAATCTTCCTCAGGGTCCGGTCACCTCTTCTCGTACAGCGTTTTCTGCCACATTGTTTCCTTCCAACAGACTTCCTATCAAGGTGCCTTGATACAGCACTCTGGGAACAGCCTATTTGTTGAGAAATTTCTTTCTGGGTCTTACCCTCTTGCTTGAGGGTGTCAATGATGGCCTTCTTGACATCAGTCAGGTCGCTAGTCTTACCCATGATGGGGTTTTGAGTAATGAACCAGGCAGGGAGTTTTTAAAAGCCTCAGGAATCTTTTGCATGTGTTTACAGTTAATTAGTTGATTCAGAAGATTAGGGTAATAGGTCGTTTAGAGAACCTTTTCTTGATATGCTAATTTTTTGAGACAGGTTTTTTGGGTTATCAGGAGTTGTATGCCAAAATCATCAGTATTAAAACAATAAAAGACCTGACAAATTTCAGTTGGTGTGTAATGAATCTAAAATATATGAAAGTTTAATTGTAATCATTACATTATGGAAAATAATGAAATTTAGCACTATATGCTAATTTTTTGAGAAGGACCTGTATGTAAATCGCTGGCACAAGAGAATTCTAACAGCGTGCAGTGAGCACTGTGAGAATTCAGAAGTCTGCAGTCACATAGAATGACTGCAGACTCAGCACAGACCTGGAGAACCGCTCTAATGCTCCTAATATAAAGAAAAGCATGACAATAAGTCAGTTTCACAAATAATATTTACATCCAGGTACCTTATAGATGACGTCGTCTCCTTCTTTTCTTCTTCTTGACCAGACCCATGATGAGTTTTCTCATCCACAGCCGTCTCTGCAGACTTTCATCGTCTCTGGTCTTCTGCACCAACTCTCCACACAATGCCATTAAAGACAGAAGAGTCATTATAATGCCCCTAAATAAAAAATATCTGCAATATACTGTCACCTCACACTATTCCCCTCACTCCTCACACTGTCTCCTCTCACATCCCCCCTGTTCACCATACTGTCTCCTCATATATTACCCCCTCACTCTCTATACAGTCTGCTCACACATACCCCTGACTCCCCATACTGTGTCTGCACACAACCCATCACCCTCACTCCCCATACTGTGCCCACATACGTTCACCCGTTCGCTACCCATACTGTCTGCACTCATACCCCCACTCACCATACTGTGTCTGCACTCATCCCCCCATACTGTTTCCTCATACATACTGTTCAGTGTCTTCAAATCCCCCCACACACATTAAATCCCCCATCCCTACTCCAAATCCCCCATCCCCGTGCCAAATCCCCCACACACATTAAGTACCCCCCATCCCCACTACAAATCCCCCACACACATTAAGTACCCCCCATCCCCACTCCAAATCCCCCACACACATTAAGTACCCCCATACCCACTCCAAATCCCACACACACATTAGGTACCCCCATCCCCACTCCAAATCCCTCACACACAATAAGTACCCCCCCATCCCCACTCCAAATCCCCCACACACATTAAGTACCCCCCATCCCCACTCCAAACCCTCCCACATAAAGTACCCCATCTCCACTTCAAATCCCCCACACATAATGTATCCCCATCACCACTCCAAACCCCCCATACATAAAGTACCCCCTATCCACACTCCAAATCCCCCCACACATAAAGTACCCCCATCCCCACTCCAAATCCCCCCACACATAAAGTACCCCATCCCCACTCCAAATCCCCTCACACATAAAGTACCCCCATCCCCACTCCAAATCCCCCCACACATAAAGTACCCAATCCCCACTCCAAATCCTCCCACACATAAAGTACCCCATCCCCACTCCAAATCCCCCACATAAAGTACCCCCCATCCCCACTCCAAATCCCCCACACATAAAGAATCCCCCATCCCCACTCCAAATCCCCCCACATAAAGAATCCCCCATCCCCACTCCAAATCCCCCCACACATAAAGTGACCCCATCCCCACTCCAAATCCCCCCACACATAAAGAATCCCCTCATCCCCACTCCAAATCCCCTCACACATAAAGAATCCCCCCATCCCCACTCCAAATCCCCCACAAACATAAAGTACCCCCCATCCCCACTCCAAATCCCCTCACACATAAAGAATCCCCCATCCCCACTCCAAATCCCCCCACATAAAGTATCATCCCCCCATAATATGCCACCCATTAATCTTCGGTGGTTCTTCAGCTCCACAGTGGAGCACACTTACCACCATCGTTCCCCCTTCTTGCTGACGCTGGCGAGTGACGTCAGCAGCGTGATCACATGACCTGATCACGCTGCTGGCGTCGCTCTGACCCAGCATTCAATTGTACTGGCGTCTGTATAGATGCCAGTACAATTGATCCTTGGGAGCTGGCACGCTGCAGCTTCTCTGCGCCAGCTGTCAGCTTGACAGCCGGCCCAGGGAACCGCCACTCCCAGGCCGGGGGCGGCAGATTGCAGCCGCCTTGGGAGACACTGCGGACCGCCGCATTAGGTGGCCTGACTTCGCCCCCACTGCTGGCTGCGCCCGGGGCACATACCTCGGCTGCCCCTCCCTGGATACGCCCCTGCTCGGATGGTCTCTGAGTATTTGGAAGTGTTCGGAGATTTAATTTCTGTCACCACAGCTGCATGATTTGCAGCTACTAGACAGCCTGAATACATGTGGAGACTGCATGTTTGTTAGGGAATCCCCACATGTATTTAGGCTGTCTAACAGTTGCAAATCATGCAGCTGCAGCGACATAAACTAAATCTCTGAGCACGCCCAAATACTCGGAGACCTCCCGACCATGCTTGGGAAAACCCGAGCAACGAGTATACTCTCTCATCACTACCACCAACCCTAATGTTCACTGCTACTTCATAGCAGATCATTACAGGGGTCAGCAAACTTCATGAGAACCATTTTTTTCCCCCCTTCCTGTGTAATGATTTTTCAACAAGTTTCCTGCACTGTTCATGAATGTGACTTTAGTTCAAAGCATAGATTTTAGCATTGTTAGATTCTAGCCCTCTTATACAAAAGTAAAGGAACTTTTTAACAAATACATTTTTGGTGCGATTATAACACCTCACTGACCTCCTATGCTAATTAGACTGAATAATATTTTTTTCAGTATTTTTACAGTGTAAATGAATTGATAAATTTGCCTATACAGCTTTAAGACTCGGCCAGGGGTGTAGTCGTGGCCGAGCCCTCAGTTGCATTAGGGCCCTGTCCTCCTCTTACATGAAAAGAGTATTCCCTCAGCAGTGTACACCTGTGTGTCTTCTTTTGCTGCAGCATCAGGGACTCTTCTGCGGCGCTGGGGACCTTCTGTAGCCGGATCCGGAATAACTGAGACACAGTCTGGTTCCAATGCAAAACAAAGAACTTTACTAGGCACACTTTGCAGCACATTCTTGTCAGATGCAGGGACAGCATCAGATACCACACAGTTCATTTCCTGCACTTTCCCTGTGCTTCCTTCTACGTCCTCCAGTCCATTATGGGGTAATAGCGCCTTAGGTGGTACCGCAGCATTCTCATTGTCCAGACTCATTACTTTTGGGGACTCCCTCATCCGTTTTGCCCCGGATCTGAGTGCGTCTGACCATGCAATGATCTGACACATCTCAAACAATCTGCGCCTTGTACTTTCTGGACCGTTTTCTTGTTCCCACTTCCAAATGCTGTAGCTCGGCTGCTGCACACTGTCCTTCTGTCCCTAAGGGACTCTGAATGGCTGAACTTCTTGACAATGTTATGTGGCTGCTGCGGTGTCCAGGGCCTACGGCCAGTCTGGATGCCTTGGGCACTACGCCCTAACTAACTACACTACGGAAATGATCCTGGCTTACCACACAGCAGCCCCTCCTATGTTTAACCATTTCCTGTCCCATACTCCAACTAACCATATAATATTCTATAATGCCCCCATCTAGTGGCCAAAACTAACTACTAACGCTTACCCTAAGTCTAAGCACAGTTACATTACATAAGATATACTTTACAGTGATAAAGAACATGTAATATTACAGATATCTACAAGAATAAGAATATACAGTTTAAAACATGGTAATACATATTCAAGTGTAGCAATACCAGTGCAGAATAATAGTAATACGCTTTTAAGTGTAGCAGTACCATTTCTAATAATAGATATTCACTCCCCTTACACAGCTCTATACTTCTCTTCACACAATATATATTGTAAATGAACTTTGAGTGCCTGCAATCATCACTAGGGGAAGCTCACATCCTATTAAATATTAGTCCTTTCCCAGGGTCCGCTGCGCTTTCTACTGTCAATGGGTAAAATTAAGTTTTTTAATAGGGCAGAGTGGGGCCCGTTCCCTTTGAGAATTATTAGGAAGATTTGACTTTGATCAAATCTTTACTAACCCCTTCCTGACAATTGAGATACTGGTAAGTCCTATTGTTATGAGCTCGGTTGCAACAACTTTATTAAATAATGGATTGCAACCGAACCCGGGGTCCGCGATGCAGTTAAAGTCACTGCTGCCGAACACCCCTTGGGTATGAGGGTAAAAATGACAACAGAAATATAATATTAGATCTTGTCTGTGTTACGTCACACTAGGGGAGATGTAGAATTGGCACTATCTCCATTAACGTCTCGGGAGATGTGCTATAGACTGGCGTAGATGTAGCCCTGTTAATGGCACAGAAGCCACTTGCTAGATATTAGGTTTGCACTATGTGCTGCAAGCTGGTATAGACGTAGCCCTGTAGACTGCACAGAAGCTACGTGCCAGCCGCTAGAAGTGCGTGCGACTAACGCCAGGCGTACGTGCTACCAGCCGGCGTGAGACCGGACTGAGCAACTCTCTGTTCAGCTTGGCAGGCGATGCCCAGGTTACGCGCCCCGCAGTCTGTTCAGGGTGTATAGCTACCCTATAATCGTAGCAAGACTGCGCCACTTTGGCTACCTGCCCGGCATAAGCTAATCCTGCCTGAAGGACCTGTGCTAATTAGCCGATCGAAATCTGGCATCAGCAGGTCCCAGAGAGCAAAGCTAGAGAGCACGTGGAGCCCAGATTCTGGTACGTCCACACATGAGCACTGCCTATTTTAGTATGATCTGACCACGCCACGCCGCGGACAGACAAGCTATTTAAGGGCTAAGCTCCACCCCCAGCCATCTCGTTACTCGCAGCATCAGTGACATCATCCGTGACCAATCAGGCGGTGCCAGGTCAGAGGATCAGCTGACATTAACCATCAATCACGGTTCACCATGTCACGGACATGCTCAGTGCAGGCATTTCTGGACTTAGGCTATAACAGCCCTGTCTCCTTCTGTAACCTATGCTTAAGGCTACTATTAACAAAGACCCTGGAGACAGCTTGTACTCTCTTGTACTGGCTAGGCATTAGAATCAACAGCTAAGCAGCATCTGCCCTGGCTGAAACCTGGATGGGGGACCACTGATGCCTCAAATCCAGCTGTCGCCTGACACCTAACATTATCCCCACCTCTAACATCCCCCCACCTGATGCTCAAATTCATCAATGAGCAGGGGCGGCATGAATATGGTCCAAAACTTTGAAAGTACCCATAAAATGGGAGGCGAACTTAGCAGATTCCCCGCATCCTCTAATATTGCGAGTCACGAGACAGGCCTTGTTGCCCGGGATAATATGGGGCCTGGACAGAGATAATTGTCAACCAACTGTCTTTGATAGGACGATTTCTCTCTCGCACAAGATTGGACATGTTTTTTAATGTCCTGCGGCAACCGAGGCCACCAATACGACCATTGGAGAAACTTAGTGGTACGTTTGACTCCAAAATGACCTCCGGTTTTAGGGGCATGTGCCCAAGAGAGCACCTTATTTTGTAATTTAGGAGGAACGAACATCTTCCCGGGAGGGACCTGGTCTAAGGTCATAGGTGCCACCGTCCGCATATCCCCAGAAGGCATAACATTTTTGGATTCGTTACCTTCCTCGGTCGTATCTACAGGCAGGGAATAAAGCCTACCGCGACGAGGCTCTGAGCCGGGGACCAAATCAATTGGACGGTCATACGGTTGGTGGAAAGGCAAAGTCTCAGCAGCCTTTTTGGAATGCTCAGGATGAGCGACCAAGCTGGATGGCTCTGAGACTATCCTCCTGGTCAAGGCAATCATACACTGAGAAACACCATTCTCCCCCCGAAATTAATTTCCCCCGTGTTCCAGTTAATGTGTGGATTGTGACAACGTAGCCATGGAAGGCCTAATAGGACCTCATCCGACCCACCGGGAATAATGAGAAAAGAAATATCCTCCCGGTGACCTGAGGAAATGACATAGTGAGGGGAATCGACTGGTGGGTGATTTGCGTGTCTAGCAGTGAACCGTTGACTACCTTAATGTTCATTGGTTTGGGCAGTAATTCCATTGGAATGGCATGTCTTTGGGCAAAGGTTAACAACAAAAAATTGCCATCTGCCCCAGAGTCCACCCACGCCTTGGCAGAAACCGCAGTTGCCTCGAAGAGCAACGTCACCTCATATATTAGTTTGGAGGTAGAGGTCCCTGAATCTAGCACACCTAATCTAATGGTGATTAGACACTCTCTTTCCTCTGCCTGAGTGGAACCCTTATTACTGGAGTACTCCAAGAGATGGGTAGGATGGGAATGAGGGGACGATTTTCTAGTCAAGGATATATCCATAGGCTCCGGTTCCGTGTCTGGAACCGCGGGTTCGGAAATAGGTTTGTAAAATGACGGTGCCAATGGAAACCGAGGTTTAGAGACCTCCAGCTCCAACTTGCTTTCTGCATGACGTAAATCTATTCGGTTGTCAAGGGTCATTAACTCTTCCAGAGAGGTTGGAATCTCCCTGGTGGCTAGAGCATCTTTTATATGCCCAGTCAGACCCTTCCAGAACACCGGAATTAGCGATGGTTCAGACCAATCCAGTTCTGCCGCTAATGTCCTGAACTGGACGGCATAGTGACTGGCGGTGGTCGAACCCTGCACTAATTTAAGCAACTTAAGAGCCGTATCATGTGTAACCTGAGGACCGAGGAACACATTTTTTAGGGTTCTAAGAAAGAGACCCGCATTACCCACTACCGGATCATTCCGTTCCCACAAAGGAGTAGCCCACTCCAAGGCTTTGCGGGAAAGTAATGATATGACAAAGCCCACTTTAGCCCTTTCGGAGGGGAACCGTGCCTCCATCATTTCTAACTGAATGTAGCATAAATTAATAAACCCTCTGCAGGATCTGCTGTCGCCAGAAAATTTTTCCAGGAGGTCAAAACAGGGTAATGGAACTCTAGCAGCTGTCACAGCTTTATTTACGAGACTGGCTGCTTGTGTGGCTGCTTGAGTAGCTACTGCAGTGAGATCAGCAACCGGAGCGGCCTGTTTGAGAGACCTAAGTCTGGCCTCTAGTTGCTGTAGCTACTGATTATCAGCCATGTTCGGCTAGACCCTGGCGGTCAGAAACTGTTGTTATGAGCTCGGTTGCAACAACTTTATTAAATAATGGATTGCAACCGAACCCGGGGTCCGCGATGCAGTTGAAGTCACTGCTGCCGAACACCCTTTGGATATGAGGGTAAAACTGACAACAAAAATATAATATTCGATCTCGCCTGTGCTACTTCACACTAGGGGAGATGTAGAATTGGCACTATCTCCGTTAACGTCACGGGAGATGTGCTATAGACTGGCGTAGATGTAGCCCTGTTAACGGCACAGAAGCCACTTGCCAGATATTAGGTTTGCACTATGTGCTGCAAGCTGGTATAGACGTAGCCCTGTAGACTGCACAGAAGCTACGTGCCAGTCGCTAGGAAGTGCGTGCGACTAACGCCAGGCATACGTGCTACCAGCCAGCGTGAGACCGGACTGAGCAACTCTCTGTTCAGCTTGGCAGGCGATGCCCAGGTTACGTGCCCCCCAGTCTGCTCAGGGTGTATAGCTACCCTATATTCGTAGCAAGACTGTGCCACATTGGCTACAGGTTACGCGCCGCGCAGTCTGCTCAGGGTGTATAGCTACCCTATATTTGTAGCAAGACTGCGCCACATTGACTACCTGCCTGGCATAGCTAAACCTGCCTGAAGGACCTGTGCTAATTAGCCGAGCAAACTCTGGCATCGGCAGGTCCCAGAGAGCAAAGGTAGAGAGCACGTGGAGCCCAGATTCTGGTACATCTACACATGTGCACTGCTTATTTCAGTATGATCTGACCACGCCGTGCCACGGACAGACAAGCTATTTAAGGGCTAAGCTCTGCCCCCAGCCAGTTTGTTACTCACATCATCAGTGACGTCATCCGTGACCAATCAGGTGGTGCCAGGTCAGAAGATCAGCTGACATTAAACACCCAATCACGGTTCGCCATGTCACGGACATGCTCAGTGCAGGCATTTCTGGACTTAGGCTATAACAGCCCTGTATCCTTCTGTAACCTATGCTTAGGGCTACTATTAAAAAAGGCCCTGGAGACAGCATGTACTCTCTTGTACTAGGATTTGGAATTGACAGCTGAAGCTAAGCAGCATCTGCCCTGGATGGGGGACCACTGATGCCTCAGATCCAGGTTCAAATCCAGCCATCACCTAAAACCTATGTTGTGTTACCAAGTATGTTCCCAGCTTAGGAGCATGGTAATCAGCAGATGATAACTTTGAGATGAGCAAACCTTTCAAGGTTAAGTTCGGATCAGCGAACATCCCAATGTTCACCAAACATACCTATACTTCATTGACTTCAATGGGAGTCAAAACCACATGCATAGACAACACCTCTGGAATGCTTCAACGGATCTTCATGATTCTAAGATTGTTTTCGTGTGACATATTGTACTTCATGATAGTGGTAAAATTTCTTCGATATAACTTGCGTTTATTTATTAAAATAATGGAAATATGGCAAAAATTTGGAAAATTTTGCAATTTTCAAAATTTGAATTTTTATTTCCTTAAAACAGAGAAATATGTCGCACAAAATAGTTGCTAAATAACATTTCCCACATGTCTACTTTTCATCAGCACAATTTTGGAACCAAATTTTTTTTGTTACGAAGTTATAAGGGTTAAAAGTTGACCAGCGATTTCTCATTTTTACAACAAATTGTACAAAACCATTTTTTTTAGGGACCACTTCACATTTGAAGTCACTTTGAGGGGTCTATATGGCAGAAAAAACCCAAAATCGACACCATTCTAAAAACTGAACCTCTCAAGGTACTCAAAACCACATTCAAGAAGTTTATTAACCCTTCAGGTGCTTCACAGGAGCTGAAGCAACTTGAAAAAGAAAAAATGATCTTTTACAAACTTTTTTTATTTTAACAAGGGTAAAAGTAGAAAATTGACAGAAAAAGTTGTTGTGCAATTTCTCCTGAGTACGCCGATACCCCATATGTGGGGGAAAACCACTGTCTGGGCGCATGGCAGGGCTCGGAAACGAAGGAGCGCCGTTTGACTTTTTCAAACCAAAATTGGCTAGAATTGAGATTGGACGCGATGTCAAGTTTGGAGAGCCCCTGATGTGCCTAAACAGTGGAAACCCCCCACAAGTGACACCATTTTGTAAACTAGACCCCCTAAAGAACTTATTTAGTTCTGTTGTGATCACGTTCAACCCCCAAGTGTTTTACTAAAGTTTATAATGCTTTGATGTGAAAAAAAAAAATTTCACAAAAATTATTTTTTAGTCCTCAATTTTTGATTTTCCCAAGGAAATTGGACCCCAAAAGTTGTTGTCCAATTTGTCCTGAGTACGCTGATACCCCATATGTGGGGGGGAACTGTTTGAGCACACAGCAGGGCTCGGAAAGGAAGTAATGATGTTCTGGAATGCAGACTTTGATGGGTGTCATGTTCAGTTTGTAGAGCCCCTTATGTGCCTAAACAGTGGAAATCCCCCACAAGTTACCCCATTTTGGAAACTAGACCCCCTAAGGAACTTATCTAGATCTGTGATGAGCACTTTGAACCCCCAAGTGCTTCACACACGTTTATAATGCCCGGTGTTATGTATCGGTAACTGAGGGGAAATAGCAAAAAATAGCAAAAGCGGTAATACACCAGAGAGGCTGGAACCTATTGGATTGCAGTAACCTGAACTAACCACACAACTAGAGGTAGCCGTGGAGCGTTCCTATGTTGATCCTAGACGCCTCGTCACAGCCTGAGAGATAACTACACCTAAAGGCAGAAAAATGAAAGCTATCCCCAAAGAAAATAGGAAGCCCCCAAACATGTAATGGCGGTTAGACAAGAAGAAAGCACGGACACAGACAGAAAATAGAATGAGCAAGCGCTGGGGCCCAATCTGTTTAGACAGAAAAGTACAGGAAAGAATTCTGACTGCAATCCAAAAAAACCCTAACAAAAATACCAACACTTCTGATTGCCAAAAAACCAGAGATCAAACGATCTCATCCACCTAAATCAGATCTCTGGTGTAGCAAAACGCTATTCAGCAAATAAAAAGTAACAAAGGAGCAAAGCAAAAGTGCAGACACAAACGGAGCACAATTACAGCGCCAGACCCCCAAAAGGGGACAGGCTGCAGTCCACTGCAAGCACCAAACCAGCAGAGAAAATCAAACAGAGGAAAAATAAAACAGCAAACACTTATCTGAAGGAGAGCAGGAAACTAGCAGTGCTTCAAACAAGACCAGAAGGAACAATTGATAATCGGCAAGGCCGCTGGGAACTCAGGCCACTTATATCCTACCATTCAGTGCCAGCTGAGGGCCATTCATTAATCAGTTCATTACCCTCAGCAACCACCAGAGGGAGCCCCAGCTCAGAATCCGCCTCCAGCATATTCACAACAGTACCCCCCCTTGAGGAGGGGTCACCGAACCCTCACCTGCGCAACCAGGCCGATCAGGATGGGCTCGATGATAGGCACGGATAAGTCTCCCAGCATGAATGTCCGAAGCAAACACCCAAGACACAGACAGAAAATAGAATGAGCAAACGCTGGGGCCCAATCTGTCTAGACAGAAAAGTACAGGAAAGAATTCTGACTGCAATCCAACAAAAAACCCTAAAAAATACCAACTCTTCTGATTGCAAAAACACCTGAGATCAAACGATCTCCACCACCTAAATCAGATCTCTGGTGTAACAAAACTAAGCCGCAGCCACTGAAAAAACAGGAAAAAGCAAATGAACAAATAATAGTGGCTACAGATAAACTGAGAGGAGCACAGGCCCCAGGAGGGGACCCGGTTGACCTCCACAAAAGTGCAGAAAATTATGCAAAGAGCAAGCACAAAAAGAAAAGCAGAAAATATCTTATCTGAAAGCAGCAGATGCATGCAAGACTCCAGCAAACTTCCAAATGAACCAGGAACCACAATTGAGACAAGAACACTTGATCACCGGCGACCATCATGGGAGGTAACCTCCCTTATATCAGTCCAGTCAGTGATCCCAGATTGCCATTCCTCGCTGGAAGGTTCAGTACTGTCTGTAACCACCAGAGTGAGCCTCTGCTCAGAAACCATCTCTAGCACATTCATAACACGGAAGCCTGATTGCAAGCGGTCAAAGAGGGAGCATGAGGAGAGGTGGGACTACAGTTCAAGATGGACATGCTGTTCCAGTAGTTTTGAGGCATAAGGGAGAAGAGATATCGGCGATACCTAGACACAGAAGATGGGTCAAGGGAGGTCTTTTTGAGAATGGGTGTGATTGAGGTATGTTTGAAGGATGAGGGAAGACACCATTTGTAAGTGAGAGGTTGAAGAGATGTGTTAGAGTAGGGGTGAAGACTGTGGCAGGCTAGGGATGAGGTGGGATGGGAGCGGGTCAAGCATGCAAGTGGTGAGGTGTGATCTTGATAGGAGGGTGGAAAGCTGATCTATTGTCATGGTGAAGTTGGTATTGGAGGAAGAAGGCTGAGCAGCTAAGAGGGGCAATGGGGGCTGTGGGCCAAAGCTTTCTCTGATCGTATCGATCTTTGCTTAAAGAAAGAGGCAAAGTCTTCAGCAGAAATGAGAGGAGAAGGAGGAGGTGCTGGGGACGGAGTAGAGAATTGAAAGTGTTGAAGAGCTGTTTAGGGTTGTGAGACAGGGAGGATATGAAAGATGAGTAGTAAGTTTGTTTTGCGGCAGTGAGCGTGGACTTGAAGTGGTGAGGGACTGCTTGTATGCGGTTAAGTGCTCGGCAGAGCGGGATTTTTTCCATCTCCGCTCAGCAACCCTGGAAGCCCGTCTCAGTTCTTTGGTGAGGCTGGTCAGCCAGGGCTGCCTGGTGATTGTACAAGTTTTGCTATGTGTGAGGGGTTGGCCGAATCAAGTGCTGCTGTTATTGTAGTGTTATAAAAGGTGGCAGCAGAATCTGTGTCATGAAGTGAAGATATGTTTGTAAGAGGGAGGAGGGACTCAGAGAGCAATGGTAAATTGAGGTGTTTGAGATTTCTGCGAGGGTGAGTAAGTTTGTGGAGTGGGGGTTGTGCACTGGAAGAGGAGAGGGAAGAGAATGTCAGTAGGTTGTGGTCAGACAGGGGAAGGGGTGAGTTAGTGAGATTAGTAAGGGAACAGAGGCGGGTGAAGATAAGATCCAGCATGTGATCATCTTTGTGAGTGGCCACAGAGGACCATTGGGTGAGGCCAAAGGAGGCAGTGAGCGATAAAAGTTTAGAGGCAGCTGGGATGGAAACATCAATGGGATGTTGAAGTCACCCATGAAGATAGTGGGGATGTCAGCAGAGAGGAAATGAAGCAGCCAGGTGGTGAAGTGATCGAGAAAGGTGGAGATGGCTAGTTCTGGGGGGCGGTAGATGACAGCCAGCTGGGGTTGGAGGGGGAGTAGATGCGGACGAAGTGCGCCTCAAACGAGGAAATAGTAGCGGCGGGGGTAGTGGAATTGGGATAAAGGAGCAAATATCAGACAGGAGCAAACCAACTCCTCCACCCGCACGCTGTATGGCGGGAGTGATGATAGTGAATCCGAATCTATATAAATAGGGGAACATACCATATACATTGCCGCATAGAGATTTATTTATAACAGTGGATTAACTGACAGATTTATTGTAGAAAGGTGCGTTCATAGTGTTCGGTAGAGGGACCGGGGCAAGTGGACGCTGGTGAATGGGGGTTACTCATCTTCAAAACTGTGAGGTGTGACAGGTTAAAGTGAGTGTGGGGGGTTGAGGCACCAGGTTTATCTGTTCCACAATGAGGCTACCAACTGATGAGTTAAAAATGGGACAGATAAGACATGGGATGAGACGTGGTTACTGGATAAAAAGGAATGATACAGAAAGTGAGGAATAAAGTAAAAGTCTTGAGGATGAAAACACTTCCTACAGGTGGGGATACAACTAAGGTCAGAATGTAAGCTATAGTATAGTGAAGAAAAAACATGGTAGTGGGAATCTTGGGACTTAAAATATCCTTCTAGAACGTTCAGTATGGTTGAACTAATGAATGATGCAGGTCAACACCAGCTGGCAGATATTCAAGAAACTAATTGAACATAAAATCAGCTGTAGGGGGTGTGGCGTGACCTAGCCTTTCACAGAGCAAGGTGAAAAAATAAACTGTACTCAGATGCTAAAACAAAAAACAAGGAAACAGAAGATTAAGTAGTGAAAGTACAGATTATATGCAACTCTAGACGATTCCGGGGGAAGCCATAGTGACAATAGCCTACCGAGGAGCATATACGACCTTATAGACATTCCGCGGTGAGTTGATGTGAGAAAGGTCCAAAGTTTTCACTATCATAGACACACACTGGAAGGGAGATGAGAATGATCGGGATTTACTATGCCACTTATAGTTAAGTAAATGTGGGAAACAGTTATTGAACACTTATGACATTTAAACGTGGGAGGGAAGGTGTACCAGAAGAAATATGCACTCATAGATTACAAGTGGAAGCTGGATCAGTGATAGCCCGATGAATTTAGTGCACTCCAGACATCCAAGGGTGGAAAGCTTGAAGATAAATATGCAACCAGAGACAGATTCATTCACTTCAAGAAATTCACACGGAAAACTCTCCCATGAACAGCATACCAGTAAGGTTTCTGCACCTTCAGACTTAAATGTGTGGAAAGCTGGATCAGATGGAAAGTCCCACTGGGTCATGAGCCCCAAACTCGCTCAAGGCTATGATGTATACAGCGTGAAATGCTACAATGCATCCAGGAATTAGTTAATCAGGTATATAATTGAATCTGTAGGAAAGTAAGTGATAAGGCATCAGGACAAAGTTTCATGACTCATGTCCATTATGGCAAAGAGGAAGAAAACCTCTTTAACAAACCCCTTCATATGGAACATGGTCCCCTGTGTTCCTCCAGAAAAGATGGCAGACAAAGAGCCTGTATACAATGAACGCAACATACAATCCCTTGGTAGGTTGAAACCTCAAGATTCAGCATTACAAGGCTAATGCTTTGCTGTGAGCCATTCATCACTGGGTTATGTTTAGCCAACCAAGGAAGTCCCAACACAATAGGAGTAGGTAGACCCTCCAACACATAACAAGACAATTGCTCTTTATGTATTGCCCCTACTCGAAGATCTATGTTATGAACAGCTTGAACCAAGCTACCTTGACCAAGAGGTCTAGAATCAATAGAGAGTATAGGGACCGGTTTGGCCAATACACTCAGTTGCATACCATGCACCTGGGCAAACCGAGCGTCCACAAGATTAGCCCCGGACCCACTATCAAGAAAACAGAAATCCTCTCAGTTCTAGTACCAATCACCACCTCCGCAGGCACGATAAACTGAGAGGGATTTGGGACGAAATACAGACTCCCAGGTTAACTCCTTGGGTCAAAGAGGTCCGGGATGGACAACCCCCAACAAAATGTCCCTCTCTCCCGCAAAAGAAACACCTTCTAGTCTTGCGGCGCACTGCCGATTCCCTCCTACAAAATGATGTCCCTCCCAACTGCATGGGTTCCTCAGAACAGACCAGGGGAACCTCAGTATAAGGGACTTTAGTAGTAGGTGGAGTCATCATGGGGGGCGGAGTTACCTCGCGTCTTCCCCGAAGTCGTCTATCAATGCGAATAGCGAGGGCCATAGCAGCCTCCAGTGATGGAGGAGAATCATACTGAGCCAACACATCTTTTAATTTGTCAGACAACCCTTGACAAAACTGGCTCCTAAGAGCTGGGTCATTCCACTGAGTATCTGTTGCCCATCTACGGAACTCAGAAGAATATTCCTCCGCTGGACGATTTCCTTGCCGTATTTTACATAACTTTGTTTCAGCAAGGGAAACTCGATCCGGATCATCATATACCAGACCCAGGGCAGTAAAAAATCGATCCACTGACTGGAGATCTGGGAGCCTGGAGGAATAGAGAACGCCCAAGATTGAGGGTCCCCTTGTAAGAGCGAGATAACAATTCCCACCCTCTGCTCTTCACTCCCAGATGACCGAGGCCGCAGCCGAAAGTACAATTTACATGCCTCCCGGAAAGTAAAAAATTTGTCCCGCCCACCAGTGAACCTGTCCGGGAGAGCAACCTTAGGTTCAGATCTGGCTTGCTCTGGGAGGGACAAAACCTTGGACTTAATGTCTGCAAATTCCATGGACAACCCCTGCAACTGCCGGGCCAGCTGGGCTACTGGATCCATGACAGCTGGGGAGAATCTTTAGTTTGGGCCGGTGAAAATGTCACGCTGTATAGCAGATATATATATGAGATGTCTGTAATCTATATCAAAAAGGGCAACATACTATATAACATGCGCATAGATATATTATAACATGGATTTACCTGACAGAATGTCCACTGGGTCAAAACGGAATCCGTTATACGCTGTCTCCGGCTAGAGGGTGACCGGGGTCTAAGCTGACCCTGAACTGGGGTCCTAACTAATCCCTCAACCTGGAGGTACTGTTAAAGGTACAGAGGTCCAGGCCACCAGCGTAAACCCTGTCTCCTATCAATCCCTGCCAACTGTATTCTAGTCCTAAGAAGGACCCTGAATACCACCAAAGGGAATGAACAGGTAACGGATAATGAACAGAAAGACATACAAGAAAGAGAAGGAATAAAGTAAATAAAGTCTTACATACAACACTCACACACAGTAGGAACACCTAAGGTCTCAGAGATTTAACTATAAGCTATAAGAGTAAAAACACCTAATGAACTCTTAGCTTAAATATTCTCAGAACCGATCCAGTCTGCTGAACTACATGAATGCTTTCACCGGCGTCTAACACCCAGACTGGCAGAAATATAAAGGAAACTAATTAGAACATAAACAAAAGCAGCCGGGCGAGGCTGCACCTAGCCTTAGCAAAGAGCTAGGAAAAATTAACTCTCAAAATCACCAAAAAACAAAGAAACAGAAGCTCAGCTGTGAGAAGTCAGAATGTGCAATCGCGACGATCTTCGTGGCGATGCACCATGACACCACCATGTTTGTTGCTGTGGCGGGGGTGTGAGATAGGTGGAATCCACTGTATGAGAGTGCAGCTGGTGAGGCTGAGTCAGAGGGGGTGAGCCAGGTTTCAGTGATGCCAAGGAAGGAGAGTTTATTGGTGATGAACAGGTCGTGGATAAATGAGTTTATTGCAGAGAGAGCGTGCGTTCCATAGTGCTTCAGGTGGTGGGACCGGGGGAGTGGGGGCTGGGTGAATGGCTATGAGGTTATCATGGTTGCAAAAACGTGTAGAGGATTGTGGCAGGGTAGTAGAAGTGAGTGTGGGGATGTGTTGAGGAGGGCCAGGATTTGGGGATATGTTACCAGCAATGAGGAGTAACAGACAGAGAGTTAGAAGGTGGGAACAGGATAAGACATGGTGTGGCCGTGTGTTCCTGGAGAAAAAGGATTGTACGTGGAGGAACAGTTCTGAGGAAAAAGTAAGATGGCTGGTGAGGATGGAGGGGAAATGACTACTTCCTTACTAGGTGGGGGGATTACAGGGAATAGGAAGAAAGTAAGTAGTATGGGGGTGATAGTGAAAAGAAATGGAAACATGGTAGTGGTTTATATATTCTGGCAACTTACAGGCAAATTCCAGTCCAATTCTAGTCTAATTCAGAGTATAGTGATTAGAAATCTGTAAGTTGAAAGATGCAGGTCAGACACGTCTGGTCAGACTCATGTCCAAGAATATATGTGCAGTTGAGAGGAATCAGCTGTGAGGGGGGTTGTGGGCGTGATTACCCAGAACACATGTTCACAGTTAAGCAGAGGTGATAAACAAAGGGGGAAGGGCCTGGCTACTCAGGTATGCATGGGAGACACAAGGGGAATGGATACATTGTGCAAACAGAAAGATGGGTAAGTAGTGAAATGCTACAGATTATATGCACTTCATAGACATTCACAAGAGGTGGGAAAGTTGGATAGATGAGAATAGCATACCAGAGAGAGATTATATGCACTTCATAGACATTCACAAGCGGTGGGAAAGCTGGATAGATGAGAATAGGATACCAGAGAGAGATTATATGCACTTCATAGACATTCACAAGCAGTGGGAAAGCTGGATAGATGAGAATAGCATACTAGAGAGAGATTATATGCACTTCATAGACATTCACAAACGGTGGGAAAGCTGGATAGATGAGAATAGCATACCAGAGAGATTATATGCACTTCATAGACATTCACAAGTGGTGGGAAAGCTGGATAGATGAGAATAGCATACCAGAGAGAGATTATATGCACTTCATAGACATTCACAAGCGGTGGGAAAGCTGGATAGATAAGAATAGCATACCAGAGAGAGATTATATGCACTTCATAGACATTCACAAGCGGTGGGAAAGCTGGATAGATGAGAATAGCATACCAGAGAGAGATTATATGCACTTCAAGACATTCACAAGCGGTGGGAAAGCTGGATAGATGAGAATAGCATACCAGAGACAGATTATATGCACTTCATAGACATTCACAAGCGGTGGAAAAGCTGATCAATGAGACTAGCATACCAGAGAGAGATTATATGCACTTCATAGACATTTAAATGCTGGTGGGAAAGCTGGATAGATGAGAATAGCATACCTGTGGATAGAGAGGACAACTCGGTTAAGGTACAGATGATGATGATGATACAGCAGTGATGAATGGCTAAATGCATCATGGAATTCTAGTCTAATTCAGAGTATAGTAATTAGAAATCTGTAAGTTGAAAGATGTAAGTTGAAAGATGCAGGTCAGACATGTCTGGTCAGACTCATGTCCAAGAATATATGGTCAAAGATGGACAAAAAAAGTTTTTTTTTCCATTCTAAAAAAACTAAACCCAAATGAACTTCATAATGGTCAATGGGTCCCCTGTGCTTCCATTTGCATTACTAGAACATAACCGAAAATGGCACAGACAAAAGGAGCATTGTAATGGACATATGAATGGAGAACATAAATCTCCTTGGTAGGATTTGAACCCAAGATCTCAGCATTACAAGGCTACAGTGCTAGCTAGTGAGCCATTCATATCAGCATTTCATTAGCAGTCTTTTACTTGTTCAGTATATGTTCCTCTTTACATGTTATGGACATGTATATATTATTTCTTTATAGATATATGTATGGTACACTATGGTGCTGAAGAAAGAAGAGTTATTACGGTTAGTAGTTTTATAGTATTGGCACTAGTTTTAAGACTGAGATCATACTGATCACTTCATGAAAAATCAGTAACATAAAGCTAAGTACACTTGTGAAGTTCCAAACAGTGCCAATTTTTTCTACCGCATGTGTCTGGTGTTCTGTACAAGTGCCAGTGGAATTCTGATGTATTTTTAGCTTCAAACCACATATTCTTGCTAGAAGATTATGTGTGAAAATCAGTAGTAGTGTGATAAATTACTTTTTAAGTACAGATGCAATTTTTGGTATCCATTGGAACAAGGGACAGTCTTTTAATATGGTGTCACATAAAGAAACAACCTTACACCTCCTTAGAGCTCGTTTAGAAGACTGTATTTTTGGTAATTTTTATTCTATGGGGCCGTGCACGTGTCAGATTCTTTCCTCGGGACAGAGCTGGGCCAAGAAAAAAATTCAAATCATGTCCGAGTTTGATCCAATTCACAGGTCTGCAAAAAAATATTTTTTGTAATCATAGCAGGTGACTTTGTACTTTTCTGAATCATCTTTTTTCCTGATTTAAAAAATGTATACAGTTTTCCTGTAACACGTATAGTTTCCATGGAGCAGCATCATTATTATAAGGTATAGGAAATTTACTGGCGACAATAAGAAAACAGTAATCTACATATCAGAAAAAAAGGCTTCACCTTACAAAACAGGTTTTATTAAACAAAAATAATTTCACATGCAAAATAGAAACTAAAATATGAGCAGAAATTAAAAGTGCTTGACATTAGACTGTTGTTGATATGATTTTTCAGGGTTGTCCCTATATACAGTGGTGGCCAAAAGTATTGACACCCCTGCAATTCTGTCAGATAATACTCAGTGTCTTCCTGAAAATGATTGCAATCACAAATTATTTGCTATTTTTATCTTCATTTAATTTGCTTACAAGAAAAAACACAAAAGAGAATGAAGCAAAAATCAAATCTTGTCATTTCACACAAAACTCCAAAAATGGGCCAGACAAAAGTATTGGCACCCTCAGCCTAATACTTGGTTGCACAACCTTTAGCCAAAATAACTGAGAACATCCGCTTCTGGTAACCATCAATTAGTTTCTTACAATGCTCTGCTGGAATTGTAGACCATTCTTCTTTGCAAACTGCTCCAGGTCCCTGATATTTGAAGGGTGCCTTCTCCAAACTGCCATTTTGAGATCTCTTCACAGGTGTTCTATGGGATTCAGGTCTGGATCATTGCTGGCCACCTTAGAAGTCTCCAGTGCTTTCTCTCAAACCATTTTATAGTGCTTTTGGAAGTGTGTTTTGGGTCATTGTCCTGCTGGAAGACCCATGACCTCTGAGGGAGACCCAGCTTTCTCACACAGGGCCTACATTATGCTGCAATGTAGGTCAAGCAGTTCCCCCGTGCCAGAGGCAGTAAAGCAACCCCAAAACATCAGGGAACCTCCGCCATTTTTGACTGTAGGACCGTGTTTTTTTCTTTGAATGCCTCTTTTTTTTCCTGTACACACTATGTTGATGGTTTTTACCAAAAAGCTCGACTTTTGTCTCATCTGACCAGAGAACATTCATTCCAAAACGTTTTAGGCTTTCTCAGGTAAGTTTTGGCAATTTCCAGCCTGGCATTTTTATGTCTCGGGGTAAGAAGTGGGGTCTTCCTGGGTATCCTACCTACAGTCCCTTTTCATTCAGATGCCGACGGATAATACGGGTTGACACTGTTGTACCCTCGGACTGCAGGGCAGCTTGAACTTGTTTGGATGTTAGTCGAGGTATCTTTAACCACCATCCGCACAATCTTGCGTTGAAATCTCTCGTCAATTTTTCTTTTCCTTCCACATCTAGGGAGGCTAGCCACAGTGCCATGGGCTTTAAGCTTCTTGATGACACAGCGCACGGAAGACACAGGAACATTCAGGTCTTTGGAGATGGACTTGTAGCCTTGAGATTGCTCATGTTCCTCACAATTTGGTTTCTCAAGTCCTCAGACAGTTCTTTGGTCTTCTTTCTTTTCTCCATGCTCAATGTGGTACACACAAGGACACAGGACAGAGGTTGAGTCAATTTTAATCCATGTAACTGGCTGCAAGTATCATTTAGTTATTGCCAACACTTGTTAGGTGCCACAGGTAAGTTACAGGTGCTGGTGATTACACGAATTAGAGAAGCATCACATGATTTTTCAAACAGTGCCAATACTTTTGTCCACCCCGTTTTTTAGGTTTGGTGAGGAATTATATCCAATTTGGCTTTAGGTCAATTCTTTTTGTGTTTTTTCATTGAAGACAAATTAAATGAAGATAATAATACCAAAGAATTTCTGTTTGCAATCATTTATTATCTGACAGAATTGCAGGAGTGTCAATACTTTTGGCCACCACTGTAACATCCAACAGTAATCTGCCATCATTGAGTCATTCCAAAAACCCTGCTAGCGGTGTTCCATTACTTTAATGTCCTGGTGAAACCGCTCGCCTTGTTCATTTCTTGCATCCCCAAGATTTTAAGGGAAGAAATCGAAATGTGAATGCAAAAAGTGCATTTTCAGAGACATGCAACATCCAAGACACTGGTATGCATTTAGCAGTTCTTTAACAACTTCAACAAATTCTGGAGATTTTTGTTTTCCTAAGAAAATTTCACAGATCCACTTGAAGCTTTTCCTAGATCTCAATTCCTTATCATTTAGAGTTCCTTCAAACACATCATATCTCATAAGCTCTCTGATCTGAGGACCAACAAATACCCCTTCCTTCAGTTTTGCTGCTGAAATGCTGGAGAATTTCTGTGAAATGTACTGGAACCCTTGTAAATTTCTCTTTGCCATGGCTTTCACAAAGTTTTTAATCAATCCCAACTTTATATGTAGTGGAGGAAGAAAGATTTTTGTTGGAGCAAAGGATTATGCTGAACATTGTCTCTACCTGGAGCATAGATGTTTCTCTGTCCCCAATCACAATGAACATAATGCTCTACTGTATTTCTACTGTCCCATAAACACAAGAAGCAACAATATTTTGTGAAATCTTCTTGCATTTCCATTAGCAAACAATCACTTTCAAATCTCCACAGATATTCCATTGATGATACTTATATTGTATAGCATCCAAAACAACTGACAGATTTTCATAACTTTCCTTTAGATGACATGAGTAAGCAATAGGGATTGATGGTTCATATTTCTAATGTGAAGCAACACTGTTTTCAAACTTCTCTGGGATGAGTCAAACATTTGCCAATCTGCAACAAAATACTCTAGATTCAGTTCTTCAAAGAGGCCATTCACATTGTTACAGCACACCCTTGTGACAATGGTGTACTGTAACAATCTTTTGACAATGAAAGGTCTCAGATGGGATCATCATAATTCATGTTGAGTAAAGCGTTCTGGCTGCTCGGCTGCTCCATCAGGTACATACTCATCTTGACTTGAGGTCTTCATGTCTTTGCCAGTAGCTTCAGCTCTATAGTCTTCATATTCTACTTCATTTTCATCCAATCCAGACAATGATGGTACAGGAATTGGCACGGTACCATCATGTGGAACGGGCCTAATCGCAGATTCAATTTCAGGGTAATTAATCTTATGTTTGTTCTTTGTAGAAAAGCCCTTCAGTTTGACAAAACAAAAGTAGCAGTCATCACTATGATTTTTGGATTCTCTCCACATCATGGTAACAGCAAATGGCGTAGCCACTTTCCTCATATGCAACCAGTCACGAACACCATTTGAACAACTTGATCATATCACATGAGCAGCCCAACTTTTGTCTTGATCACCTAGTGGACACTTAAAGTACATCTGGCACGTCTTTTTAATATCATGAGTGATTGAACGTACTTGGCCTTTTGGTGTAAAGGAACCACACACATAGCAGAATCTGTTCGGATGATTGATACACTGTCGGCGCAATTTTTCTCCTTTAAATCAGTACAAACAGTAGAGTAAGTTCAGTTCAATGGTGGTGACAAACTAACAAAAAATGCGATGAGCTGACCAACTATATGTAGATATTTCCCCAGAGATGACAGAGGCAGCTTGTATTTAGAACTGGTTTTACTGGAGGTAATCTGGTAGATAGCTATATACAGTTGTGAGGTAAACGGGTCACCCTAGTCCTTACAGATGAAAATTTGCAGACAGGCAGTTTCTCAGTGTGATATTGGCTGCTTTCAGGCTCTTTCTCTATGGAGACCCTCAGTTACACCTCAGTAGCTGAGCTGTTTTCTTCCCCTGAGGCGACTTGCCCTCCCAGAAATGCAGTGAAAATCCTCTCACAATGACGGCTGTCCGCTGCCTTCCTTTCTATCTCCCTGTGGCAGGGCTCATATCCCTGTAGAGGTCTGTCTCCTGTCAGAGTCTCACATACCAGTCCTTGCTGCTATCACAATCCTTTTCTGACTGACTCAAATCTTATCGCCTCATAACAGTTAGCTCCTCCCCATAACATGTGACTTTCTGAGAAGCAGTCATTGGTTGACAGCACTGTCAATACTCCTTCCCATAAAACTCACTAAAACCTTTGCTGATGTTATCACTGTAACAACAACATAGAAAAAAACCACATACATTGAAAATGCAGAAATAACGTAATAACAAAAATACTTCTATCTCAAAAACGTTATGTGATAGAGCAAAACTAAGCATATTTTTGGAATCAGCACATCAAACTCCATAAAACAGTCATATTACCTTTGCTGATGATTTTTTTGTGTTTACCAGTGTTCAGATCACACTCTGCCATGAAAGTCAATGAGTATGTGGAAAACATCGGACTGCACTGAAATGATCTGATCATGATTTCCACGGACTGACAGAATGAAGAAGATGGAGAAAGTTTTTTTCTCCTACTCCTCATCCAAGAAAATGGAATCACACCGTGATCACACTCTGATCATAGTTTCATCAAAGTGTGGTTTACATCGACCTGATTCTCTCGGATGAGAGAGTATTTGCTTGTGTGACCCTAGCCTTACAAATGTGGTATCATACTGGAGGAGACAAACCTTCTCAGGATAATATTACCACTGTAATACCTTGCTGGGAGCCATAAGCCTGTCATGAGCATGACGCCCAATGCATTATATATATATCCCTAGACTTTTCATTACCAATGTGTCATGAATGTAGCGCTCATTAAAATGATCTAATTCTGCAGTGTTTCACTATAAAACGAACGTTAAGCTATGTTCACACCAGATGTTGCATCTGATTCCGTTTTTGAGGATTAAAATAGTGCTACATTCAGCCTTATTTTTCCAGTCAAAATAACAGTGGAAATCAATGGTCAGATGAGCCTAATGGACCCCGTTACGATTCAGTGGTATCCGTCCGTCATTGGGCCGTGTTTCCTGGTTATGAAACTTTGACGGTGATGTGAACAATGCCTTAGATTTCATTCTCTGCTTCTGATTATTTCTCTTGCTCATTTCCCGTGCAGAGCTGGGCTGAACGAGTTAATTTTTGTGAGTGCTATTCAGCAGACAGATGAACATCGACTCTGTGGGATTGTGCAGGTCTCTAGGGTATTAATTATATGCACTGTAGAATTGTGTAGTCAGAATATGTAGCTGCGATATTAATACATACTAATCAGGTTTGCTTTTCCAGTAAGATTGATAAATTGAAGTGGTGATTAATGTATTCCTGTCTTTCATTCTTAGGAGTTCTTTGAAAATCATGTAATTGTATTATCCAAGGGTTATGCTTTGTTTTCTATAATTAGATCATCCCAAAACATGTCTTTCTCTCCAGGAAAAGGTCCTGTTCATGAATTGATCATTACATACAGTGGTGCAAAATTCTTTACGGAAAAGTCTCCAATTAACGAACACTCTGATTTTCCCATGCTTTTCCTCCTGGGAATAACATTTTTCCCTCTCCTACAGAAACCACTGAAATCAAATGCCTTCTTTTCTGTAGGAACCCCCAAACAGGGTGATATAATATGGCTATTATGGCTTATTTGTACAGTGTTTTTCTAGGAACGTGCACATTTATCACCTCATAGTTCAGTCTCTTTATTTCCTCCACACAACAGTATTTCAAAGCTTTGGATATACTTAAGGAGTCTTCCAGGAGTAGCTATCAGCATAGGCCACAAAGCTGAATAATTCCTCTATAGAGCTCCTCCTTCTAACGACAACCTTCATTGTCGATCCTTCATCCATCTATGGCTTATTTTGGAGGTAAACTTGGACATCAAGTTTCCTTATGATTTAGGAGCACAGGAAGCTTTGAGTTCCTAGAGGTATGGTCAGTGCCCAAGAGATTTTGCCCTTTCTTCCAGGACATCACCTTTATCTCCAGGAACCTCCTGGATGTTCCAAAAGAGTTAATAAAAATTGTATGATTTTGGATCAGTATTTGTAAGTCAGAAATCATTGCACTTCTTCCTAGTTTTGGACCCAGTCCATCTTTGGTTTACAAATACTGATCAAAATAATGAAAGTGTCCTTCATAAGGATTTTATAGATTAGGATGAATATGTTTCGCAGAAAATACATAACACCATGAAATAAGTATTTACAATACAACCTTTGCTCCCGACAACTCAGCTGCATGTACAAACTATCTGCAGGCAGGGAAGTAATTGATTAAAACATAACTTGTCAAAGCAAATAGTGACAGGCATTGGAGTGACAGCCTGACTGATGCTTATGTCACGGTACATCACAATCACATTAGCTCTCATGTGATACAAAGAAAAAACGCAATACTTACCCACTACAGTAATAGTAAATTTTACCTGACTGTACAGCATTTTGGTGCCACAAGAGGTGATGATCTTGGCCTTTTTTACAAAATGTAGCAGATTATTTTCTTAATTTGTTAATAATGAACTAAGGCTAAATCAACAAGAGATTTTCCAGTGCTTGGCATCCTTCAAGTCAGAAATAAAACTTATGTACAAATCGTGTGTGTTGTACTTGACAAAGGGCATGGGACAAGCCCAAAATGCTTTATACTTCAAACACAAAGGTTTATTGCTTGGACTGAAAAATAGATGCCAATCTTTTTTATTACTGCATGACACTAAACTACCGGACTGTCAAGGAGGGCTGAGAAGGATTTGTGGGCTGTAGCCCCTAGAGTCTAAAAGAAAAAGTGTATCAGACTGTTGTGCTTCATTGCATAACTACAATAGGAGAATGTCTATTACCACGCTGCACAAAATGATCCTGCCTATGAAGTGTTGTTCTTGTTTTTCATTCGATGAGAAATTGCATAAAGTAAATGTACAGTTTTTTTTATGCTGCTACATTCTTGGCTTCTCAAGGCAATAGCTGCTGATTGCTTATTTTTAGGGACTCTCCTTTGTAAGTGACATTTGATTTTTTTTTCTCTCCTGTGTAGTGTTGAGCGATACTGCTCGATATCTAAAAATATCGGATCGGAATGGTATCGCCGATATCACTAAATATCGGCGATATCCGATTCCGATACCGGAAGTCCCATGTAAGTCTATGGGAACCAAATATCGACATTAAAAAAAAACCATTCTTGCCTTGTTGGTTAATTGTACATGAAGGAAAACAACAAAGAGTAATGTAGAATGTATTGGGGAGGTTGAGGAGACAATAAAGGCATACATGTTTAACCCAATGCATTGGAATAGCATTAATATATATTTTTTTGGAAATACGTTTGGATTGACGAACAAATTGACAATGTTGTTAACCTTTTTTCTATTTTGGCAAATATGTATGTTTCACAACTTCCATGCTCTTCACCTTTTTAACTTTTGCCAGTGCCACACTTTCTCCTTTATAATCTTCAGCAGCATCATCTTTCTCATCAAATTATTCTTCATCTTCACCTTCTTAATCTTCTTCTTAAACTTCTTGCTATTCATGTTTTTGTTTACATTACTCATATTGTTATTATTAAACTATTAATCTTCTTCATATTCAAATTCTTCATCTTCTTCCTCTTCATCTTCTTCATCATATTCTTATTTGTGACAGAGATTCCTGTACTTGTAATCTGTAAAAGTATGAATTTTTCATTCTTCCGTTCTTGCTGTCACAAAAGATTTAAATTACAACAGTATTTGTCCGTGTTCAGTTTAGCCTGCAGCAGCAGGCATTTTCCAGGGGCACCACGAGGAGGAACGGACTCACCCCCATACACTGCTTAGTCTTCTTCTGCTTAGAATTTAGAGCATATATTTTGCTCTTCATTTTGGTCTTATACTTCATGTTCTTCTGCTTTTTGATCTTCTGCTTATTGTTCTTCTGTCTCTTGTTCTGTATCTTGTAGTTTGTCTTAACCTTCTTTGTCCTGTTGGTGATCTTCTTCTGGGTAATCTTTTATTTTTTCTTTGTGATGGTGTTCAGGCTGGTTGGCTTCATGCTCGTCGTCCTTGTTGTCGTCATCTTCTTCTGGGTGGTCTTTAAGGTCGTCTAATTTCCGAGAACCAGCTGACGTTACTGGAACCCGGACGGGTATCAGATGGAGCAAGAGACAATGGAAGTAATGAGGACCAGCTGACTGTGCTGGAACCGGAGGGCAGCAGAAGGAAAAGAGGCAATGTTACAACCGAGTACCAGCTGACGTTACTGTGACACGGTTACTAAGCAGGAGGTACCTGTGCTCCAAAGCACTACCAAGGACCAGCAGACGTTGGTGGAACTCGGATACGGAGATGGAGGCACCTAGGCCAAAGGCACTGGGGAGAACCAGTTGACGGTACTGGACTCCGGACGGGTAGCAGAAGGAAAAGAGGCAATGTCACAACCGAGTACCAGCTGACGTTACTGTGACACGGTTACTAAGCAGGAGGTACCTGTGCTCCAAAGCACTACCAAGGACCAGCAGACGTTGGTGGAACTCGGATACGGAGATGGAGGCACCTAGGCCAAAGGCACTGGGGAGAACCAGTTGACGGTACTGGACCCCGGACGGGTAGCAGAACGCACCCATGAAAATGTAAGTTGACAGGACGCAAGCCGTCCGCAGTTACCGAATCACACAGTCCTACAGTGGGTGCTTGTCCTATTGTCACAATGGAAACAGCCTTTATTTACATATCCCACAGCACACATAGGAATCACCTAAACTGCAGGCACCATAGAGTCGGCTAACCCGAATGCAACACGACAGCACAACTTATTGGAGGATAATTGACGTTCACACTGCCAGGAAACAGCTGTCGTGCTGTAACCAGGCTGGCCAGGAGTCAGTACCCCTGCCAATTACTTACGAGCAACAAATGGCGGTGTTGTAGCCCAGGGAGTAGAGTTCAGGTGGTAGAAAGATGAACATAACAGGAGACATGGAAAACGTTGCCAAACAGTTATTTAATCTGAAAACGGACAGGCAAATTCAGGTGAGATCCATGCCTTGTTCATTTTCAGAAAAGTAAGCCGGTCTACATTCTCTGAGGATAGTCGCATGCGACGGTCTGTTACTACACCACCTGCAGCACTAAAGACGCGCTCAGATAATACACTGGCAGCAGGGCAAGCCAGCACCTCCAATGCATACTGGCTAAGCTCTGGCCATGTATCCAACTTAGAGACCCAAAATTTGAAAGGGGAAGAGGCATCTGGGAGTACACTTAGAGGGAAAGCCAAGTAGTCTGTCACCATCTTACGGAAACGTTTCTTCCTGGTGACTGGAGCCGTCTCGGATGGTGTAGACCTTGCTGGCGCTGTCACAAAACTTTGCCACATTTGTAACATACAGTTCTTGCCCTGTGCAGAGGCGCTGCTTCTGCTCCCTCTTGTTGTAGAGGTGTCTACACTGCCTCGACGCACAGAGCTGCTTTGTAAAGCAGTAGCAGCAGCAGCTCTCTCGGCTGGAATGTACAACAGTATGGATTGCACCAGTGTGTCTTGGTACTCCTGCATTTTACGGTCCCGGTTCACCGGTGTGATGAGGGTTTGTAAGTTGTCCCGGTAGCGAGGGTCTAGGAGGGTGTACACCCAATAATCTGACGTGGTGAGAATGTGGGCGATGCGGCGGTCGTTTCTCAGGCACTGAAGCATGAAATCAACCATGTGCTGCAGACTCCCAACTGGCCAACAAAGGCTGTCCTCTGGAAGAGGCGTCATCTCTGCCTCCTCTGCATCACCCCACCCTCGCTCTACATACTGACTAGAGCGTTGTGTACCAGCCTCTGTAGGGATTTCTTCCTCCTCCATTGACTCCTCCTCCTCATCCTCCTCACAAAGTGAGCCCTGCCCAGCCCTTTGTGAGGAACCACGTTGCGCTGACTGTCCTGAAGGTAATTGAATTTGTGACTCCTCATCCTCCACCTGTTTCAAAACCTCTTCCTTTAGTGCTTTCAGTGATTTCTGAAGCAGGCAGATAAGGGGGACAGTCATGCTGACTAGTGCATCATCTGCACTCGCCATCCGCGTTGAAACATCAAACGCACGCAAAACGTCGCAGATGTCCATCATAGAGGCCCACTCAGTAGTGGTGAAGTGTGAACGGCGCAAATTGCGAGTTGATTGCGCCTGTTGCAGCTGATACTCCATTACTGCTGGCTGCTGCTCACACAACCGCTCCAACATATGTAACGTGGAATTCCACCTGGTGGGTACGTCACATATGATGCGATGTTCAGGAAGGCGAAATCTGACTTGCAGAGCTGCAATGCGCGATCTGGCCATGCTGGAACGTCGCAAGTGAGCGCACTCTAGGCGGACCTTGTGCAGCAGTGCATCAAGATCCGGATAGTCCCTCAAAAAACTCTGCACGACCAAGTTGAGCACATGTGCCAGACATGGTATGTGAGTGAGGTTGCCAAGGCCCAGAGCTGCCACCAGATTTCGGCCATTGTCACACACTACCAAGCCTGGCTGGAGATTAGCTGACAAAACCACACGTCGCTCTCCTGCTTGATGGCATCCCAGAGCTCCTGCGCTGTGTGGCTTCGATTCCCCATGGAAATTAATTTCAGGACGGCCTGTTGACGTTTGGCCACGGCTGTGCTCATATCGGTCGCAACAGGTAAGCGTTCACGGGTCCATGTGGAGGTAGACCGTGACGGCTCGTGCAGCGATGATTCTAAGGAACTGGAGTAGGAGGAGGAATCAATGTGTACAGACTGGATTCCTGCAATCCTTGGAGTTGGCAGAACACGTACAGCGCCACTGGCAAGATCTGTACCCGGCTCCACAACATTGACCCAATGGGCAGTGAGGGAAATGTATCGTCCCTGGCCATGGGTACTGGTCCACGCATCGGTGGTCAGGCGGACCCTGCTACTGACGGCGTTTAGTAGCGCATGTTTAATGTTTCCCTCTACATGTTTTTGCAGAGCAGGGACGGCTTGCCTGCTGAAATAAAATCGGCTTGGCACATTATATTGTGGGACTGCCAATGCCATAAAGTTCCTGAAACTGTCAGTCTCCACCAGCCTGAATGACAGCATTTCAAGGGACAGGAGTTTTGCAATGCCAGCATTCAGAGCCTGTGCTCGTGGATGGTTTGCCGAGTATGGCCGTCTTTTATCCCATGCCTGTGGTACCGATGGCTGTTTTGTGGTCTGGGAGTGTGACGATGACTGTGAACTTGCTGCTGTGGGTGGAATAACAGTTTGTCTATGGACAACAGTGACCGAGGTTCTTCCATGGAGATCCTGTGAGGAAGCCGAACCAGGTGTGTGTGAGCTGGAGGTAGAGGCTCCAACACGACCTGAAGATGTAGGTGCTGCTGTAGGTTGGCCTACATCTCCAGTGTGTCTTTGTAACTCAGCTACGTGCTTTGTCCGTACATGTTTCCACATATTTGTGGTATTCAGGTTACTGATATTTTTACCTCTTTTAACTTTTTGCTTACACAGCTTGCATTGAACATAGCAAATATCATCTACAAGTCTGTCAAAAAAGGACCACGCAGTGCAAGTCATCGGAGCGCCAATTTTGACATTTGTAAGAGAACTGCTACCAACACGTGCCAAACTGGAGGCTACAGGCAAGCGAGTCTGCAGCCTACCTCTCCCTCCTCTTTGTACCGTTGGGCCAATCTCTTCCTCAGAGCTGCTCCCACCACCTTCCTGTTGCTCACGCCATGTTGGGTCTCGGACTTCATCATCTCCACTACCCTCTTCCAACACCTGCTGCTGTTGGATGGTCTGGGCAGCACCATGCTCCACAAAACCTGGCACCTGAGTCTCATCAACATCATGAGATGCGTTCTGCGGTGTGCTGTCCATCGGCACTGGCTCACCCGCCTCTTCAGATTGAGAGAGACACACCTGTTGCGCATCACTGCATACTCCCTCTTCTTCAAATTGCAGAATGCTGCTTGCCTGTGCCCGTGTTTGCGAGCCAACAGATTCTGAGAACAGAAGCAGAGACTCAGCTGGCTCCTGTACAGAACTCTCTGACTGCCTGGCCAATTTGACAGGCGGTGAACAGACAGATGGTTGCTCAACAGTGTTGTGTTCCTGAGAGGAGGTGGAAGGAATTGAAGTTGATGCATTGGCTGCCATCCAACCAACAACGGCTTCAATTTGTTCTTCCCGCAGCAGGGGGGCACGCCGAGCTCCTACCAAAGTGCGCATAAAGGAACGCTCACGGGGATAAATGGTGGATGCTGTGTCACTGAGGGCGGCAGCAGTCACAGTATCCCCAAGTCCTCTCCCTGCTGAAACTCCACGGCCACGACCACGTGCCTTACTCACTGACTTCTTCATTTTGGTAGATTGATAAAGAAAGTCAGAAAAGTTATAAGGCCTAAGTGTGGTTATTACGCAGAGACTGAAGTGAACACTGAAACACAACTGTTCACAATCTGTGAAAGGCTACTCCTTTGTCTACTTCTATAGTGTTTGCAACCAATGTATTGGATACGGATGGAAGCGCGTCACACTAATAGATTATATTTATTTTAAATGGAATGGAGCAGAACCAATTGGAGAGAAATGAAAAGGATGAGGCACTGAGACACGCTCAGCAGAGTACAAGCAGCAGTGCTTGAACAAGTAACTGGAGCGTGATGTGCACTCAAAAAATAAAAAACACAGACTGAAGTGAACACTGAAACACAACTGTTCACAATCTGTGAAAGGCTACTCCTTTGTCTACTTCTATAGTGTTTGCAACCAATGTATTGGATACGGATGGAAGCGCGTCACACTAATAGATTATATTTATTTCAAATGGAATGGAGCAGAACCAATTGGAGATAAATGAAAAGGATGAGGCACTGAGACACGCTCAGCAGAGTACAAGCAGCAGTGCTTGAACAAGTAACTGGAGCGTGATGTGCACTCAAAAAATAAAAAACACAGACTGAAGTGAACACTGAAACACAACTGTTCACAATCTGTGAAAGGCTACTCCTTTGTCTACTTCTATAGTGTTTGCAACCAATGTCTTGGATACGGATGGAAGCGCGTCACACTAAAATTTAAATTGCATGGAGCAGCAAGAATTACACTGAAGAAAAAAACAAAGAGTCTGTGAGTGACACGTGCAGATGCCTACAGACAGCGTTGCATGCAGAGCAAACTGCAGCGTCACCTGCACTCACACACACCTTGCAGAGCTGTTAAAACAACACTGCAGGCAAAAGGAAGCTTTACACAGCGGTTGGTGCTAGCCTGCCTAAAGCACACTACACTAAATCGCAATCTCTAACTGTCCCTCAGAGTCAGCACAGCAGCGTTCTGTCCCTAACTGAATTCACAGCACAGTGACGCTAAAATGGCGGCGGCGCCTTTTATAGTGCATTCTGACATAATTTCAGCATCCAATCACAGCCATGCCATTAGTTAACATGACCGCAGCAGAACAGGATGTGCCCACACTTCTTAGGATTCCTCATTGGCTGACTAAAATCACATTGCCTCTCAAAGAATTATGGGAACTTCCGATTCCGGTATACGATATATGGAAAATATCGAAACAAAGTATCGAAAGGCCGATAGAGCTAATATCGGCCGATACCCGATACTTGCGGTATCGTATCGCTCAACACTACTCCTGTGACATCCCCACCCTCATCATGGGTGATTTCAACATCTCCATTGCTCTTCCCCTCTCCCCATCTGCTTCTCACCTTTTATCTCTAACCTCCTTTTTCGGCCTCTTGCAGCATACTAACTTCCCCATGCATGAAGACGGAAACTCCCTCAACTTGGTTTTCTCCTGACTTTGCTCAGTGGATGATTTCACAAATTCCCCTCTCCCGCTCTCTGACCACAACCTTCTTTCATTCTCTATCAAGAACTGCCATCCTGCTCAAGTCACCCCGAATTTCCACAAATATAGAAACATACAGGTCATTAACACCCAGAAACTTATGAAGAACTTGCAGTCATCGTTGGCTCCTATCTCCTCCTTCTCATGTCCAGATTCTGCACTGAAGCATTACAACGATACCCTGCAAAGTGCCCTGGATGAAATTGCACCTCCTATACATAGAACAAAATGACACAGATGGCGACAACCGTGGCACACGCTGCAAACACGTTTCCTGCAGCGGTGCTCCAGGTACGCCCAATGTCTGAGGAGAAAATCTAATCTACCCAAAGATTTTATCCATTACAAGTTTATGCTTAAAACATGCAACTCTGCCCTTCACCTCTCCAAACAAACCTATTTTAACAACCTCATCACCTCACTATCCAATAACCCCAAACTTCTCTTTGACACTTTTCACTCCCTACTGAACCCAAAAGTGCAGGCCCCAACCACAGATCTCCGCACTGATGATCTGGCCAATTATTTTGAAGAAAAAATTGATCACATCCGACAGGAAACTATCTCCGAATTCCCTCATACCATGCACTGTCCTCCCTCACCCACTGCATCTAGCTCACTCTCTGAATTTGAACCAGTCACAGAAGAAGAAGTAATCAGGCTCCTTGCATCTTCCCGCCCTACCACTTGCATCAATGACCCCATTCCGTCACATCTCCTCCAGTCCCTTTCCCCTGCTGTCACCTCTCACCTAACAAAAATATTCAACCTCTCTCTCTCTCTTCCGGTATCTTTCCTTCCTCATTTAAGCATGACATCATACATCCATTACTTAAAAAGCTATCCCTCGACCAAAACTGTGCCGCTAACTATAGACCTGTCTCTAAGCTTCCCTTCATCTCTAAACTCCTGGAACACCTGGTCCACACCCGTCTCATCCGCTATCTCTCAGATAACTCTCTTCTCGACCCTCTTCAATCTGGTTTCCGCTCTTAAGTCTCTAATGATCTACTGACTGCTAAATCTAATGGTCACTACTCCATGCTAATTCTCTTGGATCTCTCCGCAGCATTCGACACTGTGGACCATCAGCTCCTCCTCACTATGCTACACTCAATCAGCCTCAAGGACACAGTTCTCGCCTGGTTCTCCTCCTATCTTTCTGACTGTTCCTTCACTGTATCTTTTGTTGGTTCCTCCTCCTCTCATCTCCTCTCATCTTCCTCTTACTGTTGGGGATCCTCAAGGATCAGTCCTAGGCCCCCTCCTCTTCTCTTTGTACACCGCCCCTATTGGACAAACAATCAGTAGATTTGTTTCCAACATCATGTCCTCCCTCTGTCTGAAACTGAACCTCTACTAACCTACCTTTGCCCGACATTGCCATCTCCGTGTGTGGTTCCACCATTACTCCCCAGCAACATGCCCGCTGCCTTGGGGTCATACTTGATTCCAAGCTTTCATTCATCCCCCACATCCAATCACTGGCTCTCTCTTGTTATCTCTACCTCAAAAACATCTCTAGAATTCGACTTTTTCTTACTTTTGACTCTGCAGAAACTCTTACTGTTTCTCTTATTCATTCTCGTCTGGACTATTGTAACTCTCTACTAATCGGTCTCCCTGTTACCAAACTCTCCCCTCTCCAATATGTCTTGAATGCTGCAGCCAGAATCATATTCCTCACCAATCGTTATACCGATGCCTCTACCTTGTGCCAGTTATTACACTGGTTACCCATCCATTCCATAATCCAGTACAAACTTATTACCCACAAAACACTCCATGGCTCAGTACCACCCTACATCTCCTCCCTTGTCTCAGCCTACCATCCTACCCGTGCCCTCCATTCTGCTAATGACCTGAGGTTAAAATCCTCAATAATCAGAACCTCCCACTCCCATCTCCAAGACTTTTCACGTGCTGCGCCAATTCTTTGGAATGCACTACCCAGGCTAATACAATTAATCCCCAATCCCCACAGTTTTAAGCATGCCCTAAAAACGCATTTGTTCAGACTGTCATACCACCTCAATGCATTAACCTAACTATCCCTGTTGGCCCATTCAAAAATTTTCTACCATAATCACGTACCTCGTATTATGTTCTCACCCGCTTTATGCATTTAATAGCCCTCTGTGTCTGTACTGTTACATACTTTGGCTGTTAACTGGTTCATGCAGAATTACATGAACACCCAATTCGAACACTATGGCTGGTCCGAACAATGAAAGCAATTGTTACCATCTACCTTTCGTGTTTCCCCTTTTTCCTCATAGATTGTAAGCATGCGAGCAGGGCCCTCATTCCTCTTGGTATCTACTTTGATCTATGTTTATTGTTATGCTGTAATGTCTATTGTCTGTATAAGTCCCCTCTATAATGTAAAGTGCTGCGGAATATGTTGGCGCTATAGAAATAAAATTATTATTGTTATTATTATTTTTTATTTCCATGGCTAGTTCAGCACAGAACTCGACAGGCATAGGCAGCCATGAAGGTCACTAAGAGCCCTAAGAGCATTGTCTCTCTACATGACTTGGTGCTTTGGATAAGAAAAGAATAACTCAGAACTAGAAGATCCAACGGCTAGTGACAGTGAGAAATGGATCACTTGTAATTTCAAAAATGCTGGGCATTCTGATTTAGGCATTAGCTGTTCTGTCTACTTTATGTAAGATTTTTGGCATATAACAAATAGCATACACTCACATACCTATTTGGTCAAACTTACAGGTTGTTCCATGGGGAGAGTTGAAATTAAATCTCTCCATTTTACATGAATATGTGCTTGTTGGTTGGGCTCCATGTTAGGCCCCTTCACATGTCCATTTTTTATATCCGTATGCAGTCCGTTTTTTAAGGACCACAAATACAGACATACACGCACACCCACTGTATTGAATGGTAGTGCACATATGTCAGGTTTTTCACATGGAGAGTGAGTAAAGAACACATTAATTTTTTAAAACATGCTGCAACCATGACAAAGTGGCTTTCTGCTACTGGAGAAACCATGATCAGTCCTTAATGAATGTGGATCATCTTACTCCAGCTCACTGTCCATCAAGATTAGAGTACAAAACTCTGATTTTCATGCCGTTCTTGAGGGTTGTGTTGGAATAAGACAATTTTGAATCATTAAGAGGCACATGTCTCTAATGAATAAGGAGCGTGTGACTGTGGCTTGCATCTATGTGCGTGATGCCTGAAATCTAACTCCAGTCATGCAGTCAATGCCACAGATCGTCATAAATTAGACTACCTATTGCATCATGCCTACACAGTGTCCACGTCTTGCCTCAGCTCAGCCGAATTTGGCACTGCTGATCTTGTAAATGGCAAAAGTTGCAACATTTTTCAAAGCAGTTTATGCCAGAATTCTTTTTTTCTCCTAGATTTCCTCTAAAAGGTGTATAGCCTCAAATCAGAAAATAAAGCAGATAAAGGTTTTCCATTTACCAGGAAGTTTTGCCTTTACTGACACCTCTTTTTATCTGTAGATATTGTCATGATTCCTCCTATCAGAGTGTCTTGACGCAGTCAATGACGGTTCTGCCATCCAATCTAGGACAGGAGCTTGCTGAGCTGTCAGTATGGTGATGGACAGCTCAGCTGTCCAATCGGATGCTAGGGCATGCTGAACTGTCAGTATCTTGAGTGACAGTTTAGCCCTCCAATCAGGAATCGAGCTTGCTGGCGCTTTATGCATGTGTCTCCAGTTCAGAGTAATTATCTAGCTTTTTACCTTAGATTGCTGCCAACTGTAGCTTTGCGCAAGAGGTGTGTGTGCTCTGTGTTCTTCTATTCTCATCTTTGTTGCTCGATCTTGAATTTGCCTTTGACGATGCATTTGCCTAGCCCTTTTGCTGTGATCCAGGTCCTTCTTGGAATTCTGACCCTTGACTGTGACCTGACTAGGTCTTTGTCTCACCCCTCTGTCCAGGGCCAGACTGGCAATCTGGCAATTCCGGCAAATGCCAAAAGGACCTGTCTGGTCGTGAGTCACCTTGTCTGCTACATTTTAATCAGAATCTGCATCCTTGGGACACCAAAACAGTTGTGATGGATCACAAATTCACTGGTTCCGTCAGTTGCCCCAGGAGGCTGCGGGCGTCCTTTCTGGCTGCAACCTGCCAGAGGCCAGCACCAACAGGAAACACTGGCGGTACAATGATGTCACTGCATTACACCCCCAGCATCTACTGCGAGAATGGATAGAACATGCAAAAGTTTACATACGTTTCATTAGCATTTGGTACCATTGCCCTTAAACTGAATGATTTGGGTCAAAAGTTTGGGATATCCTTCCACAAGCTTCTCACAATAGTTGGCCGGAATTTGGGCCCATTCCTCCTGACGAAACTGGTGTATCTAATACAGGTTTGTAGGCTGCCTTGTTCGCACCTGCCTTTTCAGCTTTGCCCATAAATTTTCAATAGGATTGAGAACAGGGCTTTGTGATGGCCACTTCCAAACATTAACTTGTTACCATTTTGGCAGTATGCTTCGGGTTATTGTCCATTTGGAAGACCCATTTCTTCCCAAGCTTTAACTTCCTGGCTGATGTCTTGAGATGTTGCTTCAAGTATTGCCACATAATCTTTTTTTCTCATGATTCCATCTATTTTGCGAAGCGCACCAGTCCCTCCTGTAGCAAAACAACCCCACAACATGATGTTGCCACCCCCATGTTTCATAGTTAAGATGGTGTTCTTAGGCTTCCAAGCCTCTCCATTTTTCCTCCAAACATAACGATGGTCAGTATGCCCAAAAAGTTCAATTTTAGTTTCATCAGAGCACAGGACATGTCTCAAAAATTAAGGTCTTTGTTTCTGTGTGCATTTGTCAACATTAATCTTTCTTTAGGAGTAATGGCTTCTTCCTGGCAGAGTGGCCTTTTAGCCCATGATGATACTGGATCGCCTGCCAGGGCAGTGGGGTACTCGGTACCTGGCCGGTGTCTTAAAGGGATGTGTCACGGCAGCAGTGACCCGGTCCGTGGCCCTAGGCGTCCAATAAAAGGGGAATATTTACAAGGGATAATAGAGTTTGTAATAGTGTTTGTGACGCCACCTGTGGTTTCTGGTCAGAGGTGACCAGTGGTGCAGTGCAGATTCTCTGGGATAGATGGTGTGATGCAGCAGAGTTGTAATAGGTTCCCACAGGTGAAGCTTGTTGTCCCAGGGCAGAGAGATGATGTAGAGAGTAATGGTGCTGGGGGATGTAGCAGAGTGGAGGGTGTGCAGCAGGAAGAATTTGAGGAGACTCATTCAGGTGCCCGCTTGGTGTCATGTTCTCCAGGTGAGTAGTCCAGCCAACTCACAGGTAGATGGCGAACATCAGTCCAAAGCTCCCTGTCAGTATATGCCTTCTCTGGCCATCTCACTGTGCTATTTCCCACTCCTTCTTCCTTCCCAGCACCTCACAAAGCAGTGTCCCAGTCCAGTAGCTGTGAATCCTGTCGGACAACGTGACCCAGGCGTTTCCTTGCTTCTATATAGCTTTCCTTCCCGGAGAAGATGCTTGTGGTTGTGGCTGTGACCCCTAAAGTTGTCACAGCTGTCGGCTTGCTAGCTGAGTCGTGTTGTATGCTCCACTAGTCTAGGGTCCGAGTCCCTTCTGCGACCTGGATTCTCCCAGCTGACGTCCGTCAGCCTGGAACGAGCCCCACGGGTAGCCTTCTGCTCAGCCATGCCTCTGAGAAATCCCTTTTCCCTACAGTGAACCTTATTTTCCTTCTATCTGTGAGCAGCTTCTTAGGACCTGGAGCCTGCTACACGTTTCTATCTCTTCCCGCCTCCCCTATGGGAGGGCTGCCTATGCACGTCTGTCTTCTTCTTCCCCTACGGGAAGACTCCCTCTTTCTTCCCTCTAACTCCTGCTCTGACCCACAAGCTATACCCACCATCTAACACCCTTTGCTAGCTACAGGCATGCTAGAGGAACTGAGCTAGTGTGTGTGATGGATGTAGTGTTGCCAGAGCCAGGTTCAGTGTCTCAATCTTACCTGAAAGGTGGGATACCACATCTCTGGCTGAGGTGCAGTACCTCTGTGGTGACTAGACCCTCAGGGGCGCCACAATACAGTACTTGTTTCACTGTGGATATAGACACAATCTTACCAGCTGCCACCATCATCTTCACATTGTCTTTTGTCCTTGGGTTGATATGCATGCACATGTTGGACCAAAGCACGTTCATCTTTGGGACACAGAACCTGTCTCCTTCCTGAGCGGTATGATGTCTGGACATTCCCATCTTGTTTGTACTTGCTATAATTGTTTGTACAGATGAACGAGGCATCTTTAGGCATCTTGAAATTGTACCCAAAGATGGACAGACTTAAGCAAGTCCACAATTCTCTTCCCGATATCTTGGCTGATTTCTTGAGACTTTCCCATGAAGCAGTGTGTTTCAGGTGTGCATTAAAATACAGCTACATGTGTGTCTCTAATTAACTCAGATGTTGCCAGAAAACCTATCAGAAGCTCTCTCTCATTATTCTGGCATTTGGTAAATATTAATAATTATGGCAATCCTAATTGACCTAAAGAGGGAAAGGTTTATTCTGATTTCATGTCAGATATTGAAAAAACATGCATATGTGTCTTTTTATATAGTGTATGTAAACTTCTGGTTCCAACTGTATAATGAGCTGTGAAGTGTACAATGATACTATATAGGAGAGTTGGGGGTTGGAGGACCATCATATTATATAGGAGACAGTTGGAGGGAACATCATACTATATAGGGGCCGGTGGGGGGACCGTCAAACAATATTGGAGCTATGGCAGATCTTCATAGTGTATGGGGGAATTTATCATACTGTGTGGGGTGGCTGTGTGGGGACCAGCTTACTGTGTATGGTGTTTATGGTGGACATCATACTGTGTGAGGTGGCTATGTGTATGAGGTGTATGAGGTACATTATACTATGTTGGGGGCTGTGGTGACCATCATACTATGTGGGATAGTTATGGGGGAAATCATACTGTATGGGGACTGTGTGTTCCTCATACTGTATGGGAGGCTTTGGTGGACATCACACTTTATATAGGGGTCTGTAGTGGACATCATACTGTGTGGGGGTCTGTAGTGCCTCTCATACTGTATATTGGAGGCTGTGGTGGATACCATACTGTATTGGAGGCTATGATGACAATCTTACTGTGTGTGGTGTGGTGTGTAAGGTTTGTGGGGTTATCATACTCTGTGTGGTCATCATTCTTTGTGGGGCATATTACTCTACGGGGTCATGAAAGGGGTGTCATAGTGAGTGAGACCACTTAGGGGCTTCAGTAGGAGCAAAATAGCTGTCTAAATGCTCAGTACATTTCCTTCTCAGTTTCTTAAAATATTAGGAGATATGTTCTTTTACTGTGACGTGATCTGACTTTTTCCATGGGGAGCCTGTTATTTCTATGTATACCTCTGCTCAGCAGCATTATTACAACACAGAGGCACTGAGGGTCATTATAATAAGGAGGCACAATGGGGGGATCGTTATCATTTTTGGGGAAGCAAGGAGTCATTATTATTATTATAAGAAAGCACAGGGAATATTTTTATTATTATAAGGAGGTACAGGGCCAATATTATAAGAGGTCAAGGGGGAGCATTATTTAAGGATGCACAGGGAAATTATTATAAGTTATCACAAGTTGTGGTTTGTGTAGAGGTGGTATAATGCGAGGAGGGTCCTGGAAAATAAGTAAAGTGAAGATGTCTGTGTGTTACATTTTGCTGGGACGAGTTATGGATGGAATAAGAGGTCATTGTGGTCTGGACCAAAGGAAAGGAAAAGAGGAAATGAAAGGCAACAAACAGCGAGACGTCACTGGTGAAAACCTTCAAAATGCACACATATATGGTCTGCAGAACACTGGTGTAAAACTGATATCACCATTGTATGGTAACTGTTTGGCAGTAATATCAGTCTCAGTACAGTGGTTTTGGTTAAAGTAGTTTTCCAAGCTTGAAGTTAAAGTCTGCAGTGACTGAGGACTTCTGAATCCTCACACAGCTCCCACGCCCTCTCAGGCCCCCTTAGCTTCAGGGCCTGAGTGCGATTGCAACCCTAGCACCTACTGTAGTTATGCCCCTGATCATGTTACCGCAAGTATGCGATTTGCATACATGTGGTCACCTGCTAACTGGAGGTGCACGGGCCTTGCTCAATGCAAGTGAAATTAGAAAGCCTAGTACAATTAGTTGTATTGTGGCTGGAGGTGTGAAAATAGCATACTTGCAGTCACATGATGACTGCTCCCAATGCCGGAACCAGAGAATCCTCACAGTGTGCGCTATGACGATTCAGAAGTCTACTTACACTCCTGACAGAAGTTATGTCGCTTATCCATGTTATGTAAATAAAAGCTTATAACCTGACATTAAATTCATCCATTGGTTGTATAAGTTATTCTTTTGAAAGCTGAAACCCTCCGAAATGTGGTTTAGGTTAAGAAAATAAATTGGCATTTAATGGACACAGAATGGTCAGATTTTGGCAAGACAAAAGTTTTGTCGCCCACAGAAAGTAATGTGATATTCAAACAAATAATTAACTTAAAATACAAATATATGTTGCATAACATTGGTGAATGAAGTTGTGGTGCTATTAGAGTCATATTTAATATTTTGTGTGACTTCCATGAGCTTGAAGGACTGCATCCATGCGGTTCAACAATGAAAGAATGCAGTCTTACATGCCACCCAGAGTTCATCTAGATTCTTTAGTTTTGTCTTCCAAGCTTCCTCTTTCAACCTACCCCAAACATGCTCAATGATGTTCATGTCTGGTGACTGGTCTGGCTAGTAGTCCTTGAGCACCTTGATCTTTTTTGCCTGGAGGAAGTTTGTTGTAGAGATGGATGTATGAGGTGGAGCATCATCCTGCTGCAGAATTTGACCCCTTTTATGATTTGGAATATAAGAGGTAGCGAATATTTCTTGATATTTTAGGCTATTGATATTGCCTTCCACCTTGCAAATGTTTTGCACACCCCCATACTGAATGTAACCCCAGACTATGATCTTTCCACCACCAAATTTAACTGTTTTCTGGGTGTATTTTGGATCCATACGGGCTTCAGTAGGTCTCCTGCAGTATTTGCGGCGACTGTGGTGTAATTCTACTGAATATTCATCAGTGAAATCCACCTTCTGCCACTTTTCCAGCGTCCATCTCTTTAGCAGGCTGTGGGACTTTGCAAATGCCACACAGTTTTTTATTTGCCTTTTGTTTAGTGCTGGCTTCTGGGCACTGATTCGACCATGGAGGCCATTTCGAGACAGAATCCTACAAACTGTTCTAGTTGCCACAGGGACTTGAGGGGACCAGGCCTGTTGGAGCTCTGCTGCAGTGGAAGTGGGGCTTGCTTAGAATTTTCTAACCAACAAACGTTCCTCCTGAGCAGTTGTCTTGCGGGGTCTGCCGGACCTGGGCTTGTCAAACACATCTCCAGTCTCTTCAAATCTTTTTTTAATTCTTTGTACTTGACGCTGAGACACATTAAAGGTGCCAGCCACCTCTGCAGTGGATATGGTCATCAGCCTCTTGATAATCCAGGCTTTGGTCGCAGGGTGGATTTTTGGCATGTTGTCAGAGCTCAAGTTGCAGCTCAAGTGAAGGTCTGGGGTGCTGGGTTTCTTCTTATACACACCCACTAATTAACCGATCATTTACTGAGCACAGGTGAGGATGTAAACTAGGATTGGGTGCATTAAATGACCAGGCGACAAAACTTTTGTCTTGCCAAAATCTGACCATTCTGTGTCCATTAAATGATCAATATTTTTGCATTGATGCCAATTTATTTTCTTAACCTAAATCACCTTTCGGAGGGTTTCAGCTTTCAAAAGAGTAATTTATACAACCAATGGATGAATTTAACGTCAGGTTATAAGCTTTTATTTACATAACTTGGATAAGCGACGTAACTTTTGTCAGGGAGTGTAAACTTATCAGTATGCTGATATTATCAATACTATAGATGCTGGTAATATTTGGTTATGATTTGTTGGTATTTGCAATATTGCAACATTATTAGTTTGATAATATAAATATGAATCTTATATAGCAATATTATTAGTGTTATTAGAAATAATGGTTTTGTAGGAAATCTTGATTTCCTCCAGGCAGGGTAATAATAGTAATATGGCAAAAATAAGGAGAAAAGGATCCACATGGCCGTATGGATGAAAAATATGTAACTTTATTTCACATGGTTAAACATTGCCCATTCTGATGTATGTTTCTGGCCAAAGCAATTAGTCATAGAATGAAATAAAGTTACATATTTTTTATCCATACAGCCATGTGGATCCATTTCTTCCTTTTTTTGCCAATTTTCTCTAGTGGTCAACGGTATGGGATCCATATTGTGTTAGTAAAGAGCAATGCCACAATTACCACATAGTGAGGCTTTCCCCAAATTTTGATTTTGTGCTTCTTCTAATATTAGGCCGGGGTCACACATATGAGAAATACATAGAAATATATGCAGTCGCACGCTCTGGTCCGAGTGTCGGCGGCAGTGTCTGGTGTTCATGCGAGAGACTCGCACGAGAATCGTGCGAGTTTCTCGCATGTGTGACCCCGGCCTTAGCAATATATCCTCATCTGGTGCTCAGGGACGCAAACACCATGGGCCTGTGTAATTTCAAAAGCCAGGGCTGAATTTCAGTCCCAGTCCATCCCTGCCTCTGTCTATGTTGTACCCTCCTGGCTTTTGACCTCGGACCACTTGACTACCCAGCCTTGCAGCTTGTCCGTGACTAATAACTAGCATCACAGATATGTTACCCTCCTTTAGCACTATCTTGTAGTATATACTCAGTATTTGCCATAAATAAATTCCATCACATGCTCAGAACCTAGCACCGCTGGAGCAGCCAGTGTTGATTACAGCAACAACAGAACTAAAACTGATAAGAGAGCTGTCAGGGAATTTCACCCCACCCCTACGGCAGAAGATCAGGCAATGGGGAGGGAACAGTGCTAGGAATATGGACCAAAGTCATGGCTTTAATAATAGCCATCCCTGGACTAATTTACTCTCTTTGCGGCAGCTCGCATAATTTAACAAGGAGCCATAATTCAGTGTTGTGGTGTATTTGTGATGATTGGATTTGCGACACAGTAATGAGAAGGACGTGAGGTGATAAGGAAAGCACTGTGACCAAACCCTGCAAGCCTCTGCCCATCCAGCACGCTCTCATTTAGTGCCGCAGACTGTTGGGTTGCAAAGATGAATCTCTTAGGAAAAAAAACAGTTAAAAGAACATTGCTTTGAGCGCTGTCACAGTCTGGAAGGTATTGCCTTTTTAACACTGTCATTTCCACAGTAACATCTTAGAGGGAACAGTAACTGGGGCTTTTGACCATTCATTCTCCTATCCAAATGCCATCAGTCTGCAGTTCACCCATTAGCTTGCGTTGTGTCTTGGACACCTGTCACTGCAATGCTCCGACTCACTTTGTCTGGCTTTTGCTTAGGCGAGGTTGCAGGAGTGGGTGTGCAGAGGTTTGCGCCTATTATGCCGTGGATGACTCACAGTAATTCTCCATCTGCGCTTCTATTTCGGCAGTTCCTTTCTAATTTTCCAAATGCATGCAGAAGAAACATCACACACTCTGGGCAAGAAAGGGTGAAAGCTTTCTTTTGGCTACGTTCAGTCAGGGAGGGACGCTTTGTACTTGTTGAAATGCCATTTTACCCAATGCTGCGTGGATTAGAATATTTGAATTACAATGTAAATCTCTGTCTCTTGAAGAGGAAGACTTTGCTCTGAATAATGATACTCACTACTGTGAAGCTGGAGTCACAAGTGAAATAAAACATAAAAACCTAAATGGATTTTTTTCTTTATATAATTTTAATCTGCTCCCTCATTTGATTTGATGAAATATGTAAAAACCATTAATCACGAGGTGCTTGAGACGTTCATGCCAGTAAATGAAAGAAAGTTGAAAGGAATATATCAGCACATATTAAGGCCACGTTCACACAATGAGATTTATTGGTGCAATTTTCTGAAAACGTGGTACAAAAATATGGCAACATGTCAATGTACTTGGAACAAGCTGTAAACGGCTTTGAATATTTGCAACATTTTTGATCAAATTGAAGTTGAGCAAAAATGTTGCCACTTTTGACATTTTCACACCAATTTCAATCAGCTCTGACAATATGGGTGGAACTGGGCCAGCCTTCGGGATAGTTGTGTTCATCCGTCAAATTCATGTAAAGTGGTGCTGTTTCTTACCTCAGAAATTTTACTTCAAAGTAACCTTTTTGGGGAGGTGAATACCACTGAGAAGATGCACTGAATTCATTAACTGGCGTGCAGCTCTTATTAAATTTTACAACTCTTTATTAGTGCATGTCCATCCAAAAAGGGGTTGTCCCATCAACAAAGTACATTGTAGTACAAGTACTGTGTAATGGCTGTGTCTGACCGTGCAGGAACATGGTCTGATCATACCACAGCTCCTGGTCAGGGTAGGATGCAAAAGAGAATAAAGAGACAGGACAGTAGGGGATCACAGCTGAGTCATTCTGTGAGGTAAAACATGTTTTTAATCAGGCAGTGAAATGTTTTACCTCCCAAAAAAAATCTTCTATGACCCTGTGCTGTCCTGTCTGTATAATCTCTTTTGCTTCCCCCCTGCCCTGCAGCTGTGGTATGATCCTGCACGGTCAGACTCAGCCATTACACAGCACACAGCAGGGGCACATTTATAAGATTATCTCAGGACAGGAACATTTTTTAACACATCCAATTATATTTATTCCAAGATCTATTAATTAAAATGTTCTTTGTTCATGAGACAACCCATTTAAGACTGGTGCACGAGATGCCAGTTTTAATGAATTAGGGCCTATTTGTCTTTGTTGTGAATGTCAACTCTTAAGGAGCAGCAGGTCAATTCGTGATTGGCACTGCGCTCCTGGGCCCAAATCCCACCTAGAGAACATGTGCAGAAGATGAGCAAGTTGTGTGTCTGCGAATAGGACTTCTCTCACTCAACATACCCCTACTAATACTGGCTTTGCCTATGAAAGTGAACTATAGAGGAACATAAATGACCATAATCTGTGTGCAGTACTCAGGGGTGAACTTAGCCTCTGTGCTGCCTGAGGCGAACTGCAAAACGGCGCCCCCCAATTCGAGCGAGGAAGGTTGCGCGCCGCGTCAAATTTTAGGCACGCCCCGACCACACCCATTTCACAACTAGTCACACCCATGTCCACACCCCGACCACACCCATTTAGCACTGGTGATCACACTGACTGGTACTGAGGGCACAGTGACTGGTACTATGGGCACACTGGCACTGAGTAAAAGAAAGAACAGAGAGAGAAAAAGAAAACAGAGAAAGGAGAGAGAAAGAAAGAACAGAGAGAAAATAGAGAGAGAAATAAATAAAGAAGAAAGAAAAAACAGAAAAAGAAGAGAAGAAAGAGAAAGAAAAACAGAGAGAAGAAAGAAAGAAAGAAAAGAAAGAAAAGAAAAGAAAGAAAGAAAGAAAGAAAGAAAGAAAGAAAAAGAAAGAGGGACAGAAAAAAAGAACAGAAAGAAAAAAAAGAAATAGGGAAGAAAAAAGAACAAAGAGAGAAAAAAAGAAATAGGAAAGAAAAAAAGAGGAAACAAAGAACAGAGAGAGAGAAGAGAAAAAAGAGAAACAAAGAACAAGAGAGAGAGAGAAAGAAAGAAAACAGATGAAAGAAAGAGAAGAAAGAAAGAACAAAAGAGAAGAGGAAAGAAAAAGAAAGAACAGAGAGAAAGAAAGAAAGAAAGAAAGAAAGGGGAAAGAAAGAACAGAGAGAAAGAAAGAAAGAACAGAGAGAAAGAAAAAGAACAGAGAGAGAAAGAAAGATGGGAAAGAAAAAAACTACTGAATAATGGCCCCATATACTGCTGCATACAGTATAATAGCCCCACATGATGCTCTATACTGAATAATGGCCCCATATACTGCTGCATACTGAATAATGGCCCCATATACTGCTGCATACAGTATAATAGCTCCACATGATGCTCCAGACTGTATAATGGCCCCATATACTGCTGCATACAGTATAATAGCCCCACATGATGCTCCAGACTGAATGATGGCCCCATATACTGCTGCATACTGAATAATGGCCCCATATACTGCTGCATACAGTATAATAGCCCCACATGATGCTCCAGACTGAATAATGGCCCCATATACTGCTGCATACTGAATAATGGCCCCATATACTGCTGCATACAGTATAATAGCCCCACATGATGCTCCAGACTGAATAATGGCCCCATATACTGCTGCATACTGAATAATGGCCCCATATACTGCTGCATACAGTATAATAGCCCCACATGATGCTCCAGACTGAATAATGGCCCCATATACTGCTGCATACAGTATAATAGCCCCACATGATGCTCCAGACTGAATAATGGCCCCATATACTGCTGCATACTGAATAATGGCCCCATATACTGCTGCATACAGTATAATAGCCCCACATGATGCTCCAGACTGAATAATGGCCCCATATACTGCTGCATACTGAATAATGGCCCCATATACTGCTGCATACAGTATAATAGCCCCACATGATGCTCCAGACTGAATAATGGCCCCATATACTGCTGCATACTGAATAATGGCCCCATATACTGCTGCATACTGTATAATAGCCCCACATGATGCTCCAGACTGAATAATGGCCTTGCATAAAAAAAAACTACTCACCTCTGCCCGTTCCAACGCTGATATCGCTTCCTCATCTATCACACACACAGCGTCTCACACACACACACAGCAGCTTCACACACACACACACACACACACACACACACACACACAGCAGCTACACACACATACACACACACACAGCAGCTACACACAAACACACAGCAGCTACACACACACACACACACACCACACACACCAGCTTCACAGGCACAGCGGCCAGACTCACCTCTCCATGATCCGGCAGCTTCCTGCTCACTTCCTCTCACACATTATGAGTTCCGCTCTGCCGCCCCCTGGCTGCCGCCGCCTGAGATAACAGCTCAACTCCTCATTATAGCGGCACTAGTGTTGAGCGATATTGCTCGATATCTAAAAATATCGTATCGAAATTGTATCGCCGATAGCACTAAATATCGTCGATATCCGATTTCGATACCGGAAGTCCAATGTAAGTCTATGGGAACAAAATATCGAAATTAAAAAAAAACATTCTTGCCTTGTTGGTTAATTGTACATGAAGGAAAACAACAAAGACTAATGTAGAATGTATTGGGGGAGGTTGAGGAGACAATAAAGGCATACATGTTTAATCCAATGCATTGGAATAGCATTAATATATTTTTTTTTGGAAATACGTTTGGATTGACTAACAAATTGACAATGTTGTTAACCTTTTTTCTATTTTGGCAAATATGTATGTTTCACAACTTCCATGCTCTTCACCTTTTTAACTTTTGCCAGTGCCACACTTTCTCCTTCATAATCTTCAGCAGCAGCATCATCTTTCTCATCAAATTATTCTTCATCTTCACCTTCTTAATCTTCTTCTTAAACTTCTTGCTATTCATGTTTTTGTTTACATTACTCATATTGTTATTATTAAACTAATTAATCTTCTTCATATTCAAATTCTTCATCTTCTTCCTCTTCATCTTCTTCATCATATTCTTATTTGTGACAGAGATTCCTGTACTTGTAATCTGTAAAAGTATGAATTGTTCATCCTTCTGTTCTTGCTGTCACAAAAGATTTAAATTACAACAGTATTTGTCCGTGTTCAGTTTAGCCTGCAGCAGCAGCAGGCATTTTCCAGGGGCACCACGAGGAGGAACGGACTCACCCCCATACACTGCTTAGTCTTCTTCTGCTTATAATTTAGAGCATATATTTTGCTCTTCATTTTGGTCTTATACTTCATGTTCTTCTGCTTTTTGATCTTCTGCTTATTGTTCTTCTGTCTCTTGTTCTGTATCTTGTAGTTTGTCTTAACCTTCTTTGTCCTGTTGGTGATCTTCTTCTTGGTAATCTTTTATTTTTTCTTTGTGATGGTGTTCAGGCTGGTTGGCTTCATGCTCGTCGTCCTTGTTGTCGTCATCTTCTTCTGGGTGGTCTTTAATGTTGTCTAATTTCCGAGAAACAGCTGACGTTACTGGAACCCTGACGGGTATCAGATGGAGCAAGAGACAATGGAAGTAACAAGGACCAGCTGACTGTGCTGGACCCCGGACGGGTAGCAGAAGGAAAAGAGGCAATGTCACAACCGAGTACCAGCTGACGTTACTGTGACACGGTTACTAAGCAGGAGGTACCTGTGCTCCAAAGCACTACCAAGGACCAGCAGACGTTGCTGGAACTCGGATACGGAGATGGAGGCACCTAGGCCAAAGGCACTGGGGAGAACCACTTGACGGTACTGGACCCCGGACGGGTAGCAGAAGGAAAAGAGGCAATGTCACAACCGAGTACCAGCTGACGTTACTGTGACACGGTTACTAAGCAGGAGGTACCTGTGCTCCAAAGCACTACCAAGGACCAGCAGACGTTGCTGGAACTCGGATACGGAGATGGAGGCACCTAGGCCAAAGGCACTGGGGAGAACCACTTGACGGTACTGGACCCCGGACGGGTAGCAGAAGGAAAAGAGGCAATGTCACAACCGAGTACCAGCTGACGTTACTGTGACACGGTTACTAAGCAGGAGGTACCTGTGCTCCAAAGCACTACCAAGGACCAGCAGACGTTGGTGGAACTCGGATACGGAGATGGAGGCACCTAGGCCAAAGGCACTGGGGAGAACCACTTGACGGTACTGGACCCCGGACGGGTAGAAGAACGCACCCATGAAAATGTAAGTTGACAGGACGCAAGCCGTCCGCAGTTACAGAATCACAGTCCTACAGTGGGTGCTTATCCTATTGTCACAATGGAAACCGCCTTTATTTACATATCCCACAGCACACATAGGAATCACCTAAACTGCAGGCACCATAGAGTCGGCTAACCCGAATGCAACACGACAGCACAACTTATTGGAGGATAATTGACGTTCACACTGCCAGGAAACAGCTGTCGTGCTGTAACCAGGCTGGCCAGGAGTCAGTACCCCTGCCAATTACTTACGAGCAACAAATGGCGGTGTTGTAGCCCAGGGAGTAGAGTTCAGGTGGTAGAAAGATGAACATAACCGGAGACATGGAAAACGTTGCCAAACAGTTATTTAATCTGAAAACGGACAGGCAAATTCAGGTGAGATCCATGCCTTGTTCATTTTCAGAAAAGTAAGCCGGTCTACATTCTCTGAGGATAGTCGCATGCGACGGTCTGTTACTACACCACCTGCAGCACTAAAGACGCGCTCAGATAATACACTGGCAGCAGGGCAAGCCAGCACCTCCAATGCATACTGGCTAAGCTCTGGCCATGTATCCAACTTAGAGACCCAAAATTTGAAAGGGGAAGAGGCATCTGGGAGTACACTTAGAGGGAAAGCCAAGTAGTCTGTCACCATCTTACGGAAACGTTTCTTCCTGGTGACTGGAGCCGTCTCGGATGGTGTAGACCTTGCTGGCGCTGTCACAAAACTTTGCCACATTTGTAACATACAGTTCTTGCCCTGTGCAGAGGCGCTGCTTCTGCTCCCTCTTGTTGTAGAGGTGTCTACACTGCCTCGACGCACAGAGCTGCTTTGTAAAGCAGTAGCAGCTGCAGCAGCAGCAGCATCTCTCTCGGCTGGAATGTACAACAGTATGGATTGCACCAGTGTGTCTTGGTACTCCTGCATTTTACGGTCCCGGTTCACCGGTGTGATGAGGGTTTGTAAGTTGTCCCGGTAGCGAGGGTCTAGGAGGGTGTACACCCAATAATCTGACGTGCTGAGAATGTGGGCGATGCGGCGGTCGTTTCTTAGGCACTGAAGCATGAAATCAACCATGTGCTGCAGACTCCCAACTGGCCAACAAAGGCTGTCCTCTGGAAGAGGCGTCATCTCTGTCTCCTCTGCATCACCCCACCCTCGCTCTACATACTGACTACAGCGTTGTGTACCTTCCTCTGTAGGGATTTATTCCTCCTCCATTGACTCCTCCTCCTCCTCATCCTCCTCACAAAGTGAGCCCTGCCCAGCCCTTTGTGAGGAACCACGTTGCGCTGACTGTCCTGAAGGTAATTGAATTTGTGACTCCTCATCCTCCACCTGTTTCAAAACCTCTTCCTTTAGTGCTTTCAGTGATTTCTGAAGCAGGCAGATAAGGGGGACAGTCATGCTGACTAGTGCATCATCTGCACTCGCCATCCGCGTTGAGACATCAAACGCACGCAAAACGTCGCAGATGTCCTTCATAGAGGCCCACTCAGTAGTGGTGAAGTGTGAACGGCGCAAATTGCGAGTTGATTGCGCCTGTTGCAGCTGATACTCCATTACTGCTAGCTGCTGCTCACACAACCGCTCCAACATATGTAACGTGGAATTCCACCTGGTGGGTACGTCACATATGATGCGATGTTCAGGAAGGCAAAATCTGACTTGCAGAGCTGCAATGCGCGATCTGGCCATGCTGGAACGTCGCAAGTGAGCGCACTCTAGGCGGACCTTGTGCAGCAGTGCATCAAGATCCGGATAGTCCCTCAAAAACCTCTGCACGACCAAGTTGAGCACATGTGCCAGACATGGTATGTGAGGTTGCCAAGGCCCAGAGCTGCCACCAGATTTCGGCCATTGTCACACATACCAAGCCTGGCTGGAGATTAGCTGACAAAAACCACACGTCGCTCTTCTGCTTGATGGCATCCCAGAGCTCCTGCGCTGTGTGGCTTCGATTCCCCATGGGAATTAATTTCAGGACGGCCTGTTGACGTTTGGCCACGGCTGTGCTCATATCGGTCGCAACAGGTAAGCGTTCACGGGTCCATGTGGAGGTATACCGTGACGGCTCGTGCAGCGATGATTCTGAGGAACTGGAGTAGGAGGAGGAATCAATGTGCACAGACTGGATTCCTGCAATCCTTGGAGTTGGCAGAACACGTACAGCGCCACTGGCAAGATCTGTACCCGGCTCCACAACATTGACCCAATGGGCAGTGAGGGAAAGGTATCGTCCCTGGCCATGGGTACTGGTCCACGCATCGGTGGTCAGGTGGACCCTGCTACTGACGGCGTTTAGTAGCGCATGTTTAATGTTTCCCTCGACATGTTTTTGCAGAGCAGGGACAGCTTGCCTGCTGAAATAAAATCGGCTTGGCACATTATATTGTGGGACTGCCAATGCCATAAAGTTCCTGAAACTGTCAGTCTCCACCAGCCTGAATGACAGCATTTCAAGGACAGGAGTTTTGCAAGGCCAGCATTCAGAGCCTGTGCTCGTGGATGGTCTGCCGAGTATGGCCGTCTTTTATCCCATGCCTGTGTTACCGATGGCTGTTTTTTGTACTGGGAGTGTGACGATGACTGTGAACTTGCTGCAGTGGGTGGAATAACAGTTTCTCTATGGACAACAGTGACCGAGGTTCTTCCATGGAGATCCTGTGAGGAAGCCAAAACAGGTGTGTGAGAGCTGGAGGTAGAGGCTCGAACATGACGTAAAGATGTAGGTGCTGCTGTAGGTTGGCCTACATCTCCAGTGTGTCTTTGTAACTCAGCTACGTGCTTTGTCCGTACATGTGTCCACATATTTGTGGTATTCAGGTTCCTGATATTTTTACCTCTTTTAACTTTTTGCTTACACAGCTTGCATTGAACATAGCAAATATTATCTACAAGTCTGTCAAAAAAGGACCACGCAGTGCAAGTAATGGGAGCGCCAATTTTGACATTTCTAAGAGAACTGCTCCCAACAGGTGCCAAACTGGAGGCTACAGGCAAGCGAGTCTGCAGCCTATCTCTCCCTCCTCTTTGTACCGTTGGGACAATCTCTTCCTCAGAGCTGCTCTCACCACCTTGCTGTTGCTCACGCCATGTTGGGTCTCGGACTTCATCATCTCCACTACCCTCTTCCAACACCTGCTGCTGTTGGATGGTCTGGGCAGCACCATGCTCCACAAAACCTGGCACCTGAGTCTCATCATCATCATAAGATGCATTCTGCGGTGTGCTGTCCATCGGCACTGGCTCACCCGCCTCTTCAGATTGAGAGAGACACAGCTGTTGCGCATCACTGCATACTCCCTCTTCTTCAAATTGCAGAATGCTGCTTGCCTGTGCCCGTGTTTGCGAGCCAACAGATTCTGAGAACAGAAGCAGAGACTCAGCTGGCTCCTGTACAGAACTCTCTGACTGCCTTGGCAATTTGACAGGCGGTGAACAGACAGATGGTTGCTCAACAGTGTTGTGTTCCTGAGAGGAGGTGGAAGGAATTGAAGTCGATGCATTGGCTGCCATCCAACCAACAACGGCTTCAATTTGTTCTTCCCGCAGCAGGGGGCACGCCGAGCTCCTACCAAAGTGCGCATAAAGGAACGCTCACGGGGATAAATGGTGGATGCTGTGTCACTGAGGGCGGCAGCAGACACAGAATCCCCACGTCCTCTCCCTGCTGAAACTCCACGGCCACGACCACGTGCCTTACTCACTGACTTCTTCATCTTGGTAGATTGATAAAGAAAGTCAGAAAAGTTATAAGGCCTAAGTGTGGTTATTACGCAGAGACTGAAGTGAACACTGAAACACAACTGTTCACAAATCACAATCTGTGAAAGGCTACTCCTTTGTCTACTTCTATAGTGTTTGCAACCAATGTATTGGATACGGATGGAAGCGCGTCACACTAATAGATTATATTTTAAATGGGATGGAGCAGAACCAATTGGAGATAAATGAAAAGGATGAGGCACTGAGACACGCTCAGCAGAGTACAAGCAGCAGTGCTTGAACAAGTAACTGGAGCGTGATGTGCACTCAAAAAATAAAAAACACAGACTGAAGTGAACACTGAAACACAACTGTCCACAATCTGTGAAAGGCTACTCCTTTGTCTACTTCTATAGTGTTTGCAACCAATGTATTGGATACGGATGGAAGCGCGTCACACTAATAGTTAAATTGCATGGAGCAGCAAGAATTACACTGAAGGAAAAAAAAAAGAGTCTGTGAGTGACACGTGCAGATGCCTACAGACAGCGTTGCATGCAGAGCAAACTGCAGCGTCACCTGCACTCACACACACCTTGCAGAGCTGTTAAAACAACACTGCAGGCAAAAGGAAGCTTTACACAGCGGTTGGTGCTAGCCTGCCTACAGCACAGTACACTAAATCGTAATCTCTAACTGTCCCTCAGAGTCAGCACAGCAGCGTTCTGTCCCTTACTGAATTCACAGCACAGTGACGCTAAAATGGCGGCGGCGCCTTTTATAGTGCATTCTGACATCATTTCAGCAGCCAATCACAGCCATGCTATTAGTTAACATGACCGCAGCAGTACAGGATGTGCCCACACTTCTTAGGATTCCTTATTGGCTGAATAAAATCACATTGCCTCGCAAAGAATTATGGGAACTTCCGATTCCGGTATTCGATAAGACGAAAATATCGAAACGAATTATCGAAAGGCCGATAGAGCTAATTTCGGCCGATAGCCGATATATTGCATTATCGTATCGCTCAACACTAAGCGGCACCAGTGGCAGTACTGCAGAATGTGTTGGCGCTATACATATAACTGGAAATACATCCTACAGTGGACCCAGCTCTGTGGATACCAACATTCCTTGCTGAGAACCACATCCACATGTTGTGACTTGGCTGAATGTTACATTTGGATGCATAGTCCACAAAGTATTCTGAGACAATACCAGGTGACATTCTTCTGCTGGAAGGTGAGCATTTACACAGAATTCTAACTTTATGATTTTGCCCCAAATTAGAACAATATGTATGAATATTTTAGGGGCTTGATGTCCCTACATAATCAGTGCTGTCCTCTAGAAAGAGGTCTTGTCACATCGTGAGATAGCATTGCAGTGTAAACATGTCTGTCTTGGATGGGTCATCTTCTTGAAGATAAAAGAAAGATTTGCTATGTGTAAACATACCCTTAGCAGATATGTGTTTGCTTTCACAGTTTTTTGCTTCTACCCAGTGTGGCTTGTAAAGGCAATGGGGAAAAGACACAGCAAAAATGTTAAATTGAAGCTTGATTCCAAGTGTACATGGAGGCTGATTCAATCTAACAACAGTTTATTCTTAGACAAATAAGACAGCTGCTAAATATGGTGGCGTTTAGTGCTTCCACCACTTCGGAATATTGTAATATCGCAGGCACACATTGCCACCCAGTGGTCAGGTTTAGAGGTGTCCTTCACTGTTTCACATGCAGGTGCAATGTATGTAACAAAATATTACAATTTGAAAATCCTCAGTGGTTTACACCTTTTAATGGCTAACTGTAAAGATGGTAACAAATAGCAAGCTTTCCAGATTACTCAGGTCTCCTACTATGCCTGATGAAAATACGAGAGTAATCTGGAAAACTCTCTTATTACCATCTTTTCAGTTATCTATAGAAGATATCAACCACTGAGGACTCTCAAATTGTAATATTTTGTTACATGCACAGTGAGCACTTGACAGTTATATTGTGGATAAAATGCCATAATAACAATTTTATCATTATGTCCTTTGTCTTACAGTGTTCTCTATTTACAAGCTTCTAGTGTGAACCATTACCATAACTGCTTTCATACAAAGGTTATTTGTAAGTATTCATAACATAGATCTGTAATACATCCCTGCCAGTATCTTATCAGTAGCAGGGGCATGATACTAACAGCTTGGGGCCCCTGTGCAAGAGTGCAGGAAATGTGGCTGGGCCCCTCACCTTTTATGGTGACAAAGCTATAGATAGATAGATAGATCCACACACACATACATGTATATATAAGATAGTCTCCTTTATTATGTACAGTGCCTACAAGTAGTATTCAACCCCCTGCAGATTTAGCTGGTTGACACATGCGGAATTAACTTGGCATTGTGACATTTGTACTGTAGATCAGCCTGGAAGTGGGAAATGCACTGCAGCAAAAATTTTTGTTTTAATTTTTTTTTTTAAAACGTTAAAAGTTAATTCAGAGTGTCATTTATTATTCAACCCCTCAAACCACAAGAATTCTGTATGGTCCCCCTAAAGTATTAAGAAGTAGTTCAGGCACCAAGAATAATGAGCTTCACATGTGTGGATTAATGATCTCTTTTGCCAGCCTTTTCTGACTATTTAAGACCCTCCCCAAACTTGTGAACAGCACTCATACATGGTCAACATGGGAAAGACAAAGGAGCATTCCAAGGCCATCAGAGACAAGATCGTGGAGGGTCACAAAGCTGGCAAGGGGTACAAAACCCTTTCCAAAGAGTTGGCCCTACCTGTCTCCACTGTTGGGAGCATCATCCGTAAGTGGAAGGCTTATGGAACTACTGTTAGCCTTCCACGGCCTGGACAGCCTTTGAAAGTTTCCTCCCGTGCCGAGGCCAGGCTTGTCCGAAGAGTCAAGGCTAACCCAAGGACAACAAGGAAGGAGCTCCGGGAAGATCTCATGGAAGTGGGGACATTGGTTTCAGTCAATACCATAAGTAACGTACTCCACCGCAATGGTCTCCATTCCAGACGAGCCCGTAAGGTACCTTTACTTTCAAAGCGTCATGTCAAGGCTCGTCTACAGTTTGCTCATGATCACTTGGAGGACTCTGAGAAAGACTGGTTCAAGGTTCTATGGTCTGATGAGACCAAGATCGAGATCTTTGGTGCCAACCACACACGTGACGTTTGGAGACTGGATGGCACTGCATACGACCCCAAGAATACCATCCCTACAGTCAAGCATGGTGGTGGCAGCATCATGCTGTGGGGCTGTTTCTCAGCCAAGGGGCCTGGCCATCTGGTCCGCATCCATGGGAGGATGGATAGCACGGTCTACCTGGAGATTTTGGCCAAGAACCTCCGCTCCTCCATCAAGGATCTTAAGATGGGTCGTAATTTCATCTTCCAACAAGACAACGACCCAAAGCACACAGCCAAGAAAACCAAGGCCTGGTTCAAGAGGGAAAAAGTCAAGGTGTTGGAGTGGCCTAGTCAGTCTCCTGACCTTACCCCAATTGAAAACTTGTGGAAGGAGCTCAAGATTAAAGTCCACATGAGACACCCAAAGAACCTAGATAACTTGGAGAAGATCTGCATGGAGGAGTGGGCCAAGATAACTCCACAGACCTGTGCCGGCCTGATCAGGTCTTATAAAAGACGATTATTAGCTGTAATTGCAAACAAGGGTTATTCCACAAAATACTAAACATAGGGGTTGTATAATAATTGACCCACACTTTTATGTTTAAAATGTATTAAAATTCAACTGAGCAACATAACTTTTTGTTTTGTAAGATTTATGCTTCTGTTAATAAATCCTACTCTCGTTTGCAGTTTGAAGGCTCTAACTTATTTGCATCTTATCAAACCAGCTAAATCTGCAGGGGGTTGAATACTACTTGTAGGCACTGTATATTGTCATCCCTTATTATACAGTGCCCTCTCTTGCTATGTACAGCACCATCCCTTACATATCGGATTATATAGAGCCATGTCTTTATTACATACCGTCCTGTCTTGTTAGATGTATAATGCAATGATGGCTGATGTAGAACGGGAAAGCTGCTTTTCTAATGGAGGAGCTGATGGTCTGGTCTTCTGGTCATCGGCTGCTCCATCAGCAGTCATGTTATATCTAACAAGAGAAGGGATTATGTAATAAAAGAGGGTTCTGTGAATAACAAAACTAACAAGAATAAACTATGTAAGAAACAGCACTGTACATAACAGCAAAAGGAAGCTATTTAATAAGTGACGGCACCATATATAACTAGAGAGGAAGGTACGTAATAAGGGACATGTGATACATAATAAAAGAGGAAACTATGTAACGAAGGACGGTGTTATACATAATAAGTTAGTACACTAAATACTAAGGGACTGTGATATGTATAATAAGGGAGTACACTATATACTAAGAGACTGTGCTATATATAATAAGTGAGTACACTATATACTAAGGGACTGTGCTATATACAGTGGGTTCGGAAAGTATTCAGACCCCTTTAAATATTTCACTCTTTGTTTCATTGCAGCTATTTGGTAAATGTAAAAAAGTTCATTTTTTTCTCATTAATGTACACTGTGCACCCCATCTCGACTGATAACAACCAGAAATGTAGACATTTTTCCAAATTTACTAAAAAAGAATGATAGGTTTATGCTGTCTAATCAGACCATCAGTATATCAGATCGTTCCAGATTGGGTGAAGCTTCGATCGAGGCAGGATGGTGGGACGAAATGGACACAGGAGACAAGTCTCTGGGTTCAAATCATCTGATCTTTAATCAATTCCCACTAGCTTATATCCACTGCTGAATGGGCGTATACATCATGTCATCTGACGTATTATTCAGAACTTATTAGTGAATCATTTATTACAGTATAAATATCTTGTCATGCATATGTCAGTTTGACCATTTGCTATCTATAAAGGAATTTTCCATGGTCTGTTAGAAGTTACCAGGTGTTCTATTAAGTAAACCTTAATTATTGTCATTAACAGTTCTGTCTAACTAACTTTATTGCTCTATTGATTGGTTGCATGCCTTCTTGTCATTAGCTACCTCAATCAAGGCGGTGTCCTGTCATTAAAGAGATTATTTCATGGAACTAAGGGCATGTCAAGATGACCTTAGGACTATATGCTACCATGTCACTTCATCAGCAAAGTGTCATTATGTGTCATTCTGAGTGAGAGGGAAAAACATCTTAAAGGGATCTGTATGTAAGCATTAGAAGGGTCTCTAGATTCCCTATCAAGAAAAACTGAAATATAACATGGTCATAAGTATTCAGACCCTTGGCTCAGACAATCATATTTAAGTCACATGCTGTCCATTTCCTTGTGATCTTCATTGAGATGGTTCTACTCCTTCATTGGAGTCCAGCTGGTTTAATTAAACTGATAGGACTTGATTTGTAAAGGCACACAGCTGTCTATATAAGACCTCACAGCTCACAGTGCATGTCAGACCAAATGAGATTCATGAGGTCAAAGGAACTGGCCAAGGAGCTCAGAGACAGAATTGTGGCAAGGCACACATCTGGCCAAGGTTACAAAAGAATTTCTGCAGTACTTAAGGTTCCTAAGAGCATAGTCGCCTCCATAATCCTTAAATGGAAGAAGTTTGGGACCACCAGAAGACTTCCTAAACCTGGCCGTCCAGCCAAACTGAGAAATTGTGGGAGAAGAGCCTTGGTGAGAGAGGTAAAGAAGTACCCCAAGATCGCTGTGGCTGAGCTCCACAGATACAGTAGGGAGATGGGAGAAAGTTCCACAAAGTCAACTATCACTGCAGCCCTCCACCAGTCAGGCCTTTATGCCAGAGTGGCCCGATGGAAGCCTCTCCTCAGTGCCAGACATATGCAAGCCCGCATAGAGTTTGCTAAAAAAACACATGAAGGACTCCTAGACTTTGAGAAATAAGATTCCCTGGTCTGATGAGACGGAGATAGAATTTTTTGGTGATAATTCTAAGTGGTATGTTTAGAGAAAACCAGGCACTGCTCATCACCTGCAGAATAAAATCCCAACAGTGAAATGTGGTGGCAGCATCATGCTGTGGGGGTGTTTTTCAGCTGCAGGGACAGGATGACTGGTTACAATTGAAGTAACATGAATGCGGCAAAGTAAAGAGATATCTTGGATGAAAGCCTTTTTCAGAGTGCTCTGGACCTCAGACTTGGCCAAAGGTTCACCTCAAAACAAGACAATAATCCTAAGCACACAGCTAAAATAACAAAGGAATTGCTTCAGAACAACTCTGTGACCATTCTTGACTGACCCAGCCAAAGCCCTGACCTAAACCCAATTGATCATCTCTGGAGAGACCTGAAAATGGCTGTTCACTAATGTTCACCATCCAACCTGACGGAACTGGAGAGGATCTGCAAAGAAGAATGGCAGAAGATCCCCAAATCCAGGTGTGAAAAACTTGTTGCATCATTCCAAGAAGACTCATTGCTGTACTAGCTCAAAAGGGTGCTTCTACTCAATACTGAGCAAAGGGTCTGATTACTTATGATCATGTGATATTTCAGGTTTTCTTTTTTAATAAATTTGCAAAAATTTCTACATTTCTGTTTTTTTTCAGTCAAGATGGGGTGCAGAGTCTACATTAATGAGAAAAAAATTAACTTTATTTTGCATTTACCAAGTGGCTGCAATAAAACAAAGAGTCAAAAATTGAAAGGGGTCTGAATACGTTCCGATCCCACTGTATATAAGGCTACATTCTTGTATCCGTGTGCAGTGTCGGTGTGCTGCCCACTTTTACAGATGCATTGAGCATGTCCTATTCTGATCATCTAAATCGAATTAGAACAGAACATTCTCTGACCCTTACTGATCTCATTGTCAGATCTGTGATTTTCATATATGTGTGAATGGACCTATAAAATTCCATGAGTCCGTGTGCCATCTGATAAAAAACCTGGAAGCACACGGACATTTCACACAAATGTGAGAATGTAGAATAAGGGATTTCACAAAAAAACATTATCACTCCAAATCACACAGTGCAGATACACAATAATTTCTACATCCAGTCACTTACTGCTGACATCTCGTCTGATTAGAGCCGCTTTCTAGTGTTTCTTCTCCATCTGGTCAGACCTTCATGTCTCCCAGCCACAATTCGTCTTGTCACGATGATCTTTGCAGCCCTGAAAATAACAAGGTAGCATACATTGCATACACACTTGTGTCTCCCCCTGAATACAGAACCCCACCATTAATATACTATTAGCCACACACCATTAAACATATAAAGTGATAAGCAGCACTGTGTCCCCATTAACTTTAATCTCTGACTCCCAATAATATAAACTATCCAGTCTGTGACTCTCACCAATTAACTGTAAGTCTGTGTGCGCAAGACAAATATGCAAGGTTTTACAGTACAGGAAAAGTGAATGAGATCCCTCAAGTTTCATGCACACACTGCTTATTTTTTCCTTGCAAATTTGCAGCAGATCAAATCTGCATAATGTCTATTCTTGCAGGGTATTTCACCCATACTATTGGGGGAAAATACATAAAGCATGGGAAAAATGTGGAAAAAAGATAAATGTATTTTATGCAACTTTCTTCCTGCCAACACATTAGGACAGGGGTGGGGAATTTTTTTTCTGCCAAGGGCCATTTGGATATTTATACCATCCTTCGGGGGCCGTACAAACTCCACCCAGAAAGCACGTCCTGACTCTGACACTGGTGTCAGGATGTAATCTTTCATTGCATGCCCTTCAGTGTTCAATAGTGAATATTGCGTGTGTGTGCTAACAGAGCAAGAAGAAATTAATGAGATGGTGGCAATCAAAATACAGCCCCCTGTCAAAGCACTGCGGTCCCTGAGAATCTGCCTGGGGCTGGATAAAAGGTCATTGAGGGCCGTAAATGGCCCTGGGGCCTGAGGTTCCCCACCCCTGCATTAGGACATACAGCAGAATTTTCTCCTGCAAATCCTGGACGTGTGCAAGTAGCCTTAGTACCTGTCCTGTGTCCCTCCCATTCATTATAAGTACTTGATAGCATCAAAATGAATTTGGAAGTGGGAGAAGATGCTATCAGGTATTGAGCACCACCTCCCAATTCATCACAAGTCCCTGACAGCGTCTTCTCCCACCTTTAAATTCATTATAAAGGGTCCTATGCACTTTATTGCCTCCTCGCTCAATTCCCAATAAATTTTAAGTCCCCGATAGCATCACAATGAATTGTGAGATGGGAAGGACACTATCAGGGGCTTAGCATCCTCCTTCACCACCTAATTCATTTTACATCCATATCTAACAATATAACAATCCCCCTCCCTCTCCCCTTGCTCGTAAGTCCATTATAAATCCCCCTTCTTTCCATCCCAATCCCACACCCC
>JARQOD010000002.1:359563396-359582961 GCA_033576555.1 Oophaga sylvatica | reverse complement strand
CCGGCCGGGTGCAACCAATCAGCGACGCGGGATTCCTGTTACAGACAGACAGAATTAGACAATTATATAGTAGATTAGATAGATGTTACTGTGTATTACCTCATGTTACTGTGTATTACCTCATATTACTGTGTATTACCTCATGTTACCGTATATTACCTCATATACCTCATGTTACCTGTGTATAACCTCATATTACTGTGTATTACCTCATGTTACTGTATACAGGTCCTTCTCAAAAAATTAGCATATAGTGCTAAATTTCATTATTTTCCATAATGTAATGATTACAATTAAACTTTCATATATTTTAGATTCATTACACACCAACTGAAATTTGTCAGGTCTTTTATTGTTTTAATACTGATGATTTTGGCATACAACTCCTGATAATCCAAAAAACCTGTCTCAAAAAATTAACATATTTCACCCGTCCAATAAAATAAAAGTGTTTTTTAAAAACAAACAAAAAAAACCATCAAATAATAATGTTCAGTTATGCACTCAATACTTGGTCGGGAATCCTTTTGCAGAAATGACTGCTTCAATGCGGCGTGGCATGGAGGCAATCAGCCTGTGACACTGCTGAGGTGTTATGGAGGCCCAGGATGCTTCGATAGCGGCCTTAAGCTCATCCAGAGTGTTGGGTCTTGCGTCTCTCAACTTTCTCTTCACAATATCCCACAGATTCTCTATGGGGTTCAGGTCAGGAGAGTTGGCAGGCCAATTGAGCACAGTAATACCATGGTCAGTAAACCATTTACCAGTGGTTTTGGCACTGTGAGCAGGTGCCAAGTCGTGCTGAAAAATGAAATCTTCATCTCCATAAAGCATTTCAGCCGATGGAAGCATGAAGTGCTCCAAAATCTCCTCATTTTATTGTGTATTACCTCATGTTACTGTATATTACCACATGTTACTGTATATTACCTCATGTTACCTGTGTATTACCTCATGTCACTGTGTATTACCTCATGTTACTGTGTATTACCTCATATTACTGTGTATTACCTCATATCACTGTGTATTACCTCATGTTACCATATATTACCTCATATTACCTCATGTTACCTGTGTATTACCTCATTTTACTGTGTATTACCTCATGTTACTGTATACAGGTCCTTCTCAAAAAATTAGCATATAGTGCTAAATTTCATTATTTTCCATAATGTATGATTACAATTAAACTTTCATATATTTTAGATTCATTACACACCAACTGAAATTTGTCAGGTCTTTTATTGTTTTAATACTGATGATTTTGGCATACAACTCCTGATAACCCAAAAAACCTGTCTCAAAAAATTAGCATATCAATAAAAGGTTCTCTAAATGACCTATTACCCTAATCTTCTGAATCAACTAATTAACTCTAAACACATGCAAAAGATTCCTGAGGTTTTTAAAAACTCCCTGCCTGGTTCATTACTCAAAACCCCCATCATGGGTAAGACTAGCGACCTGACTGATGTCAAGAAGGCCATCATTGACACCCTCAAGCAAGAGGGTAAGACCCAGAAAGAAATTTCTCAACAAATAGGCTGTTCCCAGAGTGCTGTATCAAGGCACCTCAATGGGAAGTCTGTTGGAAGGAAACAATGTGGCAGAAAACGCTGTACAACGAGAAGAGGTGACCGGACCCTGAGGAAAATTGTGGAGAAGGACCGATTCCAGACCTTGGGGACCTGAGGAAGCAGTGGACTGAGTCTGGTGTAGAAACATCCATAGTCACCGTGCACAGGCGTGTGCAGGAAATGGGCTACAGGTGCCGCATTCCCCAGGTAAAGCCACTTTTGAACCATAAACAGCGGCAGAAGCACCTGACCTGGGCTACAGAGAAGCAGCACTGGACTGTTGCTAAGTGGTCCCAAGTACTTTTTTCTGATCAAAGCAAATTTTGCATGTCATTCGGAAATCAAGGTGCCAGAGTCTGGAGGAAGACTGGGGAGAAGGAAATGCCAAAATGCCTGAAGTCCAGTGTCAAGTACCCACAGTCAGTGATGGTGTGGGGTGCCATGTCAGCTGCTGGTGTTGGTCCACTGTGTTTCATCAAGGGCAGGGTCAATGCAGCTAGCTATCAGGAGATTTTGGAGCACTTCATGCTTCCATCGGCTGAAATGCTTTATGGAGATGAAGATTTCATTTTTCAGCATGACCTGGCACCTGCTCACAGTGCCAAAACCACTGGTAAATGGTTTACTGACCATGGTATTACTGTGCTCAATTGGCCTGCCAACTCTCCTGACCTGAACCCCATAGAGAATCTGTGGGATATTGTGAAGAGAAAGTTGAGAGACGCAAGACCCAACACTCTGGATGAGCTTAAGGCCGCTATCGAAGCATCCTGGGCCTCCATAACACCTCAGCAGTGTCACAGGCTGATTGCCTCCATGCCACGCCGCATTGAAGCAGTCATTTCTGCAAAAGGATTCCCGACCGAGTATTGAGTGCATAACTGAACATTATTATTTGATGTTTTTTTTTGTTTTTTTTAAAAAACACTTTTATTTTATTGGACGGGTGAAATATGTTAATTTTTTGAGACAGGTTTTTTTGGTTATCAGGAGTTGTATGCCAAAATCATCAGTATTAAAACAATAAAAGACCTGACAAATTTCAGTTGGTGTGTAATGAATCTAAAATATATGAAAGTTTAATTGTAATCATTACATTATGGAAAATAATGAAATTTAGCACTATATGCTAATTTTTTGAGAAGGACCTGTATTACTCATTTTACTGTGTATTACCTTTGTTATTTATGTATTACCTCATGTCACCTGTGGTTTACTCATGTCACTGTGTATTACCCGTGTTCAGTAAACGTGACAGAAGTACATCAGACACTGTGACTGACAAACAGTTCAGTACATCATGGCAGTTGGTGAGCCACATGACCACATGGCGAGTTAGCCCTGCGTCGCTGATGTTACTGTGCATTACCTCATGTCACTGTGTATTACCTCATATTACTGTGTATTACCTCATATAACTGTGTATTACCTCTGTTACCATATATTACCTCATATTACCTCATGTTACCTGGTATTACCTCATATTACTGTGTATTACCTCTATTTAGTGTTGAGTGATATTGCTCGATATCTAAAAATATCGTATCGAAATTGTATCGCCGATAGCACTAAATATCGTCGATATCCGATTTCGATACGGAAGTCCCATGTAAGTCTATGGGAACAAAATATCGCAACAAAAAAAACCCTTTCTTTCGTTGTAAACACAAAATATACACACATAGAATACATATATATATATATACATGTCATTGTGACATATATATATACATATATTTATAGTTTATACACTTCTACATAGTAAAATCGACTCTAATTCAATTGCCGGGTAAAGACTGACATACCCCATAGAAGTCGACGGGCTCGGTGCCGAGTACCCCGAAAACCTCTGGCTCTGTGCGACTCAACTTGGGCGTCACGAACAGGATTCTGTAGCTCGCTATAAGCGAGTCCTGTGTGCCTGAATTGCACTGGCTTTGTGCTTGAGAATTGCTAAAATCATCAGAGAATGTATTTGCCATTTTTCCGCCATATCTGCGTCACGACGAGGCACTGGTGAAGAAGAAGGGCGTGCTCTTCGTGGGTGTCACTCACTCAGTGGCGTGAAAACGATGGCCGCCCACTGTAAATGGTACTGCAATGTAACATCGTGCCCCACAGCTCTGGAGTTCCGCCTCCTCATCCTCCTCAGTGTGAGGAGGTCCCGCCTCCCTACAAAAGAGGGGCCCTCTCCAGATATGACACATGTGACTTGGCAGAGATGGCTAATGGACACGACGAGCAGAAGTGGGAAGGGATGGAGCAGTCAGAGCTCTCCCCCCACGGAAGCGACCCGATCGCCACGGAATCACCGTTGGGCACCCGGCCTGTAAACCCTCCTACGCTGCAAGAAGCGGAGGATACCCTGAGAGGCCTGGCCCGGCACCGGGAGGAGGTCGCCAGGATGGAAGCGAGCTGGCGTGCCCTAAAACTAAACTTGGAGCGGCGCCAATCCCTCTTACCTGAATTGTCTGTACCGGAAGGTGAGGCACCCGTTTAGTAGAGGAGCCCTTGCAATGTGATCCGGTTGACGTTGTCGCAGTGGAGGCACCCGTTCCTGCAAAAACCGCAGCACCGTCAGCAGCACCCCCAGATCCTGCTGTCTGCCCCCGTCGCTGAGACAGAAGAAGCGACACCCGTCCTCATGGAGGAGGCCGCGCAGGCACCAGAGCACTACCTGCCTGTACCGGAGCCCCGACTGTCATCTGATTTAGAGCCGTCTGCTTCCTCCGCAGGGGAGCGCCGCCAGGACTGGGGGCGCAGGAGAGCTGCCGCAAACCGGACACTGTAAGCTGCAGTGGAGTGGTGGAGACATGGAGCAACTGGTGGAGGAGAATTACAACCGGCGTCAGGAGGAAGAGTGGAGACGTTGGGAGCGGGAAGCAGAGCGACAAAGGGAGCAGCGAGAAACCCTAAAACTTCGCCAACGTCACCTGGAGAAGGACCGGGCAGATAAGGACCGGATGAGAAAGGATAAAGGAACCCTGAGTGAGCCGCGGCGTAAGGGTGCAGTACGGAGCTTTAAATTGAAAGGTGGGTGGGGCTTCATCAAGGAGCCTGGACTTTATTTAGAAGTCTTTGTGACCCGGCGGGACGTGGAGGCTCACCTCCCAGAAGGACACCCGGGGAGGGACCTGTTGCCAGGAGACTTGGTGACTTACACCCGACACTGGGGTTACAATGGATGGTACGCCCTAAATGTTACCAGGTGCGACCCCTACTCCCAGTGTGTCAGGAACCTGTGAGACCCTCGAAGCCTTCAGCCTCCCACATCCAGGCCTCTGCAAAAGTGCCCACCCCACGCCGTAAATCTCCCCAGCCTCCCTCAGTGGTCTCCTCAGCAGCCCCAGCTATGGACATGATAACTATAGCTGGCCCGTACCCGGCGCCTGTTAGGCCCCTGGTGTTCGTACAGTCCGTGACATAGGGCTCCAGACCCGGAGAGAGATGAAAGAGGTGGCCACACAGACCCAGATAGCGGGTCACGACGTAACTGTACAGGCCACACGACGTCATCAGGTCCTGGTGGTCCTTGGTGCCTCGGATGTTTGGCAAGCACCAGAAGAGTACCAGGTGGTACCTGAACAGCCCAGCCAAAGAAGTCTAAATAACCCGGACAGGGTCCCTGTATGTAAATAAATAGTTAAATTGTTTATGTACCCGGACGGGTGAATGTTCCAAAAAAATTTTTTTAATTTAATAAAAAATAAAAAAACACAGTTTTCATTTCTTTTATTACTGTCTCATCCTGCTGCGACCCATCGATCTCCTGTAAAAAAATGAAAAAAAAAAAGTATACCACCTGACCGACGCAGTCCATACTAACGAGTGTCCCACGACGATCCAGCTCTGCTACATCAGAATGACAGGCAGAGCCTGTCATCCCGGCGCAGCACAGCTGATTACCTGCTTCCCCGGCGGTGACGTCATCGGACTGACTGCTTTACGGCCGGGATTACCCTGCAGTCACTGCAGTTATCGCGAAAAATTGCATGTGACCGCCGGGAGAAGATAATGGCGGCCATCAAGCAGTCCAGGACGTGACCGCCGGAGATCTTCTGCCAGGTAAGTGCCGCTGACTCCTGACAGACCCGACCGACGGACACTCACAGTGACAGTGACAAATCCGATTCGGTATTCGATAAGACGAATATCGAAAGCCGATAGAGCAATATCGGCCGATAGCCGAATTTGCATTATCGTATCGCTCAACACTAATAGTGTATACTTATGTTAGTGTTGAGCGATACTGCTCGATATCTAAAAATATCGTATCGGAATGGTATCGCCGATATCACTAAATATCGTCGATATCCGATTCTGATACCGGAAGTCCCATGTAAGTCTATGGGAACAAAATATCGCAACAAAAAAAACCTTTCTTTCGTTGTAAACACAAAATATACACACATAGAATACATATATATATATTATTAATCATGTCATTGTGACATATATATATATATACATATATTTATAGTTTATACACTTCTACATAGTAAAATAGACTCTGATTCAATTGCCGGGTAAAGCCGTGACATACCCCATAGAAGTCGACGGGCTCGGTGCCGAGTACCCCCAAAACCTCTGGCTCTGTGCTGACTCAACTTGGGCGTCACGAACAGGATTCTGTAGCTCGCTATAAGCGAGTCCTGTGTGCCTGAATTGAACTGGTTTTGTGCTTGAGAATTGCTAAAATCATCAGAGAATGTATTTGCCATTTTTCCGCATATCTGCGTCACGACGAGGCACTGGTGAAGAAGAAGGGCGTGCTCTTCGTGGGTGTACACTCACTCAGTGGCGCGAAAACGATGGCCGACCACTCTAAATGGTACTGCAATGTAAGATCGTGCCCCACAGCTCTTCAGTTCCGCCTCCTCATCCTCCTCAGTGTGCGGAAACTAACACGAAGGTCCCGCCTCCCTACAAAAGAGGGGCCCTCTCCAGATGATAATGACACATGTGACTTGGCAGAGATGGCTAATGGACACGAGCAGAAGTGTGAAGGGATGGAGCAGTCAGAGCTCTCCCCCCACGGAAGCGACCCGATCGCCACGGAACCACCGTTGGGCACCCGGCCTGAAACCCTCCTACGCTGCAAGAAGCGGAGGATACCCTAAGAGGCCTGGCCCGGCACCGGGAGGAGGTCACCAGGATGGAAGCCAGCTGGCGTGCCCTAAAACTAAACTTGGAGCGGCGCCAATCCCTCTTACCTGAAGTGTCTGTACCGGAAGGTGAGGCACCCGTTCTAGTAGAGGAGTCCGTGCGGGCATCCCAGCCCTTGCAATGTGATCCGGTTGACGTTGTCGCAGTGGAGGCACCCGTTCCTGCAAAAAACTCTGCACCGGCAGCACCCCAGATCCCGCTGTCTGCCCCCGTCGCTGAGACAGAAGAAGCGACACCCGTCCTCATGGAGGAGGCCGCGCAGGCACCAGAGGTCTACCTGTCTGTACCGGAGCCCCGACTGTCATCTGTTCCAGAGCCGGCTGCTTCCTCCACAGGTGAGCGCCGCCAGGACTGGGGGGCGCCAGGAGAGCTGCCGCAAACCGGACATCGTAAGCTGCATTTGATGGTGGAGACATGGAGCAGCTGGTGGAGGAGAATTACAACCGGCGTCAGGAGGAAGAGTGGAGACGTTGGGAGCGGAAGCAGAGCGACAAAGGGAGCAGCGAGAATCCCAAAAGCTTCGGCAACGTCACCTGGAGAAGGACCGGGCAGATAAGGACCGGATGAGAAAAGATAAAGGAACCCTGTGGGAGCCGCGGCGTAAGGGTGCAGTACGGAACTTTAAGTTAAAGGTGGTTGGGGCTTCATCCAGGAGCCTGGACTTTATTTAGAAGTCTTTGTGACCCGGCGGGACGTGGAGACTCACCTCCCAGAAGGACACCCGGGGAGGGACCTGTTGCCAGGAGACTTGGTGACTTACACCCGACACTGGGGTTACAATGGATGGTACGCCCTAAATGTTACCAGGTGCGACCCCTACTCCCCAGAGTGTCAGGAACCTGTGAGACCCTCGGAGCCTTCAGCCTCCCACATCCAGGCCTCTGCACAAGTGCCCACCCTACGCCGTAAATCTCCCCAGCCTCCCTCAGTGGTCTCCTCAGCAGCCCCAGCTATGGACATGATAACTATAGCTGGCCCGTACCCGGCGCCTGTTAGGCCCCCTGGGGTTCGTTCAGTCCGGACATAGGGCTCCAGACCCGGAGGGAGATGAAAGAGGTGGCCACACAGACACAGATAGCGGGTCACGACTTGACTGTACAGGCCACACGACGTCATCAGGTCCTGGTGGTCCTTGGTGTCTCGGATGTTTGGCAAGCATCAGAAGAGTACCAGGTGGTACCTGGAACACCCCTGCCAAAGAATTATAAATAACCCGGACAGGGTCCCTGTATGTAAATAGTTAAATTGTTGATGTACCCGGACGGGTGAATGTTCATAAAAAAAATTTTTAATTTAATAAAAAACACAACACAGTTTTCATTACTTTTATTACAGTCTCATCCTGCGACGCCATCGATCTCCTGTAAAAAAATAAAAAAAAAAACAGCAGTATACCACCTGTCCGACGCAGTCCATAGTAACGAGTGTCCCACGACGATCCAGCTCTGCTACATCAGAATGACAGGCAGAGCCTGTCATCCCGGCGCAGCACAGCTGATTACCTGCTTCCCCGGCGGTGACGTCATCGGACTGGTTTACGGCCGGGATTACCCTGCAGTCACTGCAGTTATCGCGAAAAACTGCATGTGACCGCCAGGGAGAAGATAATGGCGGCCATCAAGCAGTCCAGGACGTGACCGCCGGAGATCTTCTGCCAGGTAAGTGCCGCTAACTCCTGACAGACCCGACCGACGGACACTCACAGTGACAGTGACAAATCCGATTCCGGTATCCGATATGACGAAAATATCGGTACTCGGAATCGAAAGCCCGATACAGCTAATATCGGCCGATACCCGATATTTGCAGTATCGTATCGCTCAACACTACTTATGTTACTTATGTAATACCTCATGTCACCCGTTTATTACCTCATGTCGCTGTGTATTACCCGTGTTCAGTAAACGTGATAGAAGTACATCAGACACTGTAACTGACAAAACATGTTCAGTACATCATGGGCAGTTGGTGAGTCACATGACCACATGGGCAGAGTTAGCCCTGCGTCGCTGATTGGCCGCGGCCCGACCAATCAGCGATGCAGGATTTCCTGGACAGACAGACAGACAGGATAAGACATTTATATAGTAGATAAGCGCATCCGCCTGTCAACTGACAATGCTGACAGGCTGTCTCTTATCAAAATGAACAAGGGCTGGATTGGCCTAGACTTCTGTACACCTCCAAATGAAAATACCGAAATAGAACCTTAACTGAATTCTCTTTTTTGGAGAGGTGTATTCTAAGGCACTTCTTCACAACCACACATGGTATCTGCTTCCTGAGTTGGTCTGTTTGTTGTTAGCCTCCTCCTTATAATCATCATCCACAAGCAGTAGAACAACAGGCGGAATGGATTGTGTGATGCTAAAGTCACTATATTTTTGGCAATGGTATTATATAATATTTCTATTTATATCACTGACTCTGAGCTGTTGATAGGGCCAAACATATCTCTTCAAACACATTCTGGCTTCATATCTATGAACCTGTGTTCGTCCCTCAATTTAGTTATTTTCTTTCATACGAGGCTTCACATTTGTAATTTAGTTGTTTAATTGAACTACGATTTCTCATTGTGTCTCCTCATTGTCCACAGCTACATGACCAGGGTGAACGTGTTTTGTACCATTATAGGCTGTAGAATTTTGGCCAAGGGGGGCTGTGATGGCAATACTTTATTTATTTGAAAAGATACCTCCCATTAGTGAAATGCTTGTCAGCATATGCCCTCCAATTCAAGTCTCCGAGACCCACACCCCTACATTTGGGCCTACTTCTTAAATCGGTTTCCTGCAATGTCTCTTCCTTATCTCAGACTACATGACTTGGGTGAACATGTACTGTAGCATTATAGGCCGCTGTTTTTTGGACAAAGTGGGGCTGTGATGGCCATTGTTTAGTTATTCATAAAAGGTACCACCCATTACTGAAATGCTTTGTTAGCAGCGGATTAACCAGTGTAACATCCGGAGTCAGCAACAGAGAATGTAGATTTATTCACATCCAGTATAGACAGCTTACAACACAGCATGAAATGTGATCAGCCTGATATCTGCTATGGCTGCAGCATGAAAAACAAAACAACACAGGAAGAGAAGGAGAATGCATCCTGTCTGTGAGTGAGGGTTTGTTTTTTTTAGCAAAACTTTGTTAACAACCTCACAATATGCACAACATATCAAGCAGTACAGTAGTAGTTGTTGCAATACATACAAATCAATATGCATTATTCCAACACCCCCACTCAACAACTACTTATCCTCTTATTCCCATTGTGGTTCTCAATTCTTGGAACCTGGCTCGTGGCAATGGCTTTGTCATAATGTCAGCTAGCATCTTATCAGTTTCACAATAGACAAACTGAATTATGCCACGATCTATCAAATCACGTAGATGATGGTGTCTGACGTCAATGTGCTTGGTTCTAGCACTGATCTTTTCACTGCATGCAAGTTTAATGCATCCTTGGTTGTCCTCATAAATCACCGTCGGCTGAGTTGACGGTTTGCCAAGATCGTCCATCAATTGTCTTAGCCAAATGACCTCCTGGCTTGCATAGGCTGCGGACACATACTCCGCTTCTGTGGATGACAAGGCAACAGACACTTGTTTCCTACTAGACCAGGAGATTGAACTTTCTCCAACTTTAAACAAGTATCCGCTTGTGGATTTACGATCACGCAAATCACCAGCCCAATCCGCATCTACATAGTCGGTAAGTTCTAGATCTCCCACTGCAGATACTTTTAAATTTACATCTTGCGTTTCTTTCAAATATCGCAGAAGTCTTTTAACAGCATTCCAGTCTCTTTGGCGTGGTTTTTCCACATATCTGCAAAGGATTCCAACTGTTGTTGTGATATCCGGTCGAGTCATAGTTGATATGTACAGAAGTGCCCCCACTGCCTGACGATATTTCTCATTGTTAGGCAACAGGTCATCTTCTTCTTCCAGCTTCAGGTAGGATGGTTCCATTGGGGTTGATATACCTTTGGCCTCTGACATTCCAAATTGATTCAGAATCAAATTAATTTTTGCACTTTGGTTTAGAAGAAAACTCCCATCTTCCTCTCTCTGGATTTGGATTCCTAGATAATATGTCACACTTCCAAGGTCTTTTGTTTCAAAATGCTGATTCAGAATTTCAGTCATTTTTCCAATTTCTGCGTCTTCTTGATGAACTACAATCACATTGTCCACATATAAGAGAATATACATCCACTTTCCATCTGTATATTTTGTGTATAAGCATGGATCTGCTTGACCTCTTTTAAATCCTTCTTCCAACAAGACTTTATTCATCTTGGTGTTCCATGTTCTTGCTGATTGCTTAAGACCATAGAAAGATTTTTGTAGTTTGCAAACAAGATTCTCTTCACCTCTTTTTACATAACCTTCAGGTTGAGTCATGTATAAGTCCTCCTCAATGTCACCATTTAAGAAAGCAGTTTTTATATCCAAATGTCTGACATACATCTTTTGTACAGCAGCTACAGCTAACAAAGCTCTGAACGTAGTCTGTTTAGCGACTGGAGCAAATGTAGCATCGTAATCGTTGCCATACTTTTGGAATATCCTTTTGCGACCAACCTTGCTTTAAATCTGTGGACTTTACCTTCAGAGTCATATTTGGTTTTAAAGACCCACTTGCACTTGATTGCCTTTTTGCCCTGTGGTAGCTTGGTGAGTTTCCAAGTTTGGAGTTGATGAAGCGACTTGATTTCCTCATTAGCGGCATCAATCCACTTTGTTCTTTCATGGATAGGTAGTCCTTGCATTTCATCTCATGACTGCGGCTCTGACTCAGGTAGTGTATTGACAATGTAGGATAGACGTTTAGCTGGTATACCTTTGTTTGATCTTGACGATCTTCTGATTTCAGATTCTTCTGATTTTTCTGTTGTTCCTTCAGTGGTTGAAGAATCCAGCCAGACTTCTACATCCTCCTTGTTGTCTTGTAATTGTGACTTCAGCTGGACTACTGGCGTGATGTCACAAAACTTGGGTGATACAAAGTTCTCATCAATCACTACATCTCTGCTTATTGTGACCTTGTTTGTTTCTGTGTGTAGAATCCTATAACCTTTCTGGGTTTCAGTGTAGCCTACCAGGATACCTTCTTTAGCGTGAGATTCCCACTTAGTTCGCTTTTCTTTGGGAATATGTACAAATGCTTTACTTCCGAATATTCTTATGTAGTGCAGTTTTCGCTTTCTGCTATTCTATTGCTCAAATGGAGTTTTCTCTGTAGCTTTACCTGGTAGTCTGTTCTGAAGATAGCAAGCTGTCATGATTGCCTCACCCCAATATGTTGTAGGCAGATTTGCATCAAATAACATACTTCTTGCACTTTCACAGAGTGTTCGGTTCCTTCTTTCCGCAACACCATTTTGCTCAGGGTTGTACGGTACAGTGCTCTGAAATAGGATTCCATTTTTCTTTAGAATACTCTGTGTCTCATTGCTTGTATATTCAGTCCCATTATCTGCACGTAGAATCTTTGGCATTCTTCCAAATTTATTATATACCTCAGCTAGATATATTTCAAGTTTCTCTGGAACTTCTATCTTGCTGTGAAGCAGATGGACAACTGTATATCTGGAATGATCATCAATAAATGTGAGAAAATATCTCTTCTTCCCAGGAGTCTGAGTGCTCATTGGACCACAGACATCTGTGTGTATTAAATCTAGTGACTGTTCTGTTCTTGTAGTACTTCTCTTAGGAAAAGCTTTTCTAGACATTTTCCCTTTGATGCAGCTAGCACACTTCATTGTCTGGTTACATAGATCAATTGTGATATCATCAGCTAGTTGCTTCTGAACTAACATTCTTATTGCTTCTAGGTCTCTGTATGCCAGACGCCTATGCCATACATGAATACAGTTATTGTGCTCTTCTTGTTGAGCAGTATACACACACTCTTTACATTTCAGCTGATAAAGTTCATCTGTGATTTTTCCCTCTGCTAGTGTGTGACCCTCTTTTGAGATGATGCAGCTATCATGCTTAAATGTAACTTCATTTCCTTGTTTTGTGAGTTTCTTCACAGAAAGTAAATTACTCTCAAGACTAGGCACACAGAGCACATCTTTTACTGGGATCTTCTTGCTTTGTGTTGGTGAGATTTCACAATCAATATAACCATCTCCTATGCCTTCTGAACTCATGTACTGACCATTAGCAATAATCACTTTCTCTGACTTATTTTGATTAAGCTTAGAAAATAAGTCTCTGTTATTAGTCATGTGACTAGTTGCTCCAGAGTCTATACACCATGCATGCTTTGATGTATTTGCACTGACAGTAAATGCAATTTCAGTATTCACAGAATCATTTTCTCCAGACACAGCACTCTTAACCCTTTGCTGACTGTTTTGCTTTTTCAGCTGATTCATTCTAGCTTTTCAAACTCTGCAGTCGGCTTTCAAATGTCCTGATTTCTTGCAAACAAAACATTCACGTGTTTCTTTTAGGTGCTTTCTGTTATCATATAGACTTTGTGTTTTTAAAGCAGACTCTGTCTTGGTGCTTATACATTCTGCCTTCCGTTTATATTCATCTATAAGCTTCCCTCTTACATACTCCAGAGTAAGCTCATCATCTGGCAGCGCATCTAGTGCGGTCACAAGCGTGTCATAGCTCTCTGGAAGACCACTTAGCAGTAATGCGGCTACATGAAAGTCCTTCAGATCTTCCCCAATGCCTCTCAAGCGTTCTACAAGCTCTGAATACTCCTGATATACTCCTGCATATCCTGGCCTTTCTGTAGCTTAGACTGGTACAGTTTTCTCATAAGATACAGTTTATTGCTTAAATTAATCCTCTCATGTACCTTTTGCAGCTGCTCCCACATTTCTCTTGCAGTATCACATTTACACACATGAACAATCTGATCATCATCTATGCTGAGTGATATGGTACTCTGTGCTTTCTGATCCATCTCTATCCACTCCCGTGGTACTGGGTCAGGTTTAGGCTCCTGTGTGTATTTCCACATACCTTCCCTTATCAGCAGCATCTTCACTTTGAATTTTCAGGATTGATAGTTCTGGTTAGTGAGACTTGGTACTGTAAACTTCATGGAGTTGCTGCTGCTGGTGGCCATCTTTGCTGTCTTTCTTTCTTTTCTTTTCTCTGTGTTCTGGGGATCTCTGGGACTCTAGGACTCTGGGTACTCTGGGAACTCTGGGCCTATAACCTGTTAGCAGCGGATTAACCAGCGTAACATCCGGAGTCAGCAACAGAGAATGTAGATTTATTCACATCCAGTATAGACAGCTTACAACACAGCATGAAATGTGATCAGCCTGATATCTACTGTGGCTGCAGCATGAAAAACATTACAACAACACAGGAAGAGAAGGAGGAGGCATCCTGTCTGTGAGTGAGGGTTTTTTTTTTTTAGCAAAACTTTGTTTACAACCTCACAATATGCACAACATATCAAACAGTACAGTAGTAGTTGTTGCAATACATACAAATCAATATGCATTATTCCAACATGCTTGTCAGCCTATGCACTCCATTACAAGTCTCCGAGACACACAGCCCTACATTTGAGCCTACTTCTTAAATCGGTTTCCTGCAATGTTCTTCCTTATCTCAGACTACATGACCTGGGTGAATGTGTTCTGTAGCATTATAGGCCGTTGATTTTTGGACATGCTGGGGCTGTGATGGCAATAGTTTATTTATTGAAAAAGGTACCCCCCATTACTGAAATGCTTGTCAGCCTATACACTCCATGACAAGTAAGAGACCGACACCCCTACATTGGGCCTACTTCTTAACTCCGTTTCCTGCAATGTTTCTTCCTTATCTCAGACTACATGACCTGGGTGAATGTGTTCTATGGCATTATAGGCCGTTGATTTTTGGCCAAGGTGGGGCTGTGATGGCCATAGTTTATTTATTCAAAAAGGTAGCCCCCATTGGTGAAATGTTTGTCAGCCTATGCACTCCATTACAAGTCTCAGAGACCCACACCCCTACATTGGGTCTACTTCTTAACTCAGTTTCCTGCAACATCTCTTCCTTACCTGCCACTAGATGACCAGGGTGAACGTGTTCTGTACCATTATAGGCCATAGAATTTTGGCCAAGGGGGGCTGTGATGGCAAATTTTATTTATTTAAAAAGGTACCCCCACATTGGTGAAATGCTTGTCAGCCTATGCACTACATTTCCAGTCTCAGAGACCCACACCCCTAAATTTTGGCCTACTTCTTAACCCGGTTTCCAGTAATGTTTCTTCCTTATCTCAGACTACATGACCTGGGTGAATGTGTTCTGTACCATTATAGGCCATTGAATTTTGGCCAAGGGGGCTGTGATGGCAAAAATGTATTTATTTAAAAAGGTACCCCCATTGGTGAATCCACATCCTTCTTGGCAAAGACTTGATAACATTTATGAGATTTATATTTTAATATGCTTTGTGAACAATACAAACATTAACCAACGGAAAAATATGAAAACTATCTTTAGAAAAGTTTAATAGGTCTGTGATAAGAATAAAATTTTGATTTCTAAAACTGTAGGCATAAATGTTCTTGAGAACATGAACAAAGTTTTCTATATACCTAGTCTAAAACCTTTAGAATTGTGTTAGAAACCTATTGCCACATTGCTTTTAGAAAGTATAAGGGTTACTGCCCGATGGACCATACAAGGTCGAAGGATCAAACATGGCAGCTGGATCATTGCCAAAAGAAGCATGAGCCTGAAAAGTGGATGCCATTGGACATGATGGCCAAACAGGGGCTGCTGCTGGTATGGGGTTTGGCTTGTTAGTTGGGGGTGTAGACTGAAAATTATTGCTGTTTTGGTCAGCAATTTTCTGCAGGTTATTTGACAGATAAGTCAGAATATTTATCAGCTCTGCAATGCCCACTTCTCCCATACCAGGTTTCTCCTGCCCTAAAGGTGGGTGTCCTTGTTCCCCATAAAATTCTCCTCCCTTTCAACATCTTCAAATATAGATGTGAATATGTCATCAGGAATATCCTGATCCTGCTCTCTGTGAATTTTGGGGACCTTTCTGGGACATGAAGATCAGAATGGATGGTTTTGAAAAAGTAGAGGCAGTAAAAGATGAGGATGTTCATCCTCAAGACCTGGCCCCCCTAAGGGGTGAAGTTTGGCAGTTATTGGCTGGCATGCTGGAAGTGGAATTATAAAGGCCTCCAAGTTGTTGGCATTGATAATTGCATATCATAGTTTGCGGTTGAAATAAGAATAGAGCCGATTGTAGAACACCGCATCACTGCAGGTCTGGGGGCAGAAACACAGGGGGCAAAAATGCAGGAGGCACATATCCTTGGTCCATGCAGGCCAGATGAGATCCACATATTCCCAGACTGATTCCTGAGAGATGACGCCTTTAGTTGTGATCTTCTTTGGTAATTTATGAAAAAGGTGGGCACTATATCGCGAAACTTGCATGGCTGTCACTTTGAACTTGTTAATAGAAAACATCTGAATCAAGCTTTTCCATATTGCAGTTTCAGATGAGAAGGCGTTGTCACTTTTTATGCCTAAGACATAATTTTCCATGCAATCAATGGTCTCTGCTGCCTCTGAGGATTGTAGCTTCTGTCCATAACTCTTCTCCTTGGCATTTGTGATTGGTGATTTGATTTTTGCCCATTGGCCCATATTATTCATATCTGAAGGTTTGATTTTTCCCATGCAAATGATGCAATTGAGGTCCAGAAGGTGAGTTTTGTGAAGAGCTGTTGTATCTGTTGATATCTCATTTATATTATTAACATTTGAACTCAGTGAATCATTGGTTTTCCAAGGCACATGACACAGATCTTCCAAGATCAACATTACAGCTGGTGATGTATCGATTTCAATCAACCCTCTTGTGTGAGCTTTATCATTTGCTGTTTTTAAATTATTTTCTCCTCTGCTTTCTGAATCATCTCCAATGTGTGCTGCCTCTCATGGTTTCTCCAGTCACTTAGCTCCTGGTGAGCCATTTCCTGCAGGACTCATCAGAACCAGACGTTGTGGGGTGATCTCACCTAATACCACACAATGAAAGCAACCATTATTTTTGGTGTCCTTCAGATTAAAAAACACAAAACGCGCATTGGTGTGTCTCCTCCATACTCCAAATAGGTTGGTCTTTCTACTATTTACACTTGTGTTCTTATACATTATCTGTTTGGTCTGTCAGCATTTGTTTTTTTTGGTCTTGGCATCTGCACTACTGTTTTTTGAATTGCCGCTATTTTTTCTCCATCTTGGTCAGCAATTCTTATTTAAATACATTAGGATCCTAAGGTGTTATGATTTGGTAGCTGAGGAGAGCATGCAAAAACGGCAAATTCCCCAGAGAGGTTGGAATCTACTGGATTGCAGTACCCTGACTAACCACCACAACTAAAGGCAGCCGTGGAGCGTTCCTACGTTGGTCCTAGACGCCTCGTCACAGCCTGAGAGGTTAACTACACCTAAAGATAGAAAGAGAAAAGCTATCTGCCCCGGAGCAGATCCCCAAAGAACATAGTAAGCCCCCAAACATGTAATGGCGGTTAGACAAGAGGAACTACAGACACAGACAGAAAATAGTATGAGCAAACGTTGGGGCCCAATCTGCCTAGACAGAAAAGGATAGGAAGGATACTTACTGCATTCCAAAGAAACCCTAAAAAATGCCAACGCTACTAATTGCAAAAACACCTGAGATCACACGACCTCTACCACCTAAATTAGTTCTCTGGTGTAACAAAACGAAGCCGCAGCCACTGAAAAAACTGGAAAAGGCAAATGAACAAATAACAGTGGCTCCAGAGGAACTGAGAGGAGCCAAAGCCCCCCCAGGGAGGGGAACCTGGCCAACCTCACAGAAATGCAGAGAAATATGCAAATGGTAAGCACAAAAACAAAAAACAGAAAATATCTTATCTGAGAGCAGGAGAAGAGGCAAGACTCAGCAAGCTTCCAAGTGAACCAGGAAACAACGCTGAGACAAGAACAATTGATCACCGGCAACCATGATGGGAGGGAATCTCCCTTATATCCAGCCAGTCTGTGATTCCTGATTGCCAATCCTCATTGAATGGTTCAGTACTGTTTGTAACCACCAGAGGGAGCTTCTGCTCAGAATTCATTTCTAAAACATTCACAACAGTACCCCCCCTTGAGGAGGGGTCACCGAACCCTCATTTATGCAACCAGGTCGGTCAGGATGAGCTCATTGATACGCACGAATCAGTCTCCTAGCATGGATGTCCGAAGCAAACACCCAAGAATTGTCCTCCTGACTATAACCTCTCCACTTAACCAAATACTGGAGTTTCCGTCTAGAAAAACGAGAATCCAATATTTTCTCAACCACATACTCCAGATTGCCCTCAAACAAAACAGGGTCAGGAGGCGCAGCCATAGGAACCACTGGCTCGACAAACCTCTTCAATAAGGACTTGTGGAACACGTTATGGATCTTAAATGTCCCTGGAAGAAGTAAACTAAAGAAAACAGGATTAAGAATCTCCATGATCTTATAAGGTCCAATGAACCTAGGCTTAAACTTAGGAGATGCAACTCTCATAGGGATATTTCTTGAGGACAACCAGACCAAGTCCCCCACTTTAAACCGAGGACCATCAGTCCTATGCCGGTTGGCAAACCGCTGGGCCTTCTCTTGAGAGAGGGACAACCTCTCCACTACCTGGTCCCAAATCTGCTGCATACGCTCCACAACAGAGTCAACACCCGGACAGACAGAAGCCTCCGTCTGTCCCGAAGATCGTGGGTGAAACCCAAAATTGCAGAAAAATGGAGACATCAAAGTGGCAGAGCTTGCCCTATTATTAAGAGCAAACTCAGCCAAAGGCAAAAAAGAGACCCAGTCATCTTGATCAGCAGACACAAAGCATCTCAGATTAGTCTGCAATGTCTGGTTTGTTCTCTCAGTTTGTCCATTGGTCTGAGGATGAAAAGCAGAGGAGAAAGACAATTGAACACCAAGTTTAGAAGCAAAAGTCCTCCAAAATCTGGAAACAAACTGGACTCCTCTGTCAGACACAATGTTCTCAGGAATGCCGTGTAACCGAACCACGTGCTGAAGGAACAAAGGCACCAATTCGGAGGAGGAAGGCAACTTAGGTAATGGCACAGGATGTATCATCTTGGAAAACCTATCACAAATCACCCAGATAACGGTCATTCTCTGAGAAACAGGGAGGTCGGAAATAAAATCCATAGAAATATGGGTCCATGGTCTCTTGGGCACAGGCAATGGCATCAACAAACCACTAGAGCGAGAACAAGGCTTGGAGCGAGAGCAAGTCCCACAGGACTGCACAAACTCCCTGACGTCACGAGACAAAGTAGGCCACCAAAAGGACCGACTCACCAAGTCTCTGGTACCAAAAATTCCGGGATGACCGGCCAACGCGGAACAATGAATCTCAGACATCACACTCTTCTTCCACTGGTCTGGGACAAACAATTTCCCAATAGGGCAGCGCTCGGGTTTATCCTCCTGACACCCTTCCAGAGCCAGTCTCAAATTGGGCGAGATAGCAGAAAGAAACTACACCCTCTTTCAAAATAACAGAAGGATCAGATAACTCAGGAGAGTCCGCAAGGAAACTCCTCGAGAGGGCATCCGCCTTAACATTCTTAGTGCCAGGAAGAAAGGAAACCACAAAATTAAAACGTGTGAAAAACAAGGCCCACCTGGCCTGTCTAGGATTAACTTGGCTGATTCCAGATAAACCAGATTCTTATGGTCGTGAGAACCACCACCTGATGTTTGGCTCCCTCCAGCCAATGTCTCCACTCTTCAAAAGCCCACTT
>JARQOD010000002.1:359542356-359563296 GCA_033576555.1 Oophaga sylvatica | reverse complement strand
AAAGAAATGCTAGCTGAGTTATACAAACCCATTGCACGACCCGGGTTTCCCAAGAAAGGAACCAAAAATGGGAATAAGGGGATAAGTATTTGTTGATGGGGGTGTTGGAATAAGCTATTATTTTTTGAATTGCAACAATATACGAATGCTTGATTTTGTGCATATTGTGGGTTTTTAACAAAGTTTTCTAAAAAAAAAAACCCTCATACGCAGGATGCATCCCCTTTTTCCTGTTTGTTTAATGTTTTCATGCTGCACCATAGCAAATTCGGTGATCACATTTCATGCTGGTTGTAAGCTGTCTTACTGGAGGGAAAAAAAATTTAAATTCTCTGTTGCTGACCCCCGGATGTTACCTTTTTTAAACCCGGCAAACAAGCATTTCGTAATGGGTGGTACCCTTTTATGAATAACAAACAAGGGGCCATCACACCCCATTTGTCCAAAAACAGGTATAAATGCACAGTACAGTTCCCCCCCAAGTTGTAGTCTGGATAAGGAAGAGACATTCAGGAAACCGTTTTTAAGAAGTAGGCCAAATGGGGGGGTTTTGGGGGTCTCGGAGACTTAAATTGGAGGGATATGTGCAAGCATTTCACTAATGGGAGGTATCTTTTAAAATAAATAAAGTATTCCCATCACAGCCCCCCTTTGGGCCAAAATTTACACCCTATAATGGAAAAAACAGTTCACCCTGGTCATGTAGCGTGGAAAATAGGAGACACAATGAAAAATCGTAGTCAATTAAAAACAAAATTTAAAAATGTAAAGGGGCCTCGTATGAAAGAAAAAACTAAAATTGAGGGACGAACACAGGTTCTAGAAAGAAGCCAGATGTGTTTGAAAAGATTGTTTGGCCCTATCAACAGCTCAGAGTCAGTGATATAAAAAGAAAATTATTTTTAAAAAACCTTGCCAAAATTAGTGACTTTGCATCCCAAATCCATTCCCCCGTTTTTCTCTGCTTGTGGTATGTTTTTTAAAGGGGAGGGGAAAAGCAAAAGACCAAACCCGGGAAACGATACCCATGTGTGGTTGTGAAGAAGTGCCTGAGAAAAAACCTTCCAAAAAAGAGAATTTAGTAAGGTTCTATTTGGTATTTTTTTTGGGGGTGTTTAGAAGTCTTGGGGAATCCAGCCCTTTTTCATTTTGATAAAGACAGCCTGTCAGCATTGTCAGTTGACAGGCGGATGCGCTTATCTACTATATAAATGTCTTATCCTGTCTGTCTGTCTGTCCAGGAAATCCTGCATCGCTGATTGGTCGGGCCGCGGCCAATCAGCGACGCAGGGCTAACTCTGCCCATGTGGTCATGTGACTCACCAACTGCCCATGATGTACTGAACATGTTTTGTCAGTTACAGTGTCTGATGTACTTCTATCACGTTTACTGAACACGGGTAATACACAGCGACATGAGGTAATAAACAGGTAACATGAGGTATTACATAAGTAACATAAGGTAATACACAGTAAAATGAGGTAATATACAGTAACATAAGTAATACACAGTAATATGAGGTAATACACAGTAATATGAGGTAATACACAGGTAACATGAGGTAATATGAGGTAATATATGGTAACATGAGGTAATACACAGTTATATGAGGTAATACACAGTAATATGAGGTAATACACAGTGACATGAGGTAATGCACAGTAACATCAGCGACGCAGGGCTAACTCCGCCAATGTGGTCATGTGACTCACCAACTGCCCATGATGTACTGAACATGTTTTGTCAGTCACAGTGTCTGATGTACTTCTGTCACGTTTACTGAACACGGGTAATACACAGTGACATGAGGTAAACCACAGGTGACATGAGGTAATACATAAATAACATAAGGTAATACACAGTAAAATGAGGTAATACAGGTCCTTCTCAAAAAATTAGCATATAGTGCTAAATTTCATTATTTTCCATAATGTAATGATTACAATTAAACTTTCATATATTTTAGATTCATTAAACACCAACTGAAATTTGTCAGGTCTTTTATTGTTTTAATACTGATGATTTTGGCATACAACTCCTGATAACCCAAAAAACCTGTCTCAAAAAATTAACATATTTCACCCGTCCAATAAAATAAAAGTGTTTTTTAAAAACAAACAAAAAAACCATCAAGTAATAATGTTCAGTTATGCACTCAATACTCGGTCGGGAATCCTTTTGCAGAAATGACTGCTTCAATGCGGCGTGGCATGGAGGCAATCAGCCTGTGACACTGCTGAGGTGTTATGGAGGCCCAGGATGCTTCGATAGCAGCCTTAAGCTCATCCAGAGTGTTGGGTCTTGCGTCTCTCAACTTTCTCTTCACAATATCCCACAGATTCTCTATGGGGTTCAGGTCAGGAGAGTTGGCAGGCCAATTGAGCACAGTAATACCATGGTCAGTAAACCATTTACCAGTGGTTTTGGCACTGTGAGCAGGTGCCAGGTCGTGCTGAAAAATGAAATCTTCATCTCCATAAAGCATTTCAGCCGATGGAAGCATGAAGTGCTCCAAAATCTCCTGATAGCTAGCTGCATTGACCCTGCCCTTGATGAAACACAGTGGACCAACACCAGCAGCTGACATGGCACCCCACACCATCACTGACTGTGGGTACTTGACACTGGACTTCAGGCATTTTGGCATTTCCTTCTCCCCAGTCTTCCTCCAGTCTCTGGCACCTTGATTTCCGAATGACATGCAAAATTTGCTTTCATCAGAAAAAAGTACTTGGGACCACTTAGCAACAGTCCAGTGCTGCTTCTCTGTAGCCCAGGTCAGGTGCTTCTGCCGCTGTTTATGGTTCAAAAGTGGCTTTACCTGGGGAATGCGGCACCTGTAGCCCATTTCCTGCACACGCCTGTGCACGGTGGCTATGGATGTTTCTACACCAGACTCAGTCCACTGCTTCCTCAGGTCCCCCAAGGTCTGGAATCGGTCCTTCTCCACAATCTTCCTCAGGGTCCGGTCACCTCTTCTCGTTGTACAGCGTTTTCTGCCACATTGTTTCCTTCCAACAGACTTCCCATTGAGGTGCCTTGATACAGCACTCTGGGAACAGCCTATTTGTTGAGAAATTTCTTTCTGGGTCTTACCCTCTTGCTTGAGGGTGTCAATGATGGCCTTCTTGACATCAGTCAGGTCGCTAGTCTTACCCATGATGGGGGTTTTGAGTAATGAACCAGGCAGGAGTTTTTAAAAGCCTCAGGAATCTTTTGCATGTGTTTAGAGTTAATTAGTTGATTCAGAAGATTAGGGTAATAGGTCATTTAGAGAACCTTTTATTGATATGCTAATTTTTTGAGACAGGTTTTTTGGGTTATCAGGAGTTGTATGCCAAAATCATCAGTATTAAAACAATAAAAGACCTGACAAATTTCAGTTGGTGTGTAATGAATCTAAAATATATGAAAGTTTAATTGTAATCATTACATTATGGAAAATAATGAAATTTAGCACTATATGCTAATTTTTTGAGAAGGACCTGTATACAGTAACATGAGGTAATACACAGTAAAATGAGGTAATACACAGGTAACATGAGGTAATATGAGGTAATATATGGTAACATGAGGTAATACACAGTGATATGAGGTAATACACAGTAATATGAGGTAATACACAGTAACATGAGGTAATACACAGTGACATGAGGTAATACACAGGTAACATGAGGTAATATACAGTAACATGTGGTAATATACAGTAACATGAGGTAATACACAATAAAATGAGGAGATTTTGGAGCACTTCATGCTTCCATCGGCTGAAATGCTTTATGGAGATGAAGATTTCATTTTTCAGCACGACCTGGCACCTGCTCACAGTGCCAAAACCACTGGTAAATGGTTTACTGACCATGGTATTACTGTGCTCAATTGGTCTGCCAACTCTCCTGACCTGAACCCCATAGAGAATCTGTGGGATATTGTGAAGAGAAAGTTGAGAGACGAAGACCCAACACTCTGGATGAGCTTAAGGCCGCTATCGAAGCATCCTGGGCCTCCATAACACCTCAGCAGTGTCACAGGCTGATTGCCTCCATGCCACGCCGCATTGAAGCAGTCATTTCTGCAAAAGGATTCCCGACCAAGTATTGAGTGCATAACTGAACATTATTATTTGATGGTTTTTTTGTTTGTTTTTAAAAAACACTTTATTTTATTGGACGGGTGAAATATGTTAATTTTTTGAGACAGGTTTTTTGGTTATCAGGAGTTGTATGCCAAAATCATCAGTATTAAAACAATAAAAGACCTGACAAATTTCAGTTGGTGTGTAATGAATCTAAAATATATGAAAGTTTAATTGTAATCATTACATTATGGAAAATAATGAAATTTAGCACTATATGCTAATTTTTTGAGAAGGACCTGTATACAGTAACATGAGGTAATACACAGTAATATGAGGTTATACACAGGTAACATGAGGTAATATGAGGTAATATACGGTAACATGAGGTAATACACAGTAATATGAGGTAATACACAGTGACATGAGGTAATACACAGTAACATCTATCTAATCTACTATATAATTGTCTAATTCTGTCTGTCTGTAACAGGAATCCCGCGTTGCTGATTGGTTGCACCCGGCCGGACGCGACCAATCAGCGACATTCTCCCACCCAGTCAGTGTCTGCTGAGGTGTTGTGGAGTGGGAAAACTTGCTCATAGCAACCAATCACAACTCAGCTTTCATCTTTTAAACAGCTCTGGTGAAATGAAAGATGCTTAGTGATTGGTTGTTATGGACAACACAGGCAGTGTAACCTGTTGTGGTCAAGAAGATGTGCCTATGAAATATATATTAGATATTTATTATATATATAGATAGATATCTACTATATAATCGTCTTATTTTGTCTGTCTGTAACAGAAATCCCGTGTCGCTGATTGGTCGCGCCCTGCCAGCTGCGACCAATCAGCGACAGGCACAGTCCAGCCACGAATTGGCGCAGGATTTGAACCACGCACGCCACTGCTATTGTCGGGAGATCAGCGGATGGAGGTCAGCGGCGACGTAGCCGTGAGATGACCGGATATCTCCCGGCTCTCACAGCGGAAGTACCCCAATCGGCAGCCTCCACGTAAACCCCAGCAGCAGCCTCCACGTACACCCCACCAGCAGCAGCCTCTATATACCCCAGCAGCAGCCTCCACGTACACCTCAGCAGCAGCCTCTATATACACCCCAGCAGCCTCTATATACACCCCAGCAGCCTCTATATACACCCCAGCAGCAGCCTCTATATACACCCCAGCAGCAGCAGCCTCTATATACACTGCATTCTTAAATCTTCATAAAATAAACTACATACATATTCTAGAATACCCAATGCGTTAGAATCGGGCCACCATCTAGTCTGTTATAATTCCGCCAGCAGCACTAAAAACCCGCTCTGACAGAATGCTAGAAGCAGGGCAGGCCAGGACTTCCAAGGCGTAGAGAGCCAGTTAATGCCACATGTCCAGCTTGAGTACCCAATAATTAAAAGGCACAGAGGAATCCTGGAGGACGTTTGTACGATCTGCAAGGTACTCTCTGACCATCTTCCCAAACATTGAACTTCTTGTGACAGCACCCCTTTCCTCTATGGCGGCACGATGGGAGGGTCTGAGAAAATTTTCCCAGGACTTTGCCATTGTTCCCCTGCCAGACCTGGATTGTACTTCTGTCTCTCTCGCTTGGACTCCTTGTCTGTACAACAAACTCTAGACATATAGCACATAAACCTCGCACTCAACTTAGCTATAGTGAATAAACTTTTTATTGTAGTACACCGTTAGGTAAACGTTTCGGTCGGTATTGACCTTCTTCAGTAACGTACTAGAGGAGCAAAGAGGAATTGTGTCCTACATAGGAGGCAAAAAGATTTGCGCTGTGCTGAATTTCAATTCCTCTTTGCTCCTCTAGTACGTTACTGAAGAAGGTCAATACCAACCGAAACGTTTACCTAACGGTGTACTACAATAAAAAAGTTTATTCACTATATCTAAGTTGAGTGCGAGGTTTATGTGCTATATGTCTACGGTTTGGTAACCTAACCTCAGCACTTTTTTCAGCTGTGCACACGGTGTTTGTTTGTACGACAAACTCTGACATCTGCCAGCGTTCTCACATGGGAATTTTTTCAATAATTGCAATACAAGGGCCCTATGGTAATGTACCATTTTTAGAGCCCTGTCTGACTCTGGAATAAGAGCATGAAAATTGTCCTTGTAGCGTGGGTCTAAAAGTGTCACCAACCAGTAATGAGTGTCACCGAAAATTGTTCTTATGTGAGGGTCACGGGAAGCGCTGCGCGACATAAAGTCAGCCATGCGTGCCAGACTACTAACAGGCATGCCTTCCATGTCCTCGCCAACAGTACGACTCACTATGGTGTCCTCCTCCTCCCTGTTCTCAGGCCATCCCCGCTAAACAGACGGTATGACAGCTGTGCTTGTAGTACCGTCTACAGCGCATGAAAGTATCTCCTGTTCTTCCTCCTCCTCTTCATTGTCTACCAACCTACCTTGCAACGACATGACGCTGGGCTGAATGTAATCACCTGGTATGTTTCCTGGCTCAATGTCCTCATGCTCTTCCTGCAATGCATCCTCTTTTATTGTGAGCAGAGAGTTTTTCAGAATGCGTGGGGACATCACACACCAGTCGGTGAGCCGGAAACTGCAAACGCTGTTGAAGCACAGTAAGGGCGGCTGAAGCTGTCACTGACTTTCGAAAATGGGCAGACATACAGCGTACTTTCAACAGCAGATCCTGCAGCTCTGGGTAGCTTTTGATAAAACGTTGAACCACGAGGTTCAGCACATGGGCTAGGTAAGGTACGTGTGTGAGCTGACCTTGCCTCAGGGCCGCCACCAGGTTCCGGCCAATATCACACACAACCATATCTGGCTGTAGGTTCAGCAGAGTCAGCCAAATATCTGACTGCTCCTTTAGCGCTGTCCACAACTCTTCTGCATTATGCGGTTTGTCACCTATGCAGATTATCATCAGCACAGCCTGTTGACGCTTGGCTGAGGCAGTGCTGCAGTGCTTCCAGCTTCTGACTGATGTGTTCATTTCTGAGATGAAGGCTGAAGAAGAGGAGGAGGAGGAGGTGCAGGAGCTGTAGATTGTGGGGGAAACCCTGATTGACGTAGGGCCCCAATCCTTGGCATGTGGAGGATGTGTTCCATCCCAAGGGCCGACTGGGTTCCGGCTTCCACTGTGTTAACCCAGTGTGCCATCAGTGAGATGTACCGTCCCTGCCCACAGGCACTTGTCCAAGTGTCCGTGGTTAGGTGAACTTTCCCAGTGCAAAAGGAGAAAATCTATCTATGCTGATACTTTTTCTCTGTATTTGGAACGACAAGTGAATAAAGATCAATTTTATCTTTACTTCATCGTTGAGCTGGATTTTCTCCTTTTGCAATGTTCTACGTCTGACACAGCGGTTCCTTGCTCCGATCCCTGGTATGCTGCACTGGTGAGCTGGACTTTCATTTCTATTTACAGAACTTTCCCAGTAACCACATTGTTGAGGGCACGAATAATGTTGTGGGACACGTGCAGGTGTAATACCGGTACGGCACAATGGGAGAAATAGTGGCGACTGGGCCGTCGCCATCAGGTTGCGGAAAGTGTCCATCTCAGCAAGCTGAAAAGGCAACACTTTAAGCGCAAGCAATCGAGAATTGTGCGAATTAAGTACTGTGGCCTGTGGGGCATTGGCTGGGTATTTCCGCTTGCGTTCCAATGACTGGGGTATAGACAACTGTAGGCTGCGCTGGGACAAGGACGTGGACGGGCTTGATGATGGTGCTGGTTGACTGTGGGCATCAACAGGTGCATGGCCCGAGCCATCTTCACATGCACACTGAACTGGGGATTGACTTTTACGCAAAACAGTGGAAGAAGCAGTGTTGTCACCTGCAGGCAGTGTTCCTGGAGCCTGGGGTTCGGCCCACAAAGTGGGGTGCTTTTCTGCCATGTGCCTAATCATGCTGGTGGTGGTCAGGCTGGTAGTTTTGCTACCCCTGCTGATACGGGCTTGGCAAGTGCTGCAAATGGCCTGTTTGGGGTTCCCAGCAGAGTCTTTAAAAAAATAACCAGACTCGAGAAGTTCTAACAGTTGGAATGGCAACTTCGTTATATTGACGATCTCCTTATAATCTGGCAGGGTTCGGTCTCTGAATTGGATAAAATCATGCTGGATTTAAATGAAAATGTTTATAACATTAGATTGACCTATAAATGGCATGAATGAAAAATTGACTTTCTGGACATTGCACTTTCAGTGGATGACTTTGGATCCATCCACACTGATATCCATCGCAAAGATACATCGGTCAATTCATTTCTTCACTCTTCCTCTGGACATGCCCACTCTAGCATTAAGGCGATCCCTATTGGCCAATTTTTGAGGGCAAAGCGCACTTGCTCTACGGAAGACAAATTTGAATCACAGGCCAAGGATCTGAAAGAACGATTTCTGGCAAGGGGTATAGCCAGAGGAATATAAAATATACCCCACGACAAACTCTGTTATGTAGCTCTAAGAAAAAGACGGATTTGTATACAAGATTTATTACCACTTACAATTGTCAGTGGGATACTATCCGCCAGATCTTTATGCGTCATTGGTCTGTTCTCCAAACAGACCCCATTTTGAACAAGGAAATCTCTGAGAGACCGCTAATTACAGCAAGGAGGAGTAGAAATCTCAGAGATCACCTCGTTAGAAGCCACTATGTGGCTGTACAGAAAAATCCATTTGGAGCTACTAAACAGAGGTGGGGTTGTTTCCCTTGTGGGAACTGCCTAGCATGTAACCAACATAATATCATTAGGGCAAAGACCTTTTCAATGGCCGATGCTACTAGGGAGTACACCATCAGGCATTATATCTCTTGCACGACATCATATGTTATATACTTTGCACAATGTCCATGCTCGAAGACGTATATTGGCCTGACGTCTAGGGAACTGCGCATTAGGGTGAGGGAACATGTTAGGGACATATTGGCGGCGGTCGAGGTGGAGGACCTTTCGTTGTTAAAGATTTTACCCAAACATTTTAGGGTGCACCATAACTCGGACCCATCTGGTCTTAAAATCAGAGGTATAGATTGGATACATGGGGGTATAAAAGGTGGCAATATGAAATTGATTCTTGCACAGTCCGAGACAAGATGGATTGTTGAGCTGGGCACTATGGCTCCTGCGGGACTTAATGAGAAGCTTAGCTTTGCTCCATTCCTGTAGTTTTTCTGTCTTTTATTATGTGTTGTGTCTGTTTATATTTTTAAATATTCTTTTTATTTCTTTTACTCTAGTAAAATTATTCCATATATGTCTTGGTTGGGATTGTGGTGCTTTTTATTCACTATGATGTACCTTGGATTTGATGACCACATGTTCAAGCTGGAAGATACCAGAGGGAAATGAAATGGGGACTTTTGACTACTGAATCCTTGAGATGAGATGCTCCATTTATGCTTATGTATTATCTTCAGATATTAATATTTGTTGGTATCTTTCCTCTTTGCCCCACTTCTTCTCTTCCCCTGCTTCTCTCCTTCCTTCGGTTTTACCACTTATTTGTTGTTAAATTTTAATGTTCCTTATATGTGGCAATTGTCTGTAATAAGATGACTTACATGATATGACTATGATCGGGCCGTTTAAATGGGATATGGCATTGTATTTAAGGTATATTTTCTGAAGGTGTTTTTGCCCCATAGTATGTGTGTCTTTAAGCTTATGCCCCTTGTACCCAGTAAGGTGCGCTTATCGGGTTATGAACTTGCTTACATGCAGACATGACACTGGGAGGTTGCTCCTATATAATGGGCTTCAACAAAATGGTGGCGCGCATGTGCACTATGCCGTGATCTCTGACTTCAGGCTTAAGGCCTCTTTCAACTGCGGCAGGCGGATATGACGTCATGGAGGATTTCCTCCCCGCATGCCGGAGCTAAGTGCCAGATGCTGCAAGTTCAGAGATCTAGGAACGGCGGTGCCATGTGCTACTTAATCCATCAGAGGGAACATATGGGTAACACCTGAGAGCTGGGGGCGTGGATTTTATTACCATTGGTCTAATAGTGAGTATTCACACCATATAAACCTGACAGGCTTTGAGACATGACATGCACATTTCTCTTTGAGAAAGCTGGTACGCAAAACGTGCGTCAGGGCTTGGTGAGACTGTGGACAGGTGGATTATCATGGGTATGCATTGATTTTTGGATTACTGTTGAATTTTCTTCCATGTATGCACTATGCACTTTACTTTGAGTATTATGAATGATGTGATCCTATTGCAGATACATGGATATATGACTGTTATATGATCCCTGATCCTGGATTATGTCCCTTTACCACCTAATGTGCACTTTACTTGGGTATATTCCTTTTCTCTTTACCTGCAACTTTTTGTGACTTTGCATATTAGTTGTTATATCAATAAAATTAGAATTTTTATGAATACCTTCTCTGTATCCATTATGTATCAATACACACACACAGTGCCTGAAGGCCTTGCACTGATGTGTATAGAGCGACGTTCAGGTCCCTGCCTGCCTAACACTGGAACCTATATACTCCGGAATTAGCCCTTAGAAGGACTGTTGAGTTATCTAGATTTGAGTAGTTTAGGATGGTAGACCCCACACTGACTAAAAAAACCTCAAATCTGACCCTATCTCGGCAACTGCTCTCCCTACACTGTCTGAATCTGGAGCTGAATGCTCAGAGCAGAGCGGCGTCCGGTCTCTTATACTCGTGATGATGCTGTGCGGCCAAGCCAATCACTGCACGACCACAACAAAGATGGCTGCGGCATTCCATGGCCTGGCAGACATTCCCTGCAGCATGATTGGATCTCTAAAGTCCACCAAAAATGCTGGGTGGAGACCGCTGTTTCCACCGAATAATCCCGGAAATGCTCGCTGAGTATGACGAGTACCGTGATACTCGGGCGAGTATCGAGTAGTGGCGAGCGCGTTCGCTCATCACTAATGACTACCCATTCCTGCTAATACATGTGGGGACAAATGACACCGCAACAAAGGACTTGGAAACCATCTGCAGTAACTTTGGAAACTTAGGTAAGAAAGTGAAATAACTGGGAGCGCAGGTAGTCTTCTCTTCCATCCTCCCAGTGGATGGCCATGGGACAAGGAGGTGGAATAAGATTCTGCAGGTGAACAACTGGCTACGTCGATGGTGCCGTCAGCAAGGATTTGGATTTTTGGATCACGGAGCGAATTACCTATACGATGGACTACTTGCTAGAGGTGGGGTGCACCTTACGAAGACTGGAAAACATGTATTTGGAAGTCGCCTTGCTACATTCATCAGGAGAGCTTTAAGCTAGAACAATGTGAGAAGGGAAGCAAAATGGCAGAAAAAACCATGCACCTGACAAATACTATTGTGAACTCTGCTATTAGAAGTGGAAAGGAAGAACAAAGACAAAATAATCTAAATAATAAAAATATTGGAGGAAGAGAAACCAATCACAAACTAAAAGGTTTCTAACATAAATAAATATACAAAGCAAGGGCAACAAACAAGGAGAATTGGAACTACTAACGCAGGAAAAGAAATATGTCCCAGTCTTTGCAAGAAACAGACTTGATAAACGAGGAGGAGGTGTCGCATTGTATGTTAGAAAAGCGCATATCTGCACAGAGATTGAAGCTTCAGAGACTGGGAGCTCTGTGGAAACTGTTTGGGTAAGAATACAAGGACAGAACAATGGAAAGGACACCATTGTAGGCATTTACTGCAGGCCGCCTATGCAGGTTGAAGATATGGATGAACTCTTTATGCATCAAATGTCGAATGACATAGTGGTCATGGGAGATTTCAACTATCCAGACATTTGTTGGGAATCTCTCTCAGGCAAAACTAACAGGTCAAGCAAATTCTTATCCTCTCTTGCTGACAACTTTATCTTCCAAAAGGTAGGGGAGAAAATAAGGGGATCTGCTACCTTGGATCTAATCCTTATAAACAGGGAGGAAATGGTTGAGGAGGTAAGAGTGGCTGGGACCCTAGGAGGTAGCGACCATGCTATTTTAGAATTTTGGATAACTAGAGGAGGAAGACCTGTGAAGACTCAGACTTCAAGGTTAGATTTCAGAAAGGCAGATTTTAACCCCTTTCTGCCATTGGACGTACTATTACGTCCATGTGACCTGGGACTTAACTCCCATGGACGAAATAGTACATCATGTGCGATCGACAGCGCTCACGGGGGAACGCGGTCGATTGTGGCCGGGTGTCAGCTGATCCTCACAGCTGACACCCGGCACTAAGTGCCGGGAGCGGTCACAGACCACTCTCGGCACTTTAACCCCCAAAACACGGCAATCAAACATGATCGCAGCATTCTGGAGTCGGCACAGGGCTGACAGCCCCTCTGCCTTTGGATCAGAGACCTCGCGGCACGCCGCGGGGTCACGATCGCTGCCATGGAGACCCGATGTCATCATGATGACATTCGGGTTTCCAGAGCTGTGAAACTTCCTGTCATGCACAGTGCATATCAGGAAGTCTCACAGGTTAGTGAACAGAAGCTGCAGTGCTGACAGCTTCTGTAACATGCAGATGCTGCTTCATCTGCATGCTATAGAAGCAATCAGCCTGTACAAAATCATTGTCCCATAGTGGGACAAAGTGTAAAAGTAAGAATTAATTGAAAAAATTTTTTTTAAATAATTGTAAAAATATTTAAAAATAATAAAAAAATCAATATTTATTCTATCACTAAATAAATATTTGAAGAAAAAAAATCTAAGCAATAAAAGTACACATTTCATATCGCCGCATGTGTAACAACCCGACCTATAAAACTGTCCCACTAGTTAACCCCTTTAGTGAACACCATAAAAAAACAAGGCAAAAAACAATGCTTTATCATCACACCGCCGAACAAAAAGTGGAATAACATGCGATCAAAAAGACCAATATAAATAAACATGGTACCGCTGAAAACATCATCTTATGTCGCAAAAAACGAGCTGCCACACAGCATCATTAGCGAAAAAATAAAAACGTTATAGCTGTCAGAATAAAGTGATGCAAAAACAATTATTTTTTCTTTAAAATAGTTTTTATTATATAAAAGCGTCAAAACATATAAAAATGATATAAGTGAGGCATCGCTGTAATTGTACTGACCCGAAGAATTAAACTGCCTTATCAATTTTACCACACGTGGAACGGTGTAAACGCCCCCCCAAAAGAAATTCATGAATTGCTGGTTTTTGCTCATTCTATCACCCAAAAATTGGAATAGAAAGTGATCAAAAATGTCATGTGCCCGAAAATGGTACCAATAAAAACATCAACTCGTCCCGCAAAAAAAAAGACCTCACATGACTCTGTGGGCCAAAAGATGGAAAAATTATAGCTCTCAAAATGTGGTGATGCAAAAACTATTTTTTGCAATAAAAAGCATCTTTTAGTGTGTGACAGCTGACAAACATAAAAACCCGCTATAAAAACCCACTTTAAATAGTAAATTAAACTCCCCAGTATCACCCCCTTAGATAGGGAAAAATAATAAAATTAAAAAAATGTATTTATTTCTATTTTCCCATTAGGGTTAGGGTTAGGACTAAAGTTAGCGTTAAGGTTGGGGCTAAAGTTAGGGTTGGGGCTAAAGTTAGGGATAGGGTAGGGGCTAAAGTTAGGGTTAGGGTTGAGGCTAAAGTTAGGGTTAGGGTTGCGGCTAAAGTTAGGGTTAGGGTTGGGGCTAGAGTTGGGGTTATGAATTGGATTACGGTTACGGTTGGGATTAGGGTTAGGGTTGGTATTAGTGTTAGGGTCGGGTTTAGGGTTAGGGGTGTGATAGGGTTAGGTTTGTGGATAGGGTTATAGTTAGGATTGGGATTAGGGTTAGGGGTGTGTTGGAGTTAGGGTTGGAGTTTGAATTGGGGGTTTCCACTGTTTAGGCACATAAGGGGCACTCCAAATGCAACATGGCGTCTGATCTCAGTTCAAGCCAATTCTGCGTTGAAAAAGTCAAACAGTGCTCCTTCCCTTCAGAGCTCTGCCATGCACCCAAACAGTGGTTTATCCCCACATATGGGGTATCATCATACTCAGTACAAATTGCACAACCTCTTTTTGGGTCCAATTTCTCCTGTTACCCTTGGGAAAATAAAAAATTGGAGATGAAAAATCATTTTTGTGAAAAAAATATCTTTTTTTTATAGCTCTACATTATAAACTTCTGTGAAGCACTTGGGGGTTCAAAGTGCTCACCACACATCTAGATAAGTTTCATAGGGCGCCTATTTTCCAAAATGGTGTCAATTGTGGGGGTTTCCACTGTTTAGGCACATCAGGGGCTCTCCAAACGTGACATGGCGTCCATTCTCAATTCCAGTCAATTTTGCATTGAAAAGTCTTTCCCTTCAGAGCTCTGCCATGCGCCCAAACAGTGGTTTACCTGCATATATGGGGTATCAACGTACTCAGGACAAATTGTACAACAAATTACACCCCAGAGTACTGAAGGAGATAGCAGAAGAAATTTTTGAACCACACTTCATAATCTTGGAGAATCTTCATAAATTCTTGGAGAACAGGAGAAGTCCCAGAAGACTGGAGAAGAGCAAATGTTGTTCCTATCTTCAAAAAGTGGAAGAAGGTGGACCCAGGGAACTATAGGCCGGTGAGCCTGACTTCTATACCAGGAAAGATCTTTGAACAAATTATTAAACAACATGTATGTAAGTACCTGGATAAAAATGAAGTGATTAACCAGAGTCAGCATGGGTTTGTAACTAATAAGTCATGTCAGACTAACTTAATTTCCTTCTATGACAGAATCACTGACTGGGTGGATCATGGAAATGTTGTAGATATAGTATATCTTGACTTCAGCAAAGCATTTGACAAAGTATCTCACACAATCCTTAGTGAAAAAAATGACTAAGTATGGAATGGACAAGGCAACTGTTAGATGGATTCATAATTGGCTTAGTGATCGGACCCAAAGAGTGGTCATAAATGGCTGCACATCCAGTTGGAAGAATGTCTCAAGTGGGGTACCACAGGGCTCTCTCTTGGGCCCTGTATTGTTCAACAGATTTATCAATGATGTAGATGAAGGAATTGATGGTAAACTGATTAAATTTGCTGATGACACAATGCTAGGAGGGATAGCTAATACTAGAGAAGAGAGAGGGAGGATTGAAAAAAGATATAAATAAACTGGAGCAGTGGGGAGCAACTAACAGAATGGTTTTTAACAGGGAAAAATACAAAGTACTACATCTGGGCAATAAAAATGAAAAAAGCATATACAGAATGGGAGGAATTAGGGCTAAGCAACAGCACATGTGAAAAAGACTTGGGTATACTAATAGATCACAGCCTGAACATGAGTCAACAGTGTGATGCAGCAGCAAAAAAGGCAAATACAATTCTAGGAAGTATTAACAGAAGCATAGAGACCTCATCTGGAATACTGTGTCCAGTTTTGGGCACCACATTTTTAAAAAGACATGAACAAACTGGAACAAGTTCAGAGAAGAGCGACCAGAATGGTGACCGGCCTGCAAACCATGTGCTATGAGGAACAGTTACAGGATTTGGGAATGTTTAGCTTGCAAAAAAGAAGACTGAGAGGAGACTTAATAGCTGTCTACAAATATCTCAAGGGCTGCCACATTGTAGAAGGATCATCTTTATTCTCATTTGCACAAGGAAAGACTAGAAGCAATGGGATGAAACTGAATGGGAGGAGACACAGATTAGATATTAGAAAAAACTTTTTGGCAGTGAGGGTGATCAATGAGTGGAACAGGCTGCCACGAGAGGTGGTGAGTTCTTCTTTAATTGAAGTCTTCAAATAGAGGCTGGACAGACATGATGATTTAGTGAATCCTGCTTTGAGCATGGGGTTAGACCAGATGTCCCAGGAGGTCCCTTCCAACTCTATCATTCTATAATTCTATGATATATATATATATATATATATATATATATATAGAGAGAGAGAGAGAGAGAGATATCTATCTATACATATTGTGAGACAGTGAGAGTATGTGTGTTGAATGGGGTGTACATTTCACCTAGATACTTTGCTGACTGGTATAAGGGAAATGTATGGCTTTGTAAACCTAGTGGTAGAGAAAGGTCACTACACCTTACATTCAGTACACACTTGCAGCTCAGGCCTGAAACCACTCAGCTGTTAATTAGGAGACCAGAAGTAGGTGTCTGCGAACACAGACAGAGAGCTCGCTTAGTCTGGACAAGGAGTCCAGGCACAAGAAGGAGTCTCCAGGAGTATGAGCTGTCTCAGTCTGGGTGCTCGATGTACCCCGGACACAGGAGTAGTCTCTGTGAGAATCCATGCGGATAGCTGCTGTATAGGAGGGGAGCTCTCTCAAGTCTGGACGTGGGATATGCCTTTAGACACAAAGAGGAGCCTCTGCGAACCTCCATGCTGGTAACTACTGAACATATGTGTTGTTTTGGGGACAGGCTGTTAGAGTCTGGACCCGGATAGAGAGGGAAATCTATCTAAGTGTAGTAAGTGGCTGGACAAGCCCAGGGCTTATGTTTATGATTTGGTTTTGCTTATGTTCTGTTTGCTGTGGACTTTAATAAAACTGGTTGCGGCCAGTTTTTACCAGAACTGCTGTCTGTGAATGAACTGTTTCCGTGCCACTCCGTCTACCCGGACGGCGATCCCAGAGCTATATCCCCTGAAAAGCTTACAATTGGTGCTAGAATGTGCGTGCAGCACAGTGGCGAGAGACAGCAATAAAAGGTGAAGTCTGTTGAAGCAGCAGCAGAGAAAAAAAAGTGTGTCAGCAAAAGAAACGTCTGTTGGAGCAGTCTTAAAGAGACAGTAGCCCTAATAGAGTTTGCAAAAGAAAAAAAAAAAGTGTGTCTGCACAGCAAAGCTGAACTTGTTGTGGAAAAGACTGTGGAGTGTGCAGCAGCAAAGGAAAAGTCTGTTGGAGCAGTCTTAAAGAGACAGTGGCCCTAATAGAGTTTGCAGAGAAAAAAAAAAAAGGTGTCTGCACAGCAAAGCTGAATTTTCTGTGGAAAAGACTGTGGAGTGTGTATGTCTTGAGTGAAGACTGCCGTTGTTGAGACAGAGAAGTCTGACAGCATGGATGACAGCATGGAGGCGCTGTTTGAACAAATGGCGCAAGTTAATGTGCAACATAAGACTGCCGTGGTTGAGACAGATAAGTCCGGCAGTATGGAGGAGCTCGTTGAGTACCTGGTCCAGGCCCAGCGGAGCATGCAGCAGAGCATGGAGCGGCAGCGCCTGCAGCACCAGCAGCGCACGCAGCAGGCCCAGCAGCAATTCCTGCAGCAGCAGCAGGAGAATAACCGGTTGTTTTTTGAGCAGGTTGCAGCACTACAAAAGACTTGCAGCGCATCGTCCCAAAGTAATGTTGCAAAGTCACCTGCATTGTCCGCTGTAAAGAAGGCGGTAAGACGGTCCCTGAAAAAGATGACACCTCGTGACGATGTGGAGGTATATCTCACTAGGTTTGAGGGACTGGCAGAGAAGGAGAATCTGCCCCTATCTGAATGGGCCATGATGGTCGCACCCTATCTGATTGGAGAACCCCAAAGGGCCTATGCTGACCTGAGCGAGCAGGACAGCCAAGACTATGCCAAGCTGAAAGCGGAGATTCTTACCCGGCTGGGTGTTACGGTGACAGCCCGTGCCAGGGGAGTTCATGACTGGAGATGCAGTTGGGAGTCTGCAGTTAGCAAACCTGATTATGGAGTTGAAAAGGTGATAGTGGACCGCTACACCCAAGCACGTCCTCCTGAGGTACAGCCAGAGGTCGGACAAGGAGACCACCAGGACGCCAATCGTCTGGTCAGCCTGATGGAGAGGGCCTTCGCCACCAAAGACTGCCTCCGTGACCAGCCGTCTGAGAGGTCGTCACTTCAGAGTTCCTGGACGCCGAACTCTCCCGGTAAGAGCGTTCCAGCTGTTGGGGTCGTGTGGGTGGGAGAGTGTGATGGACAGTGTTGGAGATGTCGTGAAATTGCAGCCAACTGTCCAATAGAGGGGGAGCCTATGTGTTGTGATGTTGGCGGATCCCTCTCTCCCTGCGCAGAGCCTGTGTGTGTGTCCACCTCAGCCGAAGAGACTGGACCACAGGGGTCCCCGGTGGTTGTAAATGACTGCCCAGCACAGGCCCTCTTGGACTCAGAGAGTCCAGTGACTTCCGTATGTGACAGCCTGATTGATAGGGACTTCATCCCTGATAAACACCTGAGTGTGGTGTGCATCCATGGAGACACCAAAGTCTACCCAGAGACTGCCGTGGACTTGATCCCCAAACCAGGAGGTTTCATGTGAAGTGGGGGTAGTGAAGAAACTGGTGCACCCCGTCATATTGGGTAATGACTTTCCCCGGTCTAAGGATCTCTGGGGAAAAATGTTTCTGATGGACAGTGTGATGAAGCTCCTACTGAGGGTGCGCAGTCCCGAGGGGGAACACAATGCTAGTGGGCCGTTAAACTTATGTGATAATGATGATGATGATGATGATAATGATAATGATGATCATGATAATGATGATGACCATGATAATGATGCTGATAATGATGATGATCATGATAGTGATGATGATACTGATCATAATCATGATAATGATATTGATAATAATGATGACTGTGATAGTGATGAAATTCCTTTGCAGTGATGTTGGGAGACGAGGATGGTGTTTCTCGGGAACCGAGTGTCCCTGACTTACCTGTGTCCTGTGACAATTTTGAGAGTGAGCAGTGGCGAGACCCCTCTCTAAAACGGCCCAGGAAAATATAAATGTTCTAAATGAGGTTTCCCAAGAGCCTGGCTCTGAGGAGAGGTTTCCTCATGTTGCCATAAACACTCACCTGTTGTATAGGGACACTGAAGTCCAGGAAGAGGTTGTGAGCCAGCTCCTAGTACCTGAGCTATATGGAAGTATAGTGCTGGGGTTGTCACATAGTCACATACTTGAGGGACCACCTGAGGGAAACCAGGGACCAGATGGTGAAGTTAATGTTGTGGATGACATGTTAACTAAGGTTCCAGATCAAGATGTGAATGAGAATGAATTGTATAACCCTGACAGTGAACAGGATGTGAATGAAAATGAAGTGTATAACCTGAAAGTGAGCAGGATGTGAATGAGAATGAATTGTATAACCCTGACAGTGAGCAGGATGTGAATGAAAATGAAGTGTATAACCCTGAAAATGAGCCAGATGTGGCTGAGAAAAAGGGGTCAGACAGGGATAGTGGTAGTGATAGTGAATCATCTGATGACAATCAAGCAACCAGTGCAAATGAGGAAGGCATGGTAGCAGAGGAGGTTGAGAGTCCTGAGAGGAAGGCTGATGCTGACCTTGCAGTCGGACAGAAGATGGCATCTGAAGATGTTTTACAGTTGGCCGGTTCCCTGGCGAAGACTAAGGTGAAAGGAGGAGAGCTGAGCTTTAAAGGCAGGACTCTGAAACTGAACACAGCCCAAGTAGATGCTGTTGGAAATGTGAAGTTACCAAGGTATGGTGTGGATTTGTATCGTGCCAAGGACTCTGAGGAGATGCTGCAGAGGTGGAAAAAGCCATAGAAGTGGTAGTCACCAAGCCAGATGCCTCATCAGAAGCTGAGGTCTCAAGTGAAGCTGTGAGGAACAAGACTGAAGATATGGGGACTGACTCTGTCCAGGAATCTGTTTCTGCCGAAGACAGCGGCGTGGACGGGTTGCGGTTCGGATCAGTAGCTGCAACTCGTGAAGCTCAGGCTGGAAGTTCGGCTCCCGGAGCCCCAGCGGTGTTCCCGAGTGACACCAAGGATCTGGATAATCACAAGATGAGATTTTGAGACATCAGGCTGGCATTGGTGAGCTCAAGCGCACTTTCATGGAGTCTACATCGGAGCCACGTCCCAACAAATGGGAAAAGCGATGTGTCACTCCGTTGCCGCTGCAGACACACGGGAGCTCAGATGGGATGCAGAACGTGGTGGAAGAGAAGAATCCGGCGGGTTCTGAGTATACAGATGCAGCTATCAAGGAGAACTTGAAAGCCGGAATAAATGGAAATATTGGAGACCATAATGATGTGACTGAAGAGGTAGAATGTAAGACTGACGGTAGGGCTTCTGAGCATGTTCTACCAGAAGAGCCTGAAGAAGGGGCCGAAGACATAAAAGACGTCCAACAGGTACCAGATGAATTGATGACTTCTCAGAAAAAACTCCAAACTGTGATGAAGGAGTGTGATGAAGCCATGAGCATCTTCGTGAGAAGGTCAATGAAGTAAAAGGAAGGATACAGGGAATCTCTTCGTTGCAAGAGCAAATGCTGCTCAATAAGTCTAAGGCTCTATATAAGAATGCTGTTGTCACGGTAGAACATTACAATTCAGCTGGAGACTTAGCGGATGAATTATGTGTACTGCAAAAGAAAAACGATCAGCTCCTTCTACAGTCCCAATCATTTGAACAGTGTAGCTTAAAATGGTCAGAGACCATGGCAGAGGAGCTTAAGGTCTGTGAAATAGACTTTATGAGTCAACCGATATTCAAGAAAATAGATGTGCTAAAAGGGTTCAAGGGGAACTAGAGAAAAGTGAAAAACCCGCTATACCTTCTGTGATAGTTGGTGACACATGGTCAGTACAGCAAGGACAGGAGGTACGTGAGTTTCTGAGGAAGAGTCAGCAGAAGTGTTCTGATGTGCGGGTCGTACTTCTCTGGCCAGGCACTATATCGAAACTGAGCCCGGCCCTAAGGTCAAGATGAAACCGTGCAGGATACCCGAGGCCCGCAGAGAGCATAGGCCTGGGAGGGTACAGGGTAGTGCGGATGCTTCAGATGAAGAGAAAGCTGATGTTGGCTATGGCTCAGGTGAAGATACAGATGACAGTAGTGAAGATGAAGCTGATG
>JARQOD010000002.1:359497691-359542256 GCA_033576555.1 Oophaga sylvatica | reverse complement strand
TATTTACGGAGATTTCAATTTTCCCCAAAACCGTATACAGCTGGTATCTTCTGATACAGTACCGTTTTTCTGCCTTCTGTATTACGGTCAAATCCATAGTGAGAGAGCGTGTGTGTATGTTACTCCTGAAATATATACGGAGATGTACAATTCCCCCAACGCTGTATACATCTGTACACTACTAATAGAGTACACTTTTCTGATTTTCATATTCTGGTGTTATCCAGACTGGGCCTCTGACTGTGTGTGTTCCTCCTGAAGTATATATGGAGATTTACAATTCCCTCAACACTGTATACAGCTGTCCGCTACTGTTACAGTACACTTTTTCTCCTTTTCATATTCTGGTGTTATCCCTACTGAGCCTGTGACCGTGTGTGTTACTCCTCAAATATATACGGAGATTTAAAATTCCCCCAACACTGTATACTACAGATAGAGTACACTTTTTCTGCATTTCATATTCTGCTGTTATCCAAACTGGGCCTGTGACCGTGTCTGTTACTCCTGAAATATATACGGAGATTTACAATTACCCCAACACTGTATACAGCTGTACGCTACTGATAGAGTACACTTTTTCTGCTTTTCATATTCTGCTGTTATCCAAACTGGACCTGTGACCGTGTCTGTTACTCCTGAAATATATACAGAGATTTACAATTCCCCCAACACTGTATACAGCTGTCCGCTACTGATACAGTACACTTTTTCTCCTTTTCATATTCTGGTGTTATCCCTACTGAGCCTGTGACAGTGTGTGTTACTCCTCAAATATATACGGAGATTTAAAATTAACCCAGCACTGTATACAGCTATACGCTACTGATAGAGTACATTTTTCTGATGTTCATATTCTGGTGTTATCCAGACTGGGCCTCTGACTGTGTGTGTTCCTCCTGAAATATATACGAAGGTTTACAATTTCTCCAACACTGTATACAGCTGTACACTACTGATAGACTACACTTTTTCTGCATTTCATATTCTGCTGTTATCCAAACTGGGCCTGTGACCGTGTCTGTTACTCCTGAAATACTGTACAGTCATGGCCAAAAGTTTTGAGAATGACACAAATATTATATTTTCACATGATCTGCTGCCCTCTGGTTTTTATGTGTGTTTGACAGATGTTTTTATCACAGACAGAAATATAATTGCAAACATATGAGTAACAAAAGCTTATATTGACAGTTAGAATGAGTTAATGCAGCAAGTCAATATTTGCAATGTTGACCCTTCTTCTTCAGGACCTCTGCAATTCTCTCTGGCATTCTCTCACTCAACTTCTGGACCAAATCCTGACTGATAGCAGTCCATTCTTGCGCAATCAATGCTTTCATTTTGTCAGAATTTTTAGGTTTTTGTTTGTCCACCCGTCTCTTGATGATTGATCACAAGTTCTCAATGGGATTAAGATCTGGGGAGTTTCCAGGCCATGGATCCAAAATCTCTATGTTTTGTTCCCTGAGCCATTTAGTTATCACCGTTGCTTTATGGCAAGGTGCTCCATCATGCTAGAAAAGGCATTGTTGATCGCCAAACTGCTCTTGGAGGGTTAGGAGAAGTTGCTCTTGGAGGACATTCTGGTACCATTCTTTATTCATGGCTGTGTTTTTAGGCAAGACTGTGAGAGAGCCGATTCCCTTGGCTGAGAAGCAACCCCACGCATGAATGGTTTCAGGATGCTTAACAGTTGGCATGAGACAAGACTGGTGGTAGCTCTCACCTTGTCTTCTCCGAATGAGGCGTTTTCCTGATGTCCCAAACAATCGAAAAGGGGATTCATCAGAGAAAATAACTTTACCCCAGTCCTCAGCAGTCCACTGCCTGTACCTTTTGCAGAATATCAGTCTGTCCATGATGTTTTTTCTGGAGAGAAGTAGCTTCTTTGCTGCCCTCCTTGAGACCAGGCCTTGCTCCAAGAGTCTCCGCCTCACAGTGCATGCAGATGCACTCACACCTGACTGCTGCCATTCCTGAGCAAGCTCTGCACTGCTGGTAGCCCAATCCTGCAGCTGAAACACTTTTAAGAGACGGTCCTGGCGCTTGCTGGTCTTTCTTGGGCGCCCTGGAGCCTTTTTGGCAACAATGGAACCTCTCTCCTTGAAGTTCTTGATGATGCAATAGATTGTTGACTGAGGTGCAATCTTTCTAGCTGCGATACTCTTCCCTGTTAGGCCATTTTTGTGCATTGCAATGATGACTGCACGTGTTTCTTTAGAGATAACCATGGTTAACAGAAGAGAAACAATGATGCCAAGCACCAGCCTCCTTTTAAAGTGTCCAGTGGTCTCATTCTTACGTAATCATGACAGATTGATCTCCAGCCATGTCCTCATCAACACCCACACCTGTGTTAATGGAGCAATCACTGAAAAGAGGTTAGCTGGTCCTTTTAAGGCAGGGCTGCAATGATGTTGAAATGTGTTTTGGGTGATAAAGTTCATTTTCTAGCCAAATATTGACTTTGCAAGTAATTGCTGTCAAGCTGATAACTCTTTATAACATTCTGGAGTATATGCAAATTACCATTAGAAAAAGTGAAGCAGTAGACTTTGTAAAAATAAATATTTGTGTCATTCTTAAAACTTTTGTGCATGACTGTACAGTCATGGCCAAAAGTTTTGAGAATGACACAAATATTAATTTTTACAAAGTCTACTGCTTCACTTTTTCTAATAGCAATTTGCATATACTCCAGAATGTTATAAAGAGTGATCAGCTTAACAGCAATTAATTGCAAAGTCAATATTTGGCTAGAAAATGAACTTTATCCCCCAAAACACATTTCAACATCATTGCAGCCCTGCCTTAAAAGGACCAGCTAACCTCTTTTCAGTGATTGCTCCATTAACACAGGTGTGGGTGTTGATGAGGACATGGCTGGAGATCAATCTGTCATGATTAAGTAAGAATGACACCACTGGACACTTTAAAAGGAGGCTGGTGCTTGGCATCATTGTTTCTCTTCTGTTAACCATGGTTATCTCTAAAGAAACACGTGCAGTCATCATTGCAATGCACAAAAATGGCCTAACAGGGAAGAGTATCGCAGCTAGAAAGATTGCACCTCAGTCAACAATCTATCGCATCATCAAGAACTTCAAGTAGAGAGGTTCCATTGTTGCCAAAAAGGCTTCAGTGCACCCAAGAAAGACCAGCAAGCGCCAGGACCGTCTCTTAAAAGTGTTTCAGCTGCGGGATCGGGCTACCAGCAGTGCAGAGCTTGCTCAGGAATGGCAGCAGGCAGGTGTGAGTGCATCTGCACGCACTGTGAGGCGGAGACTCTTGGAGCAAAGCCTGGTCTCAAGGAGGGCAGCAAAGAAGCTACTTCTCTCCAGAAAAAACATCATGGACAGACTGATATTCTGCAAAAGGTACAGGCAGTGGACTGCTGAGGACTGGGGTAAAGTTATTTTCTCTGATGAATCCCCTTTTTAATTGTTTGGGACATCAGGAAAACGCCTCATTCGGAGAAGACAAGGTGAGCACTACCACCAGTCTTGTCTCATGCCAACTGTTAAGCATCCTGAAACCATTCATGTGTGGGGTTGCTTCTCAGCCAAGGGAATCGGCTCTCTCACAGTCTTGCCTAAAAACACAGCCATGAATAAAGAATGGTACCAGAATGTTCTCCAAGAGCAACTTCTCCCAACCCTCCAAGAGCAGTTTGGCGATCAACAATGCCTTTTCCAGCATGATGGAGCACCTTGCCATAAAGCAAAGGTGATAACTAAATGGCTCAGGGAACAAAACATAGAGATTTTGGGTCCATGGCCTGGAAACTCCCCAGATCTTAATCCCATTGAGAACTTGTGGTCAATCATCAAGAGACGGGTGGACAAACAAAAACCTAAAAATTCTGACAAAATGAAAGCATTGATTGTGCAAGAATGGACTGCTATCAGTCAGGATTTGGTCCAGAAGTTGATTGAGAGCATGCCAGGGAGAATTGCAGAGGTCCTGAAGAAGGGTCAACACTGCAAATATTGACTTGCTGCATTAACTCATTCTAACTGTCAATAAAAACTTTTGTTACTCATATGTTTGCAATTATTATATTTCTGTCTGTGATAAAAACATCTGTCAAACACACATAAAAACCAGAGGGCAGCAGATCATGTGAAAATATAATATTTGTGTCATTCTCAAAACTTTTGGCCATGACTGTATATACGGAGATTTAAAATTCCCTGTTATGAATGTGCTAGAGATGGTTTCTGAGCAGAGGCTCCCTCTGGTAGTTACAGACAGTACTGAACCTTTCAGCGAGGAATGGCAATCTGGGATCACGGACTGGTCTGATATAAGGGAGGTTCCCTCCCATGATGGTTGCCGGTGATCAATTGTTCTTGTCTCAATTGTGGTTCCTGGTTCTTTTGGAAGTTTGCTGAGTCTTGCCTGCATCTTCTGCTATCAGACAAGATATTTTCTGCTTTTATTTTTGTGCTTGCTATTTGCATTGTTTTCTGCACATTTGTGGAGGACAGCCGGGTCCCCTCCTGGGGCCTGAGCTCCTCACAGTTTGTCTGTGGCCTCTGTTGTTTTTTCATTTGCTTTTTCCTGCTTTTTCAGCGGCTGCAGCTTTGTTTTGTTCACACTGAGATCTGATTTAGTGGGTGGCGAGATCGTGTGATCTCAGTATTTTTGTAATCAGGATTGTTGGATTTTTGTAGGGTTTTTTGGGTTGCAGAAAGTAATCTCTCCTGTCCTTTCCTATTTAGTCAGCTTGTGGCCCCAGCGTTTGCTCAATCTGTTTTCTGCCTGCGTTTGTGTTTTCATCTTGTCTAACCGCCATTATATGTTTGGGGGCTGCCTATTCCTTTGGGGCTCTACTCCGGGGCAGTTAGCTTTCCTGTTTCTATCTTTAGGTATAGCTAGCTCTCAGGCTGTGACGAGGCGTCTAGGATCAACGTAGGAACGCTCCACGGCTACCTCTAGTTGTGTGCTAGTTCAGGTTTCTGCAACCCATTAGTTACCAACATCTCAGGTGTTCGGCTGCCCTGCTGTTGTTCCTGTCCTCCTCAGCTACCGTACATAACAGTATCACCGGCCAAACTGAAAATTATATGGTACTCACAGAAGGGAAAAATAGTATGGAAAAAAAAAAAGTTGTCAGAGTTTTTTTTTTTCTGTTTGTTGCATTTTTTCCCTCTTTTTCTCTGGGTGCTGAGGAGGATTTTTTTTTCTCTCTCAATGGAGTTTGCACAGTTGTCTAGCCGTGTGGATCAGCTTGCCACTGAGGTTCGGAGTATTGCTACCTATCTTGCTGGGTTGCCGGTTGTGGAACCTAGGATTCCCATGCCAGATTTGTTTTTGGGGGATCGATCTAAATTTCTGAATTTCAAAAATAACTGTAAGTTGTTTTTTGCCTTAAGGCCTAAGTCCTCAGGGAAGCAGCACAGCAGGTTCAAATTGTCATCTCCCTGCTGCGCGGCGACCCTCAGGATTGGGCTTTTTCCCTGACACCTGGGATCCTGTTTTGAATGATATTGATGTATTTTTACAGGCTATGGGGTTATTGTACGATGAACCTAATGTCACTGATCAAGCTGAAAAGATCCTGTTGGCATTAAATCAGGGTCTTGAAGACGCTGAGTTGTACTGTCAGAAATTTCAAAAGTGGGCAGTTCTGACCAAATGGAATGATGATGCTTTGTCAGCTCTTTTTCGGAAGGGGCTGTCAGAGAATGTAAAGGATGTTATGGTGGGATTCCCTGTTCCCTCTGGTCTCAATGATTCTATGTCTTTGGCCATTCAAATTGACAGACGTTTGCGTGAGCGCAGAGGTATGCGTGAGATAGTGTTGCCTTGTGAGCCAGCTCCTGAGCTCATGCAGTGTGATGGAGTGACTTCTGGGGCTCAGCGTCATGAGTTTCGTAGGCGCAATGGGTTATGTTTCTACTGTGGTGACTCTTCCCATGCTGTTTCCGTCTGCCCTAAGCGGGGAAGACGTTTTGCGCGTTCAGTTGTCTTGGGTAGTGTTCAGTCTAAATTTCTGTTGGCTGTTACCCTGATTTTCTCTATGTCCACATTTTCTGCTCAGGCTTTTGTTGATTCAGGAGCAGCTATTAACCTGATGGATTTTGACTTTGCCAAACGTTGTGGGTTTCCCATGATACCCCTGCGGAAGTCTATTCCCCTACTGGGCATTGATTATATCTATTTGGCGGAGAATAAACCCCAGTTTTCTACTCAGGAGAGTTGCAAATTTCTGGTGCTGTATAATCTGCATGACATTATTGTACTAGGTTTCCCTTGGTTACTGTCTCATAATCCTGTTTTGGATTGGAAATCTGTGTCTGTGACCAGTTGGGGCTGCCAATGTGTTAATGCCGACACTCCTGTTTTTTCTGCCTCTCCCCAGTCTCAGGATGCTCCTGACTTTTTGACTGATTTTTGGATGTATTTAGTGAAAGTAAATCTGCATCCTTGCCCCCCTCACAGGAGCTATGATTGCGCTATTGAATTAGTGCCTGGTGGTAAATTTCCTAAAGGTCGCCTTTTTAACTTGTCTGTACCTGAACACGATGCTATGCGATCTTATATCAAGGAGTCATTGGAGAAGGGTCATATCAGACCATCCTCTTCACCCTTGGGTGCCGGTTTTTTCTTTGTGGCCAAAAAGGATGGTTCATTGAGGCCGTGTATTGATTATCGTCTCTTGAATAAGATCACTGTGAAGTATCAATATCCGTTACCCTTGATTTCTGACCTGTTTTCCAGGGTGAAAAGTGCTAGTTGGTTTACCAAGCTTGACCTCAGGGGGCGTATAACCTTATTCGCATTAAGCACGGGGATGAATGGAAGACGGCGTTTAATACCCCAGAGGGGCATTTTGAGTACCTAGTGATGCCCTTCGGGCTCATTAATGCTCCTTCCGTCTTCCAATCCTTCATGAATGATATTTTCAGGGATTTTGAGGATAAATTTCTGATTGTTTATTTGGATAATATCTTGATTTTTTCCAACGACTGGGACTCTCATGTGAAACATGTTCAGACTGTGTTCCAGATTTTGAGAGAGAATGCACTGTATGTGAAGGGATCAAAGTGTCTTTTTGGCGTACAGAAGGTCTCATTTCTGGGATTCATTTTGTCTCCGTCTGTTATTGAAATGGACCGGTCAAGGTTCAGGCCATCTGTGATTGGGTCCAACCTACTTCATTAAAGGCTCTTCAGAGATTTTTGGGTTTTGCCAATTTTTATCGTAAATTTATTGGTAATTTCTCCGGTATTGTTAAACAATTGACTGATTTGACCAAAAAGGGTTCTGATGTGGTGAATTGGCCTCCTGAGGCAGTGTCTGCATTTCAGGAACTTAAGCAGAGATTCATTTCTGCTCCTGTTCTATGGCAGCCTGATGTTTCTCTGCCGTTTCAGGTGGAGGTTGATGCCTCTGAAATTGCGGCAGGTGCCGTTTTGTCCCAAAGAGATCCAGAGACCTCTAAGAGTAACCCTTGTGCCTTTTTCTCTCGAAAATTTTCTCCAACTGAACGTAATTATGACGTGGGTAATCGGGAGTTATTGGCCATGAAGTGGGCCTTTGAAGAGTGGAGACATTGGCTGGAAGGAGCCAAACATCAGGTGGTGGTCCTCACGGACCATAAGAATCTGGTTTATCTGAATCAGCCAAACGACTTAATCCTAGACAGGCCAGGTGGGCCTTGTTTTTCACACGTTTTAATTTTGTGGTTTCTTTTCTTCCTGGCACTAAGAATGTTAAGGCAGATGCCCTCTCGAGGAGTTTCTTTGCGGACTCTCCTGAGTTATCTGATCCTACAGTTATTTTGAAAGAGGGTGTAGTTCTTTCCGCCATCTTGACCAATTTGAGACTGACTCTGGAAGGGTGTCAGGAGGATAAACCTGAGCGCTGCCCTATTGGGAAATTGTTTGTCCCAGACCAGTGGAAGAAGAGTGTGATGTCTGAGATTCATTGTTCCGCTTGGCTGGTCATCCCGGGATTTTTGGTAACAGAGACTTGGTGAGTCGGTCCTTTTGGTGGCCTACTTTGTCTCGTGACGTCAGGGAATTTGTGCAGTCCTGTGAGACTTGCTCTCGCTCCAAGCCTTGCTCTCGCTCTAGTGGTTTGCTAATGCCATTACCTGTGCCCAAGAGGCCATGGACCCATATCTCTATGGATTTTATTTCTGACCTCCCTGTTTCTCAGAGAATGACCGTTATCTGGGTAATCTGTGATAGGTTTTCCAAGATGATACATCTTGTGCCATTACCTAAGTTACCTTCCTCCTCCGAATTGGTGCCTTTGTTCCTTCAGCACGTGATTCGGTTACATGGCATTCCCGAGAACATTGTGTCTGACAGAGGAGTCCAGTTTGTTTCCAGATTTTGGAGGACATTTTGTTCTAAACTTGGTGTTCAATTATCTATCTCCTCTGCTTTTCATTGTCATATCAATGAACAAACCGAGAGAACAAACCAGACCTTGGAGACTATTGAGATTTTTTTGAGTATGGTTTTTTTGTTTGGCTGGTCCAAAATAGGATCTGCCGGTTCATTTTTATTTGCCCCCATTTGGCGAGGTTTGTTTGCTGGTTTGATATATGGGGCGAATCATTGGCCACCTGTTGTCTCTCTCAGGAGAAGGCCCAACGGTTTGCCAACCGGCATAGGACTGATGGTCCTCGGTTTAAAGTGGGAGACTTGGTTTGGTTGTCCTCAAGAAATATCCCTATGAAGGTTGCATCTCCAAAGTTTAAGCCTAGGTTCATTGGACCTTATAAGATCATGGAGATTCTTAATCCTGTTTCCTTCCATTTGCTTCTTCCAGGGACATTTAAGATCCATAACGTGTTCCACAAGTCCTTATTGAAGAGGTTTGTCGAGCCAGTGGTTATTATGGCTGCGCCTCCTAACCCTGTTTTGGTTGAGGGCAATCTGGAGTATGTGGTTGAGAAAATATTGGATTCTCATTTTTCTAGACGAAACTCCAGTATTTGGTTAATGGAGAGGTTATGGTCAGGAGACAATTCTTGGGTGTTTGCTTCGGACATCATGCTAGGAGACTGATCCGTGCTATCACGAACTCAACCTGACGACATGGTTGCACAAATGAGGGTTCGGTGACCTCTCCTCCAGGGGGGGTACTGTTATGAATGTGATAGAGATGGTTTCTGACCAGAGGCTCCCTCTGGTGGTTACAGACAGTACTGAACCTTTCAGCGAGGAATGGCAATCTGGGATCACGGACTGGTCTGATATAAGGGAGGTTCCCTCCCATGATGGTTGCCGGTGATCAATTGTTCTTGTCTCAATTGTGGTTCCTGGTTCTTTTGGAAGTTTGCTGAGTCTTGCCTGCATCTTCTGCTATCAGATAAGATATTTTCTGCTTTTATTTTTGTGCTTGCTATTTGCATTGTTTTCTGCACATTTGTGGAGGACAGCCGGGTCCCCTCCTGGGGCCTGAGCTCCTTACAGTTTGTCTGTAGCCGCTGTTGTTTTTTCATTTGCTTTTTCCTGCTTTTTCAGCGGCTGCAGCTTTGTTTTGTTCATACTGAGATCTGATTTAGTGGGTGGCGAGATTGTGTGATCTCAGTATTTTTGTAATCAGGATTGTTGGATTTTTGTAGGGTTTTTTGGGTTGCAGAAAGTAATCTCTCCTGTCCTTTCCTATTTAGTCAGCTTGTGGCCCCAGCGTTTGCTCAATCTGTTTTCTGCCTGCGTTTGTGTTTTCATCTTGTCTAACCGTCATTATATGTTTGGGAGCTGCCTATTCCTTTGGGGCTCTACTCCGGGGCAGTTAGCTTTCCTGTTTCTATCTTTAGGTATAGCTAGCTCTCAGGCTATGACGAGGTGTCTAGGATCAACGTAGGAACACTCCACGGCTACCTCTAGTTGTGTGTTAGTTCAGGTTTCTGCAACCCATTAGTTGCCAACATCTCAGGTGTTCGGCTGCCCTGCTGTTGTTCCTGTCCTCCTCAGCTACCGTACATAACAATTCCCCCAACACTGTATACAGCTGTCCGCTTCTGACACTGTACACTTGTTTGGTTTTTATATTCTAGTGTAATCCATACTGAGCCTGTGAGAGTCTGTGTCTGTTACTCCGCAAGTATATACTGTCAGGTTTAGGCCTAAACAGGCCTTATTAGGATATCAGATGATTGCCTGATTAGATGGAGCTTCGATCGAGGCAGGATGGTGAGATGAAATGACACAGGAGACGATAGTCTTGTTCTGATGCCAAGGTCATCTGACATTTAATCACTCCCCCAGCCAGCTTATATTGACGGCTAGACTGGGCGTACACATACATTAGGTAATGGTGTTTTCCAGAACATATTAGCAAATCATTTATTACAGTAAATACATTTTGTCACGTATCCATAGTTCATGTCAGTTTGACCAACTAATTATCTAACTAAGGAATTCACTAATCATCAGGTGTTCCTTTGATGAACCCCCAAACTGTCATCATTAGCAGTTATAACTTTAATACTCTACTGATTGATTGCATGTTTAATCGTCATTCACCTATACCCATTATTTGTCTTTTCCATCATTAGGGTGATATTATTCTAATGGTTACAAGAATATGTCTTGTTGGCTAACCTTTGGTACATGTTGTGTCATATTGCTGGTTCAGTCAGCAAATAATGTCTTAGTGAGAATATAGAGAAGTGATTTCTTAAAGGGATTATTGTATGAGAATATATAAAAGGGTATCAGAATATAGAAGGGTCTCCTGAATTCCCTATCAGTTCCCCTTTTTGAGAATAGATATGACTCTACCCTGAACCCACAAGTATGTCAAAGGCCTAGTGCCAGTGTCGGACTTCCTAACCATTTCTTCTGCCGAATTCCCCATAGGTGAGGGAGATCATATCTTTTTCTCAACTTCATTGGTTTGTTATGTGAAAGAAGATAATTTCAATTATATGTGCATGATTATACTAGCAAGTACATGTGTTAATCATTTGGTGCTACGTTAATGTTTTCTACTGTTTGTAGTGTATCTGCTGAGCTATTATTTCTTGTAGTGCACCTCCAATATACTTTATGAATCTCTGTTGATTATAGTAAATGTAATTTATCCAGTCCACATGTTCCTTAAAATCAAATCTAATATGAACTACAGTAGCCAAGGTTTGATGGTTCCTTCCAAGTCCTCCTCACTACAGCCACATCAGTGGCTCTTGCAGTAGCTTTTGGCATCGGGAAGGCTTCTGGCCAGCCTGAAAAGAGGTCGACACACACGAGCACGAATTCATACGTTCCTGTCCTTGGAGTTTTGTTTTGATGTTGAACGGATAGAGGGGCTTAGGCGTGTGTTTCTGTGGTACTTTCACTACACTTCCTGGATTGTGTTGTGCACATGTTAGACATGCCTGTGTAAACCTAGTAGCAACTGTTGTGAAACCAGGGGCGATCCATTGTCTCTCTACTAAAGCACACATGGCATTTTTGGACAAATGCGTTGGGCCTTGAGCCGCCTGAGCCATCATGAGGTACAAGGACCTCGGTAGGCAGACTTTCTGACCCACCATCCACAAACCTTCATGCTCCTGAGCTCCAGCTTTCGACCATACCCTCTTCTCTTCCCCGGTTGTCTGCTGAGTCAGAGCCTGTAAGATATTGAGATCTAATTGCTGACACTCAGTGCTTACCATGATCAGTGGGGGTACCCCAGAGGCCTGGTCGTGCCTCGGCTTTCGTGCGGCTTCCTTGGCTGCCTTGCCCGCCTTCTCGCTGCCTCTTGCTTCGTTGGTAGAGAGTTTTGTGTGTGCTCTTACCTTAACTATGGCAACTTCCTTTGGGAGCAGAAGTGCCTCCAGCAGTTGTTTGATAAGGTTCCCATGTTTTACAGGGGTACCTGCTGATGTAAGAAAGTCTCTCGCCCTCCATATGGGACCATAGTCATGGGCTATACCGAAAGCATAGCTTGAATCTGTGTAGATATTACAGTGTTTACCTGCCACCCCTTTAAGCGCTTCAATGAGTGCCGTCAACTCCGCCTCTTGTGCCGACATGTGAGGAGGGAGTGGTTCCGCTTTTACTACCTTATGCTGTGTGACCACTGCATATCCAGTATAGAACTGTCCATCTTCACCGATGCTTCTTGAACCATCTACAAAAAGCTCAATCTCAGGATTAGTGAGAGGTACACCAGAAACATGTGAGAACCCTGCAGTCTCTTGAGCCATAAGGGCTGTACAGTCATGCTCATGGTATGCATCAAACAATTCATCTTCTGACAGATTTTGCAAAAACAGTGGTTTTCCTTGCCCATCCCCCCTTCTCCCCCTTTTGAATCTGCTACATTGATTGGAATAAGGGTAGCTGGATTCAAAGTCATACACCATTTCAAAGTGACATTGGGAGGCATTAGGAGGGCACACTGAAGCTTAAGATGTCTGGCTACAGCAATGTGCTTGGGTTGGACCTGGCTGAGGATGCTGTGCAGGTCATGTGGAGTGTAGACAGTGATTTGATAGTCCAGTACAATCTCTGAGGCCTTGTCTAGTAAGAGTGAAACAGCTGCCACTGCACGGACACATGATGGAGCTCCTCGTGCAACAGGATCTAAACGAGCAGAGTAGTAGGCCACAGGCCTTTTGTGTTGGCCATGTTTTTGGGCTAGGACCCCTGTAGCATGTCCCATCATTTCTGTACAGTAGAGCAGAAACAGTTTTGCGTAGTCTGGGGTACCAAGTGCTGGAGCAGAGACAATTGCAAGTTTGAGTGAGTAGAAACTGTCTATTGCTTCCTGATGGAGCTGGAAGGGTTGTGTGGGCAGACAATCATAGAGAGGCTGCATGAGAATGGATGCAGAGCGAATCCAAGGCCTACAATATGATGCTAGCCTCAAGAAGGTGCGTAGGTGTTGAACCCCTGCAGGTGGTTGTAGCTGTTCAATTGCCTTCTTCCTATCCTCTGTCAAGTGGCGTGCTTCTTGTTATATGCAATGTCCCAAAAATACAACTTTTAGTTGACAAAATTGTAGTTTGTCTCTGGACGCCTTGCACCCTTTGGAAAAGAGGTGTTGAAGCAGTGAGATTGTAGCTTCGCAGCATACATCTCTGTTGGGGGCACAAAGGAGGAGATCATCAACATACTGGAGCAGAACTACCTCAGCATGTGTGATGATCCAGTCCTGCAAAACAAGTTGCAATGCAGCAGTATACAAGGTTGGAGAGTTGTGCGCCCCCTGTGGCAGCACGAACCACGTATACTGCCTCCCCATGAACGTGAAAGCAAACAGGTATTGACAGTCCAGATGTAAAGGCACAGAGAAATAAGCATTTGCTAGATCAATACACGTGAATTAAGCAGCTGTGGTTGGAATTTGTGACATGATTGTGTGGGGGTTGGGTACTACAGGTGTTAGCAGTTCAGTTACAGCATTTATGGCTCTGAGGTCATGCACCATTCTGTAGGAAACTGGCTCTCCCTTCTTGCCCTTTTTCTTCACTGGAAACAGGGGAGTGTTCGTTACAGACTTTGTTGGTGCAATAGCACCAGAGGCAATGAGAGCTGTGATGTTCTTCCCTATGGCATCTTCCTGTGCTGCACTTAAAGGGTACTGCTTGATTTGCCATGGTCTCACACCAGGCTTTAAATTAATCATTACAGGAGGCACTGGCATATGTCCGATATCAGTTTTGGACTTTGCCCACAGCGCGTCTGGAACCTGTGTGAGTGACTCATGTGTCGTCTCCAGAGGGGAGGGGGTGTCAGTTATGTGCAGAGCTGCGAGTATTCTGCACAGAGCATGCTCTGAAATTCCTGCTGTCAACTTCACAGTACCGTCTGGTTCGTACACAATATGTGCCTGCAGCGCTTGGAGGACGTCAGAACCTAGCAAATTGACAGGTGATTTGTCACTTATTAGTAATCTGGTCATACACGTGTGGTCAACTAGTTTGAGGGGCAACGGTTTTGTCAATTTACATTCTTGAATCAGTCCCTCAAAGCCTTGAGTGTACATGGTGTCGTGATATGTCTGATGATCTGACATGTTCCTGGCGGATAACTGTTTTGGCTGCCCCCGTATCCACTAGGAAAGGAATTTTTCTACCACCTGGAAGATGTACTGAGACTACCCCTTGTGAGCTTGGATGTGAAGGTGCTGTAAGGGGTTAGATGGCTATGGGGTTGCCTGCTTCCTATTGCGAGTTTTGAGTCAGATTGTCAGTCCTGGTCTGGTTGTCACTTGTGGGGTCTTTCATAGGCAGTCTGCAGTCACGGCGAATGTGGCCCATCTTCCCACAGTTGTAGCACTCTATCTGTCGGCAGTTCCTTCTGACTGAGTAATTCCTACGTCCTGCCTGACCGTCATTGGAAACATAGTGTATTGGTAGTGGCTTCATCTTCTGATCTAATTCTAACCCTTTGCCACCCATACTAATTCTTCTATTGCACATGTTCTCCAGTCGGGTTTTGCTGCCTGAACCCTTTGTCTGAGCTGGGGTCTAAGTCCTGCCATGAAGGCCCCATGGAAGAGTTTCCTTCCTACTTCTCCCATGTCTTCATAACCTAAATCTGCATGTCTCAGCTTCAAGTTCCCTCAAAAGGGTTCTACTGTATCCTGAGGACCCTGTACTAAATCTAGGAGGGAGATTGTGGATTCCCCTACTTTCTCCTGACACCATGCATGCAGACCTTTTAAGAAATGCATTCTTGACTCCATGGTCCTAGCATACTGTGCTCCCAGTCTCCACTCAGAACTATATGGTCTCCCCACTCTGATTATTGCCTCCAAAACTGACTCCATTCTTGCATCCCCAATTTTTCCCGTTAAGATAGACTCTAAATCTGCCCAAGTACATGTGTAGGTATTATTTAATCCTACCATCCATCTGTAAAAGGCCATTGGCAAGTCAAATGGGTCTGGTGAATCTTTCACTAACATCATATGGTCTTTTGGGCCCCATGGTTTATAGTGGGACATCGTAGTTACAGTCAGGCATCTGGGAGTGGAAGTCGCATTGTTTGATGTCGCGGTTACAGAGCCAGTTTGGTCCATAGTCTCTAAAGCTGGTTGGTCGTCGTCTAGCCCTATTAAGCTATTTTCTGATTTTATTGTGGTGTTGTACCCAGGGTCCTGTGTTATGTTTTGGTAGCTGAGGAGAGCAGGCAAAAACGGCAATACACCAGAGAGGTTGGAATCTACTGGATTGCAGTACCCTGACTAACCACCACAACTAAAGGCAGCCATGGAGCGTTCCTACATTGGTCCTAGACACCTCGTCACAGCCTGAGAGGTTAACTACACCTAAAGATAGAAAGAGGAAAGCTATCTGCCCCGGAGCAGATCCCCAAAGAACATAGGAAGCCCCCAAACATGTAATGGCGGTTAGACAAGAGGAAATACAGACACAGACAGAAAATAGTATGAGCAAACGTTGGGGCCCAATCTGCCTAGACAGAAAAGGATAGGAAGGATACTTACTGCAATCCAAAAAAACCCTAAAAAAAAACCAACGCTACTAATTGCAAAAACACCTGAGATCACACGACCTCTACCACCTAAATTAGTTCTCTGGTGTAACAAAACTAAGCCACAGCCACTGAAAAAAACTGGAAAAGGCAAATGAACAAACAACAGTGGCTCCAGAGGAACTGAGAGGAGCCCAAGCCCCCCGGGGAGGGGAACCTTGCTAACTTCACAGAAATGCAGAGAAATATGCAAATGGTAAGCACAAAAACAAAAAACAGAAAATATCTTATCTGAGAGCAGGAGAAGAGGCAAGACTCAGCAAGCTTCCAAGTGAACCAGGAAACAACGTTGAGACAAGAACAATTGATCACCGGCAACCATGATGGGAGGGAACCTCCCTTATATCCAGCCAGTCTGTAATTCCTGATTGCCAATCCTCATTGAATGGTTCAGTACTGTTTGTAACCACCAGAGGGAGCTTTCTGCTCAGAATTCATTTCTAAAACATTCACAACAGTCCTGTACTTGATTACTAACAACATGGATACAAAGTATCCAAAAGCACACCACTGACAAGATATATGTATATAAAAGTATCAAATTTATTCATATTACAATTACAAATATATAGAAGAACAAACATACAAAGGATAGGATAACCCAAAAGTTATGCACAAAAAGTGACTGGGGGAGCTTTTTAAATAAATTGGTATATGGCATATGTGATGTATCAAATAGTAGTTTATACAGCCCATCTAGTAACCAATGTACCTAAGCAAATCATATACGGCTGAAAAACAAATACCAAAAGAACATACCCATATTGAATAACCGGTTCCACACAGTCACTACAGCCCCGACGCGCGTTTCGCGTTTTGCAGCTTTCTCAAGGGGAATGTGCATGTCCTATTCCACCCAGTGTCCAGTTATATAACCCCCACATCCAAACCTGGACCAATCATGGCGTCTCCAATGGCACATCCCCCCTGATCTCGCAGGTGTGGTAAGGCAAGGTATAATCTGTTGGCGTTCCTGACGCGCACGGCGCCATCATCCCCAGGTCACACCGTCCGCCGCCTCCGGCACTCAGGTCTCGGCGTGCGGGGAGGAAATCCTCCGTGACGTCATTTCCGCATATCGAGACCACTAGAGGCCTTAGGCAGCGAGCTTGCGAACCGGGCATGGCGCACATGCGCGTCGCCATTTTACTGGAGCCCATTAATCAAAACAGAACCACCAATATGAGTGTGCCATTTGATACAAGAAAAGAAGAATCCATAATATACCTCAAGTAAAGTATACCCATGTCCGACTAAGTATAGAAATATGTTTGCATACATGATCCATAAAAGAGTATAGATATATATATATACATCACACAATTTCATCACAGTTATCAATAACAGAAAAACCATATACAACTAAGATGTCATAAAACATTATGGATACATAGATAATAATGCATAGATGTCCAAAAAAGATTACTCTAAGAATACGGACATGTTAACAGCATATTAACAAAAGATATACCAATCACAGACATCAAAAATATATAACGATAAACATCACATATACATAAGATGTCATAAGACATTATAAATATCAAAGTAGTGGTGCAAGAAAGAAATTTCTAGATGTCCAGAGAATTACTCTGATTCATTCATATGAAGTCATGAATGGTCCCGTCTGGATAGGGGTCACATGATGAGTCCGATAACAAGAACATATTGGATAAACTAAGATGGGATAAACAGTACAAGAGTTAGTAAAAATTAATAAAAACACGCACAAAAGAAACACATAAACACATAACAAACTATTTTTAAAAAATAAAGATGCAACTATAAGAAAGGAGCGAAGCTCAGTTTCTCATTTAGTCCCATAGGGGCCATAGTGCCCAATTCCACGATCCATTTAGTTTCTGTTTGTGCTAACAGGGCCTTCATATCACCTCCTCTTACACCGCCCCTTATTCTATCAATTCCATAGATTTTAAGACCACAAGGGTCTGAATTATGACACAAAAGAAAGTGCTTTTAGGAAGTGTTCTCAGTTGCGAAGGATCCTCCACCTCTCCCGCCGCGGCAATGCTCCTAACGTGTTCCCTCACTCTGACACGCAATTCCCTTGTCGTTAACCCAATATATGTTTTGGGACATGGACATTGTGCCAAATATACAACATATGAAGTTGTACATGAAATATAGTGCATGATGTCATATTGACGAGTACCCTCAACGTCCTGAAAAGTTTTAGCTCGGATGATATTATGTAAATTGCAAGCCCTACAGCTGCCACAGGGAAAACAACCCCACCTCTGGCCACTAGATCCAAAAAAGTTCTTTTGTTCAACAGTGTAGTGGCTATGGACCAGATGATCTCTCAAGTTTTTGCTCCTTCTAGCTGTAATCAAGGGTTTCTCAGAAATCTCTTTAGAGAGAATTGGGTCAGTTTTGAGAGATCATCTGGTCCATAGCCACTACACTGTTGAACAAAAGAACTTTTTTGGATCTAGTGGCCAGAGGTGGGGTTGTTTTCCCTGTGGCAGCTGTAGGGCTTGCAATTTACATAATATCATCCGAGCTAAAACTTTTCAGGACGTTGAGGGTACTCGTCAATATGACATCATGCACTATATTTCATGTACAACTTCATATGTTGTATATTTGGCACAATGTCCATGTCCCAAAACATATATTGGGTTAACGACAAGGGAATTGCGTGTCAGAGTGAGGGAACACGTTAGGAGCATTGCCGCGACGGGAGAGGTGGAGGATCCTTCGCAACTGAGAACACTTCCTAAGCACTTTCTTTTGTGTCATAATTCAGACCCTTGTGGTCTTAAAATCTATAGAATTGATAGAATAAGGGGCGGTGTAAGAGGAGGTGATATGAAGGCCCTGTTAGCACAAACAGAAACTAAATGGATCATGGAATTGGGCACTATGGCCCCTATGGGAATAAATGAGAAACTGAGCTTCGCTCCTTTCTTATAGTTGCATCTTTATTTTTTAAAAATAGTTTGTTATGTGTTTATGTGTTTCTTTTGTGCGTGTTTTTATTAATTTTTACTAACTCTTGTACTGTTTATCCCATCTTAGTTTATCCAATATGTTCTTGTTATCGGACTCATCATGTGACCCCTATCCAGACGGGACCATTCATGACTTCATATGAATGAATCAGAGTAATTCTCTGGACATCTAGAAATTTCTTTCTTGCACCACTACTTTGATATTTATAATGTCTTATGACATCTTATGTATATGTGATGTTTATCGTTATATATTTTTGATGTCTGTGATTGGTATATCTTTTGTTAATATGCTGTTAACATGTCCGTATTCTTAGAGTAATCTTTTTTGGACATCTATGCATTATTATCTATGTATCCATAATGTTTTATGACATCTTAGTTGTATATGGTTTTTCTGTTATTGATAACTGTGATGAAATTGTGTGATGTATATATATATCTATACTCTTTTATGGATCATGTATGCAAACATATTTCTATACTTAGTCGGACATGGGTATACTTTACTTGAGGTATATTATGGATTCTTCTTTTCTTGTATCAAATGGCACACTCATATTGGTGGTTCTGTTTTGATTAATGGGCTCCAGTAAAATGGCGACGCGCATGTGCGCCATGCCCGGTTCGCAAGCTCGCTGCCTAAGGCCTCTAGTGGTCTCGATATGCGGAAATGACGTCACGGAGGATTTCCTCCCCGCACGCCGAGACCTGAGTGCCGGAGGCGGCGGACGGTGTGACCTGGGGATGATGGCGCCGTGCGCGTCAGGAACGCCAACAGATTATACCTTGCCTTACCACACCTGCGAGATCAGGGGGGATGTGCCATTGGAGACGCCATGATTGGTCCAGGTTTGGATGTGGGGGTTATATAACTGGACACTGGGTGGAATAGGACATGCACATTCCCCTTGAGAAAGCTGCAAAACGCGAAACGCGCGTCGGGGCTGTAGTGACTGTGTGGAACCGGTTATTCAATATGGGTATGTTCTTTTGGTATTTGTTTTTCAGCCGTATATGATTTGCTTAGGTACATTGGTTACTAGATGGGCTGTATAAACTACTATTTGATACATCACATATGCCATATACCAATTTATTTAAAAAGCTCCCCCAGTCACTTTTTGTGCATAACTTTTGGGTTATCCTATCCTTTGTATGTTTGTTCTTCTATATATTTGTAATTGTAATATGAATAAATTGATACTTTTATATACATATATCTTGTCAGTGGTGTGCTTTTGGATACTTTGTATCCATGTTGTTAGTAATTGCATAATTACACACCCCCCACATGCACCCTCTGGATTTTCCGTTTTGGTGAAGGTCTTCCGTGGTATGTGCATAATATGTTGTTGGACATTTTTTTGATTATAATTGCTTCTGTGTTTTTCACAGCTCTTGATCCAAAGCATATGGACTTTCGAGCACGCGATCAAGCGTGGCTCAATAAATTAAGTGAGGTATTTAAGGATGACCCAAGTATTGTTTTTAATGGTAAAGATGCAACAGATCAAATTAATCGACTTAAGGAATTGTTCCATAAACGAACAAAGGCATGGTGGAATCGTGCCTTTTTGGAGCGTTATATCACCAAAAATTTGGTCCCACGTGGCCTACGTGTCCAGATTTTCCCTTCATTCACAGTGAGTGATGAAAAACTTAAGGACAAGTGGGAATCCGTAGCTAATGTATGCTCAAAAGGCTTTATGGTCATGCAGATTGACGATAATAAGATCAAAGAAATTGAAATGGAAATCGAGATATTACAGAAAGATCTGAAAAAGGAACTATCTGTAACTGCATTAGAAGAGCTTGATAAAGATCTTGAAACTTGTTTTCAGAAATGGGAAAAAGATATAGTAAGTTTCAAAACACGTAAATTTCAGCGGGATAGCTCTGATTTTCAGAATAAGACCATGTATAAATGGCGAAGGATGTACAAAACTGGAACTTTGAATAGATCTAGATCAGGTTCCATGTCATCATTCACATCTACGGATGAGGCACGACCTACCACAAGTGGTTCCCTGGCAGAAGGTTCATTCACCACCTCTAACATTAAAGACCCTAGAAGGAATTATAGATCTAATAAAAGGAAAATTACTCCTCCACAGCAACATATCAAGAAAACTCGCAGTTATCATAACAATATGGAGGTAATTAACCTCTCCACACACGATTTGACGAAAACACAAAAGGATTTGTTAAGCCTAGGGCTTTCATTTTCGCCTACTAATAAATTTCAATTTTTTACAGCGGTGAAGGACCTCCACCTCTTCTGCCGTAAGCTTGTTTTGAGAAGGTTGCATCATCGGCCCAACGAGGATATCGGCGTCCGCGGTGTGACTGAGCAAGAGACTTTGGAGGTATTAGAGGACCTATTAAATGAACAAGAATCAGAGGAAGTGATTAATTTTCCCAAAAATGTCATGCCCAGATCAACAACCTTTCCCCCCTTGTCAATATGTCCACAGGTTGACATTTTTGCGAGGTTAGTCACTGATGACTTCAAAAAAGTATCAACAAAAATTAAGAGAGATAATCTCAATTCAACTGAAAGAAGGGCCCTAAAGGAATTAAAGGCAATTAAGGACATAGTTATCAAACCTGCTGACAAGGGGGGAAATATTGTGATCTGGCCTATTGACAAATATGAGAGGGAGGCTTTCAAACAGCTAAAGAATAAAGAATATTATTCTATTCTCCCACAGAATCCTCTGACCTCATTTTCTAACCAACTAAGTGCAATTCTTACACAAGCTTGGGAAAAGGGGATCATCCCCAAAAAAATCTTGGATGGATTATTGATTAAATTTCCTAAGGTCCCCACTTTTTACCTCCTCCCCAAGGTCCACAAGGACCTCATTGACCCACCGGGGCGTCCGATAGTCTCTGGTATGGGGGGATTGTGCGACCCAGTATGTAAATTTATTGATCATTACCTTAAACCTCTGGTGGAGACGCTTCCCTCCTATGTCAGGGACTCTACGTACGTCCTGGTGAGAGTCGACGGGTTGTCCCTCGACTCTGATATGCTCTTTGTTACCGCGGACGTCGAGTCCTTATATACATGTATTGATCACAAACATGGGCTTCGGGCTGCACGATTCTTTTTGGAGATGAGCAGTGTGGACAGATCCCTGGTTGACCTGATAATGGAACTTTTGGAATTTGTCTTGTATCATAATTTTTTCACTTTCAGGGATCGGTTTTATCTGCAGAGGCGTGGCACTGCCATGGGGGCGGCGTGTTGCGCCCGCCTACGCAAACCTCTTCCTCGGCCTTTGGGAGAGGGAGGTGTTTCGTGGGGAGGGGGCATGTGCCGCCGACCATGTGCAGTGCTGGCTCCGTTATATCGACGACCTTTTGATTATATGGCAGGGACCGATCCATGAATTGGATAGATTTATGTCTGATTTAAATGACAATATCTATAATATCAGACTTATTTATAGATGGCATAGACATAGGATTGATTTCCTGGACATTTCCTTGCTGGTTGATGACATGGGATGTGTCCACACTGATATTCATCGTAAGGAGACTTCTGTTAATTCCTTTCTTCATTCCTCCTCTGGACATGCGTATTCAACAATTAAAGCAATTCCCATTGGCCAATTTCTCAGGGCAAAACGTATCTGCTCTACTGCAGATCAGTTTGAACACCAGGCTGGAGACCTGAGAGAGCGTTTTTTGGCTAGAGGATATAGTCACAGAAGTATAAGGCATGGATATCATAGAGCAAAATATACTCCTCGACAGGCATTATTACATAAACCTTTGGGTGCCAAAGAGAAAGGAAGCTCACATACGCGATTTATCACCACATACAACTGCCAGTGGGATAACATCCGCCAGATTTTAACTAAACATTGGTCAGTTCTCAAAACTGACCCAATTCTCTCTAAAGAGATTTCTGAGAAACCCTTGATTACAGCTAGAAGGAGCAAAAACTTGAGAGATCATCTGGTCCATAGCCACTACACTGTTGAACAAAAGAACTTTTTTGGATCTAGTGGCCAGAGGTGGGGTTGTTTTCCCTGTGGCAGCTGTAGGGCTTGCAATTTACATAATATCATCCGAGCTAAAACTTTTCAGGACGTTGAGGGTACTCGTCAATATGACATCATGCACTATATTTCATGTACAACTTCATATGTTGTATATTTGGCACAATGTCCATGTCCCAAAACATATATTGGGTTAACGACAAGGGAATTGCGTGTCAGAGTGAGGGAACACGTTAGGAGCATTGCCGCGGCGGGAGAGGTGGAGGATCCTTCACAACTGAGAACACTTCCTAAGCACTTTCTTTTGTGTCATAATTCAGACCCTTGTGGTCTTAAAATCTATGGAATTGATAGAATAAGGGGCGGTGTAAGAGGAGGTGATATGAAGGCCCTGTTAGCACAAACAGAAACTAAATGGATCGTGGCAAGCTCGCTGCCTAAGGCCTCTAGTGGTCTCGATATGCGGAAATGACGTCACGGAGGATTTCCTCCCCGCACGCCGAGACCTGAGTGCCGGAGGCGGCGGACGGTGTGACCTGGGGATGATGGCGCCGTGCGCGTCAGGAACGCCAACAGATTATACCTTGCCTTACCACACCTGCGAGATCAGGGGGGATGTGCCATTGGAGACGCCATGATTGGTCCAGGTTTGGATGTGGGGGTTATATAACTGGACACTGGGTGGAATAGGACATGCACATTCCCCTTGAGAAAGCTGCAAAACGCGAAACGTGCGTCGGGGCTGTAGTGACTGTGTGGAACCGGTTATTCAATATGGGTATGTTCTTTTGGTATTTGTTTTTCAGCCGTATATGATTTGCTTAGGTACATTGGTTACTAGATGGGCTGTATAAACTACTATTTGATACATCACATATGCCATATACCAATTTATTTAAAAAGCTCCCCCAGTCACTTTTTGTGCATAACTTTTGGGTTATCCTATCCTTTGTATGTTTGTTCTTCTATATATTTGTAATTGTAATATGAATAAATTTGATACTTTTATATACATATATCTTGTCAGTGGTGTGCTTTTGGATACTTTGTATCCATGTTGTTAGTAATTGCATAATTACACACCCCCCACATGCACCCTCTGGATTTTCCATTTTGGTGAAGGTCTTCCGTGGTATGTGCATAATATGTTGTTGGACATTTTTTTGAGTCCTGTACTTGAGACTGAGCATGTATAACTGGATACAACCCTGTACCCACATTGGGTCTTGGTCTCCCGCAGGCAGAACATTGTTCACGCCAATCGGGGTTTTGCTGTCCACACACACATACCCACCCTTCTTGTGCTTTGAGCACAGGAGCCATAAGATGGGGGTGATATGGTGAAGTCACCTTTTCCTTCCTTACATACATAATTCCTTTCTCTGTTTCTTCTTTACTCCTAAAACATTCCTTTTTCGTTTCTCTTGCTACTTCTGCCCAAGCCCTTGCTTGTGGAACTAACTTATTATCAGTGATCCACCCCATACTCATTGCTAGAGCCGCCTCCCAGAGGGAGGAATCTAGCGGCTCACTCTTCATCCCTAAGCCTCTCAATAACTTCCTTGAATCCTTCACTGCAAACTTTCCCTTCCGTTTCTCCACTATCTCCTGTGCTGTGTAACCCCCTTGGTGCTCTGAACTTTGCATATTACCCATTTCTGCCTGTGTTCTTTCTACCCTGTCACTCTCTCTCTCTGTCTCTGGTTGATGTGTACCTTACTCTGCGCTCCCAGTGTTAAGGTACTGCCACACTAAGCTATCCCGCTAGCGATCTCGTTAGCGTTGCATACTAATGAGATCGCTAGCGGGATTGTTTCTATATCGCTAAATGCAGTCACATATAGCGATATAGTTAACGACGCTATCGCCGTTAGCGATCTTCTTAACGACTTTAGCGGTACAAAAGTACCGCTAAATCGCTAAGAAAAGGTGCCACACAGAGATTAGATACTTACCCAGCGGGAGCGCCAGCGATGAAATAGGGTCCGGAACGATTCCAGCGACGAGCGAGATCACAGCAGGAAGCTCGTCGCTGGAAGCTGCCGCACTGAACAATATCGCTAACGGGATCGCTAAATAGTGACGGTTTTTAGCGATCCCGTTAGCGATATTGTTTAGTGTGGCATACCCTTTACTGCGTGCCCAATTTCCCTCTCGTCCTTTCTGCGATCCCTCAACAGGATTATGAACCGGCAAGGTGAAGGACCTTTATCTTTTATCTTATATCCCCCTTTACTATATACTGCACCCTTCTAAACCTCTGACCGACTGAGCACAGTCGACGTGGGCCTCGGTGTCACTCTGGGGGTCTATTAATGAAGTGCTTTGGCCGTGTGACCACTCTTCCTGTAGTGTCACCGCACTTCGCCCTAAAGGCCCGTCACTAGGGAATGGCACGTTCTCAGAATTGAGTCTAGCGTACTTAGTAAATCTATATATCAACCAGAGAGCAAACCCACTAACCACAGGCAGGCTAAAATGACCCAAAGCTGTTCAAAATCTTCTAGCACCATGAAAATAACACAAACACAAAACAAGACTGGAGATAGACAGACTTACACCATAAAACAAAAGCACAGTACCTTTCAGTCAATGCACGCACTTTTGCAAACCTTTCACCCAATCACTTCACTTGCAGCTTCCCCAAATATTGGCTAGACTGCCGCAAACCATACACCTTTAGCGCAATATTATGGGTTCAGCTTATCTCTTCCTCACAGATATATTTCTATGTGTTTTTCACTTTGCTAATGTGCCTCTCTCATATGACCAATCGAGCAAAGGTCACTCTTTTACTTCCTTATCTAAGTGGACTCCCTTATAACATTCAGTATTCTTGTAAAGAAACCCTTATCACACACACAGTTAGTTAACTCATTCAGTGCATGCAGGGAGTCTCATGTCTCAATCATTCTCTTGCAGACACAGTTATTCAGTGCACACTACAACAGATAACATATAACAGAAATTACAAATAATTAATCAATCTGATATGCTGTCTATGGTTCTTTGTCAAACAATATGAGCCGGTAATCTAGAAAAACACGTCTATAACGTACCCAAGGTCCGGTGTGCAAGCTGTAGGGCTGAAGGAGACACAGAGAGTGTTGTAAGAAACAAATTTCTTACCTTCACCGGTGATGTTTTCTGTGTTTTCCTCGGTCCGCAGTGCGATTGCCGGGTCTCTGATACTGGGTGTGTCCTCTGTTGAACCGGCCCCAACGCTAGGGCGCCAAATTGTCAGGTTTATTAGGATATCAGATGATTGCCTGATTGGTTGGAGCTTCGATCGAGGCAGGATGGTGAGATGAAATGACACAGGAGACGATAGTCTTGTTCTGATGCCAAGGTCATCTGACATTTAATCACTCCCCCAGCCAACTTATATTGACGGCTGGACTGGGCGTACACATACATTAGGTAATGGTGTTTTCCAGAACATATTAGCAAATCATTTATTACAGTAAATACATTTTGTCACGTATCCATAGTTCATGTCAGTTTGACCAACTAATTATCTAACTAAGGAATTCACTAATCATCAGGTGTTCCTTTGATGAACCCCCAAACTGTCATCATTAGCAGTTATAACTTTATTACTCTACTGATTAATTGCATGTTTAATCGTCATTCACCTATACCCATTATTTGCCTTTCACATCATTAGGTTAATATTATTCTAATGGTTACAAGAATATGTCTTGTTGGCTAACCTTTGGTACATGTCGTGTCATAGTGCTGGTTCAGTCAGCAAATAATGTCTTAAGGGTATGCCACACTAAACAACATCGCTAACGGGATCGCTAAAAAACGTCACTATTTAGCGATCCCGTTAGCGATGTTGTTGTGTGCGGCAGCTGCCAGCGACGAGCCTCCTGCTGTGATCTCGCTCGTCGCTGGAATCGTTCCGGACCCTATTTTATCGCCGGCGCTCCCGCTGGGTAAGTATAATCGCTAAGTGTAGCACCTTTTCTTAGCGATTTAGCGGTACTTTTGTACCGCTAAAGTCGTTAAGGAGATCGCTAACCGCGATAGCGTCCTTAACGACATCGCTAAGTTAGGTAGCTACTAGCGATATAGAAACAATCCCGCTAGCGATCTCATTAGTATGCGACGCTAACGAGATCGCTAGCGGGATTGTGTAGTGTGGCAGTACCTTTAGTGAGAATATAGAGAAGTGATTTCTTAAAGGGATTATTGTATGAGAATATATAAAAGGGTATCAGAATATAAAAGGGTCTCCTGAATTCCCTATCAATTGCCCCTTCCCGCATACTCTACCACCTTACCCGCTGACACAGAGGAAGGTGCAGATGAAATTGAAGGGGAGGTGATGGATGACCCAGTTGTTGACCCGGATAGGCATCCAGTGGGGGAAGAGGGTGCCGCTGGCAATAGCTCAGAAGAGGAGAAAGATCCACAGCAGGTATCGACATCGCAGCTGGGTTATCTGGCAGGCCCGTATCACTCCAAAAAGGTGTTAAAAAAACAAAAAGAGTTGCAGGACATCTTGGCCAGAAGGTCAAATTAGCACAGTGTGCAAGCACTGAAAATTTATACCATAGTAGGAAGAGTCCAGTGTGGCACTTTTTTGACCAAAATCCTAATGATGAGGCAAAGGTTATCTGTAAAAAGTGCCAAATGGCCTTTAGCCGAGGGAAAAATCTCTGAAATTTGAATACCAATTGCATGCTTAGACATTTACTGAACATGCACTTGCAAGCGTGGACGGACTACAAAACCTCAGGTAGCACATGTGCACCGGCTCCGACTGAAGTTAGCCAGCAACGCTCCATCGTTTCCCCCACTGTAAGCCCACCGGTTGGCACACCACCAGCAAGAAATGTTGAGGTGTCGTCGCAAGGCCAAAGCAGTCAGGGAATCACAATGTTTTTGCAACGAAAGACTGCATCTAGGCCATCACCACCACCACCACCACCATCACCATCACCAACCCCTCTCCGTCTGCCATGTCCACAGCTAGTTCCCCCATATGCAGCTCTCAAGTCCAGCTCACCCTACCAGACACTCTGAGTAGGACAAGAAAGAACTCATCCTCTCATCCGCGTACACTGGGTTTGAATGCCTGCATTGCCAAACTGATCTCATTAGAGATGATGCCCTTCCGTTTGGTTGAAAGCGCAGTGTTCCGAGAGCTCATGGCCTATGCTGTCCCACGCTATGACCTACCCAGTCTCCACTTCTTTTATAGAAAAGCCATCACTGCCCTCCACCTGCATGTGAAAGACCGCATTGTCTATGCACTCAAACAATCAGTGAGTGGAAAGGTGCACCTCACAACAGATGCATGGGCCAGTAGGCATGGCCAGGGCCGTTACGTGTCCATCACTGCGCACTGGGTTAAAGTGGTGGATGCAGGGTCCACGGTATAGGCAACAATTGGCTGTAGGCGTTCGACCCTCCTCCTCCTCCAGAAGCGAAAGCTCGTCAACAGAGCACAGTTGCATGAGTACTCCATCCGCAACTGCCAGTGTTGCACACGAGGTGTCCCACTATCGAACAGCTAGTGGTAAGCGTCAGCAGGCTGTTTTAAAAATGATTTTTTTTTGGGTGACAACAGACACACCGCGGAGGTACTAGCCGACTACTTGCAGCGAGAAACTGAGTCATGGCAGGGCAGTATACATCTTGAGCCAGGCAAGGTAGTCAGTGATAACGGCAGTAATTTTGTGGCGGCCATAGCCTTGGCAAAACTCAGACACATACCTTGCCTGGCTCACACCTTGAACCTGGTGGTGCAGTGCTTCATAAATAATTATCCTGAGTTAACAGCCCTGCTCCATAAAGTGAGAAGACTGTGCTAGCACATACGTCGCTCACCCGTAGACTCCAGTCGCATGCAGAGGCTGCAGCGATCGCTCCACCTCCCCAAGCACCGCCTAATCATAGACGTTGCGACAAGGTGGAACTCCACCATGCACATGGTTGAGAGGCTGTGCGAACAGAGGCAGGCTGTAATGTATTTGTGGGAGGATACATGGGCAGGCAGTTTGAGGGCAGACATGGAGTTGTCGGGTGTGCAGTGGTCAAAGTTGAAAGACCTCTGTAAAGTCCCTCAGTGTTTTGAGGAATGCACACGGCTGGTAAGCGCAGACGATGCCATCATAGGCATGGGCATCCCAATTATGCATCTGCTCATGCAAACTTTGACGCACATTAAGGATCAGGCATCTGCAGCGGAGGAGGAAGAGGATGAAGAGGGAAGCCTTCATGACTGTCAGCCATTGTCTGCTCAGGGAACTGTCCTGGATGAGGTGGAGGAAGAAGAGGAAGAAGAGGAGGAGGAGGATGAGGGGGATGATTATTTTGGGGAGGAGGATGCTTCTCAGGGGGCAAGAGAAAATGTTGGCTTGCCAAGTTCAGGTCCAGGGTTTGACTGGAGGGATATGGATTTGGCAGAAAGTGCTCCTCCACCCACCACTGGCAGTGCATCACTGACACCTGGAGCATTGGCTCACATGTGTGATTATGCCTTGCGGATCTTAAAAAGGGACCCCCGCATTGCCAAAATGATGAAGGATGACGACTACTGGTTGGTCAGCATCCTCGATCCACGCTATAAAGGCAAATTACAGAACATCATGTCACAGGAGTACCTAGAGCTAATATTGGCCAACTATCAACTCTGGTAAACCGTTTGTTAGAGGCATTCCCAGCAAACAGCAGTGGTGCAGGTTCTACCACGAGCCGTACTGGGCCAAATAGAAGAGGTGTTCGTGGTGCACAAAGTCGAAGTGGCGTTGGATACAGGGGTTTCATGACCATGTTGTGGACTGATTTCTCCAGGACAGCTCACACGCCTGGTAATCAGGAATCTATAGCAACAGACAGGAGACAACAGTTGTGAACTATGGTTACAAATTACTTCTCCTCCCCTATCGATGTTCTCCCTCACCGGTCATTCCCCTTTGACTACTGGGCCTGTAAACTGGACACCTGGCCTGAATTGGCACAATATGCCTCACAGGAGCTCGCTTGCCCTGCTGGTAGTGTGCTATCAGAAAGAGTCGTCAGTGCTGCTGGATCATTCCTGACAGAAAGAAGGACCCGTCTGTCGACACAAAATGTTGATGATCTAACCTTCATTAAAATGAACCATGCATGGGTTTCAAAGGATTGTGTCCCACCTTCCCCTGATGACACATAGGTTGCTAGCAAAATGGCTTGTTTTGTCCTACTCTTCCTCTGACTTCTCCAATTCCTCCATTTGCAGCTGCTGAACATCCAGCCTACTCCTGAACATATGCCATTTTTGCCACCTCCCTATCTGGGCTGTCCCCCCCCAGGGCCGGGGTCACCACCTGGCGCACCCGGGCAAGTGCCGGTGCCCTGAGCAGGTGGCGGGTCCCACTCTGGGGCGACAGCACTGGCACAGATTCATAGTACAAAAAACTGTCTCTAACGGTGGGAGGGCCCACTCGTCGGCCGACACACCGACGTACCGTGATTAGTAATTCCCAAATTTCTGCAATCACTTTACTTTCAGTGTGTACTTGTATCCATCTTGTTTCCTGTAGCAGAGAGTCTGGACTGGCTTACTGAGACTGAAATATATACGAACATTTACAATTAACCCAACACTGTATACAGCTGTACGCTTCTGATACAGTACACTTTTTCAACTTTTTATATTCTGGTGTAATCCATACTGAGCCTGTGAGAGTCTTTGTCTGACTATGGAAATATATACGGATATTTAAAATTATCCCAACGCTGTATACAGCTGTACGCTTCTGATACATTTCCCTTTTTCTACTTTTTATATTCTCGTGTAATCCATACTGAGCCTGTGAGAGTCTTTGTGTGACTCTGGAAATCTATACGGATATTTCAAATTCCCCCTACGCTGTATAGAGCTGTACGCTTCCGATACATTTCCCTTTTTCTACTTTTTATATTCTCGTGTAATCCATACTGAGCCTGAGAGCGTCAGTGTCTTCCTCCTGAAATATATATGGAAATTTCCAATAATTTAACTATACTATATATACCTGGTATCTGGTGATACACTACCCTTTTTGCCACAAAGTCCTCCTCCACCCCCCACTCTAAGTGCATCATTGACACCTCGAACATTGGCCACATGTGTGATTATTTCTTGCGGATCTGCTTTTTATATTCTGGTGTAATCCATACTGAGCCTGTGAGAGTCTTTGTCTGACTCTGGAAATATATACGGATATTTAAAATTCCCACAATGCTGTATACAGCTGTATGCTTCTGATTTATTTCCCTTTTTCGACTTTTTATATTCTCGTGTAATCCATACTGAGCCTGAGAGCGTCAGTGTCCACCTCCTGAAATATATACAGAGATTTCCAATAATTTAACTATACTATATATACCTGGTATCTGGTGATACACTACCCGTTTTGCCATAAAGTCCTCTTCCACCCACCACTCTAAGTGCATCATTGACACCTCGAACATTGGCCCACATGTGTGATTATTTCTTGCGGATCGGATTTTTATATTCTGGTGTAATCCATACTGAGCCTGTGAGAGTCTTTGTCTGACTCTGGAAATATATACGGATATTTCATATTTTCAACACAGATATACTGTATCTGTATCAGTACCATTACATTTTTATTCTTGTGTATCATACTGACCTCAGGTCATTTGCCTGAATTATACGAGATTTACAATATTCACTACTTACACTGGTATTGCTGATACATACCTTTCTATTTATATTCTTGTGTAATCCATACTGAGCCTGAAAGCGTCAGTGTCTGCCTCCTGAAATATATACGGAGATTTAGAATATTTTCACTACACTATAAATACCTGGTGTCTGCTGATACAGTACCCCTTTTTCTTATTAAATTCTAGTGTAATCCATACTGCGCCTGTGAGCGTCATTGTCTGCCTCATGAAATGTATACGAATATTTCAAATATTTTCACCATACTAGATATACCTGGCATCAGGTGAAACTGTACCCCTTTTTCATCTTTTCATATTATTGTGTAATCCATACTGAGCGGTGAACGTCTGTGTGTTACTCCTGAAATCTATACGGAAGTAAAAATTACCACATGTGTGATGTATTACTTTTTCACTTTTTATATTCTGGTGTATCCATGAGACTGTGAGGCGTCTACGATATACGAGATTTAAATTACCCAGACTGTATACAGCTTACGCTTGATAATACCTTTAACCTTTCCTTCAACTGTTTTATATTCTGTGTAATCCAATGATGGATATTCTGTGTATCTTTAATGTGTGTATCCTATGACTTGACGCATGTCCGTTCCTAAATATATACGAGATTTACAATATTTACTAACTATATATACCTGTATCTGCTGGATACAGTACCCTTTTTGCATTAATAGTCTTTGCAATCCACACACTTTAGTTGCATACTTGACACCTGGAACATTGGCCACATGTGTGATTTATTTTGCTTTCATCTTTTTATATTCTTGTGTAATCCATACTGAGCCTGAGCTCAGTGTCTGCCTCCTGAAATTATACTGAGATTTAGAATTTTGACTAACATATATATACTGGTATCTGCTGATACAGTCCCCTTTTTATTATTATATTCTTGTGTAATCCAACTGAGCCTTGAGCGCTGTGTCTGCCTCCTGAAATATATCGGATTTAGATATTTTCACTATACTATATATACCTTGTATCTGGTGAAAAGTACCTTTTTTTATTATTGTGTATCATATCGCTGTGTAGCTCATTGCTGAGCTCTGAATAGATCATGAGATTGTCTGAAATATTATTAATATTACTATATCTAGGTGATAACAGTACCCTTTTTCACTTTTATATTATTGTGTAATCCATACTGAGCCTGTAGAGCGCTGGTGTCCTCCTGAAATATATACGGAGATTTAAATGTTCTAACTTTACTTACTTTATACATACCCTTTGTGCATATTCTGCCTCTAAGTGATACATGCTGACTCCCCGTTATTATTTTGGATTTCATATTCTTGTGTAATCCACTGAGCCTTGAGCGTCAGTCTGCCTCCTGAAATATATACGAGATTTATAATGTTTTCACTATACTACATTACCTTTATTTGGTGAACAGTACCTTGTTTTTATTTTGTGATTAATATATAGCCTATTGCAGTGCTGCTCCTTAATATACTGAGATTAGATTTTTGCTACTATAACCTTATCTGCTGATCACCCCCTTTTTTTATATTCTTGTGTAATCCATACTGAGCCTTTGAGCGTCATGTGTCTGCCTCCTGAAATATATACTGAGATTTAATATTTTCACTATACTATATATACCTTGTATCTGGTGAAACAGTACCCTTTCATTTTTATATTATTGTGTAATACATACTGAGCTGGAGCTCATGGTCTGCTCCTGAAATATATGAGATTTAGAATATTTTCCATACTATATATACTGGTATCTGCTGAAACAGTACCCTTTTTCCTTTTATATTATGTGTAATCATACTGAGCCTGAGAGCGCATGTGGTGCCTCCTGAAATATATACGGAGATTTGATTATGTTTTACATATACTATATATACCTGGTATCTGCTGATACAGTACCCCTTTTTATTTTATTATATTCTGTGTGAATCCATACTGAGCCTGTGAGCGTCAGTCTGCTTTCCTGAAATATATACGGAAGTTTACTAATGTTTTCCACTATACTTATACCTTGTATCTTGGTGATACAGTACCCTTTTTTTGCCGAAAATCTCTCCGACCCCATTAGTGCATCATTGCACCTTGAACATTTAGACCTCAAATGTGTGATTATATTCTTGGGATCTGCTCACCCTTTTTATATTCTTGTCTAATCCATACTGAGCCTGTGAGCGTCATTGTCTGCCTCCTGAAATATATACGGATTTATGAATATTTTACTATACTATATATACTGTATCTGTGCAAACAGTACCCTTTTTCACTTTATATTATTGTAATCCATACTGAGCCTGTGAGCGTCAGTGTCTGCCTCCTGAAATATATGGAGATTTAGAATATTTTCACATACTTATATACCTTGGTATCTGGTGAAACAGTACCCTTTTTCATTTTATTATATCTTGTGTAATCCATACTGAGCCTGATGAGCGTCAGTGTCTGCCTCTGAAATATATACGGAGATTTCGAATATTTTCACTATACTATATATACCTGGTATTCTGTGATACAGTACCCCTTTTTCTTCTTATTATATTCTTGTGTAATCCATACTGAGCCTGTGAGCGTCATGTCTGCCTCATGAAATATATACGAGATTTAATGATTTTCCTAGACTATATACCTGTATCTGGTGATACAGTACCCTTTTTTTGTCCTCCTATTCCTCGGACTTCTCCAATTAATCCATTTGCAGCTGCTTTACGTCCATTATACACCTCAACATATCACATATTTGCCACATCCCTATCTGGGCTGTCCACCCTCCTCCACCCCAACTTTTATATTCTTGTCTAATCATACTGAGCCTTGAGAGCGTCAGTGGCTGCCTCCTGAAAATATATCCAAATTTACATTATTTGAGCATACTTTATATATACATGGTGTCTGGTGATACCAGTACCACCCCTTTTTATATTATTATATTCTTGTGTAATCCATACTGAGCCTGAGAGCCAGAGTCTGACTCCTGAAATATTATGAGATTAAGAAAATTTTCAATATACTATATATACTTGGTATCTGGTGATGCAGTACCCCTTTTTCTTCTTATTATATTCTGGTGTGATCATAATTACCCTTGTGAAGTCTGTCTGTTATTCCGAAAATATACGGAGATTTACAATGACCCCTAGACTGTATACAGATGGATGCTTGTGATACAGTACCCTTTTTGGCAAAATCCTCCTCCACCACACCACTTAAGTGCATCATTGACACCGAACATTGCCCACATGTGTGATTAATTCTTGCGGATCTGCTTTTTATTTCTTGTGTAATCCATACTGAGCTTGTGAGCGTCATTGTCTGCCTCCTGAATATATACTGAGATTTGGAATATTTACCTATACTATATATACATGTATCTGGTGAACAGTACCCTTTTTATATTATTGTCGTAATACATACTGAGCGTGAGAGCGTCAGTGCTGCCTCCTGAAATATTATGAGTTTTAATATTTTCCAAAATACTATATATACCTGGTATCTGCAGAAACATACCACTTTTTCTTCTTATTATTATCTTGTGTAATCCATTATGAGCCTGAGACGCCAGTGTCTGCCTCTTGAAATATGTACTGAGATTTCGTTTATTTTCAATATACTATATATACTGGTATCTGGTGATACAGTACCCCTTTTTCTTTTATTATATTCTGGTGTGATTTCATACTTAGCCTGTGAGAGTCTTGTATCCTGAAATATATACGGAGATTTACAATGACCTTAGCTGTATACAGCTTGATGCTTGTGATACAGTACCCTTTTGCCAGAAAATCCTCCTCCACCCACCACTATAAGTGCATCATTGACACCTTGAACATTGACCCACATGTGTGATTAATTCTTGCGGATCTGCTTTTTATGTTCTTGTCTAATCCATACTGAGCCTGTGAGCGTATTTGTCTGCCTCCAGAATTATATACGGAGATTGGCAATTTTTAACCATACTATATATACATGGTATCTGGTCATACAGTACCCATTTTTTCATCTTTTAATATTATTCAGTAAATCCATACTGAGCCTGAGAGCGTCATGTCTGCCTCATGAAATATGTATGGAGATTTTTAATATTTCAAAATACTATAATACCTGGTACCTGGTGATTACAATAACACTTTTTATTTTTATTATCTTCTTGTGTAATCCATTCTAAACTGTGAGCATCAGTGTCTGCCTCTTGAAATATTACGTAGATTTACAATATTTTCACTATAAATATATACATGATATCTCCTGATACAGTACCCCTTTTTCTTCTTATTATATCTTTGTAATCCATACTGAGCTGTGAGCGTCATTGTCTGCCTCATGAAATATATATGGACATTTCTAATATTTTCAGTATAGTACCTTGTATCTGGTGATACAGTACCCTTTCTTTGTCCTCCTATTCCGGACTTCTCCAATTAATCCATTTGCAGCTGCTTTACGTCCATTATACACCTCAACATATCACATATTGCCACATCCTATCTGGGCTGTCCCCTTCCTCCACCCCAACTTTTAATATTCTTGTCTAATACATACTGAGCCTGAGAGCGTCAGTGGCTGCCTCCTGAAATATATCCAAAATTTACAATATTTTGAGCATACTATATATACATGGTGTCTGGTGATACAGTAACCCTTTTTATAATTATTATATTCTTGTGTAATCCATACTGAGCCTGAGAGCATCAGAGTCGACTCCTGAAATATATAGGAGATAAGAATATTTTCAATATACTATATATACTTGGTATCTGGTGATGCAGTACCCCTTTTTCTTCTTATTATATTCTGGTGTGATACATAATGAGCTTGTGAAAGTCTGTCTGTTATTCTGGAAACATATACGGAGATTTACAATGACCCCTAGACTGTATACAGATGGATGCTTGTGATACAGTACCCTTTTGGCATAAATTCCTCCTCACACACCACTCTAAGTGCATCATTGACACCGGGAACATTGGCCCACATGTGTGATTATTTCTTGCGGATCTGCTTTTTATAATTCTTGTGTAATCCATACTGAGCTTGTGAGCATCAGTGTCTGCTCCTGAAATATATACTGAGATTTTGAATATTTGGACTATACTATATATACCTGGTATCTGTGAACAGTACCCCTTTTACTTCTATTATTGTCTTGTAATACATACTGAGCTGTGAGCATCAGGTCTGCCTCCGAAATATATACAGAGATATTTTATATTTTTACCATTCTATATATACTGGTATTGGATACAGTATCCCTTTTTTATCTTGTTATATTATTGTGTAATTCCAGACTGAGCCTGAGAGCGTCAGTGTCTGCCTCCTGAAATAGTATGGACATTTGTAATTATTTTTTTGACTATACAGGTATCGATACTGACCCTTATTCTATATACGAGGTTTCTGGCTGAATAGTGAAGTCTCTTTATCCTGAATAGTATACGCATTTACAATGCCGACTGATCAGTGAAAGATTTGGCGTACTTGCCAGAAAATCCCTCCACACATTGTGCATAATGTACACCTGACATGACAAGTGTTTAATATTGCGTCATGCATTTTGATGTCTTGCATATATATCCTGTACAAATCTTCTGCTCAGACTTTATCTAGGAGATTGGCATATTACCAAATATAAATGGTATCCTTAACAGAATATCTTGTTAAATCTAATCATTGAGCAGAAATGATTTTGCCCAAAAGAGAGTTTTTCAAATACATTGCAGCTCCTGGTTACAATAACCAGTAACCTCTTCTTCAGTGATCATTAACCTTGGTTGCGATAGAGTCTGCTGGAAGTCAATCGTCAGATTATACAGAATTCACTCATGGAATTTAAAGAGTGAGTCTTGACAGTCTGTTTCTTCTGTATAACATGTTATCTCCAATACCTGTGAGGTCATTCGATTGCACATCACAAAATGGCCTAAAGTAGAGTACTGCATCTGAACAGTCACCCGTTCTTTGCGCTCATTCAGACTTTCCAGGAGAATCCATTGTTGCAGCTCGCACTATGTAACAGACCTAGGACATTCTAAAGTTTTGCCACACGCATCGAGGCTGATGCACACGTGTTGCATCCCCCACTGTAGCAGATCTTGCAAGCCGTCTCACAGAGAGCGCAAGGCCCTTTCTCCTCGAAAAATATCAGGGAAGACTGATATTTAGCAAAAAAGGTGCAGTGGATACAGACGTTTAAATTATTTTCTCTGTGAATCCAACTGAGTTTGGGCATCAGAAATGCCTAGGAAAACAATGGGACCACCAGTCTTTTCATCAACTGTAAGATACTGAAATCTGGTGTTGCTAATCCTTTTTCATTCAGTCTGGTAAAACATGAGCTGTAAAGTGGTACCAGAACTAAGAGATACATGCCCCAGCACTGCACAGAGAGTTGTGATCAGAACCTTTTGCATGAGAACTTGCCATCAAGCAATAGTGATCACTAATGCAGGGAACAAACATATGTGGATATTGCTGGATCCCGTTTTTATATTCTTGGTAATCATCGAGCTTGTGACATAGAGTTGATTGAAAATAAGAGATTTGATTGGACCTAATATACAGTACTGGTGCAACCTTATATTATTGTGTAATACATACTGAGCGTGAGAGCGTCAGTGCTGCCTCCTGAAATATATAGTTTGAATATTTTCCTCTATATATACATGTATCGCATGAAACAGTACCCTTTTTCATTCTTATTATAATTTGTGTAATCCATACTTGAGCCTGAGAGCGTCCAGTGTCTGCCTCCTGAAATATGTACTGAATTTCGATATTTTCAATATACTATATATACCAGGATTGGAACAGTATCCACATTTTCTCTTATTATATTCTGGTTATCATACTTAGCCTGTGAGAGCTGTCTGTATGCCTGAAAATTAACGGATGTTACAATGACCCCTAACGAATACAGTGGATGCTTGTGATACAGTACCCTTTTTGGCCAGAAAACTCCTCACCCACCACTTAAGTGCATCATTGACTCCTTGAAATTACCCATGTGTGATTAATTCTGCGGATCTGCTTTTTATGTTCTTGTCTAATCCATACTGAGCTGTGAGCGTTTTGTCTGCCCCAGAATTATATACGGAGATTGGCAATATTTTAACATAGCTATATATACAGGGTAATCTGGTCATACGTACCATTTTTCAATCTTTTAATAATCAGTAATCCATACATGAGCCTGAGGCGTCGTGTCTGCCTATGAAACTAGATGATGGAGATGTTTTAATTTTCTCAAAATACTATACTACCAGGTACCTGGTGATACAATAACACTTTTTATGTTTTATTCTTCTGTGTAATCCATTTACCAGTGAGCATCAGTGTCGCCTCTTGAAATATAAACGTGATTTACAATATTTGTCACTTAGAATATATACATGAATTGATCTCCTGACTGATCCCCATTTTTCTTCTATTATATCTTGTGTAATCCATACTGAGCTGTGGACGTCATTGTCTGCTCATGAAATATATATGGACATTCTAATATTTTCATATGTACCTTGTATCTGTATACAGTACCCCTGTCTTTGTCCTCCTATTCCTCGGACTTCTCCAATTAATCCATTTGCAGCTGCTTTACGTCCATTATACACCTCAACATATCACATATTTGCCACATCCCTATCTGGGCTGTCCCCCCTTCCTCCACCCCAACTTTTAATATTCTTGTCTAATACATACTGAGCCTGAGAGCGTCAGTGGCTGCCTCCTGAAATATATCCAGAAATTTACAATATTTTGAGCATACTATATATACATGGTGTCTGGTGATACAGTACCCCTTTTTATAATTATTATATTCTTGTGTAATCCATACTGAGCCTGAGAGCATCAGAGTCTGACTCCTGAAATATATATGGAGATTAAGAAATTTTCAATATACTATATATACTTGGTATCTGGTGATGCAGTACCCCTTTTTCTTTTATTATATTCTGGTGTGATACATAATGAGCTTGTGAAAGTCTGTCTGTTATTCCGGAAACATATACGGAGATTTACAATGACCCCTAGACTGTATACAGATGGATGCTTGTGATACAGTACCCTTTTTGGCATAAATTCCTCCTCCACACACCACTCTAAGTGCATCATTGACACCGGGAACATTGGCCCACATGTGTGATTATTTCTTGCGGATCTGCTTTTTATATTCTTGTGTAATCCATACTGAGCTTGTGAGCATCAGTGTCTGCCTCCTGAAATATATACTGAGATTTTGAATATTTGGACTATACTATATATACCTGGTATCTGCTGATACAGTACCCCTTTTACTTCTATTAATTCTTGTGTAATACAGACTGAGCCTGTGAGCATCAGAGTCGCTCCCGAAATATATACAGAGATTTATTATATTTTTACTATTCTATATATACCTTGTATATGGTGATACAGTATCCCTTTTTTATTTCTGTCTGTGATAAAAACATCTGTCAAACACACATAAAAACCAGAGGGCAGCTGATCATGTGAAAATATAATATTTGTGTCATTCTCAAAACTTTTGGCCATGACTGTAGGTCCACTTTTTGCAGCGATTAGTCTCAATTCTCCGAGGTATGGATTCATACAAGGTTGTATGAAAGGTTGGAAAATTGTTTCCAAAGCAATTTTAGCCCATTCTTCAGTTAATACACCCTCCAGTTCTTTGAGCGACGATGGCGGCGGAAATCGACGTCTAACTTGAATCTCTAAAATCTAACATAAATGCTCTTTAATGTTGAGGTCTGGGGATTGTGGGGGCCAGATGAGATGCTCAACTTTATTAGAATGTTCCTCGTGGCATGATTTAACGATTGCAGCTGTATGAATTTGTGCATTATCATCCTGAAAGATGGCGTTCCCCTCCAGGAACAGTACTTGAATCATAGGATGCACTTGGTCAGCCAAAATGCCTAAATAATCGCGGCTGTTAATTCTTCCATGAAGGGATATCATTGGCCCGGCAGATCTCCATGAAATAGCACTCCAGATCATCACAGAACCTCCGCCATGTTTTATGTTTGGGAGAAGGCAGTCTGGATGGAATGCTTCTTTCGGCTGTCTCCAAACGTACACTCAACCGGAGGTCGGAAATAGGGTAAGCGATGATTCTTCTGAGAATATCACATGTTTCCAGAGGTTGAGGGAACAATTCTGGAGGTTTCTACACCACACCTAAACGCTTGGAAACATTTGTCATTGAGAGCAGCTGTTTACGAATTGCAGCTCTTCCGTGGAATCCAGATTTGTTCAGCTCCCGACTAAGCGTTTTCGTGAAAACTGGGTTATGTAGGTGTTCATTGTGCTCAGCAGTGATTTTCGGAGCCGTGATCTTGCGATCCTCTCTCACAATTCGCTTTACAGTCCGACGGTCTCTGTCAGTCAACTTCGACTTTCGGCCGGACTTGTGCTTTACTGCGGACATTTTTCCTTCTCTTTCTTTTCAAAAATTTTTATTAAGTATTTATGAAACAATAAGGGGGGAGAAGGGGAAAAGGGAATGGGAAATACAACAAGGAAAGAAGGGACCAAGTGGACCTTGCGTCCCAATTTACAGGAAAATAACATATTAATTTATACAGGCATTACACATATTATATAACTACAAAGGCAATATTATAAATAGTAACCATTAATCAAGAAAGATGAAATAATATGGCTTTTCTGAATACACTTTTAAGGGAATAAAGGTATCCAGCTGGACCATTTTTGAGAAAATTGGTCTAGGTTGTTATGTATCATATCTAGTTTGTGCTCGAAGGCTTTATGGAGGGTCATTCTGTCAATTACATCTTGGATAACGGGAGGGTCAGGCCTCTTCCAATGGAAAGCAATTAGTTGCCTAACTACTAGAAGAACATGTACTCTAAGGGAATAGAGGAATGAGCAATGCCCTCCGAGTCTGAGGACTAGGCCGGCGTCACACTGGCGAGTTTGATGCGAGTAAGTCGCACGACTTTCTCGTATCAACACCCGACACAGCCGCCCGCTCTCGGACCCGAGTGTGCAGCTGCATGTATTTCTATGCAGCCGTACACTCGGGTCCGAGAGCGGGCGGCCGTGCCAGCTGTTGATGCGAGAAAGTCGTGCGACTTACTCGCATCAAACTCGCCAGTGTGACTCCGGCCTAAAAGAGCTAGTTGCAGAGATAGAGTAATGGATTTTGTGAGTAATGAATTAATTAGAGACGCACTATTTTTCCAAAGAGGCCTAATACGGGGACAGTACCAGAGTATATGAGGCAAATGCCATATTGGCCACAACCTCTCCAGCAGGACGAGGAGTGTTCTGAATTAATCAGAGAGAGTCGGGCTGGAGTATAAAACCAACGCGTTAGTATTTAATAGTGAGTTTTTTGGAGCGACATAGAGATAGAAGCGGAGTAGGAAATAAATCAAGCCTGTTCCCATTCTTGCAGACTTGGGGATATATGTAACTCTTGTTCCCATTTCCAAAAGTTATAGGCCTTGATGAATATATGACTTTTATTGAGCCACATATAAATGTAAGAGGTGCTCCAAAAAATTTGATGTTTAACGTTGGTAATAAGGTTGGCGGCAGGCTCAGATAGGCTTGGTTTAGAGGCAAGAAATAGCACAATCAGATCCTTCAACATGAGATACTGGAGGAATGAAGAAAAGGAGACTTTAAATTTATCTTTGATTTGGGAGAAAGGGATAAGACTAGATTCACTGACCAAATCCTTGATTTTTTTAACGTCATGTTCAGCCAAAATGGGATCGATGGCTGTATGGTGTAGGGAGCAGATTAAGTAGAGAGGGAGATTTTTAAGGAAGGTTAATTTATTAGTACCTCTTTTCTGTTTAGCAAATGTTTTCCAGGCAGCCAGAGTAGCGTCAAATATGGGATGAGAAGAGGGGGATTTTCGCTTACCAATGGGTGACTGTTCAGTATCCTCCTGCTGAGAATCTTAGAATCTTCCTCTCCTGCGGATTCATATGCCTGTAGTATACTCTCATGTTTATTTTCCTCTTCTATGAAATGTACCTTTCTTTTCTTTTTCAGTTGCTTTTTTTCCTTCTCTTTCAAACGCAGTCATTACTTTGGAGACAGTACCTCTTGACACGCCAAGCATTCGGGCACTTTTGGTTACACTAGGGCCGGCCATCCGAGCACCAACAATTTGGCCTCTTTGAAAATCCGAGAGGTCTGCCATTGGTATCAGTTTCTCATTAATGTTCTTACAATTATGCAAAACAAACAGTTAATTTACATACACATATGACATAACACAAATAATCAACTACAAAACATTACCATATGTCAAGGTCTGCATGTTTATAACATGTTCGAAGATGATGATGCCAAAACGTTAGGTGTTTCCATTATTTTGTATATCGTCTCATCTTCTGAAGGTTAAAAAATGCAAGGACTGAGTCGTCAGTGCTGGCTCCTGGTCAGGAACAACACCTTTCCTTGTGTGCTTCACCCCCACCAAAAGTGAAGGATGCGGCAGCCGACACTTCAGATTACTCCATGGAGCTCTTTTCACATACCATGCCTGGATTGTCAAGTCAAATTCTCAATTCCCCAGCCCAACATGAATCAGAGATGGAGTGCACATCATTATGCCACTGCTAGATGATTCTGCTGGTACATTCACCCAGAGCACTACATTTCCCTTGCAGTCTACTGAGCCAGAATCTGACCCTGATGAAACTTAGGTGCCCCAGATTACATTGAAGAGGAGGTGATGGATGACCATATTGTTGTTGACCCGGATTGGCATCCATTTGGGGAAGAGGGTGCCGCTGGCAAAAGCTCAGAAGAGGAGAAGGATCCGCAGCAGGCATCGACATCACAGCAGCGGTTATCTGGAAGGCCTGTAGCAGTCCAAAAAAGGTGTTAAAAAACAAAAAGAGAGTTGCAGGACAGCTTGGTCACACGGTCAAATTTGCACAGCGTGCAAGCTCTGAAAATTGATACCATAGTAGTAAGAGTCCAGTGTGGCACTTTTTGGACAGAAATCCTATTGATGAGGCAAAGGTTATCTGTAAACAGTACAGAAGGACCTTTAGCCGAGGGAAAAATCTCAGAAATTTGAATACAAGTTGCATGCTTAGACATTTCATGAACATGCACTTGCAAGCGTGGGCCGGCGTCAGCACCTGGCGCACCTGGGTAAGTGCAAGTTCCCTGAGCAGGTGGGGGGGCCGACTCATGGGCGACGGCACTGGCACAGGGCCCCTCATAGTACTAAAATTTGTCTCTGACGGTGGGATGGGCCCACTCGCCGTCAGACACACGGCGTACTATGAGGGGCCCTGTGCCAGTGCCGTCGCCCACGAGTCGGCCCCCGCACTTGCAATACTTACCTCTCCATGCTCCACCGCTGTGACGTCTTCCGCGTTTCCTGACAGTAACATTCAGGTTACAGAGCGCAATGACGTCACGTCTGTACTCCCCCTGCCTAAACAGTCTAACTGCAGAGAGCTGTAAGATGGCGATGCTGAGGAGTCCAGAGTAGAGCAGTGCACAGGGAGGAGAGGGGTTTTTCATATTTTTTAATGTTTGGAGGAATATATGGGGAGCATTTTACACTGGATCATTAATAATGTGGCCCATTCAATATATTGAGCATGATTTTGGCTCATAAGACACTGGAGCATCATCCATGGGGCCCATCATGTATTGGAGCATTCTAAATGGGGCAGATCAGACACTGGAGCAGCATTTACGGGGCCCATTATACCCTTGAACATTAATGGGGTCACACATGAGCACTACCTATAGTATGATCTGACCGCGCCGCGGACAGACAAGCTATTTAAGGGCTAAGCTCCGCCCCAGCCATCTCGTCAATCGCACCACGATGACGTCATCCGTGACCAATCAGGCGATGCCAAGTCAGAGGATCAGCTGACATTAACCACCAATCACGGTTCGCCATGTCACGGACATGCTCAGTGCAGGCATTTCTGGACTTAGGCTTATAACAGCCTTTTCCTGTTCTGTAACCTAGGTTTAAGACTACTATGAACAAAGACTCAAGTAACTTACTTACTTACCAATTACTATTGCTGGCCAGGAGGTGGAGATTGTTGAGAGCTATAAATATTTGGGGGTTCACCTTGACAGCAAACTTGATTGGAGGTGTCATGCAGAGGTTCACAAGAAGGGAATGAGCAGACTGTACTTTCTGCGGAAGCGCAGGTCGTTCACTGTGTGCAGCAAAATGTTGGAAATGTTCTACCAGTCCGTTGTAGCAAGCACCATCTTCTTTGCTATCATTTGCTGGGGCAGTAGTATGCGAGTAGCTGACGCTAATAAGCTCAACAAACTTATCAAGAAGGCAAGTGCAGCTGCTGGCCTCCATCTTGACTCTTTTGAGGAAGAAGTGGAGGATAGGATTCAAAAGAAGTGCAGGGCTATAATGAACAATAATACACACCCACTATACGAGCTGTTCTTGAAGCACAAGAGCACATTCAGCAGCGTCTA
>JARQOD010000002.1:359456660-359497591 GCA_033576555.1 Oophaga sylvatica | reverse complement strand
GGTCAGGCAGCGGTTTGGTGGTTACTGCAGGTTGTAGGTTTGTCGGAAAAGGTGGTTCTTCAGGTTACTTTTGAAGGTTTTCATGGAAGGCGAGAGTCTGATATGTTGTGGTACAGAGTTCCAGAGTCGTGGAGATACGAAGGACTCTGCAATTGTGGGAAGAGAAGATGAGAGGGGAGTAGAGAATGAGATCTTGTTTTAGGTTTGACCAGACCAGAACACAAAGCGCCATTTACTATTTAAATGCTGTAGAGAATCTGCCTTGTACACAGTTGGTGCCTCCAAGAGAAAAGAATCTCATCGGATTTTGATCGTACTCTGGTAAAATGAAATTAAAGCCAGAGCCACTGTTAATAATGACATGTTTTTCATTAAAGTCTTATATTTTCATCTTCTGTCTATTTTTATGTTTTTCTCAGAAGCGATATGTCATCTTTTAGCACAACTGCTCCCAATTGGACCAAATTAAATATATTAAGCAATAAACAAGTCATTAAGAGCAAAGAATAAAATAACATTTTTGTATTGACATGCTGCCCTTTTTGGCATTTTCTTATGGGTCAATAAAATGCCCAGACTGCTCTCTTAAAAACACAGCAATGCAAGATTCATGAGAACAAAAGGAAAAGGGCAAATATATGTGTAGATTTGACCCCATCACAAAGGCATGCTGAAACGCACATAGGGGTGGGATATGTCACTACAAGCTGCATACCAAGGTAATACAGCTGTTTACATGATTCCAACTATAGTTATATCATTCATGATTGTAGGTTACATATGTGAATAGAAGGATATTTTCTAAGTACTTAATTGCACATGCACTTTACTAATATGATTGTCCCCAGGATAGTCATACTCCACACCTTCCATTATTCACTCACAGTGTTTTAGTTTTATGTGTATATGTATACCATTCTATATTCCATTTTTTCATGTCTCTGGAATCTCATTATTATCTATATGCCATGTGATATTATCTTTACATGTCCCAAATCTGATTTATGTTTGACATTTTTGTGCACCAATGTGTTTTAACGCTATACAGTACATATACTCACATGTAAAGCGCCATGGAATAAATGGCGCTATAATAATAATAAATAATAATAATAATAATAATAATAATAATAATAATATACTCTGATTTTGCTATACAGTATATCATTGTAATATATTTGATATGTGCCTTCTTTTTACATCAGTGCATCACCATTGAATATCTATGCATTAAATCATTAATTACGGTATTTATTTTATTATTGTTGACTTAGTTCATGTTTCCTTTTTTCTTCTGTCAAGATTCATGGGAAAAAGAATATTTAGAATAAAACCACAGATGGACTATCTGGCACCTTGGGCTTAAATATCAAATACCCCTCTCTTTTCACATATCAGAAAAGATTTGTGCTTGTTGTAATATTATACATTTATGATTTAGTTCCTTAACGAACAATGCCAAATATAAAAGGCTGTTAAAGAGGGTGTTGGCTGTATTATACAGCTATCACTCTCCTGTATTGGCAGTTTACTATTTTAGATGACAGCATAGTCACACTTTTCCATCAATGATAAAATAATAAAATATGGATCTCAGATTATGGTGAAAAACAAAATTTGTATTACTTTCAGTTTTTCATTTTTGTTCAGATAAGCCTGCAATTCAGGCGCAATCATTCTGGTGTGCACTAATTGTGCTGATGTGATTAGATTGCGATCCGATTACTGTCTTTTGCCAAGATATACCCACGTTCTATTATTAAATATGGTATAATGAGTGGTGAGAACCTCTATTGACCCAAGGGCCCTTATTACAATTGTAGGTGCTCTGGCATAAGCAGAACAGATCTCCTCCACTTGAAAACACTGCAATTACTTGATCAGCTGATTTGCAATTATACCATTTGTCAAAGATTTCCAGCCACCTAAACACTTTTCTTTACTTGAATTTTAATAAAGTGTGTTGAGGGTTGTTTTAGATACTTTTGTCTGATTTTAAGCTCTTACCAGCATATTTTGCTTATGTAGCACATATTATCAATATCAGTGAAATCATTCAATTATTTTACATTTTTCATTAGTAGGTCTCCAAATACAGAATTACTAGTGAGTAGTGACCTACACAATATATAGAAGGAAATCTGGGTTAAGTTCTGGTGCTTTATCTCAGATGAGGAGTAGATCGTTGATATACCTACCATACTAATGGTCGGGGATGCCACACTAGATCTTCTTCCAGATTTCCTTACATATTTTAACTGAAACAATGATACCTTAATTTTCACAGCTGAACTTAATAATGATTCTATTGCTTTTTAAATATCTTGCTTATCAATGACAAAATATTAAAAAAATCTTTTCGCATCTGAATAACTGCCATAAACTATGTTTTAATAAAATGTGCCCATTGGTGAATATGTCAGTGCCAAAAGAGCATGTTCTAATGATGGGCAGAATTCTTTTATTTACATTATAGTGAAAATGAGGCTATTATTTAGGAATCCTGAATAGAACCAAATCAATTATTGACTTCAGCGATCAAGTCACATATTGACACAGAACAAGATTCTGTCCAATTTAATCTCGTTGCGCACCCTGCCATACATATATATCACAGACAGTGTATGCATGTATGACTCAGGCTCAGGAGCTGTATCTGCTCCATAAAGGGCAGATGCTAGCTGTAATGCATGGATAGCAGCAATCAGTCCTAGCTAGGTTTGCTGTTTAACAATTTAAAAGACATTATCAATCACTGCCAGTATCAAGTAAATAGCGCTTTTGCCAAAGTGTATGGTAACTTGCAGGAACCTCCCCATGCAACACAGGTTTCCATGGTGGCAAAGGGCCTGCAAAAATGCTTCCATCGCTTCCATCTTGATCTTCCTGTGAATTAGGGTTGCCAACTTGATGTCATTCTTCTGGGTTTGAAACTCTGAGCCTGTGCTGTGTGGTCAGCTTCTCTGTCCACTGAGCCTCAAACAGATTCACCTTTTCTCTGAGTATTTAGTTGTTATTTTCTGCAGCCTATTTTGGGTTACAGGCGTTTTAATTTGCTCATTTGTCTGCCCTATCACCTTTCAGATACGGCTTTATATTCTTTACCCCTGCTGGTATTTCCTGCTGGTGATAGTCTCATTTTGATGTCCAGCTACACTGCTGTAGTTTAAATCAGTCAGTAAAAAACCATCTAGGATTTATCTATTTTCTGTTTATGTTCTTTACTCTGCACCTTACTTCTGTTTCTTTTTATGAAGTATGCTGTTTATTTTCTGTCTTGTATTTTGAGGTTTGCTTTACTCACTTGGGTATCTTTTCTTATTTCAGCACACTTTCCCTTCTCCAGGTAATTCACACTCTGCTCTGCCCTCCGGTCCTTTTCGGAGTAAATTGAAGAGCTCGATGGCGTTTCAGGCAGCATAGCTCCAAGTCACGATAGTCTAGTCTGTGGTTAGGGCTTTCTCAGCTCCTGCAGGAAACACTGGAGACTGTAGGGTCAGGATCTCTAGTCTGCACAGAAACCGGCTGGGTCAGTTGCAGTTTGCTACAAAATCCTACCTCTTGACTTTTTTTTCTGGACAGCTTATTAAAAAATCACAGACAGAAAATAGATTTTACAGACACCTTGGTAAACTATAATAAGTCATTATGATTATAAGTAATCCATGTCTACAGCCCATAATTCTTATATGCAGGGGCACATGTATAAGATTATCTCATGGAAACATTTTTTAAACACATCCAATTGTGGAAATTATTGTTATTCTAAGATGAAAATCATATATCATGCCCTATAGGCAATCCCTTATTAATAAAATACCACAATCGGTAGCACCAAAAGAATGTGATATACAAAAAACAAAAAACGTGTATTCCTACCATAAAAACTCAAGGGGTGTCCTAGAGTCCCTATTAGCGGTCTAGGCTGTCGCCTACCTGTTGGCGGAGGTTGGCACCCCAGGGGGGAGCGTTATGGCACCCCCGCTCCACGATGGCTATCCCTGGTGTCCCTATTGGGCCCTACCACCTTAGGGAGTCCTTCTGCCCAGATAATAAGGGGACCCCTACAAATATACAGAGACCGACTTAAGCTAAGGGTAGCCCTAAGTCCCCAGAGTAATTCAAAACAATGTGCAAACACACAATGTGGTGGGTGATGTCTCGATAGGTTGCACTGATTGCCGTGCACCTTAAATATACACACCAGTCTCCATTAACAGGTAAGGAGCTGAAATAAATGCACACTTGTTTTTGTTTGAGTGATGATATGATAGATAGGCTATTTATTAAAGGTTGCTATATGCTGGTTACAAAAAAGCTACTGGATGCCACTTTATGATGGCGTTGGACACTTGCACACTTATAAATGTGCGGACACTGTTTTTTACTGTTGGACGGGGGCTAGAACCGGCAGCCTTTGAATTGAGTTGGTATGACAGATGGCGGAGAATTGGCTGTCATGCCTCTAATATAGCCGCCACACTTGCAGACACCATATAGGATTTTTAGGCGGCAGACAACCCCTGGTTGCTTCCTGAATTACGAGTGATTACCGGGTCAGACCCGCACTTTTTCAGCAGCGATGAGAATGGTGGTCTCCTTGACACAGCGGCTGCTGTACACACCCCCTGGATTACGTCATTCCCTTACACATAGGCCGCTCAATGCTCGGAGAGGCGGATGTGACGTAAGGGGGAGAAGCTCATGAGGTGGTGGCGAGCCCACAGGGTGAGGCGTGGCCGATCTGGCGTACTTAAAGGCGGCAGATACAAATAGAAGTGAGTCATACAGCATCGGTTAGTCTATGCACCATAATCTTTGACACCCGATACCGGAGCATCCTGATGAGCCCACAGGGCGAAACGCGTTGAGGCGCTATATTGGATTTTGGTGGGGTGACCACGAGGAGAGATGAGTATCGATATACATTTTTGACTTATCTCCCCGTGACTATTATGTCTCACAATACACACTCATTACTATTACCTTTGTAGCAGGATTAGTACAGTATACAAATGCCTCCATAATATATGTATTGAATAGTGGCATACATCTTTGTCATAGAGAATACTGATAGCTCTTGTGCATGTGGTTCCCTATTCATGGGATATATAGTGGCACTTCATTTTGGACACAATTGAGGCGCATATAGAGTACTGTGACTACTGTTATAATGCATGATATATAATTGGGGCTCCTGAGAAGGCTCTTACAACATTTGAGATCAACCTTGTTTGGTATACCTAGAGGATAAGAGAGTCGATACATTGTTTCACACACGGGCTAGAAAGCATTGCCCTTTGCGATATTTTAAGGAAATGTATATCAAGCTCTGTATATGGGCACAATATAGGGCTAACCTTTGCCATTGATTATGATCTATGTTCCTATGCCTGAGAGTGATTTATGTCTCAGGGGACTGCAGGGACCGCATATTAAAAGACCTTACCCATGCATGATATAGGGCTTGAGTAGAAATTGGTACCAGTCATTCACTCTACTCATATACTTTGTCTTATCAGCCCGTGACACCCAAGGGTGCATTTATTTCAGCTCCTTACCTGTTAATGGAGACTGGTGTGTATATTTAAGGTGCACGGCAATCAGTGCAACCTATCGAGACATCACCCACCACATTGTGTGTTTGCACATTGTTTTTAATTACTCTGGGGACTTAGAGCTACCCTTAGCTTGAGTCGGTCTCTGTATATTTGTAGGGGTCCCCTTATTATCTGGGCAGAGGGACTCCCTAAGGCGGTAGGGCCCAATAGGGACACCAGGGATAGCCATCGTGGAGCGGGGGCGCCATAACGCTCCCCCCTGGGGTGCCAACCTCCGCCGACAGGTAGGCGACAGATAAACCGCTAATAGGGACTCTAGGACACCCCTTGAGTTTTTATGGTAGGAATACACGTTTTTTGTATGTCACATTCTTTTGGTGCCACAGATTGTGGTATTTTATTAATAAAGGATTGCCTATAGGGCATGATATATGATTTTGATTTTGAAGCCCTTTTGCTACATTTATTTTCCATATATTATTATTCTAAGATGAATTCATTAAAATGAACTTTGTTTATAGGACAACCCTTTTAAAATAACAGAATAAAAAAAAAAAATAATCTTGAACCAGGAGGCAGATGTCCAAGTGGAGGTTGAAGAGGAGGACGACGTTGCATTGTAGGTGGAAGAAACTTTGTTTTTTAATTGTAAAGCCCCAAAACTTTGGGAATGTAGTGACCTGTGTTTTGTAGTGACCAGTACGTTATGCCCAGCTAATTCTTCTGGAGACATGCGCCCATAAATTAGGTGGTCTCTCGTTACTACAGAATTGTCAAACATATGAACTCTTAATGTAGTTTAGCCACACTGGGACTCAAAAGGGAGAGGGGCATTTGGTTTTTGGATTGCAGAATTTGCTGGATTTCTTTTGGGGTGTGCTTTTCCATAGCCTTTATACTACCAGTAACATGGAAGCCCCCTATATTTTCCACTGACAAGTGACAAACCTGAGCAGGGACTTGATAGTTTTGTGGATTGAGTTGAAGATTTTGAGTTGAAGATTTTATTGGGAACATTTTACATAAAGTTTGGGATCAAATTTATCTGGTGCTCTACACTGAGCATTTACTTTGGGATTTCCATCTAAATCGTGATACAGATGAAACCCCCAAGTGATCCATTCACTATAATGAATCAGCAGAGTTACTCCATCTGGCCTCTGTTCAGCAGTTTCCTTCTTCTCAGAAGTGCACAAAAGTGTGGCAGACCTCGCTTTTATGCATGCCTAAAAAGATGGAGAGCGCCAGATCACAGGCCAGACAGCATTCACAGTGACTCCATCTGCCTCCTTATAGGGAAACTTCCGCCAGGGGTTCCTTCTGTATCATGTATTTCAGAGGTTTACAAAGAAATCCCGATGTAAGTGCTCAGCACAGTGTGAAGGATAACTGTGAGTCGAGCCTCTCTTCAATCTTTGGGAGGCAGAACGAAAAAAAACAACAGCAGGTAAATTGGTTTTATTTATTTTTTTACGCTGTTCCTATTGTTTACCACACTAGGAACAGCGTAAAAAAATAAATTAGACAACTTTATTCTTCAGGTCAGTGCGATTACAGCAATACCAGATTTATGTCTTTTCTTATGTTTGACTGCTGTTACACACTAAAAATGCTTTTTGCTGTATAATTTTTCCATATTTTGGCTCACAGAGTTACAGTATGTGATGACTTTTTTTTTGTGGGACCAGTTGACTTTTGCTTGGTAAAATTTTCAGTCACATAACATTTTTTGATTACTTTCTACTCTGATTTTTGGAAGGTAGAATGAACAAAAACAGCAATTCATGAATTGTTTTTTTTTTGGGTTCTTTTAGGCCATTCCGGGTGTTGTAAAATTGATAAGGCAGCTTTATTTTTCAGGTCAATACAATTACAGCGATACCACATTTACTGTATTTTGTGGATCATAAGACGCACCCCAAACTTGGCTGCGGAGGAGGCAGGAGGGATGTGATGCTGCAGGCCAAAGGCTGGGATGATGTGGTGTTCGGATGTGCGGTGCTCCACTGTGGGTGTTCCGTGCTTCGAGTGTTCCATGCTGCCGGTATTCCGTGCTGCGGGGGCTCTGCCGACATCTTGTGAAAGGCCAGAGCCCGAGCCTCCACAGTTGCATGGTTTACTATGCGGTGGACTCTGGGAAAATGGTTGCCGAGGGTGGCGCATGCGCAGGTGGAGATCTCGGCACCAAGATATAGGGAGATGAGATTTCAGCGCTGAGATCTCATCTCCCGAGATGTGATGTTTCTTTGCATAGTCTACACCTTGGGTCTTGTCTTGTGTGGTATATTCCTGCTTCTATGGATCTAGTACTTAGTGCTTGCTCTTGTGCCGCTATGATTAGTGCCTCTGTGCTGTCTCGGAGTCCAGCTTTCTCCAGCTATTGGTAGGATTTTTCCATGTCTGCCACCTCCATTATCTGTCGAGGGTACATCCCATGCATCGGCTTGTCTTGCCATGGCGCTTCATGTTCCTGTTCTTCCTTCCAGATCTGTTGTTGTTGCTGCCTTAGGCTTTCTCTCCGCATCTCATCTTTTGGTGCCATTTTTCTGATGTATTCCTGGATACTGCTTGTTTCATTCGTAATGGTGTCTTGGATGCTTATCAATCCTCGACCACCCTCCTTTCTGTTGGCATACAATCTTTGGGTGCTAAACTTAGGGTGGAGACCTCCATGCTGTAAGGTTCTTTGTATATGTTCTTGAAACTCAGTTTTTCCGTCAGCCATTTTGCTTTCTGTCTTGCTGCAGCTATCTTGCCCTCAGTCAATATGGAGTTTTCAGCTTTCATGTTCCCGCCCTGATTCTCTCCCTCTTGCTTCTTAAGCAGCCACAGCTGAGCAATCAGTGCTTCTGAATCTAGCCTGCAGTGAACCTGTGACCTGACTCCTAAAGCCTTGGACCTTGTACTCCAGCTATTCCTACTGAGGAACTCTGAAACACTTGTGGACTCTGGAACCCTGCTCTTTGAAAGAACCACGTTTGCATGGACTTACGGTAACAGAGAAGAAGATCCTGAACCTGTTGTGGAGAGTGATTGCTGAGCTTAGATTACTCTGGCCTGCTGTGTCTCCTGCTTCTGTGTCTGCAAACTGTGTGACTATTTTTGCCAACTTGTATGAAGTAATACAAGACCTTCTATATCAAACCTTTGTCTCATGTGTTTTCATCGCACCCAAGCACAAGACGCTATATGAACTGTACTACACACATTACAAGATTCAGAAGCCAAACGTTAGTGTCTGCTGGGTCTGGAAAGGCTGTGTCTGCTGTAACTGTGGATATCAGATGTCCGGTTGTACTTTCTGTGATGACAGTGGTTGTGACTTCTCACAACCATTCCAGGTGAGCAGTTCCCTTAAGTTTTTTTTTTCTCTGCAGTGTTACCACAGGTAAACACTATTGTTTTTTTTTTCTCTTTTCTCTTCTCCTACCAGTACGCTTGTCTTAAAAGATTTGGAAGATGGAAGCCCGCATAAAGGAACTTTGCGGAGTGACTGATAATATCCTTGCAGATTTACAAACTATAAAAACCCGCTTTACAAATCTACAGGACCTCACTAATCACAATTTGCAAGTGTTTGGACAGACTGCCCAGGATTTGCGAGCCAGGATTGAGGTTCTAGAGGAGCGAGTCCAGGCTCCTGCCGTAGCCCCGAGTTCTGGGATTCCCAAGTTGCCCCCTTTTCGTTTTGGCGGTGAACGTGAGAAATTCATGGGATTTATTAACCAATGCAATCTTTTTTTTTCTGCACATGCTTCACAATTTCCCACTGAACGATCTAAAGTACTTACTATAATTATGTTGCTTACCAACAAGGCTTTGATGTGGGCAAACCCTCTGATTGAGACTGAGGATGAATGTTTGGATCATCTTGATGCTTTCATTTCAGCCATGGGGCAGGTGTTTGATGACCCCAATCGAGGTGCAACAGCTGAAGCAGCCATGTTAACTTTGCGCCAAGGTAAGCACTCGGTAGCCGAATATGCCTTGGATTTCAGGAGAGGGCCCTTGATACCACTTGGGACAGTTCCGCCAAAAAATCTATTTTTCGAAAGGGGTTGTCTCCACTAATTAAGGATGAACTAGCTCGTGCCGACCCTCTCACTGCGTTAGGTGACTTTATTAATTACTGCATCTGTATTGATGCTCGTCTGACTGAACGCAGGCAAGAAAGATGGTTCAAAAACAATCGCACTAACCTTTTCCTACCTTCCTCCCCAGCTAAGGAACCTTTGAGTAGGATCACACGGGAACCTGAACCTGAACCCATGCAGGTAGACTCTTTACAAAGACGGGTTAGCGATGCATCGCAAAGAACATCGTTTTAAGGAAAATCTATGTTTCTATTGTGGTAAGTCAGGGCACTTCATTATAAACTGTCCCAGCCGTTCTCGTAAGACTACTGCAGCACTCATTCACTGTGAGTGTTGCGAGAGGAGATCTGTCAGGTCCGAGCCTCAGGCTCCAGAAAGATCTGCAGCAACAGATATTGATTTCTCGGACTTAAACTCCGTTACTTCTGAGGACGATGACTGTGTAAACGCTGCAATTTTTCAAGTTTCCTCAGCGGTGTCCCAGCTGAGTTGTAGGAAAAACAATTCTCATTGCTTCCTTTCCATCAAACTCTGGGTTGACTCAGTCTGGGTGTCTAGCTCTGCTATGATCGACTCAGGGGCAAGTGGGAATTTTATGGATGTCTCCTTTGCTCTGAAACAGGGGATACGTTCAGTGAAGAAGGCTACTCCAGTACAGATGGAAACTGTGGACGGCTCCCTGCTGACCTCTGGACCAGTGGATCAGGAAACAGAGCCTTTGAGGGTCCTTATGGGTAAAGATCATCAAGAGAAACTGTCCTTTATGCTTATCTCTTCTCCCCACTTTCCCATTATTCTAGGACTACCATGGCTGCAGGCTCAGAACCCTACCATTAACTGGGAGACCAAGGAATTACACTTTCCAGAGAAACAGATGACTCCAGAAGTTTCAGCGTGCTCTGTTCCTAAAGGAACCATGTCAGTCCCTGAACTACCAGCTGTATACCAGGACTATGTGGATTTATGTGACAAGAAGAACGCTGACCAGCTTCCCCCGCACCGTCCATATGATTGTCCAATCAAATTATTGCCTGGAGCAGAGATACCTTTTGGTAAGATCTACCCCCTGGCGGGGCCTGAGCTAAAGGCTTTAAAGGATTACATAGACGAAAATCTAGCCAAGGGCTTCATACGCCCCTCTTCATCTCCTGCAGGTGCACCCATCTTCTTTGTGAAGAAGAAAGATGGATCTCTGAGACCCTGCGTAGACTATAAGGAACTCAATAAGGTTACTATTAGAAACCGTTATCCATTGCCTTTAATCCCTGAGTTATTGGAGAGAGTGCGGCATGCCAAAATTTTCTCTAAATTGGATCTCCGTGGGGCCTATAACTTGGTCCGTATTAGACCTGGGGATGAGTGGAAGACTGCATTCAGGTCACGCTATGGACACTTTGAATATCTAGTTATGCCTTTTGGTCTGAGTACCGCCCCAGCCACTTTCCAACACTTGGTGAATGACATCTTCAGGGATCTCCTAGATACATTCGTGGTGATTTATTTGGATGATATTCTAATTTTTTCTAATTCCACAGAGGAACATCATGGACATGTGAGAATGGTCTTGGAACGTCTAAGACAAAACCATCTTTACATCAAACTTGAAAAGTGTGAATTCCATAGGACCGAAATTCAATTTCTGGGGTATGTACTGTCTACACAAGGAATTAGTATGGATGGAAGCAAGACCCAAGCCATCAAGGATTGGCCAAGCCCTAGAAATGTGAAGGAGGTGCAGCGCTTCATCGGGTTTGCCAACTTCTATAGACGTTTCATTAGGAATTTCTCTGAGGTAGTGTCACCTATCACCCAACTTACCCGGAAAGAGTCTAGGTTCTCCTGGACTCCCCAAGCCCAGGAAGCATTTTCCCGTCTGAAAGTTAAATTTACCACTGCACCTATCTTGGTACATCCCAACCCCGAACTTGCCTTCATAATAGAGGTGGATGCTTCAGACTGTGCCGTTGGAGCTATACTCTCTCAGAGAACAGGTGAGAAGAATGTCTTGCATCCCTGTGCCTTCTTTTCCCAGCAGTTGTCTTCGGCTGAGAGGAACTACGATGTGGGCAATAGAGAGTTGTTGGCCATTATTGCCGCCTTCAAAGAATGGAGACACCTTCTTCAGGGAGCTGCACAACAAATAGTCGTCCTGACAGACCATCGCAACCTTGAATTTATCAGGTCGGCTAAATGCCTGACTCCTCGCCAGGCTCGCTGGAATCTTTTCTTAAACCAATTTAATTTTGTTATTTCTTATAGACCAGGATCACGCAATGGAAAGGCTGATGCACTCTCTAGGATTCATTCAGCAGAGACCCGTCCACTTGCTCCTCCTAAGACTATTCTTCCTGACTCTAGATTCCTGGGAGTGATTCATAATCAAGACCTACTTAAGGACATCAAGGAAGCATACCATGCGGATTCCTTGTTGGCACAACCCCCAAGGGACGTAAGTCTTGTCTTTAAGAATGGTGTGTGGATTCTGGGACAACGTCTGTATATTCCTGAAACAGTCAGATTGAGAGTATTGCAACTTATTCACGATTCCAAGATAGCTGGGCATAGAGGAATTCTAAAAACACAGGAATTTCTTTCTCGTTTCTTTTGGTGGCCCACTTGCAGGAAGGATGTTTTAAACTATGTCACTTCATGTGAAGTCTGTGCAAGATGCAAAACACCTCGCTCCTCACCAACTGGTCTGTTGCAACCTCTTCCCACCCGGTCCCGCCCATGGGGATCCATTTCTATGGACTTCATTGTGGAGTTACCAACCTCTCAAGGGAAGAACACCATTCTAGTGGTGGTTGACCGTCTAACAAAGGCAGCTCATTTTATCCCTTGTGTCGGCTTACCCACTGCAAAACAGACATCAGATTTGATGATTAAAGATGTGTTTCGCTTACATGGAGTACCGGATGAGGTTATTTCGGATCGAGGGGTGCAATTCACTTCTAGGTTTTGGCAAAATTTCTGTGCAGCATTGGACATTAAAGTAAACCTTTCTTCTGCTTTTCATCCCCAGACTAATGGACAGACCGAACGAACCAATCAAACCCTGGAGCAGTATCTCCGCTGCTTTATCTGCCACCTACAGGATGATTGGGTGGATCTACTTCCATTAGCTGAGTTCTCTTATAACAACTCTCAGAGTGCCTCCACTAAGCAGTCTCCTTTTTACTCCAATCTAGGTTATCATCCTAACATTCTACCACGATTTCCCATAGAAACGCCTTTACCAGCAGTGGCGGAAAGAATCACGTCTTTACAGAAGAATATGGATCTTCTAAAAGAGAATCTGGAATCGGCTCAGGAAAGGTACAAGAAAGCAGCAGATAAATTTCGTAAACCTGCACCAGCTTTCAAGGTAGGAGACCTGGTCTGGCTGTCAACAGAAATCTTAAGTTAAGGATTCCATCGTCTAAGTTGGGACATAAGTACATTGGACCCTATAAAATCAGTAAGATTATAAGTGCCGTTGCTTGTCGTCTTCAACTGCCCAGAACTATGAGAATCCACCCTGTCTTTCATGTATCCCTACTAAAGGCTGCAACACCCAATACGTTTCCTGGACGTTCTTCTCCTTGCCCTGACCCAGTGCTAGTCGATGGTCAGGAAGAATTTGTGGTGGAAAGGATTCTGGATTCCAGGTTATACAGAAATCAGTTACAATATTTGATTAAATGGCAAGGCTACCCAGTGGAGGACAACTCATGGGAACCAGTCAATAACGTTAATGCTCCTCGTTTGCTCCGCCAGTTTCATCAGAGGTACCCAGACAAGCCTGGTCTGAGGTCATCTGGAGGTTGTCCCTAAGGGGGGAGTAATGTAAGGTTCTTTGTATATGTTCTTGAAACTCAGTTTTTCCGTCAGACATTTTGCTTTCTGTCTTGCTGCAGCTATCTTGCCCTCAGTCAATATGGAGTTTTCAGCTTTCATGTTTCCGCCCTGATTCTCTCCCTCTTGCTTCTTAAGCAGCCACAGCTGAGCAATCAGTGCTTCTGAATCTAGCCTGCAGTGAACCTGTGACCTGACTCCTGAAGCCTTGGACCTTGTACTCCAGCTATTCCTACTGAGGAACTCTGAAACACTTGTGGACTCTGGAACCCTGCTCTTTGAAAGAACCACGTTTGCATGGACTTACGGTAACAGAGAAGAAGATCCTGAACCTGTTGTGGAGAGTGATTGCTGAGCTTAGATTACTCTGGCCTGCTGTGTCTCCTGCTTCTGTGTCTGCAAACTGTGTGACTATTTTTGCCAACTTGTATGAAGTAATACAAGACCTTCTATATCAAACCTTTGTCTCATGTGTTTTCATCGCACCCAAGCACAAGACGCTATATGAACTGTACTACACACATTACACATGCATTGTGAGGAGCTTTGGTGTCTTCATGTCAACAGCTTCCATTTCTTCTTTTGGCCAGCACACTATGCCAGAAGGATATCTGATAACTGGCAGGGCATATGTATTGATGGTGTCAATTTTATTCTTCCCATTGAGCTGGCTCTTCAGGACCTGTTCTACCCTTTGATGGTATTTGGATGTTGCTGCATGCCTTGCCTCTTCATCATGGTTACTGTATCCCTGTGGGATGCTGAGGTACTTGTAGCATGTCTGTACATCTGCTATGTGCCCTGCTGGTAATTCCACTCCATCAGTCTTGACTACCTTGCCTATATTTATTACCAACTGGCCACACTTCTCCAGTCAGAAGGACATCCCAATTTCTTCGCTTTAGATCCTTGTCAGGTGGATCAGTGAATTGATGTCTTATTCGTTTTTTGCATACAGCTTGATGTCATCCATGTAGAGAAGGTGGCTGATGGTGCTTCCACTTTTGAACTTGTATCCATAGCCAGACTCTGTAATTATCTGACTGAGGGGGTTCAAGCCTATGCAGAACAGCAATGTGGACAGTGCATCACCTTGGTATACGCTGCATTTGTTGGTCACTTGTGCTAGCGGTCTTGAGTTGATTTCCAATGTTGTTCTCCATAGCCCCATTGAGTTTCTGAGGAAGGTTCTTAATTTCCTGTTGACATTGTAGAAAGCCAAGCATTCACAGATCCATGTGTGTGGCATTGAGTTATAGGCTTTCCTGTAGTCAATCCAGGCTGTGCTGAGATTGGTCTGTCTGGATCTTGAGTCTTGAGTGACTGCTCTATCTACTAGGACGTGGTGCTTAGAGCCTCTGTTGTTGGTCCCAATGCCTTTCTGAGCTGGATTCATGTACTGGTTTATATGGTTCTGTAGCTTGATGGCTATGATGCCTGACAGGAGTTTCCATGTTGTTGTAGGCAGGTTTTTGGGCAACAGTTAGATGAAACTGATCTTTTGTGAGGATCCTTCATGATCAGCACTGTTCTTCCTTGTGTTAGCCAAGCTGGGTGGTGGCCTGCTTCTAGCAGTTGATTCATCTGCTTTGCCATGCATTCATGTACAGCTGTTAATTTCTTTAGCCAGTATGTGTGGATCATATGTTCCTCCAGTATTGTTCAGTCTCTGCCATTGATGGAGTTGCTGTCTTTGTGCTGTTACTCTGTAGTTGTGAGTATACCTTGGATGGTTCTCTGGAGAACAGGGCATTTATCTTCTTGGCCTCAGATTCTCTAGTGTATCTCCCTAGTCTTGCAGTGAGTGCTGTGAGCCTTTGTTTAGCAGTCTCTATGGCTTCAGTTGGGGTCAGACCTTTGTACTTGTCCAGCTTAGTCTTATTCTTCATGTTTACACCCTTCTGTATTTCTGTTAGTTGGCTGACATCCCTTCGTCTTTGTCTCCAGTCTTTTTTTCCATGGAGGGCACATACTTCTGTTGTTCTTACTGGTTACAAGCATTTCCATGATTGCTGAGGCAGTAGCATAGATCAGTTTATTAATTTGAGTTATGGAGGTGGTAGGTATTGATGCAAATGCTCTATTGGCATCTTCTAGCATACTGTCTGGTGGTTTTTCTTTGCTGAGCCTTTGCAGTCGATCTCTGGTATTGATGGTATTTAGTTTGTCTAAGAACTTCTGTTTCTGGTCAGCTGTAGTGCTCTCTAGTTGCAGAAATGGATGAAGATTTTCAGGGGGTTGCACATGTTGTTCTTACAGGTCTTCATGTGGGGTGGATTTGCAGTGCAGTTCATCCATCTCCAGTTGTGATAATAGCTTTCTCTTTATGACATTGAAATGTTGGGTGACTAGTTGTTTTTCAGTCAGTGGACATGCACATCTTGTATCTATCCAGAGTTTCCTCATATGCTTCATTTATCCCCTCTCATTTGGTCTGCTGTTATAGTAGCACTTCATCAGAACCAGATTTTCTTGCCTTGTCAATGTATGGTTTGTTCCAGTACACATATATATTTTGTTTTAATTATTTTCAGCTTTTTTAAAAAAAATATTTTTACAATTTTTTTTCAAGTTTGGTAGCTCTTTTTACTTTGTCCCATTATGGGACTTTCACTTCAGCAGCTTGATCACAGTTATAATCCATTACAATGCATGAGCATTGCAATGAATTATAACTGTCAGTGCTGCACTGACACAAACTCATGAGACCATACTCTGCGCATGGTGTAAGGGGCTTGCTGTAGCCTAGTGACCCGAATGTCGTCATGACATCACGGGGCCACTGATCGGAGTGCTGTGGGGCTCCCTCTCTCTGTGTGGCTGCGAAATGCTGTAATCACAGTATTTAGGGGGACAATGCTCCTGCACTGAGGGTCTGGTGTCTGCTGTCAGAATCAGCTCACACCCGGTGGCTCCTGTGCGTGCAAAATCGCCTGGACATATTCCGGATGTCTAAGGTCGGTAAGTACCAGCCGACCACAACGTACTGAGTACATTCAAGGTCATGAAGGGGTTAAAGGGCTATGATACTAATCATATGGAGTGGGGAGGCTGATGAGCCATCATACTCTATGGAGGGCTATGGGTCATCATTCTGTGTTTAGGGGGCTGTGGAGGCAATTATACTATGAATGGGAGTTGTGGGGCCATCATATTATGTGGGGTGGTGCTGCAGGTATTATCATACTGTGTATGAGGGGCTGTGGGAGCATCATACTCTGTAAAGGAGCATTATAATGTGTTTGAGGGCATCATAATGTGCATGGTGCCAACATACTCTGTGTCGGGAACTGGGAGGGCCAGGCCAGGAGGCTATCATACTGTGTATGGGAGACAGTGGGGACCACTATATTGTGTGTGGGAATGTTTTCTGTGTGTGGGTTTGCATGATACTGAGTGTGGAGGTTTTTGGAGGCCATCATACTGCGATGTCCAACATACTGTGATGGGCTGCGGGGGATGTAATGGCCATCATACTGTGCATAGGGGCTGTGGTATTTAGGTGGTGTGGGTGCCATCATTTAGTGAATTTGGGGATTGTAGCAGCCATAACACTATGTATAAGGTGATGTGGGAGCATCATATTGTGTGTATGAGTGTTACACAGTGTGTGGATACATCATACTATGTGTGGAGGTTGTGGGAAAATTATACTGTGTTTGAGCTACTGTGATAACATCATACTGTGTTTGGGGCATTGTGGAGTCATCATATTGTGTGGGGGGTATTTTTCAGTATATTTAATTCCCTGTGCCCTGGCATCAGCTCTGCTGTCACAGTGATCACTTCCTCTTCAGATTCCTCTACTCCCTTCTTACTACATTTCCCAACATTCTTTGTACTGGGCTAAAAGCCAGCAGTGATCACAGACCTGTAACTCCGCACTAACCTCTTCCACTCCCCCCCAGAGTCATACATAGCTCCAACATAATCTGTATAGTACACTGCAGGGCATAGAAGTAATGAGCACAGCGGCATTTCACCCGCAGTGACAATAAAGAAGGGGCCGGAATGGAGCGCAGATAATGAAGACCCTCATTATCATAGGATGGCTGGAGGCGCAATTAGCCTCCCTCCTCGGTGCCGCCGGGGAACCAGGGACCAGTATGCGGGAGAGAAGGACCAGGCCACCTGAGAGACTCTCCCCCGAGGTAGCAGCGCGTGGCAGGCGTGGGCTGCGGAGCCCCTCCGGGGACCCTGTGGATGCAGAGTGCAGCGGTAGGGCTTCTGTCCGCGGCGCTCGGTCCAGCAGGAATCCGCCCAGCCGGCCTGCTGGCGTGGGACGCGGAGACAGGGCGGCCACGCCGGAAGTACAGGTCCGACCGGAAGTCGGGCTTTCACAGGCAGCAGGGCAGAGCAGGGACTTGCGGCCAGTCCGCGGATCATTCAGGGCCCGGGGGCAGCCAGCTGAGTTGGGAGCAGTGGAAGAACAGGCGGCGCAGACATCTAGAGCCCCCGGGAGCGCCGGACCAGGCCGCGCAGCAGGAGGAGCAGGAAGCAGTCAGTAGTAACGGGCGGACTGAGGCCTTGTGATGAGGTTCAGCCTGGTCCAGTTCTGCAGGTGCGTAATAGAAGAGCGGCAGGCAGCAGCGGGGAGCTGCCTGGCAGTCCGGGGGAGAGAGAAGCGGACCGGGCCAGCAGGTCAGGGTCCGGGATACGGTCCAGATCACAGCTGGACAGAAGGTCAGCGGTGCATCAGTCTGCTACCACGTCGGCCCCCCTGGTGACGTGGAGGCCAGGGGCATGGGCCATGTGCGCGACAGCAGACCAGAAGAGTCAGGAAGCGAGGACCTCGGCAAGGAGGAGTGTCTGGATTCTGGAGTTTCGGCTGGCGGGGACACAGCACCCGCGCAGCTATGTGAGTATGGCTCTATGTTGTGTTTGTCGCCCGCAGGGGCAAGTTTTCAGGAAGCTAGTGGGAATCAGCTAGTTAGGTCGGAGTTAGGAGGGCAGTTGAGGCGGAGTGATGAAGTGGCGGGACTGCGTGATTTAGTGAGCAGCATGTCGCAGTTTTTGAGAAGGTTTGATGGGAGGTAGTAAGCGGGCCGGCGGGTTCGCATGGATGCCGGGGCAGGGAGTTGGCTGTCAGTCTGGGTGTGAGTCGTGGAGGCTGGTGGGTGGAGTGGAGTCGGTGTCGTCGGGGGTGTCTGTCTCAGTGCAAACTGAAACGGATAAAAGAGATTCGATTAAGCTGAATGATAGGGCAAAAGGAGAGGTTTACGTATGTTTTGAGGGGCCCTTGGGAGCGCATTTAAAAAAAGAGGTCAAGGAAAAGATCTGCTGGGATGAATATGTGGAGATATTCTCCCTTTTGCCTTTGGAAAAATTTAATTTAGATAAAGAAAAGAAGGATGACAGCAAGAAGGAAGAGGAGGAGAAGCGTAGGTGGCTACTGATTCTGCAGACTTTCGCAAATTGGTTGCAGGCATTTGCAATACTTGCTAGTGTTATAGGTGAGAAGTCTCTGGAAAATTGCTACTTGGATGCTATAGGGGAGGCGCATAGGATATATGGGGGGCAAACGTGGCTGAGGTATGATGAGCAATTTAGGCAACGGAAGGCGGTCCGGCCGGAGATAAAATGGGACCAGAAGGACATTGGCCTTTGGCTTAAGGTTATGGCCCCAGCAAGGTATGGGCAGTCCTTTCATGGGGCCGGAAGTGGTGGTAGTCAGCAGTCGGGACAGGGAAGCGGTAATCAGGGGACGCAGGCGGGAAAAAATAAGTCGGGAACTTATTGGCAGTTTAACGACGGTCAGTGCAAGTATGGAAATAATTGCAAGTTCAAACACGTTTGTTCCCATTGTAACAGTACCTCACATGGATTGTCAAAATGTTTTAAGAAAGGGAAGGGAAAACCTGCCATGGGTTCCGGTCATGGGGGTGAGTCCAGTGAAGCTTCAAGAGATGGCCCCCTTTCTAAATAGGTACCCAGATCAGGTGAAGGCACGGGTACTGCTAGATGGTTTGCGGATGGTTTTTTGATTCCGCCTCCTGAGCATAAGGTCCCTTTTTCCGTTAGAAATTTGCATTCGGCAGTGTTGCACTCTGAAGATGTTAGTGCCAAGCTAGCGAAGGAGGTCGAGTTGGGCAGGATGGCGGGTCCTTTCCCGAGTTTGCCAGTGCCAGGTGCGGGTATTTCCCCATTGGGAGTAGTGCCGTAAAAGGAACCTAACAAATTTTGCTTAATACATCTTTTGTCATATCCGAAGGGTTTGTCGGTAAATGATGGTATTGATCGGGAGTTGTGTTCGGTGGAATACACGTCGTTTGATACGGCAGTGCAGTGGGTGCGTAGGTACGGCGTAGGGGCTTTGTTGGCTAAGACAGATATTGAGTCGGCTTTCCGTTTGCTGCCTGTTCACCTGGTCAGTATTCCGTTGTTGGGGTGTTTTTGGGACGGGGGTTATTATCTTGACAGATGTTTACCGATGGGGTGTGCTATTTCATGTTCTTTGTTCGAGGCATTCAGCACATTTTTGGAATGGGTGATAAGAGAGCTAGCTGGAGTGCAGTCGGTTATACATTACCTGGACAATTTCTTGTTTATAGGGCCCCCAGATTCGCGATTGTGTATGAATGCATTGTCTTCAATGATTTGGGTGTCCGAGCGTTTTGGAGTGCCGTTGGCAAGGGAGAAAACTGAAGGTCCGAGCGTTGTTATGAGTTTTTTGGGCATTGTAATTGATTCGGACAAGATGGAGTGTCAGCTGCCGGAGGATAAATTGTCGTTGCTCAAGCAGGAGGTTGAAAGGATCAGGAAATTGAAGAAGGTGACTTGAAAGGAGTTGCAGTCACTGTTGGGCAGGCTGAATTTTGCGTGCAGGATCATGCCCATGGGAAGAATTTTTTGCCGCAGGTTGTCGCTGGCGACTGCGGGGATTAAGGCTGCACATCATTTTGTTCGCCTGAGTAAGGAACATAGAGAAGACTTAGTGGTGTGGCATCAGTTCTTATGTAGCTATAATGGTCGTTCATTATTGCAGGATATGGTGTTGAGCAATTTCGACTGCGAGATTTACACGGACGCGGCGGGCAGTGTCGGTTATGGGGCCTATTGTAAAGGAAAATGGTGTGCGGGACCTTGGCTGGAGGCATGGAATTCTTTGGGTTTAATAAAAAATTTGGCCTTGTTGGAGTTGTTTCCCATAGTTGTGGCTGTTTCAATTTGGGGTAACATGTTTGCGAACCGGAGGATCAGATTTCATTGCGACAATATGGTGTGGTTTCAGTCATTAACAGTTTGTCGGCGTCATCCCCTCCTGTGATTAAGTTGGTACGAGTTTTGGTCCTTAGGTGTCTTGAATTGAATGCATGGATATCTGCAGTTCATGTGCCAGGGGTGCAAAATTCTGTTGCTGACGCTTTGTCTCGTTTTCAGTGGGAACGTTTCCGGGAGTTAGCGCTAGGAGCGGAGGAATCGGGTGTGGAATGCCCTTTGCATCTGTGGCAGGTGATTATGGAAGAGCAGGAGCGTTGATTCAGAATTCGGTTACGAGGCAAACCTGGGCGTCTTACGAGTCTTTATGGCGGGTACGGCAAAGTTGGGTGTCGAGTTGGGGAGGACTTGAGGCTGAGGAAGACCGTAGGTTGGCGATGCTGTTCTTGGTAGGGAAGGTAGGGAAGGCGGCTAGGGTCAGTTGCTCAGCTTCAAAGTTGAATAAATTTATAGCGGGATTGTCATTTGGTTTCAAGTTACAGGGGCTGGCTGATGTTACAAAATGTTTTGTGATTAGACAGGCGCTAAAGGGATTTCAGAGAGGGAATCTTATTTTTGACAAAAAGAGGCCTATATCATTTGGAATGTTAGGGGATTTAGTGGCAAGTTTGGAGGGCATTTGCGGTTCAGTTTTTGAGGTGGCATTGCTTCGGCTGGCTTACTCTTTAGCCTTTTTTGGTGCTTTGCGTCTGGGGAATTGGTTTCGCGAAGCAAAACTAAGGCAAGGGGTTTGCTGGCTTGCGATGTGGATTTTTGGGTGGGGGGCATTGTCTTTTGGATCAGGAGTTCAAAAACTGATCAGTTGGGGAGGGGCAGACGGGTTGTTTTAGGGCGTGTTGAGGGGTCCTTAATGTGCCCACAGACGTGTTTGCAGAGATATTGGCAGTTGTGGTAGGGTAGGTCAGGCCCATTGTTATGTCACGGGGATGGGACATTTTTATCTCGCTTCCAATTTGTAGCGGTTTTGAAGAAGGGGCTGCGTGATTTGGATCCGGACCCAGGAATATATGGGTCACACTCTTTTCGGATTGGGGCTGCCTCGGAGGCTGATAGTTTTGGATTGGGTGCTGACGCCATAAGGCGTATAGGCAGGTGGAGCTCCAACCGCTACTTATCGTATGTGCGTCATTAAGGATGTTGTTAGAATGTTATATTGTTGGTTTTAAATGCTCTTGTTATATTTATTTCAGGTGGTGACCCGCTGTTAGCATGGATCTTTGGACATTCGTTCGTGCATTGGGGGATGTTGCGAGCGGACGTTAGGCAGGACGGTCGGCAGTTGTTTTTTTTCGGGAGCAGGTTGTAATTCGTTGGTTGGGTTTTAGGGGGATGTCGTGGAGCAGGGTTTGACCGGAATTCTCCAGACCCTCCCGTTTGGATAAGTCACCTGACATTTTGGTTATCCACGCAGGAGGTAATGATTTGGGTGTTCGACCAGTTCGTGAGCTCATTAGGGACATTCGTTTTGATCTGCTGAGGTTGTGGATGTCTTTTCCGGGGGTTTTCACGGTATGGTCGGACGTTGTTCCCAGGAGGAGATGGAGGCAGGCGAGGTCATTGAAGGGAATTAATAGGGCCAGGATAAAACTGAACAGGGCAGTTTCGGGTTTTGTAACAAGGAATGGGGGTTTGGGAGTGAGGCACTTTGAACTAGAGGCAGGAGTTGGAAATTTCTGGTTGGAAGATGGGGTACATCTTAATGCCATAGATATCGACTTATGGCTATTGGCGATTCAGTAGGGGATCGAGAGAGCCTTGGTTTTGTTGGGGCACTCACGAGTCTGAGGTTGTCAGGGTCGCTCGTGGTTGGCGGGTGGGGTTCTTGGAATTGGAGATGATTGATCGGGGGAAAGAATTTTGAGGAAAATTCCAGGCACTTTAAATTATGTTGGGTTGATCTGGCATTTGGTTTTTGGGCTCTGGACGGGGTGTTACCCCGGGAGCATTGGTGGTTAGTCTTCCCGGAACGGGAGGTACGGTGCCCTCGAGCTGGGGTGTACGGCTGAGGGTAACATGATGGATGAGTTTTTATGGTGGTTTTGCCAGTTGTTATGCCAGATCTTTTAGCTTCAAGAACCCCCCCCCATCTTTCATATTTGTGTACCTAATGGTATTATTATTATTTGTTGTTTGTTAATAAAATTGGCCGCTGTGGCCAAAATTATCCAAAAATAATTTGAGTGTTGCGTCTTTATTAAAATGGTATGCTACGGGGAGGATGCTGAGCCTGAAGGGGGCTCTAAGGGGAAGCCTGACTCGCCATACGCGGTCAAGATTATTCCCTACTCCCCTCACTGACATGGATGACGGGATGGATGGATCAATGGATGGATGGGATGGCTTGATGGATGGGGAGAGATATGAATTTCTTCACATCATAAAGGGAATACAGTAAGGTGTATATACATTAAACAGAGTATTCAGCAATGTGTGTACATGTATATACAACCTGCTTTAAACATACAGATAGGAGAGAGCTGGCAGAATTCACAGAAATCGAGTGAGCTCTATCCGGCAAGCCCTATGTTACGAAGTGGCAAGGGACAATGGGCACATAACCGATCCCTTGAGCTAGGGGCACCATAGACTTTCCCTGTCCTCTGGATTACCCTGGAAGGTGGACACACAGGGGTTTCATACCTTTCTATGGTCTTAACTTTTATCTGTTCCCTGCACCACCCAGAGATGTATGGGAGCGAAGTGTATTGGAAAACATTAACCAGACAGACAGTGGAAAACAGACAGAGATAAAAGAAAACTCCTATCATAAGTGAGTGCAAAATGCTTTCTAAAATTTGGAAATACATTGAACAGTCCTGTCAGAAACAATATCAGATGGTATCCCATGTAATTTCACAATTTCTTTAATAAAAATTTGTGCCAAAGTTTTGGCATTCAGTAAAGCAGGTAGCGCAATGAAATGAGCCATCTTGCTGAATCTATCCACCACCACCAATATTACAGTGCAGTAGCATAGCTACCGGAGGGCAGAGGGGGTGGTGGCCCCGGGCCCAGCGCTCTCACGGGGCCCACCCGGAGCTACGCTATGTAACTGTATCAACGAGCACAGCATGCTGATACAATTACATTCTGTGGCAGAGCAGGGAGAATCGATCTCGCTGTTCTGCCACCCGGTGGCTTATGGGACCCTGAGGAGGCGGTGGGGGGCCCTATGCCAGCAGTGGAGTTTTTCCAAGAGAGTGATGGGGCTGTGGACAGTTTGAGGGGTGGAGCCTGGGTGGAGTCTCAAGGGGGCCCAGAATATTTTGCCAGTATGGGGCCCCAAAATGCCTAGTGGCAGCCCTGAGCCTATGGGGAGTGCATTATATTATATTGAGGACTATCTGGTACATTATACTATATGGAGGCTATCTAGGGGGCCTTCACACAGTGTTGGGGCCATCAAGCAGTTTGGGGGCTACTAAGGGGTCAGTATTCTGTGTGGGGGTACATTACAGTAAGGAGGCATTATGTTATGTATAAGAGCGCATCATACTGTGTATGGGGGAGCTGTACAGGGGGGAGACTCGGGACATTATTCAATGTTAAGTGGGCACTTATTGTTATAGGGAAACAGGTTACTGTGACTATCAAACAGGCACACAGGGCACTATTACTTTCTAAGGGACAAAATGTGGGCACTGTTTTCTAGGGCACTTGCGCCCAGTATTACTATATTTTAGAGAGTTGCTTTAGAATTTAGAGGGCACACAGTACCTCACAGTAGGTGCAGTAATAGGGACACATACGGCAACAGCGGCTCAGTATTGGAGTATCAGGTGCAGTAATAGGGACACATGGCAGCAGCGGCTCAGTATTGGGGTATCAAGTGCAGTAATACGGACACATACGGCAGCAGCGGCTCAGTATTGGGGTATCAGCAGAATGAGCAGTTTGTGCAAGTTGGGAGTAAATGATGACAGTGCTGAAAATATGAGAAGTGAAATGTGCCTTTGTTGTAATCTCTGCAGACAAGTCCTGGGTGGAAGAAGCTGTCGTGTCGGTCTGAGCCAGATGGAAAAGACGGGAAAAGTGAACAATTCCATCAGAAAGAATGTCAGCTGCAAGTCACCATCTGTAATTGTACTTTGATCTGTTATATGTTCTGCAGGACTGGTATCTATCACTGACCATATGGCGGTAATATCAATGTTGATCTTTGTACAGAGATTATTTTCAGCAACAGCGCCGTCATCTGCTGAGGTACTCCTACATCGACTACTAGGGGGCGCTATCCAGTAGTAATCAAGATTACCTTGCTAGGGGACCACTCAGAAGCTTCGCCCCCCTGAATCAAAACACCAGCTACGCCTCTGTTACAGTGTTACCTGCTGACACAGGTAGATCAGTGATGAAATCTGCAGACAAATTAGTCCATGGTCTACAGGGAATCGCCAAAGATGAAAGAGCCCCGGACGGACAAGTATGTGAGATATTAGGACATGCAAAAGTACTGCTGGCAACTATATATTGCACCCTAGACCACCAAAAATGACGAGTAAGAAGATCTAACAACTTATTACCCTCACTCACAAAGCACTCCATGGCTCAGCACCACCCTACATCTCCTCCCTTATCTCAGCCTACCATCCTACCCGTGCTCTCCATTCTGCTAATGACCGGAGGTTAGCATCCTCAAAATCAGAACCTCCCACTCCCGTCTCCAAGACTTTTCACGTGCTGCGCCAATTCTTTGGAATGCACTACCCAGGTTAATATGATTAATCCCCACAGTTTTAAGCGTGTCCTAAAAACGCACTTGTTCAGACTGGCATAGCGCCTCAACGCATTAACCTAACTATCCCTGTTGGCCCATTCAATAAAAAAATTTTCTACCATCATCAAGTACCTCGTATTATGTTCTCACCCGATTTATGCATTTAATAGCCCTCTGTGTCTGTACTGTTACATACTTTGGCTGTTACCTGGTTCATGCAGAATTACATGAACACCCGATTCTTACACTATGGCTGGTCCGAACAATGAAAGCAATTGTTACCATCTACCTTTTGTGTCTCTTCTTTTTCCTCATAGATTGTAAGCTTGCGAGCAGGGCCCTCATTCCTCTTGGTATCTACTTTGATCTGTGTTTATTGTTATGCTGTAATGTCTATTGTCTGTACAAGTCCCCTCTATAATGTAAAGTGCTGCGGAATATGTTGGCGCTATAGAAATAAAATTATTATTATTATTATTTTTGGTGGCTTTACTACCTGGATGTCCAGCCAGGACCAAATAGTGATTTTCATTTAATATTCTAAGATGGAGGTTCAAAAGAACAAACAGTTTACTTGAAGGACAGGCAGCAGGAGCATCCCTCTGAGCCTCTAGGACCTACTTCTCCAGATCAGAACATATGGTTGCAACTACACCTTTCTGTAATATAAGAACCGGCTCACAATTACTTCCTCCCCCTGCAAAAAAATAGATAAAGCATCCACCTTAATATTCTCACCCCCCGACCTATAAGTCACAAAACAGTTGAATATGGTAAAAAACAAAGACCATCTTGTCTGTCTATGATGCCACTCCTCAAAGGCCCACTTTATTGCCAAGAGTTCTCTATTACCAATGTCATATTTCCTGTCGGCGGACAACAATTTCTTCAAGTATGTACATGGCATTTATTTGGAAATGGACCCTGAGACAATACAGCCCCAACCCCCAACTCTGATGCATCAATCTCTACAATGAACGACTGATCTATGAGAAAACAGGTGGGTGATAAAAAAATGCCCCAGAAAAGGGATCTCCAGTACCGAAAACATACATTTCTCTGGTTTGACATATAATTTATTGTCCCTGAATATTTGTAAGACCTGCCTGACATGTACCAAATGTGACTTGAGGTCTGACGAATTAATCAATATGTTATCTAGATAGACTATCACAAACCTACCTGCTACATGATGAAAAATGTAATTTCCAAAATGCTGAAAATCGGCGGGAGCATTAGTCAACCCAAATGGCACAACAAAGTTTTCATAGTGTCCATCTGGTGTATTAAACACAGTCTTCCACTCATCCACCTACGTTATATGGATGAGATTATATGCCCTCCTGAGGTCCAGTTTAGAAAACCACTTAACCCCAACGACATGATTAAAAAGGTCTGGAATGAGGGGGAAGGATATGGATCCCAATCCGTGATCCGATTTAGTTCTCAGAAATCTAAGCAGGGGAGTAACCCCCCATCTTTTTTCTTAACAATGGGGAATGAGAAGGGTCTAATATGACCATTAGCCAGACTTTCTGTAATATAGTCCTTCATGTACTGCCTCATTGGACCTGAAACATTATATAAGCTGCTCTTAGGCAATTTGGCCCAAGAAATTAAATTATTGGTGCAATCATATGGACGATTAGGAGGAAGCCCTCTAGCACATAGCAATCAATAGATTCCGAGTACATGGCCACACCTAAAGAACTCAGAGCAATACTCCTCTGCTGGCTGGTCTCCCTCCTGAAGCTGACGTAGTTTAGACTCAGCCAGAGAGACACTTTCTGAGTCGTCATAGATTAGACCCAGAACCTGAAAAAATTCCTCCACCATCTGAAGCAACTGGGAATCAAACGGGAGAAAAAATACCCAGGCTTGAGGGTCACCCTGGAGAAGAGAGATTACTATCCCCACCCGTTGCTCCTTGGTACTCAGGGAGTGAGGATGTAACCTAAAATAAAGTTTGCAGGCCTCCCTGAAAACCAAAAACTTATCCTAACCCCCAGAGGATCTATCCAGCAAAGTGATCTTCGACTCCACCAGGGGCTGCCCAGGAGTCATAGGCCCTAAGCCCTGGAGTCAGTGGGCGCTGCAAAGCAACTGAGTGCAAGTCTGCCACCTCCAGGCAGAGTTGTTGTAGCTGCTCTGCCAGAGCAGTCAAAGGATCCATAATGAATCCTGATAGGTATAGGTAGTGATAATGCCATGAAGTGGCAAGGGACAATGGGAACCTACCCGATCCCTTGAGCTAGGGGCACCCTAGACTATCTCTGTCTCCTGGATTACCCTGAATGGTTAAGACACAGGGGTCTCCTACCTTGCTATGCTCCTAACTTAACCTTTATCTGTTCACACCCCCACCCAGATAGGTGTGGGACTAAAGTGTATTGGAAAACACTAACCAGACAGACATGGATAAACAGACAGGGACAAAAATAAAACTAATATCATACTAGTACATTAACAAAACAGAGTGGGAATCAGGGAAGGAATTTGAGGGAGAAACCAAATGGGAGAGGATAAGGATAAACACGCAAACCAACTCCACGCAGATATATCCTGAAAAGTTCTCAAACTACCTACTGTAAACACTCAGCTTTCCTCCTTCAACTTCAAACTGTGAAGTGGAAAAAATATCACTGGCATCTACCAAGTGCCAGTGGCGAGCAAATACAGGTGCATCTCACAAAATTAGAATATCATCAAAAAGAAAATTTATTTAAGTTTTTCAATACAAAAAGTGAAGCTCATATATTAGATAGACACATTACAAAAAGAGTGATCTATTTCAAGTATTTATTTCTGTTAATGTTGATGATTATAGCTTACATCCGCTGAAAACCAAAAAGTCATTATCTCAGTAAAAAAGAATACTTTATAACCTCAACTTGAAAAAATGATTTTAAAATCCGAAATGTTAGCCTACTGAAATGTACATTCAGTAAATGCACTCAATACTTGGTCGGAGTTCCTTTGGCATCAATTACTGCATGACTGCGGAGTGGCATGGAGGTGATCACTGTTGCACTGCTGAGCTGTTATGGAAGCCCAGGTTGCTTTGATAGCAGCATTCAGATCATCTGCATTGTTGGGTCTGGTGTCTCTCATCTTTCTCTTTACAATACAGTTTGCTGTCCAATCAAGCACAAAGATACTGTTGTTTTAAAACTAGGTATTGGCACTTTTGGCAGTGTGGACAGGTGCCAAGTCCTGCTGGATAATGAAATTTCCGTCTGCTAAAAGCTTGTCTGCAGAAGGAAGCAGATGGCATGGCTTCAAAAACCATCACTGATTGTGGAAACTTCACACTAGACCTGAAGCAGCTTGGATTGTCTGTCTCTCAACTCTTCCTCCAGACTCTGGGACCTTGATTTCCAATGTCTAGTGTGAAGTTTCCACAATCAATGATGTTTTGGGAAGCCATGTCATCTGCTGGTGTAAGTCCACTGTGTTTTATCAAGGCCAAATTCAGCGCAGCCGTCTACCAGGAAATTTTAGAGCACTTCATGCTTCCCTCTCCTAACAAGCTTTTTGGAGATGGATATTTAATTCTCCAGCAGGATTTGACACCTGTCTGTGCTGCCAAAAGTACCAATTCCTGGTTTTAAAACAACAGTGTCACTGTGATTGATTGGACAGCAAACTCATCTGACCTTAACCCCACAGAGAATATATGGAGTATTGTCAAGAGGAAGATGAGAGACACCAGACCCAACAATGCAGACGAGCTGAAGGCTGCTATCAAAGCAACCTGGGCTTCCATAACACCTCATCAGAGGTGAGTATTGTATTTTATTATTTTTTTAGAACATTGTGGTGGTCATAAAACTGAGTTGAGGACTATGGGGTGCCTTATACTGTATGGGCTATTAGGCGCATTATACTGTATGGACTCTGAGATGCATTAAACTGTATTGACTATGGATGAATTATACTGTATGAGCTATGGGGTGCATTATACTGTGTGGGCCATGGGGATGCATTATATTGTATGGGCTATGGAGTGCATTATACTGTATGAGCTATGGGGTGCATTATGCTGTATTGGCCATGGGAATGCATTATACTGTATTGGCTATGGGGTGCATTATACTGTATGCATTATGGTGGTGCATTTCACTGTATGAATAATTATGAGGTGCATTATACTGTATTGTCTATGCAGTGCATTACACTGTATGGTGTGCATTATACTGTCTGGACTTTGGGATTCATTATACGGCATGAAATATGGGATGCATTATACTGTATGGGCCATGGGGCGCATTATACTGTATGGGCCATGGGGATTCATTATATTTTATGGACTATGGAGTGCATTATGCTGTATGGGGTCTATTATACTGTATGGACTGTGGGGTGCATTATACTGTATGGACTCTGGGATGCATTAAACTGTATGGACTATGGGTGCATTATACTGTAGGAGCTATGGGGTGCATTATACTGTATGCATTATGGTGGTGCATTTCACGGTATGGATAATTATGAGGTGCATTATACTGTATGGAATATGGGGGTGCATTATACTGTATTGGCTATGCCGTGCATTACACTATTACACTGTATGGTGTGCATTATACTGTCTGGACTATGTGATTCATTATAATGCATGAACTATGGGATGCATTATACTGTATGGACCATGGGGTGCATTATACTGTATGGGCTATGGGGGGGAATTATACCGTGAGGGTTATGTGGTGAATTATACTGAATGGGTTATGGGGTGCATTATACTGTATGGGTCATGGGGTGCATTATACTGTATGGACTCTGGGATGAATTATACTGTATAAGCTATGGGATTCATTATACTGTATGAGCTATGGGGTGCATTATACTGTAGGGACTATGGGGAGCATTATGCTGTATGGACTATTAGGTGTATTATGCTGTATGGAGGACTAGGTGGGAGAATTTAAACTGTATGCAATCAATTATACAGTGTGAAGGTTTGTGTGGGATCCATCCTACTGTGTGGAGGGCTGTGTTACAGCCGTTATACAGTGTTGAGAGGTGTGGTGCCATTGTAATGTATGTAGGCCCATTATACTGCACAGAGGTTTGTATAGGGGTCACAGTTGGGGGGATCATACAGTGTTGGGGTCACCATACTTCTCCGGGGCAGTTGAGTGCTGGTGTATAGTAGGGTCATCATACTGTGCGTGTGGAGGGTACTGTCGAGGGATTCACTCAGGGCCGGTTTTAGACAAAGTGCGGCCCTGGGCAAAAGTTTAAAGTGGGACTCCAAATGCTCACATCACCCTGAAATATTTTGGTTGTTTTTACATGCGCTAAGTTCAGGCCATTAAACGAGTGTGATCGAGAATATTGAAGTCATTCGACACTTGTTTCCTGGCCTCTTTACACCAGCTAAGGAAGAATGATGGGCACAGAACAATCACTAGTAAATCAACCTGTCCCAATACAGTATCATCTTATCAGCAGCATATCTGCAGTATACACTGGGCTTTGTGCTGCTGAGAACAATGATTTGTGTTCTGGCATAAAAAATCCAATCACTGTCACGGAGTGACACGACCCAAAGGGTGGTCGGTCAACGGATGGCACAACACTCAATCATCGGGATGGAAAAGGTGAGAGGAAGGCCCTAACAATAGGGAATGAGGGATGGTCACACCTGAGCTCAAACCTGAACCTCTCCCTGCACTCCCCTAATGCCCTATTCGTGTCCTTGCTCCCGCCACCATCAGGATACCTCGTCTCTAGTGGCCACCTATTACTGCCCTGGCTAGTGCAGTGGTCGGCAAGGAGCTCTAGCCTCACCTCTGCAGATAAGGGGAAGTGACAGACGCCAAAGGGACAAGGTAACAAAAACCACCACACTTAGCTTATGTACACCGCTGCTAAGCTCCACATTGCAGATAACAACAGCAACTGGACTCCAAACACCAGACGTGGCTAACACCAGAGAACTGCTCCTGCTAGGCTGGTCTCCATTAAGGAACTGTATCACCTAAAAACAGCTTGAGGCATCAGGTGACCTTTTAAAGAATGGTGGGAGTGGTCATCACACACATCAGATGACCCAGCAGTACTGCAATAACACAAGATTGCCAGCGGGGAAAAACTGACATTAACCCTTGCTGGCCTGAAAGGAAAAAAGTTTTAGACTGAGTGAAACCAGAGTTGTCACAAATCCAAAAATGGATCGTGACAATCACTCGATGAATAGGCAATTTGCTTGTTTAGTATAATACACCCCATAGTCCTTCATATAGTATAATGCATTCCTCATAGTTCTTGATACAGTATAATGCAGGTCACATCTAGTACATATAGTATAATGCACTCCCCATAGATCTTGATAGAGTGTAATACAACACCCATATAGTATAATGTAGCCCCCATATTGTACATTTAGTATAATGCAAACCATAGTCCTCAATAAAGTATAATGCTGCCTCCACATACAGTATAACACAGCCCCCTTCAGAGCATAATGCATCTTCACTTATAGAGTATAATACATCCTCCCTCATAGAGTATAATACAGCCATACCACATACACAGTATAATGCAGCCCCTCCTCCCACACAAACAGTTTAAGGCAGCCTCTCCCCACACACATTCAGTATAGTGCACCTACCCCCACAAACAGTACAATGCAGCCCACCCACACACAGACACACAGTATAATGCAGCCCTCCCCCACATACACAGCATAATATAGCCCCCACACACAATACAATGCAGGCCCCACACATGCACAGTATAATGCAGCCCCTCCCCCACAAACAGTATAATGCAGCCTCTTCCCACACACTCACAGTATAATGCAGCCTGTCCCCACACACAGTATTATGCAGCACACCCACACACAGTATAATGCAGCCTGCCCCCCACATACTCAGTATAATGCAGCCCCCATGCACAGTATAATGCAGCCCACCCACACACAGTATAATACAGTCCTCCATACAAAGAGCATAATGCAGCCTCTCCCATGCACACGTAGTATAGTGCAGCCACCCCACACACAGTATAATGCAGCCATCCCACTCACAGACACACAGTATAATGCAGCATGTTCTTGACTTGTTTGGAGATCTCTTTGGTCTTCATCGTGTTGCTGCCTCTGTGGCCTTTCAGTAAAGGTGTGTACATACTGACAGATCATGTGAATCTAAGATTGCACAGAGGTGGCCTTACTTTTACTTACACTACCGTGTAAAGTTTAGGGTCACTTAGAAATTTCCTTATTTTTGAAAGAAAAGCACTGTGTTTTCCAGTGAAGCTAACATTAAATAATTCAGAAATACACTCTATACATTGTTAATGTGGTAAATGACTATTCTAGCTGCAAACATCTGGTTTGTAATGCAATATCTTCATAGATGTATAAAGGCCCATTTCCAACAACCATCACTTCAGTGTTCTTATGGTACTTTGTGTTTGCTAACTGTGTAAGAAGGCTTATGGATGATTAGAATACCCTTGAAAACCCTTGTGCAAGTATGTTAGCACAGCTGAAAAAAAGTTTGGCTGATTAGAGAAGCTATAAACCTGACCTTCCTTTTGAGCTAGTTGAGAATCTGGAGTATTACATTTGTTGGTTCCGTTAAACTCTCAAAATGGCCAGAAAAAAAGAACTTTCATGTGATACTGGACAGTCTATTCTTGTTCTTAGAGATGAAGGCTATTCCATGAGAGAAATTGCCAAGAAACTGAAGATTTCCTACAACGGTGTGTACTACTCCCTTCAGAGGAGAGCATAAACAGGTTCTAACCAGAGTGGAAAGAGAAGTGGGAGGCCCCACTGCACAACTGAGCATCAAGACAAGTACATTAGAGTCTGTAGTTTGAGAGATCGATGTCTCACATGTCCTCAACTGGCAGCTTCATTAAATAGTACAAGCAAAGCGCCAGTGTCAACATCTTCGGGATACTGGCCTTCAGGGCAGAGTGGCAAAGAAAAAGCCATATCTGAGACTGGCTAATAAAAGGAAAAGATTAGTATGGGCAAAAGAACACAGACATTGGACAGAGGAAGATTGGAAAAAAAAGTGTTATGGACAGACGTACCCAAGATTGAGGTGTTTGGATCACACAGAAGAACATTTGTGAGAAGCAGAGCAAGTGAAAAGATGCTGGAAGAGTGCCTGATGCCATCTGTCAAGCATGGTGGAGGTAATGTGATGGTCTGGGGTTGTGTTGGTGCTGGGAAAGTGGGAGATTTGTACAAGGTAAAAGGGATTTTAAATAAGGAAGGCTATCACTCCATTTTGCAACGTCATGCCATACCCTGTGGACAGCGCTTGATTGGAGCTAATTTCATCCTACAACAGGACAATGACCCAAAGCACCCCTCCAAATTATGCAAGAACTATTTAGGGAAGAAGCAGGCAGCTGGTATTCTATCTGTAATGGAGTGGCGAGTGCAGTCACCAGATCTCAACCCCATTGAGCTGTTGTGGGAGCAGCTTGACTGTATGGTACGCAAAAAGTACCCATCAAGCCAAACTAACTAGTGGGAGGGGCTTCTGGAAGCACGGGGTGAAATTTCTATAGATTGCCTCAGCAAATTAACTGCTATGCTAGAATGCCAAAGGTCTGCAATGCTGTAATTGCTGCAAAGGGAACATTCTTTGATGAAAGCAAAGTTTGAATGAGAAATTATTATTTCAAATAAAAATCATTTTTTGAACCTTGTCAATGTCTGGACTAGATTTTAAATTCATTTGGCAAATCGTTTGACTAATAAAAGTTTGAGTTTTCATGGAAAACACAAAATTATCTGGGGGACCCCAAAATTTTGATCGGTAGTGTAAGCATGTGACTTATGAAGGTATTTGCTTCTAGCATAAATGTTTAAGCTGTGAATACATATGCTAATGCCAATTTTTAGTTATTTGATCCAATAAATTTAATTTATGCCTGTTGCTTGTATTTTTCTCACTTCACCAACTTAGACTATTCAGTGCTGATGCATCAGACACTAAGCGTCTGTGCAGATGTTGCGGATTCTGCTGCGGAATTCACGGCGCTGTGGAAAAGGTGTATAGGGCCCCCCAGAGTTGGATTTTCTCTGGGGTCTGTGCTGCCATGGGTAGCCGAGACCCCAGAGAACATGATTTGGGTTGGTTTTTACTGACCTCGCTTTTGCGAATGCCGTTATTAACCGGCATTATTAAAGTTTGAAAATTGCTAAATTTTCAAAATTTTCGCCATATTTCCATTTTTTTCGTAAATAAATTCAAGTCATATCAAAAAATGTTACCACTAATGTGAAGCACAATATGTCACGAAAAAAAAAACTCAGAATCAGCGGGATTCGTTAAAGCGTTCCAGAGTTATAACCCCATAAATTGACAGTGGTCAGAATTGTAAAAATTGTCCTGGTCATTAAGCTGCAAATTGGCTCTGTCATTTAGGGGTTAATACATATGCATTCCTAGGAAATTGGTAAAAAGACCATTTCTGACAGTATCTATAGGATAATCCAAAAATCCAGGATTAACAAACGATTGTCATCCTGATGAAGGCTCGTGCCTGAGCCGAAACGTTTGGAAACTACGTTTTTTGTACAAGATACACTAATTAGAATTTTGAAAGCAACAAGTTCTCTCTTCACTTTTTTGGAGAGTGCCGGAGTTTGATCGTTTGTATTGTTTTATTGTTTTTACCCCTGAGCACCTAACAGTGGTTGATAGAGTTGAGCGAAACAGAACGGTCAGATTCATAAGTCGCCCACTTTCGCCAAAGTTGGGTTTAGTTGACCGAAACACGACCATAGCGTGCAGTCAGCCATGCATTCGGAAAAACGAGCGCCAAAGTCGATGTTCCAGAATGCTTTCAGGCGCCTTTTTTCAGCCAATGAGCAAGGACATACACTGTGGGCAACGAGATGACATGCGCAGCGTCCACCACCATCTTAGAGAATGGCATTGCAATGATTGGCTTGCTTTGGGTGGCGTCATAGTGTCTATAAAAGCTCTGAGCGCCGACCTTCATTTTACTTATGCCGATCTTAACAGTAGGGAGAGATTGCTGACGCTGTTTATCAGTAGGGTGAGAGTTAAGGCTGGAAAAAGAAGTTCTTCTGTGCTTGTGCTGATAGCAACTGTGCTGTACAGTTAGTGTGCAGTGACAGGGGAGGATTTTCTTGTGTGCAGCAGCGCTGGTTATTAGGCTGCCTGATAGCTGTATTGCTATGTGTACACTGCTGTGCAGACAGCTTTTTATAAAGCACTAATTGTTGTGAATGGACTTGAAATGAGTTCTGAGCAGAGGCTCCCTCTGGTGGTTACAAGCGGTACTGGACTGTCCAGTGAAGATTGTGAGGATTGGGAATCAGGTGTTACTGACTGGTCTTATATAAGGGAGTCGCCTTCCCATCTGGGTTGCCGGTGATCAATTGTTCTGGTCTCAATCCTTTATTCCTGTTTCCTTTATAGCCTGCTGTGTCGTGTCTACATCTCCTGCTAACAGATAAGACATTTTCTTCTTTTTGTTTTTGTGCTTGATTTTTGCATTTTGTCCTGCACTTCTGTGGGGGCCTTCAGGGTCCCCTCCGGGGCTTTTGCCCTCTCAGTTTAGTTCAGCCACTGATGTTTGTACATTTGCTTTTTCCAGTTTTTTCAGTGGCTGCTGTTTTGATTTTGTTACACCAGAGAACTAATTTAGGTGGTAGAGGTCGTGTGATCTCAGGTGTTTTTGAAATTAGTAGAGTTGGTGCTTTTCAGGGTTTTTTGGGATTGCAGTAAGTGCCCTTCCTATCCTTTTCTATTTAGGTAGTTTGGGCCCCAACGTTTGCTCATACTATTTTCTGTCTGTGTCAGTATTTCTTCTTGTCTAACCGCCATTACATGTTTGGGGGCTTTCTATGTTCTTTGGGCATCTGCTCCGGGGCAGATAGCTTTCCTCTTTCTATCTTTAGGTGTAGTTAGTTTCTCAGGCTGTGACGAGGCGTCTAGGACCAACGTAGGAACGCTCCACGGCTGCCTCTAGTTGTGGTGGTTAGTCAGGGTACTGAAATCTCATAGATTCCAACTGCTCTGGTGTATTGCCTTTTTACCTGCACTCCTCAGCTACCGAAACATAACAACTAATACTTTGATTCTTTTTTTCTGCACAGTTACCGAGCGTTCATTTTTTCCCACACCATAGAGAGCTGTACGCTCCTCACACACTACCGTGTACCGGCTGGTATCACGGACAAATACATGCTGACTATCTATGTGTGACTCCGGAAATATATACGGAGATTGAAATTTTCCCCTACACCGTATACAGCTGTCTGCTTCTGAGACAGTACCGTATATCTGCTCTTTGTATTACGGTCAAATCCATACTGAGTGAGTGTCTGTGTGTGACTCCGGAAATATATAAGGAGATTGAAATTTTCCCTTACACCGTATACAGCTGTTCACTTCTGATACAGTACCATATATCTGCTCTTTGTATTACGGTCAAATCCATACTGAGTGAGAGTCTGTGTGTGACTCCGGGAATATATAGGGAGATTTAAATTTTCCCTTACACCGTATACAGCTGTATGCTCCTCATACAGTACCATATATCTGCTGGTATTTTTGGTACATTTTCCCAAACATGAGGAAGTATGATGAAAGAGGCCGCGGACGTGGACGAGGGGTGCCTGCAGGTACTGATGGTGGTGGTGGTGCATCAGCTGGTAGTGCCAAAAGCACAATAGCACTTAAGGCAGGAGGTGTTGAGCCTGCATCATCTTTTGGCTCCAGAAGGCCTGGAAGGCTCCCTTTTTTGGGAGTAGGTAAACAGCTTTTAAAGCCGGAGCATCAGGAACAGGTTTTGGCTTACATTGCCGAAACAGCCTCCAGCTCTATCGCCTCCTCTTCTGAAGTTTCAAAAAATGCAAGCACTGAGTCTCAGTGCAGGCTCCTGGTCAGGAACAACACCTTTTCCCTTGAGTCCTTCACCCCCACCACAAGTAAAGGATGTGGCAGGCCACACTTCAGATTACTCCCTGGAGCTCTTTTCACATACCATGCCTAGGTGATCAAGTGAAATCCTGAACTCCCCAGTCCAAGATGAATATGACATGGAGTGCACTGATGCACAGCTGTTATGTTTTGGTAGCGGAGGAGAGCAGGCAAAAACGGCAATATATCAGAGAGTTTGGAATCTACTGGATTGCAGTACCCTGACTAACTACCACAACTAAAGGCAGCCGTGGAGCGTTCCTACGTTGGTCCTAGACGCCTCGTCACAGCCTGAGAGGTTAACTACACCTAAAGATAGAAAGAGGAAAGCTATCTGCCCAGAGCAGATCCCCAAAGAACTTAAGAAGCCCCCAAACATGTAATGGCGGTTAGACAAGAGGAAATACAGACACAGACAGAAAATAGTATGAGCAAACGCTGGGGCCCAATCTGCCTAGACAGAAAAGGATAAGAAGGATACTTACTGCAATCCAAAAAACCCTAAAAAATCCAACGCTACTAATTGCAAAAACACCTGAGATCACACGACCTCTACCACCTAAATTACTTTTCTGGTATAACAAAACTCAGCCGCAGCCACTGAAAAAACTGGAAAAGGCAAATGAACAAACAACAGTGGCTCCAGAGGAACCGAGAGGAGCCCAAGCCCCCGGGGAGGGGAACCTGGCCAACCTCACAGAAATGCAGAGAAATATGCAAATGGCAAGCACAAAAACAAAAAACAGAAAATATCTTATCTGAGAGCAGGAGAAGAGGTAAGACTCAGCAAGCTTCCAAGTGAACCAGGAAACAACGTTGAGACAAGAACAATTGATCACCGGCAACCATGATGGGGGGAAACCTCCCTTATATCCAGCCAGTCTGTGATTCCTGATTGCCAATCCTCATTGAATGGTTCAGTACTGTTTGTAACCACCAGAGGGAGCTTCTGCTCAGAATTCATTTCTAAAACATTCATAACAGTACCCCCCCTTGAGGAGGGGTCACCGAACCCTCATTTGTGCAGCCAGGTCGGTCAGGATGAGCTCTGTGATACGCACGGATCAGTCTCCCAGCATGGATGTCCGAAGCAAACACCCAAGAATTGTCCTCCTGACCATAACCTCTCCACTTAACCAAATACTGGAGTTTCCGTCTAGAAAAACGAGAATCCAATATTTTCTCAACCACATACTCCAGATTGCCCTCAACCAAAACAGGGTCAGGAGGTGCAGCCATAGGAACCACTGGCTCGACAAACCTCTTCAATAAGGACTTGTGGAACACGTTATGGATCTTAAATGTCCTGGAAGAAGCAAACGGAAGGAAATAGGATTAAGAATCTCCATGATCTTATAAGGTCCAATGAACCTAGGCTTAAACTTTGGAGATGCAACCCTCATAGGGATATTTCTTGAGGATAACCAAACCAAGTCCCCCACTTTAAACCAAGGACCATCAGTCCTATGCCGGTTGGCAAACCATTGGGCCTTCTCCTGAGAGAGAGACAACCTCTCCACTACCTGGTCCCAAATCTGCTGCATATGCTCCACAACAGAGTCAACACCCGGACAGACAGAAGCCTCCGTCTGTCCCGAAGAAAATCGAGGGTGAAACCCAGAATTGCAGAAAAATGGAGACATCAAGGTGGCAGAGCTAGCCCTATTATTAAGAGCAAACTCAGCCAAAGGCAAAAAAGAGACCCAGTCATCTTGATCAGCAGACACAAAACATCTCAAATAAGTCTCCAAGGTCTGGTTTGTTCTCTCGGTTTGTCCATTGGTCTGAGGATGAAATGCAGAGGAGAAAGATAATTGAACACCAAGTTTAGAACAAACTGTAATCCAAAATCTGGAAACAAACTGGACTCCTCTGTCAGACACAATGTTCTCCAGAATGCCATGTAACCGAACCACGTGTTGAAGGAACAAAGGCACCAATTCGGAGGAGGAAGGTAACTTAGGTAATGGCACAAGATGTATCATCTTGGAAAACCTATCACAGATTACCCAGATAACGGTCATTTTCTGAGAAACAGGGAGGTCGGAAATAAAATCCATAGAGATATGGGTCCATGGCCTCTTGGGCACAGGTAATGGCATCAACAAACCACTAGAGCGAGAGCAAGGCTTGGAACGAGAGCAAGTCCCACAGGACTGCACAAATTCCCTGACGTCACGAGACAAAGTAGGCCACCAAAAGGACCGACTCACCAAGTCTCTTGTACCAAAAATCCCGGGATGACCAGCCAACGCGGAACAATGAATCTCAGACATCACACTCTTCTTCCACTGGTCTGGGACAAACAATTTCCCAACAGGGCAGCGCTCAGGTTTATCCTCCTGACACCCCTCCAGAGCCAGTCTCAAATTGGGCGAGATGGCGGAAAGTACTACACCCTCTTTCAAAATAACAGCAGGATCAGATAACTCAGGAGAATCCGCAAAGAAACTCCTTGAGAGGGCATCCGCCTTATCATTTTTAGTGCCATGAAGAAAAGAAACCACAAAATTAAAACGTGTGAAAAACAAGGCCCACCTGACCTGTTTAGGATTAAGTTGCTTGGCTGATTCGAGATAAACCAGGTTCTTATAGTCCGTGAGGACCACCACCTGATGTTTGGCTCCTTCCAGCCAATGTCTCCACTCTTCAAAGGCCCACTTCATGGCCAATAACTCCCGATTACCCACGTCAAAATTACGTTCAGTTGGAGAAAACTTTCAAGAAAAAAGGCACAAGGGTTACTCTTAGAGGTCTCTGGATCCCTTTGGGGCAAAACGGCACTTGCCCCAATCTCAGAGGCATCAACCTCCACCTGAAACGGCAGAGAAACATCAGGCTGCAATACAACAGGAGCAGAAATGAATCTCTGCTTAAGTTCCTGAAATGCAGAAACTGCCTCAGGAGGCTAATTCACCACATCGGAACCCTTTATGGTCAGATCAGTCAATGGTTTAACAATACCAGAGAAATTACCAATAAATTTACGATAAAAATTGGCATAACCCCAAAATCTCTGAAGAGCCTTCAATGAAGTAGGTTGAACCCAATCACAGATGGCCTGAACCTTGACCGGGTCCATTTCAATAACAGACGGAGACAAAATGAATCCCAGAAATGAGACATTCTGTACGCCAAAAAGACACTTTGATCCCTTCACATACTGTGCATTCTCTCTCAAAATCTGGAACACAGTCCGAACATGTTTCACATGAGAGTCCCAGTCATTGGAAAAAATCAAGATATCATCCAAATAAACAATCAGAAATTTATCCACAAAATCTCTGAAAATATCATTCATGAAGGATTGGACGACGGAAGGGGCATTAATAAGCCCAAAGGGCATCACTAGGTACTCAAAATGCCCCTCTGGGGTATTAAACGCCATCTTCCATTCATCCCCGTGCTTAATGCGAATACGGTTATACGCCCCCCTGAGGTCAAGCTTGGTAAACCAACTAGCATTTTTCACCCTGGAAAACAGGTCAGAAATCAAGGGTAACGGATATTGATATTTCACAGTGATCTTATTCAGGAGGCGATAGTCAATGAACGGCCTCAATGAACCATCCTTTTT
>JARQOD010000002.1:359424649-359456560 GCA_033576555.1 Oophaga sylvatica | reverse complement strand
GGTGTTGAGCCTGCATCATCTTTTGGCTCCAGAAGGCCTGGAAGGCTCCCTTTTTTGGGAGTAGGTAAACAGCTTTTAAAGCCGGAGCATCAGGAACAGGTTTTGGCTTACATTGCCGAAACAGCCTCCAGCTCTATCGCCTCCTCTTCTGAAGTTTCAAAAAATGCAAGCACTGAGTCTCAGTGCAGGCTCCTGGTCAGGAACAACACCTTTCCTTGAGTCCTTCACCCCCACCACAAGTAAAGGATGTGGCAGGCCACACTTCAGATTACTCCCTGGAGCTCTTTTCACATACCATGCCTAGGTGATCAAGTGAAATCCTGAACTCCCCAGTCCAAGATGAATATGACATGGAGTGCACTGATGCACAGCTGTTATGTTTTGGTAGCGGAGGAGAGCAGGCAAAAACGGCAATATATCAGAGAGTTTGGAATCTACTGGATTGCAGTACCCTGACTAACTACCACAACTAAAGGCAGCCGTGGAGCGTTCCTACGTTGGTCCTAGACGCCTCGTCACAGCCTGAGAGGTTAACTACACCTAAAGATAGAAAGAGGAAAGCTATCTGCCCCAGAGCAGATCCCCAAAGAACTTAAGAAGCCCCCAAACATGTAATGGCGGTTAGACAAGAGGAAATACAGACACAGACAGAAAATAGTATGAGCAAACGCTGGGGCCCAATCTGCCTAGACAGAAAAGGATAAGAAGGATACTTACTGCAATCCAAAAAACCCTAAAAAAATCCAACGCTACTAATTGCAAAAACACCTGAGATCACACGACCTCTACCACCTAAATTACTTTTCTGGTATAACAAAACTCAGCCGCAGCCACTGAAAAAACTGGAAAAGGCAAATGAACAAACAACAGTGGCTCCAGAGGAACCGAGAGGAGCCCAAGCCCCCCGGGAGGGGAACCTGGCCAACCTCACAGAAATGCAGAGAAATATGCAAATGGCAAGCACAAAAACAAAAAACAGAAAATATCTTATCTGAGAGCAGGAGAAGAGGTAAGACTCAGCAAGCTTCCAAGTGAACCAGGAAACAACGTTGAGACAAGAACAATTGATCACCGGCAACCATGATGGGGGAAACCTCCCTTATATCCAGCCAGTCTGTGATTCCTGATTGCCAATCCTCATTGAATGGTTCAGTACTGTTTGTAACCACCAGAGGGAGCTTCTGCTCAGAATTCATTTCTAAAACATTCATAACAGTACCCCCCCCTTGAGGAGGGTCACCGAACCCTCATTTGTGCAGCCAGGTCGGTCAGGATGAGCTCTGTGATACGCACGGATCAGTCTCCCAGCATGGATGTCCGAAGCAAACACCCAAGAATTGTCCTCCTGACCATAACCTCTCCACTTAACCAAATACTGGAGTTTCCGTCTAGAAAAACGAGAATCCAATATTTTCTCAACCACATACTCCAGATTGCCCTCAACCAAAACAGGGTCAGGAGGTGCAGCCATAGGAACCACTGGCTCGACAAACCTCTTCAATAAGGACTTGTGGAACACGTTATGGATCTTAAATGTCCCTGGAAGAAGCAAACGGAAGGAAATAGGATTAAGAATCTCCATGATCTTATAAGGTCCAATGAACCTAGGCTTAAACTTTGGAGATGCAACCCTCATAGGGATATTTCTTGAGGATAACCAAACCAAGTCCCCCACTTTAAACCAAGGACCATCAGTCCTATGCCGGTTGGCAAACCATTGGGCCTTCTCCTGAGAGAGAGACAACCTCTCCACTACCTGTCCCAAATCTGCTGCATATGCTCCACAACAGAGTCAACACCCGGACAGACAGAAGCCTCCGTCTGTCCCGAAGAAAATCGAGGGTGAAACCCAGAATTGCAGAAAAATGGAGACATCAAGGTGGCAGAGCTAGCCCTATTATTAAGAGCAAACTCAGCCAAAGGCAAAAAAGAGACCCAGTCATCTTGATCAGCAGACACAAAACATCTCAAATAAGTCTCCAAGGTCTGGTTTGTTCTCTCGGTTTGTCCATTGGTCTGAGGATGAAATGCAGAGGAGAAAGATAATTGAACACCAAGTTTAGAACAAACTGTAATCCAAAATCTGGAAACAAACTGGACTCCTCTGTCAGACACAATGTTCTCCAGAATGCCATGTAACCGAACCACGTGTTGAAGGAACAAAGGCACCAATTCGGAGGAGGAAGGTAACTTAGGTAATGGCACAAGATGTATCATCTTGGAAAACCTATCACAGATTACCCAGATAACGGTCATTTTCTGAGAAACAGGGGGTCGGAAATAAAATCCATAGAGATATGGGTCCATGGCCTCTTGGGCACAGGTAATGGCATCAACAAACCACTAGAGCGAGAGCAAGGCTTGGAACGAGAGCAAGTCCCACAGGACTGCACAAATTCCCTGACGTCACGAGACAAAGTAGGCCACCAAAAGGACCGACTCACCAAGTCTCTTGTACCAAAAATCCCGGGATGACCAGCCAACGCGGAACAATGAATCTCAGACATCACACTCTTCTTCCACTGGTCTGGGACAAACAATTTCCCAACAGGGCAGCGCTCAGGTTTATCCTCCTGACACCCCTCCAGAGCCAGTCTCAAATTGGGCGAGATGGCGGAAAGTACTACACCCTCTTTCAAAATAACAGCAGGATCAGATAACTCAGGAGAATCCGCAAAGAAACTCCTTGAGAGGGCATCCGCCTTATCATTTTTAGTGCCATGAAGAAAAGAAACCACAAAATTAAAACGTGTGAAAAACAAGGCCCACCTGACCTGTTTAGGATTAAGTTGCTTGGCTGATTCGAGATAAACCAGGTTCTTATAGTCCGTGAGGACCACCACCTGATGTTTGGCTCCTTCCAGCCAATGTCTCCACTCTTCAAAGGCCCACTTCATGGCCAATAACTCCCGATTACCCACGTCAAAATTACGTTCAGTTGGAGAAAACTTTCAAGAAAAAAGGCACAAGGGTTACTCTTAGAGGTCTCTGGATCCCTTTGGGGCAAAACGGCACTTGCCCCAATCTCAGAGGCATCAACCTCCACCTGAAAGGCAGAGAAACATCAGGCTGCAATACAACAGGAGCAGAAATGAATCTCTGCTTAAGTTCCTGAAATGCAGAAACTGCCTCAGGAGGCTAATTCACCACATCGGAACCCTTTATGGTCAGATCAGTCAATGGTTTAACAATACCAGAGAAATTACCAATAAATTTACGATAAAAATTGGCATAACCCCAAAATCTCTGAAGAGCCTTCAATGAAGTAGGTTGAACCCAATCACAGATGGCCTGAACCTTGACCGGGTCCATTTCAATAACAGACGGAGACAAAATGAATCCCAGAAATGAGACATTCTGTACGCCAAAAAGACACTTTGATCCCTTCACATACTGTGCATTCTCTCTCAAAATCTGGAACACAGTCCGAACATGTTTCACATGAGAGTCCCAGTCATTGGAAAAAATCAAGATATCATCCAAATAAACAATCAGAAATTTATCCACAAAATCTCTGAAAATATCATTCATGAAGGATTGGACGACGGAAGGGGCATTAATAAGCCCAAAGGGCATCACTAGGTACTCAAAATGCCCCTCTGGGGTATTAAACGCCATCTTCCATTCATCCCCGTGCTTAATGCGAATACGGTTATACGCCCCCCTGAGGTCAAGCTTGGTAAACCAACTAGCATTTTTCACCCTGGAAAACAGGTCAGAAATCAAGGGTAACGGATATTGATATTTCACAGTGATCTTATTCAGGAGGCGATAGTCAATGAACGGCCTCAATGAACCATCCTTTTTGGCCACAAAGAAAAAACCAGCGCCCAATGGTGAAGAGGATGGTCTGATATGACCCTTCTCCAATGACTCCTTGATATAAGATCGCATGGCATCGTGTTCAGGTACAGATAAATGAAAAAGGCGACCTTTAGGAAATTTACCACCAGGCACTAATTCAATAGCGCAATCGTAGCTCCTGTGAGGGGGTAAGGATGCAGATTTACTTTCACTAAACACATCAGAAAAATCAGTCAAAAAGTCAGGAACATCCTGAGACTGGGGAGAGGCAGAAAAAACAGGAGTGCCAGCATTAACACATTGGCAGCCCCAACTGGTCACAGACACAGATTTCCAATCCAAAACAGGATTATGAATCTGCAACCAAGGGAAACCCAGAACAATAATTCATGAAGATTATGCAACACCAGAAATTTGCAACTCTCCTGATGATCTGGTTCAACCCTCATTATCACCTGAGAAGAGAATTGGGGTTTATTCTCCGCCAAAGGGGTAGAATCAATGCCCAGTAGGGGAATAGACTTCCGCAGGGGTATCATGGGAAAGTCACAACGTTTGGCAAAGTCAAAATCCATTAGGTTAATAGCTGCTCCTGAATCAACAATAGCCTGAGCCGAAAATGTGGACATGGAGCAAATCAGGATAACAGTCAACAGAAATTTAGTCTGAACACTACCCAAGACAACTGAGCACGCAAAACGTCTTCCCTGCTTAGGGCAGATGGAAATAGCATGAGAGGCGTCACCACAGTAGAAACATAACCCATTGCGCTTTCGAAATTCATGACGCTGTGCCCCAGAAGTCACTCCATCACACTGCATGGGCTCAGGAGCTGGCCCACAAGGCAACACCATCTCACGCATACCTCTGTGCTCACGCAAACGTCTGTCAATTTGAATAGCCAAAGACATAGAATCATTTGAGACCAGAGGGTACAGGGAATCCCACCATAACGTCCTTTACATTCTCTGACAGACCCTTCCGAAAAAGGGCTGCCAAAGCATCATCATTCCATTTGGTCAGGACTGCCCACTTTCAAATTTTCTAACAGTACAGTTCAGCAGCTTCACAGCTCTGACTTAATGCCAACAAGGTCTTCTCAGCCTGATCAGTGACATTAGGTTCATTGTACAACAACCCCAGAGCCTGAAAAAATACATCAACATCATTCAAAACAGGATCCCCAGGTGTCAGGGAAAAAGCCCAATCCTGAGGGTCGCCGTGTAGGAGAGAGATGACAATTTGAACCTGTTGTTCTGAGTTCCCTGAGGACTTAGGCTTCAAGGCAAAAAACAACTTACAGTTATTTTTGAAATTCAGAAATTTAGCCCGATCCCCCAAAAACAAATCTGGCATGGGAATCCTAGGTTCCACAACCGGCAACCCAGCAAGATAGGAAGCAATACTCCGAACCTCAGTGGCAAGCTGATCCACACGGCCAGACAACAGTGCAAACTCCATTGAGAGAAAAAAAATCCTCCTCAGCACCCAGAGAGAAAGAGGGAAAAAATGCAAAAAAAAAAAAATCTCTGACAACTCTGACAACTTTTTTCTTTCCACACTATTAGTTTTTGGCCGGTGATACTGTTATGTTTAGGTAGCTGAGGAGAAAAAGCAAAAACAGTAATACACCAGAGAGGCTGGAACCTATTGGATTGCAGTAACCTGAACTAACCACACAACTAGAGGTAGCCGTGGAGCGTTCCTACGTTGATCGTAGACGCCTCGTCACAGCCTGAGAGATAACTACACATAAAGGCTGAAAGATGAAAGATGAAAGCTATCTGCCCCGGAGCAGATCCCCAAAGAAAATAGGAAGCCCCCAAACATTCTTAGACAAGAAGATAGCACGGACACAGACAGAAAATAGAATGAGCAAACGTTGGGGCCCAATCTGTCTAGACAGAAAAGTACAGGAAAGAATTCTGACTACAATCCAACAAAAACCCTTAAAAAATACCAGCACTTCTAATTGCCAAAAAAACCTGAGATCACACGAACTCTACCACCTAAATCAGATCTCTGGTGTAACAAAACAAAGCCACAGCCACTGAAAAAACAGGAAAAAGCAAATGAACAATTAACAGTGGCTACAGATAAATTGAGAGGAGCTCAGGCCCCAGGAGGGGACCCGGCTGACCTCCACAAAAGTGCAGAAAACTATGAAAAAAGCAAGCACAAAAAGAAAAGCAGAAAATGTCTTCTGAAAGCAGCAGGTGCAGGCAAGACTCCAGCAACTTCCAAATGAACCAGGAACCACAATTGAGACAAGAACAATTGATCACCGGCGACCATCATGGGAGGGAACCTCCCTTATATCAGTCCAGTCCGTGATCCCAGATTGCCATTCCTCGCTGTGAGGTTAAGTACTGTCTGCAACCACCAGAGGGAGCCTCTGCTCAGAAACCATCTCCAGCACATTCATAACAGTCCTGCATTAACTGCTCGGATACCTGCCTTAGAGTTAGATCCTCGGTGACGCCACTCTACACACCATCAGAGGCTTGGTTTTTACGCTGATCTCCAGTTTTGGAAGTATTCCTAAGAGAACGTGCATTATCAGATGGGTCAGACCTTGAAAATTCCTTTAATTTGTCTGCCATGCTTGACCCCTTTGAGCGATTCATGATTAATAGTAATGAAGTATGGCAAGTTTAATGACTGTAAAATGCGAAAATCCCCTCTTCCAGGAGCAGAAGCACCACTATTAGGGAATATACGGTATGGATGTGCTCGTTGTACAGATGGCTACAGAAAGTTCACTTTAGGGAGACTTTGATTGATTGCTGCAGCAGGCTGAGAATAATTTACGGTCCTGAAGGTCAGGAGGTGCTGCTGTGTCACACAGCCTGCATGAGGGCATAAGGCAGAGGATCACAGACTCCCAAGATGGCGGCAGAATAAGCGCGGGGGGGGGGAGGGCGGTTTGGGGCAGCTAAATGTCAGTAAGGTAGTGCAGAGCTCATTTTTCAGAGCTCTCACCGCATCTTCCTTTTTTATACCTCCTGTGAAAAGACATGCTGCTCCCCCAGGTCTAGGATCTGCAGTGCTGTGTCTCCTTCCTGATGGAGCACACAGCTAAGATGGCTGCCGTCCTCCTCAGGCCTCGTATCCCTGTCTGCACTCCCTCAGAACTCTGCACACCGAAGCTGTGAATCATGTGTCTCCGGGCACCGGATGACTCCTGGGATCCAGGGGAATACGGTGTTTGCAGGTAATCACCCGTGAAATTGCTAGACTGATAGGATGATTAACAGCAGGGTCGGACTAGCCACCGGAGAACCGGAGGATTCTCCGGTGGGCCCTGGCATCTGGGGGACCTGGCACCTGCTGGCATACAGGGGCCAGTTGCCTAGGGCCCCCACTGCTCCAGGGGCCCCCAGCCGGTGGCGTGTCGCTAATAGCGGCACACCACGCAGCTGCCATGGGGGCCCCGTGCCAGCGGAGCAGCAGCGGGTGACAGGAGGCAGGAGCCCCTGTCCCCGCTGCTAAAGAGAAATGAATATTCACTGCTTCCCACGCCCACATGGGCATGGGAAGCAGTGAATATCATTACTTACCTGTCACCCGCTCCAACCGCTGAGCGCCGCTGTGTCCTCGCGTCCTCTCTTGCTGCAATGTTCAGGCAGAAGGCGCGATGACGTCATTAGTGAGCGCCGCGCCCTCTGCCTGAACATTCACTGCCGGAGGACCGAAGACAGCGGCGCTCAGCAGTGGACCCGGTGACAGGTAAATATTGCAGGTGCCCAGGACACCAGCACCTGGCCCCAGCGACGAGAGGTGAGTATGTCTTTTTTTTTTTTTTTTTGCAGCATCTATGGGGGCACAGTGGAGCATCTATGGGGGCATAATCTATGGGGGCATAATCTGTGGAGCATTTAGGGGGCATAATCTGTGGAGCATTTATGGGGGCATAATCTATGGGGGCATAATCTGGAGCATTTATGGGGGCATAATCTATGGGGGCATAATCTGGAGCATTTATGGGGGCATAATCTGTGGAGCATTTATGGGGGCATAATCTATGGGGGCATAATCTGTGGAGCATTTATGGGGGCATAATCTATGGGGGCATAATCTGTGGAGCATTTATAGGGGCATAATCTGTGGAGCATTTATGGGGGAATAATCTAAGGAGCATTTATGGGGCATAATCTATGGAGCATCTATGGGGGTATAATCTATGGAGCATCTATGGGGGCATAATCTATGGAGCTTCTATGGGGGCATAATCTATGGAGCTTCTATCGGGGCATAATCTATGGAGCTTCTATGGGGCATAATCGAAGGAGCATCTATGGGGGCATAATCTATGGGGGCATAATCTAAGGAGCATCTATGGGGGCATAATCTATGGGGGCATAACTAAGGAGCATTTATGGGGGCATAATCTATGGAGCATCTATAGGGGCATAATCTATGGGGGCACAATCTATGGAGCTTCTATGGGGGCATAATCTAAGGAGCATCTATGGGGGCATAATCTAAGGAGCATTTATGGGGGCATAATCTATGGAGCATCTATAGGGGCATAATCTATGGGGGCACAATCTATGGAGCTTCTATGGGGGCATAATCTAAGGAGCATCTATGGGGCACAATCTATGGAGCTTCTATGGGGGCATAATCTATGGAGCATCTATAGGGGCATAATCTATGGGGGCACAATCTACGGAGCTTCTATGGGGGCATAATCTAAGGAGCATCTATGGGGGCACAATCTATGGAGCTTCTATGGGGGCATAATCTAAGGAGCATCTATGGGGGAATAATCTATGGAGCATCTATGGGGGCATAATCTATGGGGGCATAATCTATGAAGCATCTATGGGGGCATAATCTATGGAGCATCTATGAGGGCACAATCTATGGATTATCTATGGGGGCATAATACATGGGCAGCATATGGGGCACAATCTATGGAGCATCTTGTGGGGCATAATACATGGGGCAGCATATGGGGCATAATCTCATTTTCCACCCTAGGCTTATACTCGAGTCGATAAGTTTTCCCAGTTTTTTGTGGCAAAATTAGGGGGGTCGGCTTATACTCGAGTATATATGGTATCTATCATCTATCTATATATATATATAGCATTATCCTCTATGAGGGGGGCAGCATTATCCCCTATGAGGGGGGCAGCATTATCCCCTATGAGGGGGCTGCTTTATAATCTATGAGGGAGGCTACCCCAACTCCTGCTACATAATTAAGACATGTACTACCTTATATTATACCCTGATATTAGTGTGTTTTACTGCACAATTTGTGGTCTTGTATTTATGTCATTTGTGCATTGCCACGAAGATCGTCGCGGTTGCACATTTTGACTTCTCACAGCTGAGCTGCTGTTTCTTTGTGTTTGGCAGCTAGGGAGTTAATTCTGTCTGTGCTCGGTGCTGGGACTGGGTGCAGTTTCTCCCGGCTGCAATTGATTATTTGTTGATTGGTTTCCTTTAAATTCCTGGTTGTCTGCTTGGGGAGTTGCCAGTGAAACCTTCATGCGGACCACAGATACGAATTAATCTGTATAGACTTTAGTTGTGAGCTCCTTAGTTGTTCTAAGCTCAACTTGGTTAGAGTTTATTTCCCAGACCATTTATGTTCCTTTGGTGTTTGAGTGTGTATGCAAGCGAGTGTTATCCTGTCTGTCTTATATGTCTAATCTGTGTATTTAGCTAAGATCAGCCCATATCCCTTTGGTGGTAGTCAGGATCCTTCTTAGGACTGATTACAGGGTTCAGGGTCTGATAGGAGACAGGGTTAGGTTGGTGACTTGGACCTCTGAACCATTATCAGTACCTCCAAGGTGAGGGATTAGTTAGGACCCCAGTTTAGGGTCAGGTTAGATCCCGGTCCACCTCTTTCCTGTTTCAGCTCATCAAGTCCTCAAGATTAACCCTGGGTTCAGCAGATATCGTGTCAGGTAAATCTATTCTATACTTACATGCTGATGTTGCTATACTAGTTGTTGTATAGAGTGTTGTTCCTGTATTAATAGTTTACTGACATTGTATACATATCATTAGACAGCGTGACATTTTCACTGGCCTTAAAAATTATCTCCAGTTACCATGGATCCAGTAGCCCAGCTGGCTCTGCAGTTGCAGGGATTATCCATGGAGCTGACGGACATTAAGTCCAAAGTTTTGTCTCCCCTGGAGCAAACCAGAGTTGAACCTAAGGTTGCTCTCCCGGACAGGTTCACTGGTGGGCGAGACAAATTTTTCACCTTCCGGGAGGCATGTAAATTGTATTTTCGGCTTCGGCCTCAATCATCAGGGAGTGAGGAGCAGAGAGTGGGAATTGTTATCTCACTTCTGCAAGGGGACCCTCAATCCTGGGCATTTTCCCTTCCTCCGGGATCCCCGGCTCTACTGTCTGTAGATCAATTTTTTACTGCCCTGGGATTGGTATATGATGACCCAGATCGGGTCTCTCTTGCTGAGACAAAATTACGTAAGATACAGCAGGGAGATCGTCCGGCAGAGGAATTTGCTTCTGAGTTTCGTAGATGGGCCACAGATACTCAGTGGAATGACCCAGCTCTTAGGAGCCAGTTTTGTCATGGGCTTTCTGATAAATTAAAAGACGTTTTGGCTCAGTATGAGTCTCCTCCTTCTCTGGAGGCTGCTATGGCCTTAGCTATCCGTACTGATAGGCGGCTTCGGGAGAGGGGTGAGGTAACCCCACTCCCTGTTGTTTCTCCACCTACCACTAAAGTCCCTTATGTTGAGGTTCCCCTTGTCTGTTCGGATGAGCCTATGCAGTTGGGAGGGACATCATTTCGTAGGAGGGGATTGGCGGTACGCCGCAGGACTAGATGTTTTTTCTGCGGGAAAGAGGGACATTTTTTTGGAGAATGTCCATCCCGTGCCTTGTTGAGCCAAAAGTCGCCGGAAAACTGTTAATCCCAGGTTGTGTGGTGGACGACAACCTGGGAGTATGTATTTCATCCGCCAGTTCTTCTCAGTTCCTTGTACCAGTGGAGGTGGTAGTTGGTACGAGAGTGGAGAGATTGTCTGTTCTTCTTGATAGTGGTTCCGGGGCTAATCTGGTTGACGCTCAGTTTGCTCAGGCTCAAGGTATGCATCTGAGTGTATTGGTCAAACCGATCCCTATATTCTCCATTGACGCCAGGCCTCTCGGCCAAGGTAGCTTTGTTCATGAGGTTCATAACATTGACCTTCGGGTAGGGGCAATACATAGGGAACAATTATCTTGTTATGTGTTGGAGGGTCTACCTACTCCCATTGTGTTGGGACTTCCTTTGTTGGTTAAACATAACCCTGTGATTAATTGGCAGTCCAGAGAAATAAGCCAATGGGGTGAGTTTTGCAAAAGCAACTGCATGAACACAGTCATCAGTGCGGTCGTGCCTAGTACATTGCCTCCTTTTTTGGAGGATTTTGGGGATGTTTTCTCTGAGGAGGGGTGTCAGGAGTTGCCTCCTCATCGCGTGTATGACTGCTCTATTAATCTCCTTCCTGATGCTAAGTTGCCTAAAGCTAGGTTGTATAATCTTTCTGGTCCTGAGAGGCAGGCTATGAAAGATTATATTTCTGAAAGTCTGGCCAAAGGGCATATTAGACCTTCATCTTCCCCAGTAGCCGCGGGGTTCTTCTTTGTGAAGAAGAAAGATGGAGGCCTACGCCCTTGCTTGGATTTCCGCGAACTTAATCGGATTACTGTTCGAGATCCGTATCCACTCCCTCTTATTCCTGATCTCTTCAATCAAATTGTTGGCGCCAAATGGTTTTCTAAATTGGATCTCAGGGGGGCGTATAATCTGATTAGGATAAAAGAGGGGGATGAGTGGAAAACGGCGTTTAACACGCCGGAGGGACATTATGAGAACCTAGCCATGCCTTTTGGTCTGACTACTGCACCAGCAGTATTCCAACATTTTGTTAATGACATTTTTCGTCACCTTGTGGGGCTGTTTGTGGTTGTATATTTGGACGACATTTTAATTTACTCGCCAGATCTTGTGTCTCATCAGGAGCATGTGAGACAGGTGTTGCAGATCTTGCGAGACAATAAATTATACGCCAAACTGGAGAAGTGTGTATTTGCCGTACAGGAACTTCAGTTTTTGGGTTTTTTGGTGTCAGCCTCCGGTTTCCGTATGGACCCTGAAAAGGTGAGAGCAGTGCTTGAATGGGATCAGCCAGGGGATCTTAAGGCTCTGCAGCGTTTTTTGGGGTTTGCTAACTACTACCGGAAATTTATTTGTAATTTCTCATCTGTCGTCAAACCTCTCACTGACATGACAAGAAAAGGGACGGATTTTTCTAAATGGTCGGACAAAGCTTGCCAAGCCTTTTCCTCTTTGAAGAAATGTTTTGCTTCGGCACCCGTTCTCATCCAACCAGATGCATCTCAGCCGTTCATTGTGGAGGTGGATGCGTCTGACGTAGGGGTGGGTGCTATATTGTCCCAGGGTCCGTCCCCTGGTAAATGGCATCCGTGCGCTTTCTTTTCTAAGAAATTGTCGTCCGCCGAAAGGAATTATGATATCGGCAATAGGGAACTTTTGGCCATTAAGTTAGCTTTTGAAGAATGGCGTCACTTTTTGGAGGGGGCAGTCCACCCGGTTACCGTTATTACTGATCACAAGAACCTGTTGCATTTGGAATCCGCTAAGCGTCTGAATTCCAGACAAGCTCGATGGTCGTTGTTTTTTACCAGGTTTAATTTTGTCGTCACTTATCGCCCGGGGTCTAAGAATGTAAAGGCTGATGCCTTGTCTCGCAGTTTCCCAGGGGCCGGGAAAACGGATGACCCGAGTCCTATCCTTCAGGAGGGGGTGGTAGTGTCGGCTGTATTTTCTGAGCTTGAGGAGGAGGTGTTAGAGGCTCAGGGGACGCCCCTGCAGGACCTCCAGGGAGACTGTTTGTCCCAAATCTGTTGAGACAAAAGGTTATTGAGGCACATCATAATTCTGCTCTAGCAGGACATCCAGGGAGTAAGGCTACTTTAGATCTCCTTTCTCGCCGGTTTTGGTGGCCTAATGCTAATAAAGATGTTATAACTTTTGTCGCGTCATGTGGGGTGTGGGCTCGCTCTAAAACCCCTCATACCCGTCCGCCTGGGACCCTTTTACCCTTGAAACTTCCGGAGCGTCCATGGACTCATTTATCTATGGACTTCATTACGGACCTTCCTCCGTCGTCAGGGAATACTGTCATACTGGTGGTTGTTGACAGGTTCAGTAAGATGGCACATTTCGTTGCTCTTCCTGCACTCCCTAATGCTAAAACTCTGGCGCAGGTGTTCATTAGGGAGATCGTTAGACTTCATGGGTTGCCTTCTGATGTGGTGTCAGATAGGGGGTCTCAGTTTGTGTCCAAATTTTGGAGGGCATTTTGTTTACGTCGGGGATGCAATTGTCATTTTCCTCGGCTTTTCATCCGCAGACCAATGGTCAGACAGAGCGTCTGAATCAGACCTTAGAGACATATCTCCGGTGTTTTGTCTCAGAGAACCAAGAGGACTGGTCTTCTTTCTTGCCTCTGGCAGAGTTCGCTCTTAACAACAGGCGGAGCGAGTCCACTGGTAAGTCCCCGTTTTTTGGGGCATATGGTTTTCATCCTCAGTTTTGTACTTTCAATGGGGGGGGCCCTTCTGGGGTTCCTGAGGAGGAGCGTTTCTCGTCGTCACTTGCTTCTGTGTGGAGAGGTGTATTGAATAATCTGAGTGCGATGGGGAACCGTTACAAACGTATGGCTGATAGGAGGAGAGTTTCTGGTCCAGATCTGAATGTGAACGATCTGGTATGGTTGTCTACCAGGAATATAAAACTTAAAGTGCCCTCCTGGAAACTGGGTCCCAGATTCATCGGGCCGTACAGGATCAGTTCCATAATTAATCCTGTGGCATTTCGTCTGGACCTCCCTCCTACGTTTAAAATTCATAATGTGTTCCACAAGTCATTACTTAAAAGGTATGTGGCACCAGTCATACCGTCACCTCTACCTCCTCCTCCTGTGTTGGTCAATGGTAACTTGGAATTTCAAGTATCAAAGATCATTGACTCACGTCTGAATCGCCGGTCCCTTCAGTACTTGGTGCATTGGAAGGGGTATGGTCCAGAGGAGAGGACGTGGGTCCCTGCGTCTGATGTTAACGCAGATCGTTTGGTTCGGACCTTCCACAGAACTCACCCGGGCAGGCCTGGCCCTGAGGGTCCGGAGGCCCCTCGTAGAAGGGGGGGTACTGTCATGTGTGCATTGCCACGAAGATCGTCGCGGTTGCACATTTTGACTTCTCACAGCTGAGCTGCTGTTTCTTTGTGTTTGGCAGCTAGGGAGTTAATTCTGTCTGTGCTCAGTGCTGGGACTGGGTGCAGTTTCTCCCGGCTGCAATTGATTATTTGTTGATTGGTTTCCTTTAAATTCCTGGTTGTCTGCTTGGGGAGTTGCCAGTGAAACCTTCATGCGGACCACAGATACGAATGAATCTGTATAGACTTTAGTTGTGAGCTCCTTAGTTGTTCTAAGCTCAACTTGGTTAGAGTTTATTTCCCAGACCATTTATGTTCCTTTGGTGTTTGAGTGTGTATGCAAGCGAGTGTTATCCTGTCTGTCTTATATGTCTAATCTGTGTATTTAGCTAAGATCAGCCCATATCCCTTTGGTGGTAGTCAGGATCCTTCTTAGGACTGATTACAGGGTTCAGGGTCTGATAGGAGACAGGGTTAGGTTGGTGACTTGGACCTCTGAACCATTATCAGTACCTCCAAGGTGAGGGATTAGTTAGGACCCCAGTTTAGGGTCAGGTTAGATCCCGGTCCACCTCTTTCCTGTTTCAGCTCATCAAGTCCTCAAGATTAACCCTGGGTTCAGCAGATATCGTGTCAGGTAAATCTATTCTATACTTACATGCTGATGTTGCTATACTAGTTGTTGTATAGAGTGTTGTTCCTGTATTAATAGTTTACTGACATTGTATACATATCATTAGACAGCGTGACAATTTATTTCTATGTAGCTACATAGTGGGCCCCAAGAATGATTTTCTCTGGTGGGCCCAAGGTGTTCCAGTCCGACGCTGATTAACAGGATGCGAGGAGCTCCTTATCAGCCCGTCTTCTCAGCTCCCTTACATTGCCACGCCCCCGACTGTACTGAAATTTTGACTTTACATACATTACAGACCAAAAGTTTGGACACACATTCTCCTTCAACGATTTTTCTGTATTTTCATGACTGTGAAAATTGTAGAATCACACTGAAGGCATCAAAACTATGAATTAACACATGTGGAATTATACATTACACTTTACAAAAAAGTGTGAAACAACTGAAAATATGTCTTATATTCTAGGTTCTTCAAAGTAGCCACCTTTTGCTTTGACTACTGCTTTGCACGCAGAAAAGGTGAACGGATGGACTCTACATGCCTAGTTCCCACCGTGAAGCATGGAGGAGGTGGTGTGATGGTGAACCAGCATGGCTACCACAGCATTTTGCAGCGGCATGCTATTAAATCTGCTTTGCGTTTATTTGGACTATCATTTATTTTTCAACAGGGCAATGACCCCAAACACACCTCCAGGCTGTGTAAGGGCTATTTGACCAAGAAGGAGAGTGTTGGGGTGCTATGCCAGATGACCTGGCCTCCACAGTCACCAGACCTGAACCCAATCAAGATGGTTTGGGGTGAGCTGGACCGCTCACCGCTTCAATTTTGAATAATCCCCAACAGTGTTACCAGCAAAGCACCCCCACACCATAGTTTTGATGCCTTCGTGTGATTCTACAATTTTCATAGTCATGAAAATACAGAAAAAATCTTTGAATGAGAAGGTGTGTCCAAACTTTTGGTCTGTAGTGTACTTTGTTCTGCCCATTCATGTGCAGCTAGTTAATTCATAGTGCCGTACCAGCTATAACCATTAGAGGTCATTAGGTACCCAATTATCCTATTCCAGGTTTCAGGACTATTTCCCCTTTAATTGAGCAGTGTGTTCTGGTTAAGAACTGCCCCCTTAGCTTCCTGGGGAAAAACTAGACATGCAGACATTTTCTCTCAGGCTTAGAGTGAATCACACGTGTTCCTGGCCCTCCCTACAAAGCACTGCTCCTGACCAGTGGATTCCGGTGAGAGTCTAATGCATTTATATGTCTGTGTTAGAATCAGATGTGCAGCCACCGTGTAGTCTGTATCTCCTAGTTTAGTTAATGCTTTTGAACTGCTTACAGATAGATTGCATTTCTGTATAGAGCAGGACAGTGTTGCAGCATGTACTTAGATAGATATTATAACTGTGAAGCCTCTGTAATTTTAGTTCCTGATGTAATTGCACTCTGTATCATGCTGTTGTCTCTGTTATCTGCCAGTACTGATATACTGTTCATTTCTCTTATAGTTTTTTACCAAATAATCATCCACCATTGTTGTTCACTGTTACCAAGTTCACATCATCATCTCAATAAATATAGACTTAAAAATCCATACAGTCTTTTTACTGGGGGGTGGATGAAAGGTTTAGCCGTATGCTGGAATCCACACAGCACTATACATGGAGAAAGGCAGAACATACTTTGATTCATGGGAAGTAAGAGTGCAATTAACCTTAGCAACAGAGATGAGAAACATCCCCGCGTCGAGTGGTCTCACCAACTTGTCACTCCACTGGTATTCTCCAATAGGAGATAGACTTCTGCACAAATTTCTGCACATCAGTAGTTTATCTGTGGCATTTCCATTTCACTTCTTCAGAATTCTTTCTTCATTTGTTAACAATATACGGATACAGCTTATAGGAACATGTTTTCACTATGAAAACTTATTTGAAAACTAAGTGCTTAAAGAGGTGTCCAAGTGAGTTTCTAAAGAGGTTTGGAGGTCGAAATCCACCATCCAAACTGTGTATTCTGTCATTGTTGAATAAGCTGGAATGTACAGGAACATTACTGGATAGGCATGATGGAGGATTTTCGAAAATGTCTGATGAGACAATTCAAGATGTGAAACGGCGACTTCTGACATCACCACGTAAATCGTTGCACAGGCTTTCCCAAGATACAGGCATGTCGTACTGTACATGTAAACGAGCTGCCAAGAAAGGTCATGTTCGTCCATGCAGAGTCACTGTAATTTAGGAATTGAAAAGGCCTGATCAAGAGAAAATAATTTGTAATTTTCAGTGGTTTCAGTGGTTTCATTGTTGAGAAATAAAACATATCGGACTATATTTGGTACACTCTGGAAGCCTGGTTTCACCTTTGTGGCTACGTCAATTAATAAAACACCCATATTTGGGCAGCTGAAACATGCACGCACTTCATGAGATGCCGCTTCATGCCGAAAAAGTTGGTGTTTGGTGTGTCATTTCCAGGCAGAGCATAATTGGCTTCATATATTTTGAAGCAACAGTGACATCAGCGGTGCACATGGAAATCTTCCAAATCTTTGTCAATGGGCTAGACAATGGTGAGAATAGAATGGGTTGCTTTCAAATAGGATGGTGAAACGTTTCACACATCAGTTGTCAGCACAACAGAGACTGAAGCCTTCTTGGATAACAGAGTAATCTCAAAGGACTGTGGCCACCAAGATCACCTAATTTAACAGCACCATATTTTTTCCTTTACAGCCATTTGAAAAGTCGGGTGTACAGTATCAAACCACGAACATTACAGGCACTCCAAAAGAATACACAGCGAGAAATTCAGGCTGTGGCCAGCGATGCCCTGCGGAATACATTCTACAATATGGAAAGGCTCATGCAGGTGTGCTTGGATGCGAACGGTGGACATTTTCAACACCTGCTTTTTAACCCCTTGATGTCCAGTGATGGATATATCCATCATAGAGTGCCTACCCTGTTTTGTGCGGGCTCCGGCGAAGCGTTCTTTTCTGGCACATGACAGCTAATTTTGATTAGCTATCATGTGAACCTAACAGCCGCGGCACCCGCAGCTGTTAATATGTTTAATGCCACTGTTAAACTCACATGACCGTGGGTCACAAATGGGTTGGTGCTCATAGCAAGTGATCATTTCTGCTACACAGAGCAGGGCTGCTGCCCTGCTATGTATAGCACAGGTGATCAGAAAATCGGAGTTTCTAGTCTCCCATGGAGAATATTGAAGCAAAAAAACAAAAAAAACATTTTTTAAATACTAAAATAATGTAAAAGCTCAAATCACTCCCCTTTTGACCTATTCAAAATAAAACAATAAACAAATAAAATAATATGAACATATTTGGTATCGCTACATTGAAAATTGCCCAATCTATCAATATATAAAAATTACGGTAATATACTATCGAAGAATCATGATGGCAGGTCAGTTTCAGCATTTAGTAAACATGGTAAAAAAAAAATTGTGGAATTGCACTTTTTTTGCAATTTCACCGCAAACAATGTTGCCGTCCAAAAGTGCAACTCATCCCGCAAAAACAAGCCATATTGAAGGAAACATAACAAAGTTATGGGTCTGGGAAGAAGTGGAGCAAAAAATGGATATGCAAAAACGGAAAGACCCCTTGTCCTTAAGGGGTTAAAACACCAGTTTTTTCATGAACCAAGGTATGTACAGCCCAAATGTCATTATGATTTATCGTGTTTTTTAGATGTTACAGCAATATTTCAGGGAAAGTAGTAAGTGATTCACCGTGTAGTTTATTCATGAAGCACAAAATTTATCTACCGACTGGATAAAGGATATGGATAAAGAACTATTATAATTAGAGTTGAGCATTCCGATACCGCAAGTATCGGGTATCGGCTGATATTCGCTGTATCGGAATTCCGATACTTAGTTCCGATATTTTCCATATATCGTATACCGGAATCGGAAGTTCCATAATTCTTTGAGAGCCAATGTGATTTTAGTCAGCCAATGAGGAATCCTAAGAAGTGTGGGCACATCCTGTAATGCTGCGGTCATGTTAACTAATGGCATGGCTGTGATTGGATGTTGAAATGATGTCAGAATGCACTATAAAAGGCGCCGCAGCCATTTTAGCGTCACTGTGCTGTGAATTCAGTTAGGGACAGAACGCTGCTCTGCTGACTCAGAGGGACAGTTAGAGATTGCGATTTTGTGTACTGTGCTTTAGGCAGGCTATTTTACCAACCGCTGTGTAAAGCTTCCTTTTGCCTTGCAGTGTTGTTTTAACAGCTCTGTGCAAGGTGTGTGTGTGAGAGTGCAGGTGACGCTGCAGTTTGCTCTGCATCCAACGCTGTTTGTAGGCATCTGCACGTGTCACTCACAGACTCTTTTTTTTTTTCTTTAGTGTAATTCTTGCTGCTCCATTCAATTGAAATTATAGTGTGACGCGCTTCCATCCATATACAATACATTGGTTGCAAACACTATAGAAGTACAGAAAGGAGCCTTTCAGAGATAGTGAACAGTTGTGTGCAGTGTTCACTCTAGTCTGAGGTTTTCATTTTTGGAGTGCAGATCACGCTCCAGTTAGTTCTTCAACCACTGCTGGTTGTAGTCTGCTGAAGGTGTGTCACTGCCTCATCCTTGACATTTTTCTCTTATTGGTGCTGCTCCATTCTATTTAAAATAACTCTAATCTATTAGTGTGACGCGCTTCCATCCGTATCCAATACATTGGTTGCAAACACTATAGAAGTACACAAAGGAGCCTTTCAGAGATAGTGAACAGTTGTGTGCAGTGTTCACTCTAGTCTGAGGTTTTCATTTTTGGAGTGCAGATCACGCTCCAGTTAGTTCTTCAACCACTGCTGGTTGTAGTCTGCTGAAGGTGTGTCACTGCCTCATCCTTGACATTTTCTCTAATTGGTGCTGCTCCATTCTATTTAAAATAACTCTAATCTATTAGTGTGACGCGCTTCCATCCGTATACAATACATTGGTTGCAAACACTATAGAAGTACACAAAGGAGCCTTTCAGAGATAGTGAACAGTTGTGTGCAGTGTTCACTCTAGTCTGAGGTTTTCATTTTTGGAGTGCAGATCACGCTCCAGTTAGTTCTTCAACCACTGCTGGTTGTAGTCTGCTGAACGTGTGTCACTGCCTCATCCTTGACATTTTTCTCTAATTGGTGCTGCTCCATTCTATTTAAAATAACTCTAATCTATTAGTGTGACGCGCTTCCATCCGTATCCAATACATTGGTTGCAAACACTATAGAAGTACACAAAGGAGCCTTTCAGAGATAGTGAACAGTTGTGTGCAGTGTTCACTCTAGTCTGAGGTTTTCATTTTTGGAGTGCAGATCACGCTCCAGTTAGTTCTTCAACCACTGCTGGTTGTAGTCTGCTGAACGTGTGTCACTGCCTCATCCTTGACATTTTTCTCTAATTGGTGCTGCTCCATTCTATTTAATATAACTCTAATCTATTAGTGTGACGCGCTTCCATCCGTATCCAATACATTGGTTGCAAACACTATAGAAGTAAACAAAGGAGCCTTTCACACCTAGTGAACAGTTGTCTGCAGTGTTCACTGCAGTCTCTGCGTAATAACCATACTTAGGCCTTATAACTTTTCTGACTTTCTTTATCAATCTACCAAGATGAAGAAGGCAGGGAGTAAGGTACGTGGTCGTGGCCGTGGAGTTTCAGCAGGGAGAGGACATGGGGATTCTGTGTCTGCTGCCGCCCCCAGTGACACAGCATCCACCATTTTTCCCCGTGAGCATTCCTTTATGCGCACTTTTGTAGGAGGTCGGCGTACCCCCCTGCTGCGGGAAGAACAAATTGAAGCCGTTGTTGGTTGGATGGCAGCCAATGCATCGACTTCAATTGCTTCCACCTCCTCTCAGGACCACAACACTGTTGAGCAACCATCTGTCTCTTCACCGCCTGTCAAATTGCTCAGGCAGTCAGAGAGATCTGAACTGGAGCCAGCTGAGTCTCTGCTTCTGTTCTCAGAATCTGTTGGCTTGCAAACAGGGGCCCAGCCAAGCAGCATTCTGGAATTTGAAGAAGAGGGAGTATGCAGTGATGCGCAACAGCTGTGTCTCTCTGAATCTGAAGAGGCGGGTGAGCCAGTGCCGATGGTCAGCACACCGCAGAACGCATTTGATGATGATGAGACTCAGGTTCCAGTTTCTGTTGAGCATGGTGCTGTCCAGACCACCCAACAGCAGCAGGTGTTGGAAGAGGGTAGTGGAGATGATGAGGTCCAAGACCCAACATGGCGTGAGGAACAGGAAGGTGGTGGGAGCAGCTCTGAGGAAGAGATTGACCAAACGGTACAAACAGGAGAGAGAGGTAGGCTGTAGACTCGGTTGCCTGTAGCCTCCAGTTTGGCACCTGTTCGGAGCAGTTCTCTTACAAAAGTCAAAATGGGCGCTCCCAGGACTTGCACTGCGTGGTCCTTTTTTGACACACTTGCAGATGATATTTGCTATGTCAAATGCAAGCTGTGTAAGCAAAAAGTAAAAAGAGGTAAAAGTGTCAGTAACCTCAATACCACAAATATGTGGAAACATGTGCGGACAAAGCAAGTAGTTGGGTTACAAAGACACACTGGAGATGTAGGCCAACTTACAGCAGCACCTACATCTTCAGCTCGTGTTGGAGCCTCTTCCTCCAGCTCACACACAGCTGGTTCGGCTTCCTCACAGGATCGCCATGGAAGAACCTCGGTCACTGTTTTCCAGAGCAAAAGTGTTATTCCACCCACAGCAGCAAGTTCCCTGTCATCCTCACACTCCCAGGCCACAAAACAGCCATCGGTAGCACAGGCATGGGATAAAAGACGGCCATACTCGGCAAACCATCCACGAGCACAGGCTCTGAATGGTGGCATTGCAAAACTCCTGTCCCTTGAAATGCTGTCATTCAGACTGGTGGAGACTGAGAGTTTCCGGAACTTAATGGCATTGGCAGTCCCACAATACAATGTGCCAAGCCGATTTTATTTCAGCAGGCAAGCGGTCCCTGTTCTGCAAAAGCATGTTGAGGGAAAAATTAAACATGCGCTACTAAACGCCGTCAGTAGCAAGGTCCACCTGACCACCGATGCGTGGACCAGTACCCATGGCCAGGGACGATACCTTTCCCTCACTGCCCATTGGGTCAATGTTGTGGAGCCGGGTACAGATCTTGCAAGTGGCGCTGTACGTGTTCTGCCAACTCCAAGGATTGCAGGAATCCAGTCTGTACACATTGACTCCTCCTCCTACTCCAGTTCCTCAGAATCATCGCTGCAGGAGCCGTCACGGTTTAGCTCCACATGGACCCGTGAACGCTTACCTGTTGCGACCGATATGAGCACAGCCGTGGCCAAACGTCAACAGGCCGTCCTCAAATTAATTTCAATGGGGAATCGAAGCCACACAGCGCAGGAGGTCTGGAATGCCATCAAGCAGGAGAGCGACGTGTGGTTTTTGCCAGCGCATCTACAGCCAGGCTTGGTAGTGTGTGACAATGGCCAAAATCTGGTGGCAGCTCTGGGTCTTGGCAACCTCACTCACATACCATGTCTGGCACATGTGCTCAACTTGGTCGTGCAGAGTTTTTTGAGGGAATATCCGCATCTTGATGAACTGCTGCACAAGGTCCGCCTAGAGTGCCCTCACTTGCGACGTTCCAGCATGGCCAGATCGCGCATTGCAGCTCTGCAACGCAGATTTCGCCTTCCTGAACATCGCATCATATGTGACGTACCCACCAGGTGGAATTCCACGTTACATATGTTGGAGCGGTTGTGTGAGCAGCAGCCAGCAGTAATGGAGTATCAGCTGCATCAGGCGCAATCAAGTCACAATTTGCACCATCCATACTTCACCACTACTGAGTGGGCCTCTATGAAGGACATCTGCCACGTTTTGCGTGCGTTTGATGAGTCAGCGCGGATGGCGAGTGCAGATGATGCACTAGTCAGCCTGACTGTCCCCCTTATCTGCCTGCTTCAAAAAACACTGCAAGCACTAAGGGATGAGGTTTTGGAAGAGGTGGAGGATGAGGAGTCACAAATTCCATCACCTTCTGGACAGTCAGCGCAACGTGGTTTCTCACAAAGGGCTGGGCAGGGCTCACTTTGTGAGGAGGATGAGGAGGAGTCAATGGAGGAGGAAGAAATCGCTACAGAGGGAGGTACACAACGCTCTAGTCAGTATGTAGAGCGAGGGTGGGGTGATGCAGAGCAGGCAGAGATGACGTTTCTTAGAGAGGAAAGCGTTTGTTGGCCAGTTGGGAGTCTGCAGCACATGGTTGATTTCATGCTGCAGTGCCTGAGAAATGACCGCCGCATCGCCCACATTCTCACCACGTCTGATTATTGGGTGTACACCCTCCTAGACCCTCGCTACCGGGACAACTTACAAAGCCTCATCACACCGTTGAACCGGGAGCGTAAAATGCGGGAGTACCAAGACACACTGGTGCAATCCATAATGTTCTCCATTCCAGCCGAGAGCGCTGCTGCTACTGCTTTACAAAGCAGCTCTGTGCGTCGAAGCAGTGGAGACAGCTCTGCAATACGAGGGAGCACAAGCAGCGCCTCTGCACAAGGCAAGACCAGTATGTTCCAAATGTGGCGAAGTTTTGTGGCAGCGCCACCAATGTCTACACCATCCGAGACGCCTTCAGTCACCAGGAGGCAACGTTTCCGTAAGATGGTGACAGACTACATGTCTTGCCCTCTCAGTGTACTCCCAGATGGCTCTTCCCCTTTCAAGTTTTGGGTCTCTAAGCTGGATACATGGCCAGAGCATAGCCAGTATGCATTGGATGTGCTGGCTTGCCCTGCTGCCAGTGTATTATCGGAGCGCGTCTTTAGTGCTGCAGGTGGTGTACTATTGTCGGGTTCAAAATGACAAACCACTCATCCTCCAGTCACCCCAGATTAGACTAAGAGCACGGGTCGACCGAGAATGAATCAGGCGATACGCTGGTTCAGACTTCAGAACGTGCCCTAAAGAAAATGGTGCTATTAGGCGGCCATCTCCAGTAAGCACTGAACTTTTATTCACATACATAAGATTACATACACAGAATATTGGGGTGGAGTAAAGGCGGGATTGAGGAGAAAGAGATAAGCTGAGTCATCCTAATTGGTCCTTAGATCTTCTTCTAAGTCCTCCTTGATATGTTGTCATCCTCAGTTTCGTTTCTTGAAGAAAGATTCTATTGTTCTCGTGTATCAAGTATTTCCTCAATTCTCCAAAGGTGGGGGCATTTCAGTAGAGTGTAATACAGTGATAGGACACAAGATGGAGACAAACACCAGCAGATACTAACATTATCTTATTATTCTTTTAAGGAAAACTTCGTGTTTATAAAATACATATACACACTATAAATATAAAAGTATAGTAGAAAATTATATTTTACCTTGACAATCCCCCCTAAACACTAAGTTTTTCCCTTAATTTATGCGGCCTTCGAGACTGTCCATGTGTGGGGACAGGGGTAGTGGATTTCTTCGCTTGGTCATTTTAGAAGCTAGCCCCTTATGGACTGCCCCAAACAACCAAGTCCCTACCAAACCTGCACATGGAGTTCTCCCACTATCCCTAAACTAAATCTCTTATTTCCATTTGTATTTTGTTATAGGGGGTTTTATCAGGTTTATCCTGCGGAGTATATTTCTCCATATCACCCTTATCAGTGTCTTCATATAGTAGCGACACAACTTCCTGATGAAGGAAAGTACCTGAGGAGGCGGCTGCATTGGTCACAGCTTTCCTATACATAGATATCACACAACATAGAATTATCCATCCTAGCACCAAAAGCCCTGTTACCACTAAGCAGGCTTGTTGGAGAAATTCTTTAAGTCCTCCAAGCCATCTTAAGAAAAAAGAGGTATCTACTTCTGCATTGGCTTTTATTTCCTGAGCCAGATTTTTAATCTCTGTAAGGGCCACTATAGTTTTACCATTGACTCCAGAATTCTGAGGAATATAAGTACAACATTTTTCCCCTATCATCCCACAGACTTCATCTTTTTCAGCTAGAATCATGTCAATGGCCAGTCTATCTTGAAAAGTCAGTCTTTTGTTTTGGGCCCAGTTTCTCAACTATACCCTGGAAAGCATCTTGACTAAAATTGATATTGATAAATCTTTGCTTGGTGTAGTATATATATTTTATCCAATCTACATTGTAATTGATCTGCACAGTTGGGATGAGAGAACGGAAACCTGCCAGGATCTGATTCTGAGCTTTGTATTCGTCTGGGACCCCCCTAGGAACACCTATGGGATCCATATAAACTTTGGGATCCTCAGCATAACCGGTGTGCAGCTGACCCAGACTCCTTCTTTTTCTGGATATCAGTGGAGCTATATTCTCGGATCCAGACTCTTTCTCACGTGTCTTTTAATGACTACCAAGTCTCGAGACTGCAGACTGCAGACTCCCAGGATCCTGGTTCGGATCTGGAAGAGAACTGAAAACATTATCATATACTTTCTTGAGTCTTTTATACAAATCCCTTACATATGAGCTTAATACATAGTCACTTATTTCCAATGCTTGGGAAAAGAAACATCCTAAACTAGGCACTTTGCCAAATAGTACTTTATACGGAGAAAGTCCAATTTTTCTACTTGGAGTGTACCTTACTGAGTATAGGGCTAATGGTAAACATTCAGGCCAAGATTTCCCTGTTTCAGCCATGGCCTTTTGGATTTTTAACTTCAATGTCCCATTTAGTCTTTCTACTTTTCCACTGCTTTGTGGATGATATGGGGTATGAAAAGCTTGTTGAATTCCCAGCGCTGTCAAGACTTCATTCATTATTTCACCTGTGAAATGTGTACCTCTGTCACTTTCGATCACCTTTGGTACTCCATACCTGCACACCACCTCCGCAAGCAGCTTCTTTGCGGTTGCCGCAGCCGTAGCCTTGGCAATCGGGAAAGCCTCCGGCCAACCTGAGAATAAATCAAAAACACACCAACACGTACTCCCATGAACCTGATTTTGGCAGCTGAATATAATCAATCTGCAGTCTCTGGAAAGGATAGAGGGGCCGAGGGGCATGTTTGGGTGGTGTCTTCACTACCCTTCTCTTATTATGTGTAGCACATACCATGCATCCCTGGATCAAACCTTCTATACAGGTGGAAAAGCCTGGTGCCGCCCAATGCTTCTGCATCACACTCATTACAGCAGTTTTGGACTGGTGGGTTGGCCCATATATCATCTGGGCGACCGCAGGGTACAACGCTCTTGGAAGGCATCGGCGCATCCCTCTTCCCCATACCCCAGTTGCTGCATTCAGACATGCACCTTCTTTTTCCCACTTTTCTACTTCCTCCTGGCGCACCTGAGCCTGCATCTGGGCTAAGGCATCCTCCGACACAAAGGGATTTTTGGGAGCGCTTACCTGGTGCATCGTTACCCCTTGGAGTGGTCTACTGGCTGCTGTTTTTGCTGCTGCATCGGCCATTGCGTTTCCTTTACTCACCTGATCAGTGCATCTGGTATGTGCTTTAACTTTTATGACAGCTACTTCTTTTGGTAATTGTAATGCATCAATTAACTGCTGGACTGCGTCAGCATTTTTAATGGGATGTCCTGCTGCCATCAGGAATCCTCTAGACTTCCAAATTGGACCCAAATCATGAGCTATACCGAATGCTTATCTAGAATCTGTGTAGATGTTAACAATTCTACCTTCAGCTATCTTACAGGCCTCGGTCAGAGCCTTAAATTCAGCCTCCTGGGCCGACTAATGTGGGAGTATTGGTTCTGCTTTGATCACTGCATTCAAGGAGACGATGGCATACCTGGTGTGGAAGGTACCTGAGTCATCTTGGTAGCGAGTTCTACAAAAAAATTTAAAGTCAACATTACGTCTTTCAGTTTTAAACACTGTGGGTAGGCCTGCTGTTTCCTGTGCCATAAGCTGAACATAATCATAAGGAATCTCCTCTCTTGGATCTTCTTTGTACAATACCGTACAATACCTGACCTCCCCCTAGATCCGAGAGAGGTAACAATATAGCAGGATTAAGTGTGGTACATCTCTGCAAAGAAACATTTGGAGGCATTAAAAGTGCACATTGCAATCAAAGATGACGTGCAGCTGAAAGGTGTGCCGACTGCACCTGGTTCAGTATAGTGTATACATCATGAGGTGTAAGTGCTGTCAGTGGATAATCAAGAACGATATCTGATGATTTGTGGAGCAATAGTCCTACAGCATGTACTGCCCGTACACAGGACGGGGCACTCTAGCCACTGCATCTAGTCTTCCACTGAAATAGGCTACAGGCCTTTGATTGTCACCATATAACTGAGTCAATACCCCTGCTGCGTGTCCCTGCTGTTCATGGAGATACAGGGTGAATAGTAGTTCATAGTTGAGGGTTCCTAGCGCTGGAGCTGCCACAATCCTGTTTTTGAGAGAAAAAATAAAAACCGTCTATACCTTCAGGAGTTAGTTTAAAAAGCACAATGGTGATACAGTCATAGAGAGATTGCATGAGGATTGACACAGCATGTATCCACTGCCTGCAGCAGAAATTCAGTCTAAGAAATATCCTAAGAGCGGCAACATTAACAGGAATAGGAAAATTCTGTACAGCTTCTTTGCGAGCGCTGGTCCGATGTCGCTCCCCCCGGTATAATGCAGTATTCCAAAAAGATAACTGAAGATTTACAAAATTGCAGTTTATCCTTTAACGCTTACAACCTGCTTGATACAGAAACAACATAAGTAATATTGTTGCAATACGACACTGTTTCCTGGAAGAACACAAATCAGTAAATCATCAACATATTATAAAAATAACATTGGCAAAATCAATAACTGTAAACTAAGCAGCATCCTGAGATATCTGGAACAAAAGTGTATATATATATATTAGACACCACTGGAGTTTCCAGATCAGTAGCTGCATTAACTGCCCATAATTTTTGTACCAACCCGTACACAGGGTTAAGTTGAAGGGGGGCTGGAGTTTGCTATGTGGGCACTGATAAGAACTGTCCTTGGACCTGCAGCTGCCTGCTTGCAAAATGATTGTTCGGAGTGGACAGGGAAAACATACAGGATTACATTCTGGACAGCTTCAGTAAGTAATTGTTGGGACCTAGGCATATTAGTAGAAGTATATCGTGATTTCATTGCATATTGACACGGCAGCTGTCCTGCTCTGGTTGCTGGGACCTGTCCTACTTCTACCTGACCACACGTTTGTATATACGAATTAGATTCGTCCTGTATCATGGGTCCTCCTTTCTGTGAAATTGTTACGGCCAGTCCTCCAGCATAGTGGAGTTGATTATTTGCAGCATCTACTATGACCCCAACATGTTGTTTCGTAAAATCCCCTGTCCTTATCCTAAAGAGTACATCATGACAGTGGGGTCCAGGAATAACATTGGAATATATTTCCTGAAAATCTTCTCTTTCCTCTGTACTAGCAACGTCTAGCGACATGATTTTACAAAGAGTGCTCTGCTTCAGTCCTGGTGTCATAGTGACAGTTCCAACCGGATAATACTCAATACGTGCTTGTAATTGTAACAACACATCACTTCCTAAAAGATTACATTGACCCCGTGGTGATATCATTAACTGTGTGTGTACAGTGGTTCCTTGAATTTGCAGGGAAATCTTTTTAGTGACGGGGAGCTGGAGAGTTGTCTGTAATTACTGAATTGTCTGCCCCCGTGTCCACTTGGAACTCAACCTCATGTCCCCCGGTTGGTTCACCTGTACTGTGCAATTAGGAGTGGGGGGTAAGGAGACAAGGGGGTTCATGTGCAAGCTACCTCTTTTTGCCTGCACTAAATCATGTTGTGCCCCCTGTGCTATTCTGGCTAGATCCTCTGCTTTAACTGATCTCTAATCCGGTCTACTTACTTTCAGCTTTCTGTCACTTCCTTTCTCTGCCTGTCTATCTTTTTTTTTTTTTTTTTTTTTCTCACATACTCTGACCTTCTATTCTTACGTACTGTGTCTATTCCAAAAACCTATTCAACAAAATCTGAAAACTGTTGCACTCTTGCTCTGCGTCTCTATGCTGAATGCCTGATGGGAGGGGTGAATCCAGGTGCTCTTGCCCTCGAGCTTCGGGCAGTAGGGGTGGACAGGATCACAGTGTAGGGACCCTCAAATCTGGGCTGGAGACAGTCTCTTCCCATAAATTTTTATATATATAAGGTCATCAGGCGAGAAATCATGCACCGTGTCACCTGTAAATTCTGGGAGAGAAGCAGACACTGCAGAGTGGGTGTTAGTTAACTCTTTAGACAAAGCAATCACAAATTTGCTATTTTATCATTGGTTTCAAATAATTCCTGGTGCCTAATGTCTTCTGTTTTTAACATACCAGCATGATGGAGTATTGAATGTATGGTGGCCCGAAGAGTGGCCCGTGACTCATTTGGGTTTAGGGGATCATGAACTGGACCTACTGCATGGATGATAATATCAGCGGGAAGGTCCCCTGCATGAGTAGTCAGAGTTTGTCCAGGTGACAAGGGACCATGAGTGTGTATATGAGCCATGCATTCCGCAGTAACAATGGGACCACCGGCTTGGGCTATCAGCAGAGCCAGACCCCCTTTATTGGAGCAGTTGGAGTTGGCAGGACTAACTATAGCACCAACCTGATGTGTCAGGATATCACCGTACCCTACGGACAATGTCACTGGATTTCCATTGTGGTCTGTGTAATGCTGTGAATGGCAGGGATACCAGTTTTCAAATACACCGGGAGCTGGGGGCCTGACCGGGGTTTCCGTGAATCTTACAGAGCGACTGTCCTCTCTAAGGATTTGTGAAGGAGAGGAAGGTGCTTTATCTCTGGAGTAGGGGGTGGAATAAGCCCTAGGACCAGGGGTTAACAATGGTGGTGGGGGAATGGAGGAGGGAAGAGAAGATACTGGTGCTGCTGGGGATAATGGTAGCTGTTGAGGGACCCACCCCTCTTCTATCTCCTGATCCTCCTCCCCTTCGTTGGATCCCGTAATATCACGGCGACGGCTTCTGATCATTGTCTGGAAAGCTGAAGATTTATGCATTGCAGCAATGGCCGGGTTGGGGTGTGTGAAAGGGAACAATGGTGTTGCATCTGGTGCCATATTGGGAGCTGTGGCCTGCACAGGTGCGGGCGGGGGCTGGTAGTAGGCCCTGGTTGGTATCAGCAAGGGATATAGGCCTGACTGGGTGTGCTTGGGTGTCCCAAGATGGCCGCCGGAGGAGATGGGGTGTTGGCCATTTCCGGGTGTATTAAGATGGCCACTGGGTTTACCAAAATGGCCGCTGGGTGTGGGAGGGGCGATGGGCTGGGCATTACACCAGGAGCGACCCGCCCACAGACACGGCAGGTCTCCGCCCAGGGCGGATTCTGTTCACCACACACATGACAGGTCCAACCTCCCTTTGTTCTGAGATCGGCACCATTATAGGGCGGTGGCCGAGGGCTTGGAGCGGCCATTTTAGTTACATCAACAAGATCATATGCAGAGCATTTTACATATCCGAACAAAGGCTCAGCACTTTCCGAACCTCCTTATTCCATCTACCTCTTTCCAACCCTCAACTTTCAAATCATTTGCTACTCTCAAATGTGCTTGGGCTTGATACAAGAGCCCCTGATCTCTCAACTTTCCCTCATTCTGTGCGACAAAGTCCTTCCACACTGAAGGCTGAAGCCTGCCTGTACTTGGCAAGCTCATTATTTTATACAAACTCCTGACTCTCTTAACAGCCTTCTTGCCTCCACGTGATTTCATCAATTCAACCACTCCCAAAGCACCACCCTCTAACTTGTGGGTTTTGTTTGATTTAAACATGCGCATCATGATTTAACAGAGTGAAATGATCTGTCGCGACTCAGACCACCGGCGTCACTCGCAGGTCACCACCCGTCACTGCAGAGTCCTCCTCAATACTGTGACAAGACAAAAGAGTCCTCCTCTATTCTGTCTTTTTCCCTAACTGTGGATGGTGACTTTAAAGCGCAGTACACCGTGACACTCTACACAGCACAGAGTCCCCCTCCATATGCTGACACCTGGGCTTCTCCTAATGAGACTTCCCGGGTTGGACAAAGAGTCCTCCTCTATTTATCACTTTCTCAGACGAAGAGCCCACCTCTATTCGTCACTTTCTCAGACGAAGAGCCCACCTCTATTCGTCTCCTAAGGAAATTTGGTTATGCGCACCCCTACCACAATTCTCTATACAATACTAGAAATTTAGACACTACCAAATAATCACGGGAGGCAACTATCTGTATAAAGGTACAATGACCGGAGGAGGAGGAACGTGGTAATTCTCACGAGAACGTGCAGGAAGCAACGTCACTCGGTCAGACTTGCTGGTTCGTGGCGTGGGATTGCCCTTGGTCTCACCACTCAACCAGTCACCCATCCAGACCCAAAAAGACAATACAGCTTAAGCCCACAATGACTGACACACAGGCAAGTGGGACGCATATAAAATATATGATCCCAACTTACCGTGTTCAACGGAGGCTGCAGTCCTCGCATTCAGTCACCGCGGGCAACACCGCAAAGTCCTCAAGACGGGTCCGGACGGGCGGCAATCCACGGCCCCACGTTATTAGGCGCCAATTGTCGGGTTCAAAATGACAAACCACTCATCCTCCAGTCACCCCAGATTAGACTAAGAGCACGGGTCGACCGAGAATGAATCAGGCGATACGCTGGTTCAGACTTCAGAACGTGCCCTAAAGAAAATGGTGCTATTAGGCGGCCATCTCCAGTAAGCACTGAACTTTTATTCACATACATAAGATTACATACACAGAATATTGGGGTGGAGTAAAGGCGGGATTGAGGAGAAAGAGATAAGCTGAGTCATCCTAATTGGTCCTTAGATCTTCTTCTAAGTCCTCCTTGATATGTTGTCATCCTCAGTTTCGTTTCTTGAAGAAAGATTCTATTGTTCTCGTGTATCAAGTATTTCCTCAATTCTCCAAAGGTGGGGGCATTTCAGTAGAGTGTAATACAGTGATAGGACACAAGATGGAGACAAACACCAGCAGATACTAACATTATCTTATTATTCTTTTAAGGAAAACTTCGTGTTTATAAAATACATATACACACTATAAATATAAAAGTATAGTAGAAAATTATATTTTACCTTGACACTAACAGACCGTCGCATGCGACTATCCTCCGATAATGTAGACCGGCTTACTTTTCTGAAAATGAACAAGGCATGGA
>JARQOD010000002.1:359329957-359424549 GCA_033576555.1 Oophaga sylvatica | reverse complement strand
TCTCGCCTGAATTTGCCTGTCCGTTTTCCGATTAAATAACTGGTTGGCAACGTTATCCATGTTTCCTGTTATGTTCATCTATCTACCACCTGAACTCTACTCCCTGGGCTACAACACTGCCAGTCAGAGGGGAATGATCAGTTACCAACCAAAATGTTCTCCCCAACAGATAGTAGCGCAACGACTCCAGTGCCCACTTGATCGCCAGGCACTCTCTCTCTACAATGCTGTATCTGGTTTCAGCTGGAGTAAGCTTTCGACTCAGGAAACTAATGGGATGCTCCTCCCCGTTAACCTCCTGAGACAACACGGCACCCACACCTACCTCTGACACATCTGTCTGGACAATGAATTCTCTTTTGAAGTCTTGTGTGATCAAAAATGGTGACACACACAGTGCCCCTTTTAGTTTTACAAACGCTTCTTCAAGCTGATCATTCCATCGCACCATTACTGACTTCCTGCCTTTTAGGCAGTCAGTTAACGGCGCCGACAGGGTTGCAAAATTGGGAATAAACCGCTGGTAGTATCCCACTAACCCAAAAACCCTTTAACTTGTTTTGTGGTGAGGGTACGGGGCCAGTTTTGGATTGCCTCCACTTTGTTTATTTGGGGTTTGATAACTCCTCTCACAATCACATACCCCAGGTACCGAGCTTCCTCCAACCCTATGGAACACTTGTTTGGGTTGGCAGTTATCCCTGTTTGTCTCAGCGAAAGTATCACCGCCTGTACCTTGGCTAAGTGACTTTCCCAGTCTGTACTGTACACCACAATATCGTCCAGATTGTCCGCGGCATATCGGCGATGAGGACGAAGAACAACGTCCATTAACCTCTGGAATGTCGCTGGAGCGCTATGCAACCTGAAGGGTAGGACTATATTCTGGAACAGTCCCTCGGGTGTTACAAAAGCCGTTTTCTCTCTCGCTGCTTTTGTTAGGGGCACCTGCCAATACCCTTTTGTGAGGTCAATGACTGAAAAATAACGGTCCTGCCCAAACCGCTCTATTAACTCATCGACCCGGGGCATGGGGTAGGCGTCAAACTTTGAAATTTCATTCAGTTTTCTGAAGTCATTACAGAACCTTAGTGTCCATCTGGCTTTGGTATTAGGACTATTGGGCTGGCCCACTCACTCTGGGACTCTTCAATGACCCCTAACTGCAGCATCTTCTTGACCTCTTCTTCTTGCTGGCTTGTCGCCGGGCCTCAGGCAGCCGATATGGCTTTAATTGTACTTTGCCCTGCGGCTCAGTGACAATGTCATGTTGGATTAGGGAGGTACGACCAGGAAGTTCCGAAAAAACATCTGTATTTCGGCTAACAAACTCTCGGACTTCCTGAACTTGTCTGGGCGACAAAGTGTCTGGTATTTTGACGGCGGAGAGGACTTCTCTTGCCTTCTCCTGAGGCAAGGAAGCCATCTGTACTGGAAATGCAGGCCATGGACAATCCTCACCAAGCTTGTCTCTGTCTTTCCATGGTTTGAGCTGATTCACATAGTATACCTGTTCTGGCTTTCTCCGCCCTGGTTGCTGTACTTTATAGTTTACTGGTCCCACCTTCTCTATAATGTCGTAGGGTCCCTGCCACCTTGCAAGGAACTTACTATCCACTGTAGGCACAAGTACCAACACCCGATCCCAGGGTTAAAGGACCTTACCCGTGCCTCCCGGTTATAGACCTGCCTCTGTGACCTTTGTGCTGCTTCCATATGTTCTCGTACTAATGGTAGGACTGTCTCCATTCTCTCTTGCATTTTGGCCACATGTTCTATCACACTTTTGTGGGGAGTTGGATGGTTTTCCCAGGCCTCTTTTGCTATATCGAGTAAGCCATGGGGATGTCTGCCATATAATAGTTCAAAGGGCGAGAACCCGTAGATGCCTGGGGCACCTCCCGCACTGCAAACATCAGATATGGCAACAAGAGATCCCAGTCCAAAGCATCTTTCGAGACTAGTTTTTTAAACATATTCTTCAGGGTTTTTAATTGAACCTTTCTACTAAACCGTCTGTTTGGGGATGATAGACCGATGTGCGCAACTGTTTAACACTTAACAAGTGGCACAGTTCCTTCATGATTTTTGACATAAAGCGGGTCCCCTGATCTGTTAAGATTTCTTGACGGATTCCCACCCGAGAGAACATACCATGAGTTCTTTTGCGATCTGTTTGGCTGAGGTGTGTCGCAGGGGAATAGCCTCAGGATACCTGCTAGCGTAATCTAGAACTACGAGGATGTGTTGATGACCCCTTGGTGATTTATTAACCGGACCAACCAGATCCATGGCTATTGTCTCAAACGGTACCTCTATAATTGGTAATGGTAATGGCACCAAGGGACTCCGAAAATGAGGCTGCGGACTGGTTACCTGGCACACGGGACAAGAGTTACAATACTGTTTAACTTCTTCATAGACCCCTAGCCAGTAAAACCGTTATAGAATTCTGTCTAGGGTTTTCTTTTGTCCCAAATGTCCCCCTAGTACATGCGCATGCGCTAAGTCCATTACCAACCTCCGATAAGACTGCCGTACCAGCAATTGCTCGACAATTTCCCCATGTATTTTTTCAACCCGATACAGCAAATCTTGGTTCATCTTGAATTGGGGAAATACTGTAGCTGCCCCGGGGTGTTGGGGTTCCCCATTGACAACCAGTAAATTTTCACGGGCTGGAGTCAACGTAGTGTCACGTAGTTGCGCCGTAACAAAATTGTCACCTGCCACATTTAACTATGAGAATTCTGGTCCCGGTGGCAAATCTTCCATCTTCCCAGCTAACACTTCTATAGGAGAGGGGTTTTCCTCCTCCACCGAAGGCAAAGGTACTCCTACCGCCAGTACATCTTCCTCTGGGCCACCAGGTTCATGCCCGATTTCAGGAGAATGCAACCTGGTTGCCACTGGTGCCGACGACTGTTCTGTGGGAGGGGTAATTACAGGCCAAAGCACAGAAAACAACGGAAAATCTCTCCCATTATTACCTCATAATGCAAATTAACCACCACCCCCACCTCGTCTCACCTCCTCCCCGCTGACGTGTTTATCATCACCAGGGCGGTAGGATAATGTTTTAAGTTCCCATGAATACACAACACACCCATTTTCAGAGCAGTATACTCGCTGATTTGGACGTGGCTGGCTCGTATTAGGGTCACGAGACTACCTGAGTCCAGTACAGCCACAGCAGGGTTACCCTCCACCTCCACTTTACACAAATGGTTCATACTGGGTCCCTCTGGTTTGCCCACTGCACACATGTGTTCTGCATAGTGAGACTGATAGTAGCCAAAGTTGTTGTCCATGGGCTCAGTCAGGTGGGGGCAATCAGCTCTCACATGTCCTGGTTCTTGGCACCGCCAACAGATTATGGGGCCCCTTTCGTTCCCCTACCCATCCTGGGCGGCCCTCCGAGTCTCTGCTCACCGAGCTGTGGGTGAAGGTTTGGGGAATTTACTTGATACCTTCCGGGTAGTCTCTCCCTGTATCTCCTTGGTAGCCCCATATCTTTCAATGAGGTCTACCATTTGGAGACCATCAGTAGGGGCTGCCTGTCCAACCCATGTTTGAAGGGTGTGGGGCAAAGTTCTCCAGAATTTATCAGTCACTATACGATACAGCATAGCGCGGGGTGACAACACCTCCGGCTGCAACCACTTTTCTATCAGGTGTATCAAGTCATAATACTGGTACCGAGCTGGCTCGGAAGGGGAAAACTTCCTCTGGTGTACCCGCTGGGCCCGGACCAAAACATTTACCCCAAGACGTGCAAGTATCTCACCCTTGATGCTCTCATAGTCCTCCTGTTGCTCGGGGGGTAGGTCCCTATAGGCTTTTGCGGGTCCTGAAGTCAAAAACGGTGCCACGATCTCGGGGCACTCTCTCCTTTTTGCCACGCCTTCAAACATTCCAGGTAAACTTCGACGTCATCTGATTGCTCCATATTTCGGATCGGTGTACGCACCGCTTTACGGACATCCTGGCATCCCGGGCAGCTCCTGCTGTCTGCGGAGCTGTGATGTGCTGCATCAGTAGACTATTGTTTTCCTGTTGCTGTCGATTAAATATCTGCTGCTGCTCCATAGCCTGCTGCTGTATAGTCTGCTGCCGCTCCATAGCCTACTGCTGTATAGCCTGCTGCTGCTGCATAGCCTGCTGTTGCTGCTGTGTAGCCTGCTGTTACTGTCGCATGGCCTCCACCAGCATTTTTACGGTGTTCTCCATCTTCGGACAGTTATCCACCGGGTTTTGCGTCACTTTCTTTACCCAGGACATTTAGTGTCATGCAGGAAAAAACAGCCTGACCTCACTGCGTTGCCCGCATTGAAGCCACCAATTGTAGGGATCCGCTCTGGTAGGCAGGGCTGGGCCGCAGTAATGAGGCCTTTTAGTTCAAATTTCAGTGGTTTTAATCATGATTTCAAAAAAAAGTCCAGATAACAAAATAAAAACAGAACATAAATCACTACAGTTTGGAGAACCACTGGTCCCAGACTCACCCTTGCTTGGGACGGGCTTAACTAAGCGGCTGCAGGTCAGCAGAGACCGCCAGGTCCCATTACGGGTGGTCTGGTACTCGCTTCCTGGTGCACACTGGCACACAGTAACAAAACAATCTTCCAGGCTGACTCCAGTCAAACTCCTTCCTTCCACACACCAACTACAACAGCTCCTTATTTTATAGGCCTACTCCACACCCTCAGGTGAGGTACACATGAGCTGACCAGATCACGTTACTATGACCTTATCACAGATCCTTGTGATCATGTAAAATCATGAGCAAACTTCAGTCTGCTAGAAGAAATATATCTCCCATCCAGCAAGATCCCCTTTGGTGTACCACACCAGCAAGAAGTCTCCTGTTCCCTACACATGCACAGAAAAACCCATGTCGAACATGCTCCAAATAGGGAAGAGCCGTCACCCTGATTGTTATGCTTAAAACAGGAAAGATTGAAGTTTTCAAGGCCTAAAATGATAAATTTTACTAAGAAATATGGACAAATATTAATTTGTCATCACAGCGCATATCTGCACATGGCTAGTAGAAATGGTAACAAAAACTAAAACATAGTGTTTACTTTTGGAAATTAATGCATAAAACTAAATTTCATAATTATCAATTAATGGTTCTTAAGGAACGTTATCTGTACCTGTAAGATAATGCAGTCAATGGATGTACGAATCATAAACATCATCATCATCCTCACGAGTTTTATTTATGACAGACATAATAAAATACAAAGACTGAGGACAACTGTAACTTCACACACCATATATGAAATGGCCAGCATCTAAACCTGATAATAATGCGCAATAATAAATAGTTACACCTAGAAAGTGCATCATGCATACTAACAATAGGTAGTTAGACCTGCAAGTGCTGGTGAAACAACCACAACAGATATAAATTAATAATGCTATATAGCTATCACAGTGCATAGTTACTCATGGACAATGTCGATCTAATACTGTACCTCAATAAAGGCAGCGTCACCCATCATGCTTGTTTGTCTTGTAGATTGTTGAAGAGGGAATTTTTTTTTTTTTGGTATTTTAAATTCCTTTTTATTTGTATTTTCAAAACAAAAATGCCACATAAGGCGTTACACATCTCGGTCGCAGCCGATATGGTCATAAAATAAACATTGTAAAAGTCAAAGTAACAAGAGAACAGAAAACCGAAACTCGTTAATAATTGTAAGGAAACCCCTAAGTTCTAGGATTCCTCCCGTCATCTTCCTTCTCTAACTTTGCTGTGATCCTGATTAAACTATTTCACTCGTCACCCTTCTCTGGCATGTATTTTTTCAAATTCTCGCCACCTTTACATTCATTTATCCGATCATGTTAAAATATAAGGCTTTCCTCAATATCATCATGATCGATCATGATCCCATGTTTATTCGTTAACGCTGTAATATGTTGATGAATGTGATTTCCTTTCACTAGTCGTGATAATAGTCTCCCTGATTTGCTACCATAACGATATAGATCAGCTCTATAATTCATATTACTGGTTCTCTCGCGTCGATCTAGCCATAGGTCAAAGTCAGCCTTAGCCTGCTTCCATCTATTTTTATCCTGTGTCGATGAAGTTCTCAGGTATGCCGTGTAGCTATCGCGTAATATCCTGGTAGCCTGCGAGTAGTTTGTCGCTATCTTCTTTTTTAGGGTTGTCTGATAAGCTATTAGTTTCCCGCGCATTACTGCCTTCCCTGCTGCCCATAAAAGTTCCTGCCTATCCCTACTATCTCCTTTATACCTTACATATTGCAATCACCATTGCTTCACCTGATCTCGAAAATTCTCATCCGTTAACAAATAGGAAGTGAAGCGCAAAGTTTGGTCTGGCCCCATCTGAACCATATCTGGCAGGGTCACTGATACGGGTGCGTGGTCAGATATAGCTATGTTGTGCACATGTGCCTCTTCCACTCCCCTTACTAGCTCCTGTGATAGCAATATATAATCTATTCTTGACCAAGAGTCATGTGCCGACGAATAGAAGGAATATTCACTGCCATCTGTGTTCAGATGTCTCCAAATGTCTACAAAGTTAGTCGTGTCTAGCAAGGGTTTCAAACGTGTGTCATGTGATCGCACAGTCATTCGCATCGACCGACGGTCTTCTCTGGTTCGATTCACCGTATTTAAGTCACCACCTACTATTTTCAGTGAAATTGTGTCTTGAAGTATACGTGCCTCCAATTCTCGTAAAAATGGTCCTTTGTCTTCTGTGGGTCCGTATATGTTATAAATACTATAGGTTTTGTTGTCAAGTGATACTGATATTCTCACCCAACGACCATCTGTGTCATTTTCGGAGTCAATCACCTTGCCCTTGAAGTGCTTGCTGATTAATGTCAATACCCCTGTCTTGCGCTCCGTGCCCTGTGACCCATAACTGTCTCCCACCCAAAATTTGTGCATGGGAGGAAAATCAGTCACCTTCAGATGTGTCTCTTGGAGAAGTGCTATGTCCGGCTTCCACCGGCGGAGGTACCTCAGAATCATTGTGCGCTTCTCCGGCGCCCGCAAGCCTTTGACATTGCAGGAGATGATCTTCATATTGAATGGGCGGCAGAAAAGTTATGAGTGTGCTGGAGGAGACGGTGTACCCTCTTATGGCCGTCGTTGGCACCAACCTGCGAGGAAAGGAGGAAGTAGCACCACAATATCAAATACCAAATCAAGATATATTGACAATTCCAGGATTAATTATTGGAGAGAGGTCCCTTGCTACCCTTTTCTAGTAACTCTTGTTTAACAATAAACCGCTGTAAGCGGTCGTAGTCTCTCCACCACTAACTCTGTTTATGTGACTTCCTTTTTTCTAAACTGTGAGGAGATTACCCCCATCCTCCCAGGCTATTCAGTGTACCCCCCATGTGTCCAAAGCATGAAACCCCAATAGCCTGCTTCACTTATTGTCCCTCCATATGTAATGTTGAAGTCAGTTGTCCCACGTGTATCAAGATACCCTCTCTCATGAGAGATCTTCAACATCTAATATCAATTAACTAATTTAACCATCTAAAATTGCAGCAAAGCTATCATGCTTTAGCATAGGTATGAAGGAACTCCAATAGAAACGGCTCAAACAGCAAATATATCTCATATGTAATTTAACGTGGAGAGAATCTCTTTCATCTTTCCTGATCTCCTTCATGAACTGCCATCTTGTCGTCGTCTGCATGGGGAGAACCTGGAACTGCCTCGCTGTACCTCCCTATCACTTTGTGGATTTCGTTCCAAGGCTGCTTCGGCTTGTTCTGGTGTGTCATAAATGACATATGTCCCGTCAGATCTTTGTAACCGCAAACGCTCTGAGAACAGTAGTTGAAAGCGAACATCTCGCTCAAACAACGTTGTGCAAATGGAACTGAACGCCCTCCTCTTCTTTGAGACCGATACTGAGAAGTCCTCAAAGAGCAGAATCTCATAGCCATGGAGTAGCACTGGGCACCTCGCTTCTCTGAATGCCGGAACAATGAAACTTTGTCGTTATAATCTAACAGCTTCATTATTACTTGCCGTGGTCTGTACATCGTTGTTTTCGATGCCTCCCCTCGCCTGTTGTTGTTTTGCGGCGGTCCCACACGATGTGCACGTTCCACACGACAGTAGTACTTAAGTCACAATATTTTTGTTAGATCATTCTCACAGATGGATTGTAAGTCTGCTGATTGAAACGATTCAGTCAGTCCTACGAGACGTAAATTGCTTCGTCTCGAGCGATTTTCCAAGTCCTCTGTTTTGTCTATCAAATTTTGTAAGTTCTGCTGAAGGTTCTGTTCTCTGTCTTGGAAAGTTGCTTCTCCTGTTGTAGCAGCGCCACATCCTGTTGCAGCTTGGTAATTGCAATGGTATTCAGATCTACAGACTTTTGTATGGAAGACAATGACGATTGCAATGCCGACTCCAGCAGCTTCTGAATGTCTGGTAAGAGAAGGACTGTGACCTCTCCAGCCATTTTCTGGGAATCAAATTCCTGAGGAACTCTCAGGTCACATGGTGCTTCTGATAATAGCTCTTGATGCATGTCTATGGCAGCGCTCAGCATCGCGCCTCTTTCCTCTTTCTCTCCTCCATGCGCCATCTTGTCCTTCTGCTTCAGTTGGATAGGTAAACCGTTCGGGGTCTGTTGTGAACTCCGTAGCAAGTAGCGCTCCATAAATTATGTCCCCACGAATGTAAAAGGTGTCACTGTTCCCGGGGGTGGTTTTACTGCTCTCCTATCGGCCCGATATGCTTGGATACCTGGGAGGAATTCATGAGCGTCTCCAAACTCCCTCCTCACATGTCAGCGCAGGAACCGGAAGAGGGAACGTGCTTGTTTTCTTGCTCATAGGTGGAGTTTTATACAGTAAATGATTACTGCTGTCGTATTTTTGCCGTCCCTAGGGCAGAATAAGGCTGCGTAACGTCACATTTTAGAGAGAGTCATATAATAGACACACGCTACCCTACCCGTGACACAAGGAAGGTAGTGTTGCCGGATAAAGCCTTGCGCAACCAGACATGCTTTTACCCTCTTCAACACTCTACAAGCAAAAAATGCATGATTGCAGACGCAGCCTTTATTGACGTACAGTATAACATCGCCATTACCCATCAGAGGCTGGCCACTGTCTGATACAGACATAGTATATACCTTTGCTATCTGAAGCCTTTGTTTCACCTCCACTTGCAGGCACCCACTTAAATTGTGACAATGCATAATGTTTTTTTAAAATGTTTATTTTTTATCGTGCATTATTGCGTCATCTCATCACTTTTATGAGTCCATGCTGGACATGTAATAAATGCTGTCCGAACTAACAATTTTCGTAAGTGAAATAATTTTAATCTGTGTGACTGTCACATATAAATTGTAATGATGATGATGAGTGACTATTACAAAATCCATTGTCTTCACTATGTTATGGTTTAACATAGCGTTCCTTACGCATCATTCCTAAATACAAAAATGGACTTTTATTCATAAATTTACAACACTATATTTTGTAAAATAAATTTTGGGTGGTGTGTTGTTCCATTACTTGTTGCCATGTGCTTATATGCGTTTATATTTTAAGGGTGTTTATTTTTATTCTTGGAATTGAAATTCATCATTTTATTGTCCTAGTAAACATTCATTTTTTCTTGTTTGAAGTACATACATTTGCAATGGCCACGTAACAAGGCAATAACTCAATATTTTATTTCAAAACCCTTCTTGACCCTGGGCTTCAACACCGCCAGTTGCTGCTCACAAGTGTTGGATGCACAGATCAAAACAATCGCTGATGTGTTTGTGGGGTTCAGTAACGCCTGCTGTTCCCCTGCTGTGTGTCTGGCAAAAATTTATGCTGCTAACTACAAATTTAACTTCAAACATCTCATACTAGGCCTCTGCCTACACCCTCCTTGACCCTGTGCTCCAACACCGCCAGTTGTTGCTCGGAAGTGCTGTTAGCACAGTCAACACTTGCTCCTGTGTTACTGGGGTTCAGTAATGTCAGCTGTTCCCCTGCTGTGTGTACGGCAACAAAAAGTCCTGCTGCCTCCACCCTGTTCTCTTCTCATCCCTGGGCTCCAACACCGCCAGTTGTTGCTCAGAACTAATTGGCAGGGGTACTGACTTCTGCCTAGCCTGGTTACAGCACGACAGCTGTTTCCTGGCAGTGTCAACGTCAATTTGCCTCCAATAAGTTGTCCTGTCGTGTTGCATTCGGGTTAGCTGACTGTATGGTGCCTGCAGTTTAGGTGATTCCTATGTGTGCTGTGGGATAAGTAAATAAAGGCTGTTTCCGTTGTGACAATAGGACAAGCACCTACTGTAGGACTGTGTGATTCGGTAACTGCGGACGGCTTGCGGCCTGTCAACTTACATTTTCATGGGTGCCTTATGCTACCCGTCCGGGTTCCAGTACCGTCAGCTGGTTCTACGCAGTGCCTTTGGCCTAGGTGCCTCCATCTCGGTATCCGAGTTCCAGCAACGTCTGCTGGTCCTTGGTAGTGCTTTGGAGCACAGGTACCTCCTGCTTAGTAACCGTGTCCCAGTAACGTCAGCTGGTCCTCGGTTGTGCCATTGGCTCTTTTCCTTCTGCTGCCCCTCCGGGTTCCAGCACAGTCAGCTGGTCCTCGTTACTTGCATTGGCTCTTGTACCTTCTGCTACCCGTCCGGGTTCCAGTAACGTCAGCTGGTTCTCGGAAGTTAGTCAGCCTTCTTGTACCTTCAGCTACATTTACAAATTGAAGATTTTTTAAATGTTTTTTTGGGTAATCACTCTGGATCTCCAACAATGAAGACGACAACCCTGATGACCACCCCGAAGAAGATGACGACCACAAGGACGATGAGCATCAAGCCAACCAGCCTGAACACCATCACAAAGAAGAAATAAAAGATTACCCAAAAGAAGATCACCAACAGGACAAAGAAGGTTAAGACAAACTACAAGATACAGAACAACAGACAGAAGAACAATAAGCAGAAGATCAAAAAGCAGAAGAACATGAAGTATAAGACCAAAATGAAGAGCAAAATATATGCTCTAAATTATAAGCAGAAGAAGACTAAGCAGTGTATGGGGGTGAGTCCGTTCCTCCTCGTGGTGCCCCTGGAAAATGCCTGCTGCTGCAGGCTAAACTGAACACGGACAAATACTGTTGTAATTTAAATCTTTTGTGACAGCAAGAACGGAAGGATGAAAAATTCATACTTTTACAGATTACAAGTACAGGAATCTCTGTCACAAATAAGAATATGATGAAGAAGATGAAGATGAAGTAGAATATGAAGAAGAATAATAGTTTAATAAGAACAATATGAGTAATGTTAACAAAAAGATGAATAGCAAGAAGTTTAAGAAGAAGATAAAGAAGGTGAAGATGAAGAATAATTTGATGAAAAAGATGATGCTGCTGAAGATTATGAAGGAGAAAGTGTGTCAAAAGTTAAAAAGGTGAAGAGCATGGAAGTTGTGAAATATACATATTTGCCAAAATAGAAAGAACGTTAACAACATTGTTAATTTCTTCGTCAATCCGAACATCTTTAAAAAAAAAATATTAATGCTATTCCATTTGATTGGGTTAAACATCTATGCCTTTAATGTCTCCTCAACCTCTCCCAATACATTCTACATTACTCTTTGTTGTTTTCCTTCTTGTACAATTAACCAACAAGGCAAGAATGGGGTTTTTTTAATTCCGATATTTTGTTCCCATAGACTTACATTGGATTTCCGGTATCGGTATCGGGTATCGCCGATATATTTTGGGTATCGGCGATACCATTCCGATTCCGATACTTTTGGATATCGGAAAGTATCGCTCAACTCTAATTATAATGCTTATTTCTACATTTTTTAAGCATGAGAAATTAATTTCGTGCCAGTGAATACACACAATCAGTATAACACACAGTCAATAATAATCTCCTATAACACTGATACTTCTGTGTGTCTTCCTCGCCTAGGTTCTGCTTTTCATCCTCTCTGCTCTACACCCTGTTTCCAGCTGCTGTTTTCGGCTGTTGCAGTCTTGCCACTCTGTCTTCAGTGTTTTCCCTTCTGTTTATCACACTATGACTCCAACATCTGGAATCTCTTAGCTTTGTTTCGCAGAACGTGATGCATTTTGAACTGGGAAGAGGGGGGTGGTAAAGGGACAGCGCATTCCGAGAACGAGGGGAGCCATGTGTTTCTAGAAAGTTTCTCAATCTCTGTCTGTTGCTTCTTCATAGGTCCATATTGCAACATCAGCAGACTACCTAAACTCTTTTTCTAATGAATAAACCATTCTGCTGTTTGTATCCATTATTGATAAATCCGGGATATGGCAGCTCCATGAAGACAGTATTTACTATACTTGTGATTTAACCTCTTAATGGCCAGAGCTATTTTTGGTTTTGCATTTTAATTTTATGCTCGCCTTTTACCCAGAGCCATAACATTTTTGTTTTTTGGTCAAAATGGCAATGTGAGGGCATGTTTTTTGAGAGACGAGTTGTACTTTTGAACAACATAATTGGTTTTACCTTGTCGTGTACTCGAAAATGGAAAAAAATTCCAAGTGAGGTGAAATTGCAAAAAAAGTGAAATCCCAGAGTTGGTTTTTGCTTTTTTTTCATCATGTTCACTAAATGCTAAACCTATTTATTATTATTATTATTATTTATTTATATAGCGCCATTAATTCCATGGTGCTGTACATGAGAAGGGGTTACATAAAACTAACCTGACATTATGATTCTCCAGGTCATTACGAGTTCATAGACACCAAACATGTCTAGGTTCTTTTTTATTTAAGTTGTAAAAAAAATTCCAAAGTTTGTTAAAAATAAAAAATTGCTCCATTATCTAATACCCGTAGCACCTCAATTTTTCATGATCTCAGGTTGGGTGAGGGTTTATCTTTTATGTGTCGAGTTAACATTTTAAATGATACCATTTTGGTGCAGATATGATCTTTTGATCGACCGTTATTGCATTTTAATGCAATGTTGTGGAGACCAAGAAAAGATAATTCTGGCGTTTTTAATTTTTTTCTCGTTATGTCATTTAGTGATTGGGTTAATACTTTTTTATATTGATAGATTGGGCAATTCTGAACCCGGCAATACCAAATATATGTATGTTTGTTGTTTTTTTTTTTATTTTGAATGGGGCAAAAGGGGGGTGATTTGAACTTTTATTTTTTTTATTTTTTTAATATTTTTAAAAACATTTTTTTTTTTACTTTTGGCATGCTTCAATAGTCTCCAAGGGAGACTAAAGGCTGCCATAGCCCGATCACCTCTGCTACATGCAGGCAATGATCAGATTACCTGTATGTAGAAGAATTGCTGACTTGCTATGAGCGCCGACCACAAGTCGGCGCTCATTGCAATCCAGCATTGACAACCATAGATATCTGCAGGAGACCTCTGGTTGTCATGCCGACCCATTGGTGAACCATAGTCACTTGACAGGGGTCACCGATGGGCGGATTTCCGGCGTGACTGCCGTAATCGTATGTTAAATGCCTCTAACAGAGTTTGACAGCGGCATTTAACGGGTTAATAGCTGCGGGTGGATCGCGATTCCACCCGTGGCTGTTCTGGGCACATGTCAGCTGTTCAAAACAGCTGATATGTGCTGGGAAAGATGTGGACTCAGCGCCGGAGCCCACATCAAAGGGAGGGAGTCCGACATTGGTGTATTATTACGCCTGATACCGGAAAGGGGTTAAAAGAGTTGTCCATTACTGGAAAATCCCTTATTAATTGTCCTAGTCTGCTGCATAATTAAAAAAAAATGTGTACTTACCTACTGGACTGTCATGACACCACTGCTCTGTGCCCCTACCAATTTATTGACATAAGAGAATTGCACCTGCTTTTAGAGACATTGCTATTTCCTCTGTTCTGTCATTATCTGGGACAGCAAAGTATACCAATCGTACTGTATATTATTAAAATATTGACTATAGCTAGTGTAATAAAAGTACAAGAAAGAAAAAAGTCAACAACATGTGACAGTCATCAGCATAGGAACTGTAGCAATTTTGCCACAGGCATACAAACCTATGGGTGTACAGTGTATACAAAAAGCATACATACCCCTTTTAAAATGGCAGGTTTTTGCAATGTAAAAAAAATAATAGCAAGAATAATTTCAGAACTTCTTCCAAATATAATCTTTGCAAATCGATTGAGACACAAACTAAAACATTTTTAATGGGGAAAATAAAAATAACAAATTTAAAATATTGTGGTTTTATAATTGTGAACACCCACTTATAATAGGCAATGTGATTGTGTTTAGAATTATCTGTTTAAGCCCTTAACGACCGCCGATACCCCTTTTAACGGCGGTAGTTAAGGGTACTTAAACCACAGCGCCGTTAATTAACAGCTCTGTGGAAAAAGTATATAGGGACCCCCAAAGTCAGATTTTCTCCCGGTTCTCGGCTACCTGGGGTAGCCGAGACTCCAGAAAACATGACTTGGGTCGGTTTTTATTGACCCGCTTTTGCGATCGCCGTTATTAACCATATAACAGCGACCGCAAAAAAAAAGAAGCCGCGATTCTGCTTTATCTTTCTTTCTCCTCTGATGTGACCCTCCTGCCTCAGTCAGAAGGTCAGTCAGTCCGAAAAATTGGGAAAACTTTGAAAGTGTCCCCAAGTGCAGTTGCAAAAACCATCAAGCGCTACAAAGAAACTGGCTCACATGAGGACCGCCCCAGGAAAGGAGGACCAAGAGTCACCTCTGCTTCTGAGGATAAGTTTATCCGAGTCACCAGCCTCAGAAATCGCAGGTTTACAGCAGCTCAGATTAGAGACCAGGTCAATGCCACACAGTTCTAGCAGCAGACACATCTCTATAACAACTGTTAAGAGGAGACTTTGTGCAGCAGGCCTTCATGGTAAAATAGCTGCTAGGAAACCACTGCTAAGGACAGGCAACAAGCAGAAGAGTCTTGTTTGGGCTAAAGAACACAAGGAATGGACATTAGACCAGTGGAAATCTGTGCTTTGGTCTGATGAGTCCAAATTTGAAATCTTTGGTTCCAACCACCGTGTCTTTGTGCGACGCAGAAAAGGTGAACGGATGGACTCTACATGCCTGGTTCCCACCGTGAAGAATGGAGGAGGAGGTGTGATGGTGTGGGGGTGCTTTGCTGGTGACACTGTTGGGGATTTATTCAAAATTGAAGGCATACTGAAGCAGCATGGCTACCACAGCATCTTGCAGCGGCATGCTATTCCATCCGGTTTGCGTTTAGTTGGACCATCATTTATTTTTCAACAGGACAATGACCCCAAACACACCTCCAGGCTGTGTGAGGGCTAGTTGACCAAGAAGGAGAGTGATGGGGTGCTACGCCAGATGACCTGGCCTCCACAGTCACCAGACCTGAACCCAATCGAGATAGTTTGGGGTGAGCTGGACCGCAGAGTGAAGGCAAAAGGGCCAACAAGTGCTAAGCATCTTTGGGAACTCCTTCAAGATTGTTGGAAGACCATTTCCGGTGACTACCTCTTGAAGCTCATCAAGAGAATGCCAAGAGTGTCCAAAGCACTCATCAAAGCAAAAGGTGGCTACTTTGAAGAACTTAGAATATAAGACATAATTTCAGTTGTTTCACAGTTTTTTTGTTAAGCATATAATTCCACATGTGTTATTTCATAGTTTTGATGCCTTCAGTGTGAATGTACAATTTTCATAGTCTTGAAAATACAGAAAAATCTTTAAATGTGAAGGTGTGTCCAAACTTTTGGTCTGTACTGTATTTCCGGAGTAACACACAGATGCTCACAGGCTCAGTATGGATTACACCAGAATATAAAAAGTAGAAAAACTGTTTTGTATTAGAAGCGTACAGCGGTATACAGTGTTGGGGTAATTTTAAATCTCCGTATATATTTCCAGAGTCAGACACAGACTCTCACAGGCTCAGTAAGGATTACACCAGATTATAAAAAGTAGAAAAAGGGTAATGTATTAGAAGCGTACAGCTGTATACAGTGTTGGGGTAATTTTAAATCTCCATATATATTTCCAGAGCCAGACACAGACTCTCACAGGCTCAGTATGGATTACACCAGAATATAAAAAGTAGAAAAAGGGTAATGTATCAGAAGCGTACAGCTGTATACAGTGTTGGGGTAATTTTAAATCTCCGTTTATATTTCCGAAGTAACACACAGACGCTCACAGGCTCAGTATGTAGTAGACCAGAATATAAAAAGCAAAATGGGCTAATGTATCAGAATATACCAGGCGTATACAGTGTAAGGGTAATTGTAAATCTCCGTATATATTTCCGGAGTGACACACAGACGCTCACAGGCTCAGTATGGTTTACACCAGAATGTAAAAAGTAGAAAAAGGGTAATGTATTAGAAGCATACAGCTGTATACAGTGTTGGGGTAACTTTAAATTTCTGTATATATTTCCAGAGTCAGACACAGACTTTCACAGGCTCAGTATGGATTACACCAGAATATAAAAAGTAGAAAAAGAGTAATGTATCAGAAGCGTACATCTGTATACAGTGTTGGGGTACTTTTAAATCTCCGTATATATTTCCAGAGTCAGACACAGACTCTCACAGGCTCAGTATGGATTACACCAGAATATAAAAAGTAGAAAAAGGGTAATGTATCAGAAGCGTACAGCTGTATACAGTGTTGGGTTAATTTTAAATCTCTGTATATATTTCCGGAGTAACACTCAGACGCTCACAGGCTCAGTATGGATTACGCCAGAATATAAAAAGTAGAAAAAGGGTTTTGTTATAGAAGCGTACAGCTGTATACAGTGTTGGGGTACTTTTAAATCTCCGTATAAATTTTCAGGGTCAGACATAGACTCTCACAGGCTCAGTATGGATTACACCAGAATATAAAAAGTAGAAAAAGGGTAATGTATTAGAAGCGTACAGCTGTATACAGTGTTGGGGGAATTTTAAATCTCTGTATATATTTCTAGAGTCAAAAACAGACTCTCACAGGCTCAGTATGGATTACAGCAGAATATAAAAAGTAGAAAAAGGGTAGTGTATCAGAAGCGTACAGCTGTATACAGTGTTGGGGTAATTTTAGATCTACATATCTATTTACAGAATCAGACACAGACTCTCACAGGCTCAGTATGGATTACACCAGAATATAAAAAGTAGAAAAGGGGTAATATATTAGAAGCGTACAGCTGTATACAGTGTGGGGGTAATTTTAAGTCTCCATATATATTTCCAGAGTCAGACACAGACTCTCACAGGCTCAGTATGGATTATACCAGAATATAAAAAGTAGAAAAAGGGTAATGTATTAGAAGCGTACAGCTGTATACATTGTTGTGGTAATTTTAAATCTCCGTATATATTTCTAGAGTCAGACACAGACTCTCACAGGCTCAGTATGGATTACACCAGAGTATAAAAAGTAGAAAAAGGGTAATGTATCAGAATCATACAGCTGTATACAATGTTGGATTAATTTTAAATCTACATATATTTTCCAGAATCAGACACAGACTCTTACAGGCTCAGTATGGATTACACCAGAATATAAAAAGTAAAAAAAGGGTAATGTATCAGAAGCGTACAGCTGTATACAGTGAGGCTAATTTTAAATCTCTGTATATATTTCCAGAGTCAGACACAGACTCTCACTGGCTCAGTATGGATTACACCAGAATATAAACAGTAGAAAAAGGGTAATGTATTAGAAGCGTACAGCTGTATACAGTGTTGGGGTAATTTTAAATCTCCGTATATATTTCCAGAATCAGACACAGACTCTCTCAGGCTCAGTATGGATTACACCAGAATATAAAAAGTAGAAAAAGGGTAATGTATCAGAAGCGTACATCTGTATACAGTGTTGGAGTAATTTTAAATCTCCGTATATACTTCTGGAGTAACATACAGACGCTCACAGACTCATTATGGAGTATATCAGATTATAAAAAGCAAAAAAGGCTAATGTATCCAAAGATACCAGGCGCATACAGTGTAGGGGTAATTGTAAATCTCCGTTTATATTTCCGGAGTAACACACAGATGCTCTCTCAGTATGGATTTGAACAAAATACAGAAGGCAGAAAACCTGTACTGTATCATAAGATAGCAGCTGTATACCATTTTGAGGAAATTTTAAATCTCCGTATATATTTCCGGAGTCACACACAGATAGTCTACATGTATTTGTCCGTGATACCAGGCCGCTACATGGTAGTGTGTGAGGAGCGTACAGCTCTATACGGTGTGGGAAAAAATGAACGCTCGGTAACTGTGCAGAAAAAAAGAATAAAAGTATTAGTGCTGTGTAGGTGCTGTGTAAAAAGAACTCTGCACAGCAGTGTACACACAGCAATACAGCTAGCAGGCAGCCTAATAATCAGCTCTGCTGCTGCACACAAGAAAATCCTCCCCTGTCACTGGCAGGCAGCCTAATAACCAGCGCTGCTGCACACAAGAAAATCCTCCCCTGTCACTGCACACTAACTGTACAGCACAATCGCTATCAGCACAAGAACAGAATCACTTTTCTTTCCTGCCTAACTCTCTCCCTACTGAGAAACAGCGGCAGCAACCTCTCCCTACGCTAAGATCGGCAGAAGTAAAATGGCGGTCAACAGTCAGGGCTTTTATAGCCACTGTGACGCCACACAAAGCAAGCCAATCACTGCAATGCCCTTCTCTAAGATGGTGGTGGACGCTGCCCATGTCATCTCATTGCCCACAGTGTGCGTCCTTGATCATTGGCTGAGAAAAGGCGTCTGCAAGCATTATGGGAAAACCGACTTTGGAGCTCGGTTAGCGACCGCATGGCCAACCTCACGCTATGGTCGGGTTTCGCTCGGCGAACCCGACTTTGGCGAAAGTCGGTGATTTTTGAATCTGACCGACCTGTTTCGCTCAGCTCTACTTACGGCCACATTTCAACTAGACTGTCTGGCCTCGCTCTTTTCACTTGCATTGAGTGAGGCCATGCCCATTTAGTGAACATGTGACCTCGGTTACCAGCTGCTCTTGGCACTGGAGAAACATGAAAGCATGCAGTGCTCAAGGCGAGTTGTCACAAGTCTTCTTAAAGGGCCACACGCAACATCCTGAAGTATTGCCATCCAATGGCTGGAAGACACTTATTATTTAAGGAACCCCCACCTGCATGGAGGTGCCTGTGCAATGTTGTTAGTCTGTGCTTGCAAGTTCTCAGGTCCTTGTTCATTAGTACCTACTAGTTCTACTAGTGTCTGCTTGTCCTTAACCCTACCTACTGGTTCTTGCTCTGTTCCTGTCAGTTTTTGTCATTACCTGCCTTGTCAGTCTTTATTTCAGCCGGGCAGACCTGCACCTGCCGTGCCAAACTGTATATCAGACAGACTTACCTGCACCTACTGGGCCAGTCTGTATATCAGCCAGACCCGTCTGCACCTGCCAGTGCCTGTCTGTATACCAGCCGTACCGGCCTTCATCTGCCAGTGACTATCTGTATACCAGCTGTACCAACCTGCACTTGCCAGTGCCTATATGTATACCAGCCATATCACTCTGCACCTGACAATGCCTATCTGTATACCAGCTGTACTCATCTGTTTCTGTGGTTCCTTTTTTCCTGCCGTGCCTGCCTGTATCAGTGGTACTTTCCTTCCAGGCTGTTCCAGCTACCTTTGCCTTAGGGGTCAGCTGCTGTATGTCCGAGGTCTGTCCTGGAGTAGCTCCTGATATCAATCTGGAGCCAAGCCTATCCCCACCATCAGGGCTCTAGTGAAGACTCAGGTGCCCTCCAGGCTCTCCTCGGACCATGGCACAATGGTTCCATCATTTCTGTTACAAATGCGGAGCGAATTTTCAATTCTGCAACATGTTGGTTACTGTTGCAGATTATCATTGCAGATTTCAATATTGTAGGGTGAAACCTGCAGCAAATTCTCATCACAATCCACAGAACAATCCACATATATTCGCCACACTTACGTATCCCTACTAACCATTAAATTTATGGTGGAACGTGACTAGTGTGCTCTTATGTGTATTTTTTTTATCATTCATACTGTTTTTTTGCTGGAGTCTTTTTGTGCTGCTGTCATACAATTTACATATTCAGTCCATTCAGTCCACATGGAGTTCATTCATTAATATGATTAAGAATATATTTTGGAGCTATATTATAGCCCTTCCTGATACTTATATCTTGCGCACGTCTTCTTCCTCACAATGTGTGTTCCATATTTCTTTTTACCCGCTTTGATCCACTCTTTTCCTCTCTCTTTTGTCTTCTGTTTCTATTTTAGGGTTATAATTAAAAGCTGCATATCGCCTTGATAAATGCTTTGCAGGGCAGACCTTTAATACTCCCCCTTCTCTTTTATCCCCGTCCCGTCGAATAGAATTTGGGTTGGCTGTCCCTCAACACTTTCCCTTATGAAGCTACATTGCCATCTTTAATCTAATTAGACGTATGCAGAATCGAGAGATCGAGCTCCACTCAAACCAGATGGGGTTACAGTATTGTGTCACTGAAAGGCTGAAACACAAAATTAAAGATTTAGGTGTTTTGTCCTACATTTGCGACCCTGTATAAGTAAAAGCGAAAGCAATATAAGACAAGCGCCACATTTTCTCATTTCTCTAAATCTCATGGAGTATTTAATCTCATCATATTATCTTATGGAGGCTATTGAAATGAATTATACACAGTTTTTGTAGCAGCTCAATACATCATTGTCATTGTTATTAAATGCAATGCTGCTACTTAAGACATGTGTCTCCAGAGGATCCGTAATATTGAATATGTTATAAATCAAAGTGAGAGAAATTCATTGTTAAAAAATCTTGCAACCCATAAGAGTTAAAATGAAAACAGAAGAGATTGTTCTAATAAAGCTGTCATCGGGTTTTAGCTTTAATGTGTATGTTATGTCCTTTCACTGCCATTTAAAGATCAGTCTAACATCTGTGGAAACAGAAGAGTTTCTGAAGTGTCTCTTCTACCAAAATCCTATAATTCAGGATGAAAAAACAATATATAAGGAATAAATCTCGTCTTCACTAGTGATGAGAGACTTTGCCTCCGGGAGGGTAGAATCGGGTTTCGGACCACCCGACTTTCCCAAAAGTCGAGTCGAACAAAATCAGCCGACTGTCGGAAAAAGTTGAAGGTCCGACTGAAACTCGAACCGACCCCAATGCAAGTCAATGGGGAAGAAAAGTCGGCAGGGAGTGGAGGACAGTAAACACACCTACAGTGCCCATTTCAATGCCAACGACATCAATTCTTATTACTTAAGCTTATCAACCTTAATTTACTTTATAATAATAGTAACACATTAATACTGGGGGTTATTTGGCTAAAGTTGTGGGGGGGTAAGTCTGGCTCCAGGTTTTTGTGTGCCCCGGGCGAAAGAGTGTCAGTGGGCCCCTTTAACACATGCCACGATTAATGATGCTCCGATACGGCAGATAAATATAGGTATAGTACAATGACAAATACTTCACTTCTTACATTATATGAGTGATATCTATTTTAAATTCTACAATAGCTCAAAAAACGGACAGTATAGTCCTCCATACAGTATTATGGGAACCACATAGTGCGCCATACAGAATAATGAGCCCCATATATTGCTCCATACAGAATAATGAGTCCCATATATGATGCTACATACAGAATAATGGGCCCAATATAATGCTTCATAAAGTATAATGAGCCACATATATTGCTCCATACAAAATAATGAGTCCCATATATTGCTCCATACATAATTGGTCCCATATAATGTTCCATACAGTATAAGATGAGCTCCATATAATGCTCCAGTATATGATGGTTCCCATATAATGTGCCATACAGTATAGGACGGTCCCCATAGAGTATAATGAGCCCCATATATTGCTCCATACAGAATGGGTTCCATATAATGCTCCATACAGAATAGGCCCCATATGTGCTCAATATGATGCTCCATATAAAAAGGGCCCTATATGATGCCCCATAAATAATGGGCCCCATATGATGCTCCAGTGTATAATGGGCCCTATCTATGATGCTCAAGTGTATGATGGGCCCCATATATAATTATCCAGTGTATAATGCTCCCCATATATTGTTCCAAACATTAAAAAAATGAAATACCTCTCCTCACTGGGCACATAATCACACCTGTGGGCCAATGTTCAAGGTGTCAATGATGCACTGCCAGTGAGTGGTGGGTGGTGGAGCACTTTCTGCCAAATCCACATTCCTCCAGTCAAGCACAAACCCTGTGCCTGACCTTGGCAAGCCAACATTTTCTTTTGCCCCTGAGAAGCATCCTCCTCCCCAAAATAATCATCCCCCTCATCCTCCTCTTCCTCTTCTACCACAACCTTGTCCAGGATAGTTCCCTGAGCAGACAATGCCTGACTATCATCAAGGCTTCCCTCCTCCTCCTCCTCCTCCGCTGCAGACGCCTGATCCTTAATGTGCGTCAAAGTTTGCATAAGCAGACGCATAAGTGGGATGCCATGCTTATGATGGGGTCGTCTGCGCTTACCAACCATGTGCATTCCTCAAAACACTGAAGGACTTTACAGAGGTCTTTCAGCTTTGACCACTGCACACCCGACAACTCGATGTCTGCCCTCAAAATGCCTGCCCGTGTATCCTCCCACAAATGCATTACAGCCTGCCTCTTTCGCACAGTCTCTCAACCATGTGCATGGTGGAGTTCCACCTTGTTGCAACGTCTATGAGTAGGCGGTGCTTGGGGAGGTGGAGCGATCGCTGCAGCCTCTGCATACAACTGGAGTCTACGGGCGAGCTACGGATGTGCGAGCACAGTTTTCGCACCTTATGGAGCAGGGCTGGTAACTCCGGATAATTATTTATGAAGCACTGCACCACCAGGTTCAAGGTGTGAGCCAAGCAAGGAATGTGTCTGAGTTTTGCCAGGGCTATGGCTGACACAAAATTATGGCCGTTATCACTGACTACCTTGCCTGGCTCAAGATGTTGACTGCCGAGCCATGACTCAGTTTCTCGCTGCAAGTAGTCAGCTAGTACCTCCGCGGTGTGTCTGTTGTTGCCCAAAGACATCATCTTTAAAAACAGCCAGCTGACGCTTACCACTAGCTGTTGACGAGCTTTCGCTTCTGGAGGAGGAGGGTCGAACGCCCACAGCCAACTGTTGCCTATACCGTGGGCTAGGCAGCACTGTTCCACCACCACTGTCCCCTGTGGAGCCTGCATCCACCACATTAAACCAGTGCGCAGTGATGGACACGTAACAGCCCTGGCCATGCCTACTGGCCCATGAATCTGTTGTGAGGTGCACCTTTCCACTCACTGATTGTTTGAGTGCATGGACAATGCGGTCTTTCACATGCAGGTGGAGGGCAGGGATGGCTTTTCTAGAAAAGAAGTGCCGACTGGGTAGGTCATAGCATGGGACAGTGTAGGCCATGAGCTCTCGGAACGCTGCGCTTTCAACCAAACGGAAGGACATCATCTCTAATGAGATCAATTTGGCAATGTAGGCGTTCACAGCCAGTGAGCGTGGATGAGAGGATGAGTACTTTCTTGTCCTACTGATAGGGTGAGCTGGACTTGAGAGCTGCATATGAGGGAACTAGCGGTGGACATGGCAGACTGAGAGGGGGTTGGTGATGGTGATAGTGGTGGTGGTGGTGATGTCCTAGATTCTGTCTTTTATTTTAAAAACATTGTGATTCCCTGACTGCTTTGGCCTTGCGACGACACCTCAACATTTCTTGCTGGTTGTGTGCTAACCGGTGGGCTTACAGTGGGGGAAGCGATGTAGCGTTGCTGGCTACCTTCAGTCAGAGCAGGTGCACGAGTGCTACCAGAGGTTTTGTAGTCCGTCCACGCTTGCAAGTGCATGGTGCTTAAATGTCTAAGCATGTGAGTCGCACATGGTACCAGGGCTATGGGATACTCGGCACCGAGCCCATGGAAGTCTATGGGGGATGTCACTGGCAGCAGAGCTCGGTCCGTGGCCCTGGGCGCTCATACAATGGGGGAATATTTACAGGGGATTGTAGTAATAGTTCGTGACGCCACCTGTGGTTTCTGATCAGGTAGACCAGCGCTGCAGGGTTAATCTTCTGAGGGGATGTTATGGGGCAGCAAGATGTTAAGTCCCCCACAGGTGGGACTGTTCCCTCAAAGTCTATGGTGGTGCAGGGTGCAGGTAATAAGTCAAACACACACAAGCTGGTCTCTTTCCATACCTTTACTGTTGAAGGTTGCAGGTATGTCCCGGGAAGCTGCTCAGGGTGGAGTATGCACATCCAGGTAATTGCTGAGTAGGTTTAAGGCCTCCTTTCCCTTTAAAGTGTATGAGTCCTAACTTGCGTGAAGTCAAGTTTAACTCTGAATAGCATAGCTTCGCCCGGCCAACATTGTGGTGGAAGTCTTCTAGTGAAAAGAACTAAGTCTATGTGGAGGTACCTGCCAGACTCCTGTTCTGCCTGACCCCGGTTAGTATCGGCACTTAGGGCTACCTTCTGTGACTTGAAGTCCAGCAAGGATTCCGGTTTTCTCCTACTAGCCGTGAAGGTTCTAGCAAGGCTTCGGACCCGGTGTCCGGTTAGTCGAGTGAAGGTGATCTGTCACTGAAATCACTCCTTTCTTGGGTCACCACTCGCCCGTCGCCCTACTCTCATCCTTAACATAAGCACAGGGCAGCAGTAGGTTCCGTTGTTAGCTTTCTTCCTTCTTTCCAAGGCTCACTGACTGATTCCCAGTTAACTCGATGTTCTGCAAACTGTAGTCCCCTTCCTTCTTTCCCTCAAAGACTCTGTCCAGAGCAGCTCTCAGGACGTTCCGTCAGACTGAATACACGCTTGCTCCGAGAGTCACTTTCCACATACATTGGGTACTAGCAATCTGTCTGTTCTGAGATATCAGCTTGCCATCTTTCCTTCCTTCTGTCTCTGACAGGAATATCTCTCTTGCTCAGACTGACCTCTGACAGGAATCCTCTCACTCTGGTGTCCTGAGGAGATCTCATCTGTCCCTCACAGCTTGTCTGAGGTAACTACCGTTCTGATCTCTTCTCTGAGGTAAAACCAACAACTAGAATAGCTGTCTGGCTAGAATGCCTACTGCTGCATTTCTCCACGCCCCTAAATACCTGAATCTAAGGGGTCCCTCTGGTGGCTCCTGGGAAATGTGAAGTGTGAATGAATATCAGATTTTTGCAATTACCTTTCAGCACATACTCCTGGAACATGTGTACCAAGCGCAGCTGGGCCACACATCCCCCCTAGTTATCATCAGCACTCCCGGGCTGAAATAGAAAAACATTTTTATATTAACATCAACATTAACTCTTCCCTTGCGGGAGGTAAGGACTCTTTAACGTTACAATGTGTACAATGGCGAAAATAGAAAAACATCAAAACACTTTTCACAATAAATACAATTTAAGATTCTTGTGGAGGACCCGCACCAAAAACCTCCCATGTGGGTCCTGGGTGGGCTGCAGGACTTCTCTGCTGCAGACCTCACTCAAGGCCACACCATACGGGTTTTTCTTCAGAGGTAGATATGGCTTTGTGTAAAACCAAGATGGGGCACCGAAGTGCGAACTATTTACAACTAAAGTTTTTGTGCTGCAAGAGTCCTCAGCACTCAGTCCTTGCATATGAACATTTTAATTAGAAAAAAAATCACATTTATACTTCACATTACCCAACTGGGGTATTCTATGCAAAATTATGCAAACATCATTACAATATTAATAAAGTGCAAATCTTCAACTTTATACAGCTGCAGTAAACCCTGTTGGGTCCTACTGTTCTTCTTCTTTGCAGATAGTAGTGACGTCTTCCACTCCTGGGGCTGGAAGCACGCGGTGCGATCTGGAACGCATCACTAACATGTCATGGCCTGCAATCTGTGTTTGAGTGGCCACAGTCCTTGTTGCATTTGTGCGATCCTCTTGGGACCCCACGGGTGCCTCGTTCAGGTACAAATCTTCCATTGAGAACGCAGGTTTGCGCTGTGATCTAACTGAGGATGCACCATCCGGTTGCGTTGCAGAATAGGACGCACAATCCTGATGCACTTCAGAATAGGATGGAGGTTGCGATGCAGAGGAGTTCGCAGTATACGATGCTGGTGCGCGGCCTGGCGCTGTTGGTAATAGGGCCCGGGACTCATTGGCATGATGTACATTACCGGCGTCGGGGACGGGATCGCTGACACGGGTGACGTTCAGAGCATACCACCCTTTAAGACCCCAGTGCCGCGTATAGCTGACTATATCCCCATTCATGAGATCCCTTCCCGGGTGACCAATGGGCAAATGAGACTCCACATCCCTGCGACTGACGAATACCCCTTGGTACAGGCCTGGCTCATGGATGAATCCCCAGCCTTTGCGGAGTTTAAAGTCACAAACGCACCCCTGGCGCCGCGGTTCCCGGAGCCTACCTTTATCTCTCCTGACGTTTTCTTTATCAGCGAGAAACTCCTCCAGGTACTTCTGACGGTACTGCTGCACCTCTCTCTCCTCCTGCTGTCGTCGCTGCTCCTGCTCCCGGCGTCGCCATTCATTCTCTATCTGGGCGGCGTATTCCACGTCGTCCAGGTACTCCATTTCTTCCCAGTCGACCTACAACACGGACGGCTGGATCTCCTCCGGTGTCCCTACCGGGGATCGGCATTCCGCTGCGGCCTCCAGGCCTGGCTGGTACTCCGGAACGGGCAGGGCCTCCTCAGCCTCCTTCTCTCCCGCCGCTTCATCGGTGGAGTCGGGATCAGCACTTTTGGAGGCGGCCTCCGGTTTCTCATCAGCCGCTGGCACTGGTGACACAGGTAATAGTTGCGCTCCTGGAGGGGAGAGCGCTGCGTCCCACAGCAGCCGCTGTTTCCGGGCACGCCATCTTTGCTCGATCTCCTCCATTTCTTCACGGTGTCGGGACAAGTCCCTTAACACCGCTTCCACCTCCTCCACTTCTTTCATGGTTTGGTCGATCTCCCGAACTGGGGACGGCTCCGGCACAGGCAGTAGCTCTTCAGGGGAACGGGGTCTGCGCACCGCCGTTCCTCCACACAGCGTCTCCTGTCCTTCCGCCATCTCTCTCCAGGCCAGACTGTATTTTCCATCAGGAACAATCTGGTCCTTTCCGTGAAGGCGGGACTTGCGCTTCCTCTTCTTGGCATAGAGGATGAAGAGGAGGCGGATCTCTCTTGCAGTGGGGCAGGCCCTTGTATTGTAATAGCATTTGGACAGGGTGCCCATCACTTTCGTGCCACAGGGGGGGTACGCCCACGAAGGCACGCCCACCTTCTTCACCAGCGCCTCAGGGCGCGAATATGGTGGCAAAATGGCGGAAAATGGCGCCAAAAATTACAAAAACTGCACACAGTCTTTTTCACAAAAACAGTCCACATAGGCACACAGGACTCACATCTAGTAAGCTTTGTATCCTGTTCGTGACGCCAAAGATGAGTCTCACATGGTATCAGGGCTATGGGATACTCGGCACCGAGCCCATGGAAGTCTATGGGGGATGTCACTGGCAGCAGAGCTCGGTCCGTGGCCCTGGGCGCTCATACAATGGGGGAATATTTGCAGGGGATTGTAGTAATAGTTTGTGACGCCACCTGTGGTTTCTGATCAGGTAGACCAGCGCTGCAGGGTAAATCTTCTGAGGGGATGTTATGGGGCAGCAAGATGTTAAGTCCCCCACAGGTGGGACTGTTCCCTCAAAGTCTATGGTGGTGCAGGGTGCAGGTAATAAGTCAAGCACACACAAGCTGGTCTCTTTCCATACCTTTACTGTTGAAGGTTGCAGGTATGTCCCGGGAAGCTGCTCAGGGTGGAGTATGCACATCCAGGTAATTGCTGAGTAGGTTTAAGGCCTCCTTTCCCTTTAAAGTGTATGAGTTCTAACTTGCGTGAAGTCAAGTTTAACTCTGAATAGCATAGCTTCGCCCGGCCAACATTGTGGTGGAAGTCTTCTAGTGAAAAGAACTAAGTCTATGTGGCGGTACCTGCCAGACTCCTGTTCTGCCTGACCCCGGTTACGTATCGGCACTTAGGGCTACCTTCTGTGACTTGAAGTCCAGCAAGGATTCCGGTTTTCTCCTACTAGCCGTGAAGGTTCTAGCAAGGCTTCGGACCCGGTGTCCGGTTAGTCGAGTGAAGGTGATCTGTCACTGAAATCACTCCTTTCTTGGGTCACCACTCGCCCGTTGCCCTACTCTCATCCTTAACATAAGCACAGGGCAGCAGTAGGTTCCGTTGTTAGCTTTCTTCCTTCTTTCCAAGGCTCACTGACTGATTCCCAGTTAACTCGATGTTCTGCAAACTGTAGTCCCCTTCCTTCTTTCCTCAAAGACTCTGTCCAGAGCAGCTCTCAGGACGTTCCGTCAGACTGAATACACGCTTGCTCCGAGAGTCACTTTCCACATATATTGGGTACTAGCAATCTGTCTGTTCTGAGATATCAGCTTGCCATCTTTCCTTCCTTCTGTCTCTGACAGGAATATCTCTCTTGCTCAGACTGAGCTCTGACAGGAATCCTCTCACTCTGGTGTCCTGAGGAGATCTCATCTGTCGCTCACAGCTTGTCTGAGGTAACTACCGTTCTGATCTCTTCTCTGAGGTAAAACCAACAACTAGAATAGCTGTCTGGCTAGAATGCCTACTGCTGCATTTCTCCACGCCCCTAAATACCTGAATCTAAGGGGCTCCCTCTGGTGGCTCCTGGGAAATGTGAAGTGTGAATGAATATCAGATTTTTGCAATTACCTTTCAGCACATACTCCTGGAACATGTGTACCAAGCGCAGCTGGGCCATACACATGCAACTGGTATTCAATTTTTGGAGATTTTTACCTCGGCACAAGGTCCTTCCGCACTTCTTACAGATAACCTTTGCCTCATCAATAGGATTTTGGTCAAAAAGGTGCCACACTGCACTCTTCCTACTATGAGATAAATTTTCAGGGCTTGCACGCTGTGCTAATTTGACCGTCTGGCCAAGCTGTCCTGCAACTGTTTTTGTTTTTTTAACACGTTTTTGGACTGCTACGGCCTGCCAGATAACCGCAGCTGCGATGTCGATGCCTGCTGCAGATCCTCCTCCTCTTCTGAGCTATTGCCAGCGGCACCCTCTTCCCCCAATGGATGCCAATCCGGGTCAACAACTGGGTTATCCATCACCTCCTTTTCAATTTCATCTGCACCTTCCTCTGTGTCACCGTGTAAGGTGTTAGAGTATGTGGAAAGGGGCACCTGAGTTTCATCAGGGTCAGATTCTGGCTCAGTAGACTGCGAGGGCAATGCAGTGCTCTGGGTGAATGTACCAGCACTATCATATAGCAGTGGCTGTGCATCAGTGCACTCCATGTCATATTCATCTTGGACTGGGGAATTTAGGATTTCACTTGATAACCTAGGCATGGTATGTGAAAAGAGCTCCAGGGAGTAATCTGAAGTGTGGCCTGCCGCATCCTTCACTTTTGTTGGGGGTGAAGGACACAAGGAAAGGTGTCATTCCTGACCAGGAGCCTGCACTGACGACTGCTTGCAGTTTTTGAAACTTCAGAAGAGGAGGCGGTAGAGCTGGAGGCTGTTTCGGCAATGTATGCCGAAACCTGTTCCTGATGCTCCGGCTTTAAACGCGGTTTACCTACTCCCAGAAAAGGGAGCCTTCCATGCAGATGCAGACTCAACACCTCCTGCCTTAGGTGCTATTGTGCTTTTGGCACTACCATCAGAAGCACCACCACCACCATCAGTACCAGCTGCACCCCCCCGCCCATGTCCGCGGCCTCTTCCACGATACTTTCTCATGTTTAGGAAAATGTACCAAAAATACCAGCAGATTTATGGTACTATATCAGAAGCGTACAGCTGTATACGGTGAAGGGGAAAATTTAAATCTCCATATATATGTCCGGAGTCACACACAGACGCTCACTCAGTATGGATTTGACCGTAATACAAAAAGCAGAAAAATGGTATTGTATCACAAGCATACAGCTGTATACAGTGTAGGGGACAATTTAAATCTCCGTATATATTTCCGGAGTCACACACAGATAGTCAGCATGTATTTGTCCGTGATACCAGTTGGTACACGGTAGTGTGTGAGGAGCGTACAGCTCTATATGGTGTGGGAAAAAATTAACGCTCGGTAACTGTGCAGAAAAAAAGAATAAAAGTATTAGTGCTGTGTAAAAAGCAGTCTGCACGGCAGTGTACACACAGCAATACAGCTATCAGGCAGCCTAATAACCAGCGCTGCTGCACACAAGAAAATCCTCCCCATCACTGCACACTGTACAGCACAATTGCTATCAGCACAAGCACATAAGAACTTCTCTTTCCAGCCTAACTCTCTCCCTACTGATAAACAGCAGCAGCAACCTCTCCCTACTGTTAAGATCGGCAGAAGTAAAATGAATGTCGACGGTAAGGGCTTTTATAGACACTATGATGCCCCCAAAGCAAGCCAATCACTGCAATGCCCTTCTCTAAGATGGTGGTGGACGCTGCCCATGTCATCTCATTGCACACAGTGTAGGTCCTTAATCATTGGCTGAAAAAAGGCGCCTGCAAGCATTATGAGAAAACCGACTTTGGCGCTCGTTTTGCCGAACGCATGGCCGACTTCACGTTATGGTTGGGTTTCGCTCGGCGAAACCCGACTTTGGCGAAAGTCGGCGACTTATGAATCTGACCGACCTGTTTCGCTCAACTCTAGTCTTCACCTTACTGATACCAGTCACCTCTCAGTTTCTGTGCCCAGGAGTCGTATCTTTTATTACTGGCTTTCAATAAGATTGCTCTTGGTTTCTTTGTGCACATCTTTCCCTAATGATGGCTTCAAGTAGCATGTTGAAGGATACCATGCCATGATGACTCCACACCAGAGGGCATGGGGAATCATGACACAGGGGATTACAATTTGCATTCTTCCTTTAAGATACTGTTAGATTCTGCAATGTAATTTTGACCCAGAAATAAGCTCAAGAATGAGAATGGGTGTTTTCTACCAACCTTTACACTCCTTTACCAATTTTTTGATAATGGAAGATTAACATCTCCACATTCTCTATGTGTTGTAGAATGAGATGGCAGCTGGTAAAATTCACAGCACAAACCCTTTCCAGAATTACATTGCCTTTTTTTCTAGCATTAGCAAACATTGCCTTGGGTGATTGGCTCTGGCCATTTTGCTTTTATCTAAAAATGACCTCTGCTAAATAACTAGTACATTTTAATCACCATCATTTTATAACAGAGATCACATGAGTAAATTTCCCCTTTCTTTGTTAACTACTGTCATATACTGTATGCACATCTATAATAAATTGAGGTCTTAAATTAACAGCAATATTCAAAGAGCAAAACAATCAGAACTCAGCATTAATTTATTACAGGGATCCTGTCAGGTTCACCCTTTAAACTTCCCCCACCACCTTTCAGATGTCTGTTCATGCATTCCAGTAACATAGTTATCATTTGAAGAACTACACATATTGCAGCAAAATTAACTAATGTACAGCACAACTAAGAAATCAAGACTAGTCCAATGAGACTAGTCCCGACTCCGTATCGGCACTTATACCCCCTGGATTTGATTGACAGTCCTGGCACCACAATGTTCACAGATAATGCTTCTAAGGCTACTTTCACACTTGCGTTTTATCGCACAGCGCATCGTGCGCTATTTGTCGCACGCGCTATGTTCCCCTATCTTTAACATGGTGGGCGCAGGGTCTTGCGCTTGCACGCAGTCATCAGCGTTTGGCGTGTGCAGCGCATTTTCCAGGTATGCGCCCAGACGCGCTAGACACTACATGTTGCATTTTTTTTCCGGCCCACCACTTTAAAAATGCGCATGTGCACGTGTGCGCACTCTATGCGCATAAAAATAACATTTCAGTCTATGGGGGCGCTGGTGGGCGCGTGGCTGTGCGCTCGTCAGCGCTTGTGCCGCACTCGATTTTTGAGTAAACAATGTCTAGACACTTGTCTAAAACACCCCCTTAACAAGAAACGTTGTTTGTGAGGGGTGGAGATAAAGGAAGGTGTCTTCAGTGCAGACAGACCCCTACTCAGACTGCCTGGAGACACTGCTGATACAGTCTGGAAGATACAGCCTGGACCCCTACTACAGTGCCTGGAGACTTCAGCCTGAACAACAGCCTGGACCCCTACTAGACTGCCTGCACATACAGCCTGGACCCCTACTAGACAGCCTTCAAGACACAGCCAAGACAGCACAAACTTTGGATCCAAAGTGCAAGAATGTGAGTATTCTTAACCAAATGACTGCCTGTCCTTTCCAATGTAATATGTACTAAAGCTTTGTATTTTTTTTATTGCAGCATGTCTTCTTCTGGATCACAGTATTCGCCATCCCGGCAAGAACTGGCCCAAGCAGAGCGTGATGTGAGTATCTTCCTGCCTTTGGGTAAGTATAACTGCTGAATCTCCAAATGTCTAAAATTTTTGTTCCTTTTTCAGACATCAGCGTCGGACACGGCGATTGAGGAGTCAGAACAGCAGGAGCAGTCGCAGCCAAGATAAGTCCCGTGGCGAGACGGAATGTAAGTATATAGTCTTTTGAATGTCTCTTTTTTTTTTTTTGGTCTCTTTTTATTTATGCAATGTATACAAGATTGTAATATTTATTTTTGTTTTTTCTAGGTTCCACAACGGGACGAGGACCTCTATGTGGACAACGAGGCCCTCATCTGCCAGGTCCATGAGCGTGTCCCGTTGTGGGACAGCCGTGATCCCCAGTACAAGGACAATGTGGTGAGCCGGCGGCTATGGAACGAGGTGGCCGCAGCGTTGATGGATGGCTGGGACAGCGCCTCTCCAAACCTCAAAAAGGCATTTAGTAAGTATTTCCATGCTCTGTAATGCTCTGACTCTTGTTCCAGATGGCACTGATGGGTGTTGCTGGTAGATATATTCTACCGGCAAACCCAACAGTGTCATCTGGTTCAACAGTGACTGCCCTGTGTATGCTATTGCTATGTTGTGCATTGTATTGCTTTTTTATGCTGCATTCACTCTTTTTCCAGATGGCACTGTTGAGTTTGCTGGTAGATATATTCTACCGGCAAACCCAACAGTGTCATCTGGTTCAACAGTGACTGCCCTGTGTATGGTATTGCTATGTTGTGCATTGTATTGCTTTTTTGATGCTGCATTCACTCTTGTTCCAGATGGCACTGATGGGTTTGCTGGTAGATATATTCTACCTGCAAACCCAACAGTGTCATCTGGTTCATTAGTGACTGCCCTGTGTATGCTATTGCTTTTTAATGTTGCATTCACTGTTATTCCTGATGGCACTGATGGGTTTGCTGGTAGATATATTCTACCTGCAAACCCAACAGTGTCATCTGGTTCAACAGTAACTGCCCTGTGTATGCTATTGCTATGTTGTGCATTGTATTGCTTTTTTTATGCTGCATTCACTCTTGTTCCAGATGGCACTGTTGGGTTTGCCGGTAGATATATTCTACCGGCAAACCCAACAGTGTCATCTGGTTCAACAGTGACTGCCCTGTGTATATTATTGCTTTTTTATGCTTCATTGACTGCTTGCAATTTTCACTCGTGTGTGTGATGAGACACATTTTGCCCTGAGTGCATTGTATAATATTTTTTTTTTCCAACAGTGAACAAAGTCCGCACACGTTGGCGCTTGATGAAGGACCGCTTCAACACTGATGTTCGTGCAGAGGGACAGGTTCGCAGTGGTTCAGGAGCAAGGACCAGAAGAAAATATCGCTACTATCGCGAGTTGGCGTTCCTGAGACCGGTCCTTGCCAGCAGAGCGTAAGTTTTCCACAATTTTTACTTTTTTTTAAATCCGTGCTTTTCTATTCCACAGCTGATGCTTCTTGTAAATGCATGATAGTAATGTTTTTCTTTTCTTTCCACAGCACCTGGAGCAGCACCATGCAGCCTGTCCCTGAAGCGGTCCTTCATCGGACGACGTTGGACCCGTCCCAGCCATCCGACAGCCTAGAAGCAACTTGCAGGTCAGCAACACGGACAGCTGGTCACCAGGAAGCTGGTCAGTCAGGTGTTCCCCTGTCCCAGGTCTCTGCCACTGGTTATGCGAGCACTTCCCACCAGCGGCAGAGGGCCTTGGACAGGAATGTCTTGCCCGAGTTCATGCACTTGAGCGAGGCCTTTCATGCCAGTATGAAGTCGCTGTCAGGCACAGTGGAAAGCGGTTTTTCACTAATGGAACGCAGTTTTACCCACATGGATCACCGCTTCCACTGTGTCGACCAGCGGCTTGATAGGCTGGAGGCCGACCTCAACAGACCAGCGCACCATTTTTTCAGTAAAATTGAACGGGGCATGGCAGAACACCTTAGTCCTGAGCAACAGCTGAGTGTGTTGCAGGCCTGCAACACTGCTTACTTGAAGGCTATGCAGCAGAATCGGTATGTGCGGCAGTCAGTGGTTGCATATCCAACTGTGCCACCACTGATTCGCCACACATCACTACCGAATTTTGCTGCATACCACTGCACGGCCACCAGCATTACGAGTCACCACTACACCACCACAAGTCCGAGTACTGCTGGACACTCCACCGTTGTCACCACATGGCAAGCGCTGCTCCTGTCTGGAGCACCACAGACACTGTTCCCCAGTCTTGGACTACCGCCACCGCAGTACCTGCTTGAGCCACTGCCCCCACTTCTCCTTCTAGGAGCACAGCCACCGCTACACAACATTTTCGGTGCACAGCCACCACTTCTCCTTCTAGGAGCACTGCCACCACTCTGCACCATTTTTGGAGCACAGCCACCACTTCTCCTGCTAGGAGTTCTGCCACCACTATCCATCATTTTAGGAGCACAGCCACCACTTCTCCTGCTAGGAGTACCGCCACCACTATCCACCATTTTAGGAGCACAGCCACCACTTCTCCTGCTAGGAGTACCGCCACCACTCAGCAACAGTTTAGGAGTACAGACGCCACTTCTCCTTGTGTCCATATGGATAGCACAGCTTATCATCTTTAGATTACACAACAACAACCAAAAAACAAATTGATGACCAACAAGCTAATATAAGAATACAAATTTTATTGGAACCTTATTAAAATTCACACACCAAATATTGGAAAAAAGATGGGGAAAGGAAAACACTTCTGCACAATGCAGGATCATATGACGACGTCATCATCTAGGTAGGGAACATGTATAAAGTATGTATAATATAAATATCAATAATGATTAACAATGTCTACTGTCAACATTTATATTAAATGTGCACACTAGCCACAATAAGTGGTTGAAGCCCGCCCCGGCTCCTCCTGCCGTGTGACGCTGATGCCGGTTGGCGTCGCGGTTGTCTCGGCGACGGTGCACGTCACTTCCGGGCTGAGGACGCAACTTCCGGTAGCGCGGTTCACCGCGCGGTAACCGGCTATTTAAGAAGGGCTATGGACATGTTGTGAGTAGGCCCCCTTGAAAAAGGAAGGTCCAAAACGCGCGTCGGGACGGACGCGCTCGTCTAGGTATTGGGATTGCCAATCTTTTTGCCACGACCCACTGGTAAATATCCTTGTGTGATAGTGTTCCATATTGTTATTATAACTAATTATAGGGAGTGGTAAATATCGATTGGCGTTTGACAAATGTCTCTGTGTCACACATATCTTTTAGCCACCACAGGGGTAGGCATTATAGTGTGATCTGAATGTGTGTATATATATACTTTCTGAGTAATAGCCCTTAGTGGCTGTTTGTTATTATAAACGTATAACTTATATTCCATAATTGTAGGTATTATGTTGCGATCTGAATAGGTATATATATGCTATTTCTGCGTAACAGCCTTATTGTGGCTAGTGTGCACATTTAATATAAATGTTGACAGTAGACATTGTTAATCATTATTGATATTTATATTATACATACTTTATACATGTTCCCTACCTAGATTATGGCGTCGTCATATGATCCTGCATTGTGCAGATGTGTTTTCCTTTCCCCATCTTTTTTCCAATATTTGGTGTGTGAATTTTAATAAGGTTCCAATAAAATGTGTATTCTTATATTAGCTTGTTGGTCATCAATTTGTTTTTTGGTTGTTGTTATCCCAATCTCCCCCAAAACGTCCTTCTCAATAAAAATTGTCTTTTTTGTTTTGTTGTAACAAATAAATGTGCAATTATGCTTTTAGTAAAAACGGTTTGATTAATGTGTCTTTCGCCACCTACACCCACTGCGCCGTACACTTTGCGTTTTTGCCTACACATAACTGCAGGAATAACACATGTTTGTGTCATTCCTGGAGATGTGTAGTCAAAAACACAAATATATGACTTGTATTTTCCTCACCACTCTCTTCTGTCTGCTAATATTGCACAGACTGAATAGAGGATGGTGTTGAGTGCAAGGCATATCTATTTTACCTTGCCAGGTATCATAGAAAATTAAATGAGTCTGGTGTGTTTTTACCATAATTTCACTTTGTGATACAAGGCCAGGGATTCTAGATATACCATGTAATTAATCACATCCTCTATTCAGTGTGTGTTCAATAAACGGAGGAGATGATGTTGAAAATACACCTTATATATACAATCCCCTGGCCTTGTATCATTACTATCACACCTGGCCAGGTGAATACACATGAGTTTTAACCTGCAGCGTCGCTTCAGTCTGCATTTATTTCAAGCATACTGTAGCAATGCTGCAGTTTATAACTCATATGTGTATTCCCCTGGCCCTGTATCATTACTATCACAGCTGGGCAGGTGAATACACATGAGTTTTAACCTGCAGCGTCGCTTCAGTCTGCATTTTTTCAAGCAGAGGCGTATCTAGCTTTCTGGCATCCGGGCAAGAATTTGTTTCAGCGCCCCCCCCCCCGCACACATGCGATTTGCACACTTAGTCATGTACCGACGAGCTGCTCTTCCTAATGCTCTCAATGTTCAGTGAAAAACTGAGAGAAGCAGGAAGAGAAGCTCGTTGTCACAGGACCATAAGTATGAAAATCGCATATGAGTGAAGTGTCCATGTGACGACTGCTGGAACCTGCAGAGCTGCATCCTGACATTGCAGCTTCTGAATCCTCACAACCAATGCTCTGCACACTTTTAGGATTCTCCATTACCGGTGGCAAGAGTACACGGTCATGTCATCACAAGCATGTGATTTATATACTTCTGGCCACATTCCGACTAGACGTGCTCGGCCTCGCTCTGTTCATTTTCATTGAGTGAGGCCACACACGTCTAGTCAGCATGTGACCGCATGTATGTAAATCACCGGCACGAGAGAATCCTAACAGCGTGCAGTACGCACTGTGAGAATTCTGAAATTGACTAATTCTCATGTTTTTATTTATGTTAGGAGCATTAAAGGGGCTGTCCAGGTTTGTGCTGAGTCTGCAGTCATTCTATGTGACACAGACCTGGAGAACCCCTTTAATGCTCCTAACAAATAAAGACATGAGAATTAGTCAATTTCACAAATAATATTTACATCCAGGTACCTTATAGATGACGTCGTCTCTGGAGTCGTTCTCCTTTTCTTCATCTTGTCAAGACCCCATGATGAGTTTTCTCATCTACAGCCGTCTCTGCAGACTTCCATGTTCTCCGGTCTTCTGCACCAACTCTCCACACGATGCCCTTAAAGACAGAAGAGTCATTATAATGCCCCTAAATAAAAATATCTGCAATATACTGTTACCTCACACTATTCCCCTCCCTACTCACACTGTCTCCTCTCACATCCCCCCCGTTCAGCATACTGTCTCCTTATATATTTACCCCCTCACTATACTGTCTGCTCACACATACCCCTGACTCCCCATACTGTGTCCACATACATTCACCCGCTCACTCCCCACACTGTCTGCAACCATCAACCATACTGTTTCCTCATACATACATACATACATACTCTTCAGTACCCTCAAATCCCCCCACACATATTAAATACCCCCATCCCCACTCCAAATCCCCGGCCCCCACACATAAAATAGCCCCCCATCCCCACTCCAAATCCCCGGCCCCCACACATAAAATAGCCCCCCATCTCCACTCCAAATCCCCGGCCCCCACACATAAAATAGCCCCCCATCCCTACTCCAAATCCCCGGCCCCCACACATAAAATAGCCCCCCATCTCCACTCCAAATCCCCGGCCCCCACACATAAAATAGCCCCCCATCCCCACTCCAAATCCCTGGCCCCCACACATAAAATAGCCCCCCATCCCCACTCCAAATCCCCGGCCCCCACACATAAAATAGCCCCCCATCTCCACTCCAAATCCCCAGCCCCCACACATAAAATAGCCCCCCACCCCCACTCCAAATCCCCCCACACATAAAATAGCCCCTCATACCCATTCCAAATCCCCCCACACATAAAATAGCCCCCCATCCCCACTCCAAATCCCCCCACATAAAATAGCTCCTCATCCCCACTCCAAATCCCCCCACACATAAAATAGCCCCCCATCCCCACTCCAAATCCCCCCACACATAAAATAGCCCCCCATCCCCACTCCAAATCCCCCCACACATAAAATAGCCCCCATCCCCACTCCAAATCCCCCCACACATAAAATAGCCCTCCATCCCCAAATCCCCCCACACAAAGTAACCCCCCATCCCCACTCTAAATTCACCCCCCCATACACACACATTATGCCCCCCCCGTCTTCGGTGGTATCTTCAGCTCCACATTGGAGCACACTTACCACCATCGTTCCCCCACCTTGCCGCCGCCGGCGAGTGACGTCATCAGCGTGATCACATGACCTGATCACGCTGCTGGCGTCGCTCTGACCCGCAGTCAGAGCTTCAATTGTACTGGCGTCTGTATAGACGCCAGTGCAATTGATTCCTGGCTGGGAGCCGGCACGCAGCAGCTTCTCTGCGCCGGCTGTCAGCTTGACAGCCGGCACAGGGAACCGCCGACTCTCAGGCCGGGGGCGGCAGAAAACAGCCGCGGGGGAGACACTGCGGACCGCCGCATTAGGCGGCCCGACTGCGCCCCCCTGCCGGCTGCGCCCGGGGCACCTGCCCCGGCTGCCCCCCCCAGATACGCCCCTGATTTCAAGCATACTGTCGCGATGCTGCAGTTTATAACTCATATGTGTATTCACCTGCCCAGGTGTGATACATTCTGAAGTGAGGATGCGTTATTTGGGGCATCACCACTTCAGCATGACACCAGGCCTGGGATTGAAGAAGATGTATAAACTTTATTATCTCTCCAGTGCGTTCAAAATCAAGCCACAGTGATGATACTACAAATACTATTTATAGTCACCTGGTCAGGTATAATAAAGAGTGACAGATGCTAGCGCATCCACAAATCAGTATTTGTAACATCAGGCCAGGTGACACAAATATTAGTTGTTTTATCTCCACTGTCGCTGCAAATTTAACCCAAACTGGAGAGATGATAAAGGTTATACAACTTGTGTGTGTGTATGCATAGTCACCTGGTCAGGATTACTAGTAAAATCATGATGCACAAAAAACACAGCATCATGAATTCACTGGTAAACCTGGACAGTTGATTATTGTATTTGAGTGTAAAAAAACAGACTGCACTCGGTACACAGGTTTTTTATTAACATACAGACAAGAAGGTATTTTATTAACATACAGACAAGAACACTTTTTTTTACACCATTTGTTCTTGCCATTCCACCCATCCTACATCTGACATGAAGTTGACTGCAAATTGGTCCCTCATTTGGCAAACTTCAACGGATGACCTGAGAGGGTGCAGAGTGAACTCAGGCAATGGGTTAGGAGCTGCATCATCAAGTTCAAAGTTTGTGTGCTCTTATAACAAAATTATGTAGCACCACACAGGCCTTCACCACTTCATCCACTGTTTCCAGTTTCAGATGAATGGCTGTGCCCAGAATGCTCCATCTGGAAACAAGTATACCGAAGGCACACTCTACTGTTCTTCTGGCCCTGGTCAGCCTGTAATTAAATATTTTTTGTTGTGGTCCAAGTCCCGGCTGGAGTAGGGTTTGAGCAGGTGTTGACACATCTGGAATGCCTCATCCCCAACCATGACAAATGGCAGTGATGGTCCTTCGGTGTGGGGAAGAGGCCGTGGCATGGGGAAATTGAACTGGTTACCATACAACCTCCGGCCCATGTCCGAGTTCTTAAAAGCCTGGGAGTCATTTCCATGGCCAAATGCCCCAATGTCCACTGCAACAAACATACAGTCTGCATCAGCAATGGCCATGAGAACTGTAGAGAAGTACTTTTTGTAGTTGTAGTACTCCGAGCCTGTTCTTTTGGGTTTGATGATCCGGATGTGTTTACCATCAACTGCTCTCAAACAGTTGGGAAATTGCAGGTTGTCCAGAATTTTTCAGCTATTTCTAGCCACTTTTCTGTGGTGGGCAGGGGCATAAATTCTGGACAGAGAACATTCCACAAAGCCCGGCACGTGTCCGCAACAATTCCTGACAAGGTGGAGATAGCAATATGATACTGGAAGTGAAGTGAAGAGAGGCTCTCTCCAGTAGCAAGGAATCTGAGAAAGAAAAAATATATATTATTGTATTAGTTTTTTTAAAATATTTAACTAAAGAGAAAAAAATACATGGCATACAAATAATTCTGCAGGTCTTTGTTTACTAGATGGCAGAACAATAATTCTGGCAGCTTTGGAATAGTACATGGCAGAACAAATAAAATGATGCAGGCATTGGTTTCTCAATATTACGTACCGTAATGTCACCAGGAGTCTTTCCTCCAGAGGAATCGCCCGACGGAGCTGTGTGTCCTATCTCCGGATGAATTGTTGGACCCGACCAAGTAAATCCCTGAAGGTTTCTTGTGACATCCGGGTATAGTCCGTAAATTTCTCGGGTTTGCCTGCAGCACGCTATAGAGGGTGTGGTAAACTCCACGGCTCTCCCGGAGTTCAACAATGGGATGTACCCACAAACGCCGCCGCTGCCATCTTCGCTGTCTGTCTCTCCCTTCATGGCAAGCAACTGCATAAGCCTGAGACATCTTGATGTCCAGATCCAGGTTGAAGTGGAAAGTCTTCCAGCGCAGATCCATGTTCACAAAGGCAAATGCAATCAAATGTGAATAATGGCTGTGAACAGGCTCTATATAAAGATTTCCCATAAGACACGCCCACTGGTGTCCCATTGATGGAGTCTGTTGCAAGAATTTTTCAAGGATTTTCCTCCTGTGAAATGCTCCTAAAAAACGCAAACGCATGCAAAAAAGCTTGAAATCGCATACAATCGCATCGAAGCGCTGCGTTTTTTTGTCGTAATGCGCATGCTTATGCGACTAAATATCGCATATTTACAAGCGTTTGCACGCGTTTTTTCAATGCGTTTTATGTGCGCTCGATACGCAGCGCTAAAAAACGCAAGTGTGAAAGTAGCCTAACATAATCTCTTTTCCCATGTCACAGCTCTGGTAATAGCTTGCCGATCCAAGAGCAGATACTTTGGCAAGGTACTGCAAAGCAGAGCTGTGACACTGGAAAAGAGAAGCCTGTTGTGAATGTGTTAGAAATGAGTTCTGAGCAGAAGCTCCCTCTGGTTGTTGCAGACAGTGCTGAACCATTTAGTGAAGATTGGCAATCAGGAGTTACAGACTGGTCCTATATAGGGGAGGTTCCCTCCCATCAGGGTTGCCGGTGATCAATTGTTCTTGTCTCAACTGTGGTTCCTGGTTCACTTGGAAGCTTGCGGAATCTTGCCTCTTCTCCTGCTCTCAGATAAGACATTTTCTGTTTTTATTTTTGTGCTTGCTTTTTGCATTGTTTCCTGCACTTTTGTGGAGGTCAGCCAGGTCCCCTCCGGGGGCTTGTGCTCCTCTCAGTTTGTCTGAGCCACTGTTGTTTGTTCATTTGCCTTTTCCAGTTTTTCTTCAGTGGCTGCGGCTTAGTTTTGTTACACCAGAGAACTAATTTAGGTGATAGAGGTCGTGTGATCTCAGGTGTTTTTGCAATTAGTAGAGTTGGTACTTTTTAGGGTTTTTTTGGGATTGCAGTAAGTGTCCTTCCTATCCTTTTCTGTCTAGGAAGATTGGGCCCCAACGTTTGCTCATACTATTTTCTGTCTGTGTCTGTATTTCCTCTTCTCTAACTGCCATTACATGTTTGGGGGATTCCTATGTTCTTTGGGGATCTGCTCCGGGGCAGATAGCTTTTCCTCTTTTTATCTTTAGGTGTAGTTAACCTCTCAGGCTGTGACGAGGCGTCTAGGACCAACGTAGGTACGCTCCACGGCTGCCTTTAGTTGTGGTGGTTAGTCAGGGTGCTGCAATCCAGTAGATTCCAACCTCTCTGGTATATTGCCGTTTTTGCTTGCTCTCCTCAGCTACCAAATCATAACAGTATCACTGGCCCAAACTGAAAATTATATGGTACTCAACAGAAGGGAAAAATAGTAAAAGGAAAAAGAAAAAAGGAAGTTGTCAGAATTTTTTTTTTTCTCTGTTTGTTGCATTTCCCTATTTTTCTCTGGGTGCTGAGGAGGATTTTTTTTTTTTCTCTCAATGGAGTTTACACAGTTGTCTGGCCGTGTGGATCAGCTTGCCACTGAAGTTCGGAGTATTGCTACCTATCTTGCTAGGTTGCCGGTTGTGGAACCTAGGATCCCCATGCCAGATTTATTTTTGGGGGATCGAGATAAATTTCTGAATTTCAAAAATAACTGTAAGTTGTTTTTTGCCTTAAAACCTAAGTCCTCAGGGAACGCAGCACAGCAGGTTCAAATTGTCATCTCTCTCTAGCGGCGAACCTCAGGATTGGGCTTTTTCCCTGACACCTGGGGACCCTGTTTTGAGTAATGTTGATGCATTTTTTCTGGCTCTGGGGTTATTGTACGATGAACCTAATGTCACTGATCAAGCTGAAAAAACCTTGTTGGCATTAAATCAGGGGCTTGAGGACGCTGAGTTGTACTGTCAGAAATTCCGAAAGTGGGCAGTCCTGACCAAATGGAATGATGATGCTTTGGCAGCCCTTTTTCGGAAGGGTCTGTCAGAGAATGTAAAAGATGTTATGGATGTTATGGTGGGTTTCCCTGCTCCCTCTGGTCTCAATGATTCTATGTCATTAGAGATTCAAATTGACAGACGTTTGAGTGAGCGTAGAGGTATGCGTGGAATAGTGTTGCCTTGTGAACCAGCTTCTGAGTCCATGCAGTGTGATAGAGTGGCTTCTGGGGCACAGCGTCATGAGTTTCGAAAACGCAATGGGTTATGTTTCTACTGTGGTGACGCCTCTCATGCTATTTCATTCTGCCCTAAGCGGGGAAGACGTTTTGCACGCTCAGTTGTCTTGGGTAGTGTTCAGACTAAATTTCTGTTGACTGTTACCCTAATTTGCTCCCTGTCCACATTTTCTGCTCAGGCTTTTGTTGATTCGGGAGCAGCTATTAACCTGATGGATTTTGATTTTGCTAAACGTTGTGGGTTTCCCTTGATACCCCTACGGAAGTCTATTCCCTACTGGGGATTGATTCTACCCTTTTGGCTGAGAATAAACCCCAGTTCTCTACTCAGGTGATAATGAGGGTTAAACCTGATCATCAGGAGAGTTGCAAATTTTTGGTGCTGTATAATCTGCATGACATTATTGTACTGGGTTTCCCTTGGTTACAGTCTCATAATCCTGTTTTGGATTGGAAATCTGTGTCTGTGACCAGTTGGGGCTGCCAATGTGTTAATGCCAACACTCCTGTTTTTTCTGCCTCTCCCCAGGCTCAGGATGTTCCTGACTTTTTGACTGATTTTTCTGATGTGTTTAGCGAAAGTAAATCTGCATCCTTGCCTCCCCATAGGAGCTATGACTGTGCTATTGAATTAGTGCCTGGTAGTAAATTCCCTAAAGGTCGCCTTTTTAACTTGTCTGTACCTGAACATGACGCTATGCGGTCTTATATCAAGGAGTCATTGGAGAAGGGTCATATCAGACCATCCTCTTCACCCTTGGGTGCCGGTTTTTTCTTTGTGGCCAAAAAGGATGGTTCATTAAGGCCGTGTATTGATTATCGTCTCTTGAACAATATCACTGTGAAATATCAATATCCGTTACCCTTGATTTCTGACCTGTTTTCCAGGGTGAAAACTGCTACTTGGTTTACCAAGCTTGACCTCAGGGGGGCGTATAACCTTATTCGCATTAAGCACGGGGATGAATGGAAGACGGCGTTTAATACCCCAGAGGGGCATTTTGAGTACCTAGTGATGCCCTTTGGGCTCACTAATGCTCCTTCCGTCTTCCAGTCCTTCATGAATGACATTTTCAGGGATTTTGTGGATAAATTTCTGATTGTTTATTTGGATGATATCTTGATTTTTTCCAATGACTGGGACTCTCATGTGAAACATGTTCGGACTGTGTTTCAGATTTTGAGAGAGAATGCTCTGTATGTGAAGGGATCAAAGTGTCTTTTTGGCGTACAGAGGATCTCATTTCTGGGATTCATTTTGTCCCCATCTGTTATTGAAATGGACCCGGTCAAGGTTCAGGCCATCTGTGATTGGGTCCAACCTACTTCATTAAAGGCTCTTCAGAGATTCTTGGGTATTGCCAATTTTTATCGTAAATTTATTGGTAATTTCTCTGTTATTGTTAAACCATTGACTGATTTGACTAAAAATGGTTCTGATGTGGTGAATTGGCCTCCTGAGGCAGTCTCTGCGTTTCAGGAACTTAAGCAGAGATTCACTTCTGCTCCTGTTCTGCGGCAGCCTGATGTTTCTCTGCCATTTCAGGTGGAGGTTGATGCCTCTGAAATTGGGGCAGGTGCCGTTTTGTCCCAAAGAGATCCGGAGACCTCTAAAAGTAACCCTTGTGCCTTTTTCTCTCGAAAATTTTCTCCAACTGAACGTAATTATGACGTGGGTAATCGGGAGTTATTGGCCATGAAGTGGGCTTTTGAAGAATGGAGACATTGGCTGGAGGGAGCCAAACATCAGGTGGTGGTCCTCACGGACCATAAGAATCTGGTTTATCTGGAGTCAGCCAAGCGACTTAATCCTAGACAGGCCAGGTGGGCCTTGTTTTTCACACGTTTTAATTTTGTGGTTTCCTTTCTTCCTGGCACTAAGAATGATAAGGCGGATGCCCTCTCGAATAGTTTCCTTGTGGACTCTCCTGAGTTATCTGATCCTGCTGTTATTTTGAAAGAGGGTGTAGTTCTTTCCGCCATCTCGCCCAATTTGAGACTGGCTCTGGAAGGGTGTCAGGAGGATAAACCCGAGCGCTGCCCTATTGAGAAATTGTTTGTCCCAGACCAGTGGAAAAAGAGTGTGATGTCTGAGATTCATTGTTCCGCGTTGGCCGGTCATCCCGGAATTTTTGGTACCAGAGACTTGGTTAGTCGTTCCTTTGGGTGGCCTACCTTGTCTCGTGACGTCAGGGAATTTGTGCAGTCCTGCGGGACTTGCTCTCGCTCCAAGCCTTGCTCTCGCTCTAGTGGTTTGTTGATGCCATTGCCTGTGCCCAAGAGACCATGGACCCATATCTCTATGGATTTCATTTCCGACCTCCCTGTTTCTCAGAGAATGACCGTTATCTGGGTGATTTGTGATAGGTTTTCCAAAATGATACATCTTGTGCCATTACCTAAGTTGCCTTCCTCCTCCGAATTGGTGCCTTTGTTCCTTCAGCACGTGGTTCGGTTACACGGCATTCCTGAGAACATTGTGTCTGACAGAGGAGTCCAGTTTGTGTCCAGATTTTGGAGGACTTTTTGTTCTAAACTTGGTGTTCAATTGTCTTTCTCCTCGGCTTTTCATCCTCAGACCAATGGGCAAACTGAGAGAACAAACCAGACATTGGAGACTTATCTGAGATGCTTTGTGTCTACTGATCAAGATGACTGGGTCTCTTTTTTGCCTTTGGCTGAGTTTGCTCTTAATAATAGGGCTAGCTCTGCCACTTTGATGTCTCCATTTTTCTGCAATTTTGGGTTTCACCCTCGATTTTCTTCGGGACAGACGGAGGCTTCTGTCTGTCCAGGTGTTGACTCTGTTGTGGAGCGTATGCAGCAGATTTGGGACCAGGTAGTGGAGAGGTTGTCCCTCTCTCAGGAGAGGGCCCAGCGGTTTGCCAACCGGCATAGGACTGATGGTCCTCGGTTTGAAGTGGGGGACTTGGTCTGGTTGTCCTCAAGAAATATCCCTATGAGAGTTGCATCTCCTAAGTTTAAGCCTAGATTCATTGGACCTTATAAGATCATGTAGATTCTTAATCCTGTTTCCTTTCGTTTACTTCTTCCAGGGACATTTAAGATCCATAACGTGTTCCACAAGTCCTTATTGAAGAGGTTTGTCGAGCCAGTGGTTCCTATGGCTGCGCCTCCTGATCCTGTTTTGGTTGAGGGCAATCTGGAGTATGTGGTTGAGAAAATATTGGATTCTCGTTTTTCTAGACGGAAACTCCAGTATTTGGTTAAGTGGAGAGGTTATGGTCAGGAGGACAATTCTTGGGTGTTTGCTTCGGACATCCATGCTAGGAGACTGATCCGTGCTATCACAGAGCTCATCCTGACCGACCTGGTTGCCCAAGTGAGGGTTCGGTGACCCCTCCTCAAGGGGGGGTACTGTTGTGAATGTGTTAGAAATGAGTTCTGAGCAGAAGCTCCCTCTGGTGGTTGCAGACAGTGCTTAACCATTTAGTGAAGATTGGCAATCAGGAGTTACAGACTGGTCCTATATAAGGGAGGTTCCCTCCCATCAGGGTTGCCGATGATCAATTGTTCTTGTCTCAACTGTGGTTCCTGGTTCACTTGGAAGCTTGCTGAATCTTGCCTCTTCTCCTGCTCTCAGATAAGACATTTTCTGTTTTTATTTTTGTGCTTGCTTTTTGCATTGTTTCCTGCACTTTTGTGGAGGTCAGCCAGGTCCCCTCCGGGGGCTTGTGCTCCTCTCAGTTTGTCTGAGCCACTGTTGTTTGTTCATTTGCCTTTTCCAGTTTTTCTTCAGTGGCTGCGGCTTAGTTTTGTTACACCAGAGAACTAATTTAGGTGGTAGAGGTCGTGTGATCTCAGGTGTTTTTGCAATTAGTAGAGTTGGTACTTTTTAGGGTTTTTTGGGATTGCAGTAAGTGTCCTTCCTATCCTTTTCTGTCTAGGAAGATTGGGCCCCAACGTTTGCTCATACTATTTTCTGTCTGTGTCTGTATTTCCTCTTGTCTAACTACCATTACATGTTTGGGGGCTTCCTATGTTCTTTGGGGATCTGCTCCGGGGCAGATAGCTTTTCCTATTTCTATCTTTAGGTGTAGTTAACTTCTCAGGCTGTGACGAGGCGTCTAGGACCAACGTAGGTACGCTCCACGGCTGCCTTTAGTTGTGGTGGTTAGTCAGGGTACTGCAATCCAGTAGATTCCAACCTCTCTGGTGTATTGCCGTTTTTGCTTGCTCTCCTCAGCTACCAAATCATAACAGAAGCCTAAAGGAGAGCAAACTGTGAAGACCTGGACTGTCAATAGCAACCTGGGAGCATAACCGCAGCTGCTGAACCCAGACTAGTCTTAAAGGCATTGCCCTATCTAAAATGACAAGTCTGCAGTCACTATATATATGTGACTGCAGACTTGTGAATCCAGCGTGAGGATTTTCGGGTGTCAGCACGAGAACGGCAGTGAAGTGACCGCTAGAATGTGATATGAGAGAGAAGCAATTGTGGAAAACATATTACATAGGGGGTGTATATAGTCAAAGCAGTGGAAATGTCAGAATCTTCCCTCATATATGTATATGTAGGACTATATTGGGACCAGCTGTACAAAATACAGCAAAAACCAAAGGAAAAACAACCATAGAATCCCATAAAACACAAAACTTTATTGATTCATATAAAATATAATAAATAGATGGACGGGTGCAATGGCGGATGAGGGGAAATAACACACCCAGGAATGTAGATACAAACAAGAAAAGCCTGAGCAGCCAGGTGCTCCTGCAAACCTAATATCATAAATCAGAAACCATAATGATTAACTCCAGCAAGACTGCGACCAATCAAAGTAGCCAGATAGAACAATGGTAAGTACCAAGGGCGCAGACTGGAGTGAAATATGAATAGTAATTAACAATAGTCACAGGCACGCAGCATGGTAATGCAGAATATAACCACAAATGAGATGAAAAGATAAAGGAACATTATGTAGACATAGCCAAGGATGAAAATTAAGCCCATGTTACATGATACCTGGGAGCCGCAGGAGCAGAGGACTGACAGGAAGACCCCGACGTGCGTTTCGGAGTGCAGTACTCCTTCTTCAGGAGCGTCAGGGGAGAATGCTCATCAGCGCACTTATATGCCGGCCACCGGAAATGTCAAAAAGTAGTGCGTCCCCCTGATTGAAAACCTCCGGCAACACGATCCCTCTGTTAGGGCTGGCGGAACGCACAAAATAAATATAAATAATAAGTGCGTTCGCAGCCCGGGGTCCACCATGCAGGCAGAGCCTGCTGCTAGTAGGATGGCGGTATGGCGAACTCTGTTACTTCACAGAGTCGCAACTATGGACACTGTGGCCCTATATGGCGGTATAAGCGAACTCTGTTACGCCACAGAGTCGCTAAGGTAGAAACGCAGAAATATGGACTGTGTCCTGTTAACTCCACAGGTATGCACAGACAACTGCTGTGCGGACAGCAGTCCGTAGTAACGCAATCAGCAACACAATCAGACAATCTCCTCACCGGAGAAGCCGGTATTCTAGGGCTTATTTCAGCCGAGCCTAAACGTGCATACATCCTCACCGGAGGTGCCGTTTTTCTAGGGCTTATTTCAGCCGAGCCCTAACACATGCGTGCAAGATCACCCTGGCACAAAGCACATAATGTGATTGATACTAGCGCATGGCGGCACGACCATGCCACCCTTTTATAGTAGCAACTACAGGGCCTGCCAGATAAGGACCAATAGGAAACTGCTCCAGAACACAAGTGGTTTCAGGACCTTCCTGGCGGACCAATAGGAGCTGCTGCAGTACCTGAGCATGTGACCTCTGATCTCCAATGAGAGATCTTACTCTGGGCATGCTCAGAAGGGGAAAGCAAGGACTTTGTCCTAAAGACGTCTGCTCGCCGCTAACCAGTACTGGCTACAATAGCAGAGCCTGGAGAGGCAGCAGTAATCCTCTGCACAATATTAGACTGGGCGAGACGCTGGGACCGACGTCTAAGCTGAGCAGAGTCCACTGTGGCCAGAGACGGATGGAAACTGCAGCAGGGACAGCTCGAGATTCCCCTTGTGCAGAAGCGGGAACTCGACCCCTAACACCCTACTTGGACGCCGTCAGATTCACATAGGAACATGTCATCAGGCGGATGACGTAAGACCAAGGGAGGGAACACGGCCGCGGAAGGCAGCAGGAGGCGCATGCGCAGAAAGAGAATAATAACAACAGGCGCCATATTGCAAAAGGGCAAATGCAGCTGAAAAGGTGAAGGGCAATATAATGCACCAGAAAAAATGATAGCCACAGAGTAACGACACAGACCGCAACCAATCCACAGTGGGCTGTCACCCAAAACACGTGGGGCCCCACGTGATCAGGTGGCAGTCCCACAGGGAGAAGTAGCCAGCCGTGAGGGAACAAATGGCAGGTGCAGAATAATGAATAAGGTCGGCATATAAAGGGATGATGAGCAACCGCTAATATAACAGAATTACAACATGTGTGGCGAAGAAGCAAAATCAATAATAAATGTGCAGTCATATATGTTTTGTTACTGTTCATACCCTTGATATGTGTTATACATGTGTGTTAATAAATACATATTCAACAAAAAAAAAGTGCAGTCATATAGCAGCAGTACATAGAAAATTGCATATATAAAATAAAAAGGAATAAGGATACAGATATATGGCACATATGTTATATATATATACATATAGTGACCATGAAAAACAGATGTGACGACTGCATCCGGACATACCAATCTGCAATGACACCACACAGAAGGCATACCAGCGCATCAAAACCATGTATAAATGCAATAAATGAACCTATAAAAAAAACAATAAAAAAAAAAATATATAGAATGCAGAAAATAACAAATAAAAAAATTAAAAAAAACAGAAAACAAGAAACAAAAAATTATTATATATGGTTGTACAACATGTGCACCGATGGTGGTAAGATGACATGGAACTTGGTATGATGGGCAGATTCTCTCCTCAAAATGGAAATTCGATCCCATTCAGAAATACACCATTCAAGGGAATGTCCAAATCCAAAATACTATAAGATTAAAAACAAATAAAATAAGCAAGATTTACAGTACAGACCAAAAGTTTGGACACACCTTCTCATTCAAAGATTTTTCTGTATTTTTATGACTATGAAAATTGTAGAATCACACTGAAGGCATCAAAACTCTGAAGTAACACATGTGGAATTATACATTACACTTTACAAAAAAGTGTGAAACAACTGAAAATATGTCTTATATTCTAGGTTCTTCAAAGTAGCCACCTTTTGCTTTGATTACTGCTTTGCACGCAGAAAAGGTGAAAGGATGGATTCTACATGCCTGGTTCCCACCGTGAAGCATGAAGGAGGTGGTGTGATGGTGTGGGGGTGCTTTGCTGGTGACACTAAGCTCGTTTCGGTGCTTGCCTTTTACCGGGGGTGTGTACATATATTTAGTGGGCTCAGAACATGAGCTATTGTTCATGAAAGTCTGAACGTTGACACTTGTAGATTGAAATGATTTTGTGAATTGATAAACAGGTCCTTCTCAAAAAATTAGCATATAGTGCTAAATTTCATTATTTTCCATAATGTAATGATTACAATTAAACTTTCATATATTTTAGATTCATTACACACCAACTGAAATTTGTCAGGTCTTTTATTGTTTTAATACTGATGATTTTGGCATACAACTCCTGATAACCCAAAAACCTGTCTCAAAAAATTAGCATATCAAGAAAAGGTTCTCTAAACGACCTATTACCCTAATCTTCTGAATCAACTAATTAACTCTAAACACATGCAAAAGATTCCTGAGGCTTTTAAAAACTCCCTGCCTGGTTCATTACTCAAAACCCCCATCATGGGTAAGACTAGCGACCTTACTGATGTCAAGAAGGCCATCATTGACACCCTCAAGCAAGAGGGTAAGACCCAGAAATAAATTTCTCAACAAATAGGCTGTTCCCAGAGTGCTGTATCAAGGCACCTCAATGGGAAGCCTGTTGGAAGGAAACAATGTGGCAGAAAACGCTGTACAACGAGAAGAGGTGACCGGACCCTGAGGAAGATTGTGGAGAAGGACCGATTCCAGACCTTGGGGACCTGAGGAAGCAGTGGACTGAGTCTGGTGTAGAAACATCCAGAGCCACCGTGCACAGGCGTGTGCAGGAAATGGGCTACAGGTGCCGCATTCCCCAGGTAAAGCCACTTTTGAACCATAAACAGCGGCAGAAGCGCCTGACCTGGGCTACAGAGAAGCAGCACTGGACTGTTGCTAAGTGGTCCCAAGTACTTTTTTCTGATGAAAGCAAATTTTGCATGTCATTCGGAAATCAAGGTGCCAGAGTCTGGAGGAAGACTGGGGAGAAGGAAATGCCAAAATGCCTGAAGTCCAGTGTCAAGTACCCACAGTCAGTGATGGTGTGGGGTGCCATGTCAGCTGCTGGTGTTGGTCCACTGTGTTTCATCAAGGGCAGGGTCAATGCAGCTAGCTATCAGGAGATTTTGGAGCACTTCATTCTTCCATCGGCTGAAATGCTTTATGGAGATGAAGATTTAATTTTTCAGCACGACCTGGCACCTGCTCACAGTGCCAAAACCACTGGTAAATGGTTTACTGACCATGGTATTACTGTGCTCAATTGGCCTGCCAACTCTCCTGACCTGAACCCCATAGAGAATCTGTGGGATATTGTGAAGAGAAAGTTGAGAGACGCAAGACCCAACACTCTGGATGAGCTTAAGGCCGCTATCGAAGCATCCTGGGCCTCCATAACACCTCAGCAGTGTCACAGGCTGATTGCCTCCATGCCACGCCGCATTGAAGCAGTCATTTCTGCAAAAGGATTCCCAACCAAGTATTGAGTGCATAACTGAACTTTATTATTTGATGTTTTTTTTGTTTGTTTTTAAAAAACACTTTTATTCTATTGGACGGTTGAAATATGTTAATTTTTTGAGACAGGTTTTTTGGGTTATCAGGAGTTGTATGCCAAAATCATCAGTATTAAAACAATAAAAGACCTGACAAATTTCAGTTGGTGTGTAATGATTCTAAAATATATGAAAGTTTAATTGTAATCATTACATTATGGAAAATAATGAAATTTAGCACTATATGCTAATTTTTTGAGAAGGACCTGTATGGTTCTGTTTACTTGTTGTATCAGTCCTTGCAGCTTAATTTTCTACTATCTGTCATGATCCAGACCGGTTTTTGAGTCCTGTTTTCCCTTTTTCACGGTCTGGTCATGTCAGGGTTTAACCTTTCTCAGCCTCAGTCTGGGTTCAGGTTTGCTATTTATCACCGCTGCTTACTGCAGCCGGTGTCAGTTATAGTTTTACCTAGGGCTGCTGTAGCTGACTCTGATTGCTCTGATTGGTCCTACTACTTTTGCTATCTGATCCCGTGTCTCTGCTCTCCCCTATTCCTGTCCTGACTCAGTGTCTCCCTTTAGTGTACTGATTCCCTGATTGTGACTTGGCTTGTATCCTGACCAGCTTCTGTCTTTTGTCTTTGTCTTATCCGCTTCTGACCGTTGCTGATTCCCTAGGTTGTCTCTGACCGTGAGTTTGCTTATTCCTTTGGTACTGCGCTACAGTCTAGGATTTGGCCCCGCTTGTCTGACTATTCTGCTGCCACCTGTGGTAGCCTTGCTGCTGTACTGCAGGCCAACTCTATTTAGGTGCAGTCCTGCTTCTACTCTACTGCCATCTTGTGGAGCTTGCACCTATCTGCATTGCAGTTGCATGATACTATCCTTGGGAAGCAAAGGCAGAGGATAATTCAGCAATTGATGTTTTTCTACCTCAGCCGAGAGGACGTTCAGGACAATGGGAAGCTCAGAGGTGAGATCTTTTGCTTAAATGGGGATTAATACATGTGAATGGACTCAAAGAATGTACCAATGGTCCTTTGTGGAGGCCAGGTCTCAGTCATATGATGTACTAAATCTAGAAAATAAGTGGCTCCAGCCTGAGACCTTGAGCCTAGTCCACATGGTAGAGAGGGTAGTAGTCAACTGGTTGGTGCAAGCTCTGCCAGTAGCCATACAGTTCTGGGTGGAAAAGAAGACCTGAGTAATTTACATCAGGTGGTTAGCCTGATAAAATGTTATACGGCCACCCTGGACTTGGTACAGGATTCTGCCCCATTGGGGTATCATGAAGTTTCCTTCAAGCCCAGGAGCCTGAAAGATAGACATGACCCTCTGCTGTGGTCAGCCAAAACTCAGCCCATAATAACTGGATTCCCTGGAATGAGGGTGGCAGACCAGTTTCCTCTAAACCGGTCCGGCGGACTAGCGGTGCTGCTGCTATCAGGTGCTGTCGCTGCCAAGGGCCTTGACAAGTGGCTGCCATCTGCCCTCTGACTGCTGAACCCATGGACTGTGAGGTTACTCATAGATTACTGACGTATGCCTAGACTTTCTACATGTGGACACTGTTGCCCCTGCTGTTGAACCCCATCTATGTCAAGTGTGTGTCAACGGACACCTGGAAGAGGCTCTCTTGGAAGCCTAGTAACACTCATCCATGAGTTATTGAACACTTGGTTAGAACCCACTCGGGGAAAGTCAGGGCCATTTGTAAACATGTAGTGGGAGTAGTAAAGAGTAAGACCCTTCCTTACGGGACTGTTTTGGGAAGAGATTTGCCCCTGTTCTGGTCCGTGTGGGAGAGTAAAATTTACACTCCCAGGGTAAAGGTCTGTCCAGGCATGGAATCCGAACATTCCAAGTCGAGGATACCTGCCGCACTGGTAACTCTCATAGGAAAAGAGTGCAAACCCAATAGATTTCCCTAGAGGTGTTGGCAGGAGGTATTGAGGAGACCACATCAATCCTGGTTGGAAGTATCACAGGTGACATTTGTAACAGGTCAGATCCAGGTTCCTACACTGAGCCAGTGGGAAAGGGTGAAAGAGGAAAATTGGGTGGCTTAGCAACTGGGGGCAGAGGCATATTTTTGCATATGACGGTCAACCAGGAATTGCTATATTGAGTTCACAAAATCAAGGCCGAAGTAGTGGAGCAGCTGCTAGTGCCCCAATCGTACCATCGGGCGGTGCTCGCAATGGCCCACAAATGAATGCTGGGTGGTCACCAAAAAAAGATGCAAAAGCGTATTCTACAAATAGTTCTTTTGGCCAGAGATTTATGCCCAGGTTCAGAGGTTTTGTGAGTCATGTCCAGAGTGTCAGCTGACCACACCAAGTGCAAGTTTTCATAGTCCGTTGGTTCTTCTGCCTATTATAGATATACCTTTTGAGAGGATTGATATGGATCAGGTAGGGCCAATTGTAAAGTTAGCCTGTAGCCACCAACACATATTAGTGATAAATTAACACAAAAATGTCCAGAGTTCATAAGGGACTGGCACTTCAAATCAATAATTGAACAACAATTCTGATGACAATCAACATGAGAAATATGAAGAAATCCAGAAAAAATATAAAATATAAATTTTTATTGTCAATTAATTAAAATCTAATAATAACACCAAAAAGAGGAATAAATAGCAGAAATGTTTCACAATAAGAGACGCCACAAGGTCAAAAATGAATCAATAATCAATTTAAATAATAATATACAGTATATACTGAGATTTACAATTAACCCTACAATGTATACGCCTGGTATCTTCAGATACATTAGCCTTTTTTGCTTTTTATATTCTGGTCTACTCCATACTGAGACTGTGAGCATCTGTGTGTTACTCTGGAAATATATACGGAGATTTAAAATTACCCCAACACTGTATATGGCTGTATGCTTCTGATACATTACCCTTTTTCTACTTTTTATATTCTGGTGTAATCCATACTGAGCCTGTGAGAGTCTGTGTCTAACTCTGGAAATATATACGGAGAATTAAAATTACCCCAATACTGTGTACAGCTGTACGCTTCTGATTCATTACTCTTTTTCTGCTTTTATATTCTGGTGTAATCCATAGTGAGCCTGTGAGGGTCTCTGTCTGACTCTGGAAATATACACGAAGATTTAAAATTACCCCAACACTGTATACAGTTGTACACTTCTAATACATTACCCTTTTTCTTCTTTTTATATTCTGGTGTAATTTAATCTGAGCCTCTGAAAGTCTGTGCCTGACTCTGGAAATATATACGGAGATTTAAAATTACCCCAACACTGTATACAGCTGTAAGCTTCTGATACATTACCCTTTTTCTACTTTTTCATGTTCTGGTGTAATTCATACTGAGCCTGTGAGAGTCTGTGTCTGACTCTGGAAATATATACGGAGATTTAACCCCTTTCTGTCATCGGACGTACTATCCCGTCCATGTGACCTTGGACTTAATTCCCAGGGACGGGATAGTACGTCCAAGGCGATCAGCTGCGCTCCCCGGGGAGCGCAACTGATCGCCGCCGGGTGTCAGCTGATTATCACAGCTGACACCCAGCACTATGTGCCAGGAGTGGTCACGGACAGCTCCTGGCACATTAACCCTGGCACACCGCGATCAAACATGATCGCGGTGTACCGGGGGCACAGGGGAGCATCGCGCAGGGAGGGGGTTCCCTGCGTGCTCCCCTGAGGCCCTCAGAACAGCGCGATGTGTATCGGTGTTCTGGCCTTCTCTCTGCAGGACCCGGATCCAAATGCCCCCGGGTCCTGCAGGAGGCGCTTCCCAGCGCCTGCTGAAGCAGGCGCTGAGGAAGCCTGCAGCACTGCCTGTGAGATCGCTGGTCCACAGAGTGCTGTGCACACTGTGAGACCAGCGATCTGATAAATACAGTTATGTCCCACCCTGGATAAAGTAAAAAGTTAAAAAAGATAAATCAGAAGTGTAGAAAAAATACAAAAAGGAAAGAAAAAATATTCCCAAAAATTCATTTCTTCCTGTAAAAAAAAAACAAACAATAAAGTACACATATTTGGTATCGCTGCGTCCGTAACAACCCCCCATAAAATTGTCCACTAGTTAAACCCCTTTGAGTGAACCTTAAATAAAAAAACAAAGCAAAAAATCAATGCTTTATCATCAACGTCGAACAAAGAGTGCAATAACACGATAAAAGACCGATATAAATAAAAAGGTACCCCTGAAAATGTCATCTTGTCCCACAAAAAAAGGAGCCGCCATACAGCATCTTCAGTGAAAAAATAAAAAAGTTATAGCTCGCAGAATAAAGCGATGCAAAAATAATTATTTTTTTATATAAAATTGTTTTTATTGTATAAAAGCACCAAAACATAAAAAATTATATAAATGAGATATTGCCATAATCGTACTGACACGAAGAATAAAACTGCTATATCAATTTTACCACACGCGGAACGGTATAAACGCCCCCCCAAAAGAAATTCATGAATTGCTGAGTTTTGCTCATTATAACCTCCCAAAAATCAAAATAAAAAGGGATCAAAAAATGTCACGTGCTCAAAATGGTACTAATAAAAATGTCAACTCTTACCGCAAAAAATAAGACCTCACATGACTCTGTGGGCCAAAATATGCAAAAATTATAGCTCTCAAAATGTGGTGATATAAAAAACTATTTTTTGCAATAAAAAGCGTCTTTTAGCGTGACAGCTGCCAATCATAAAAACCCGCTATAAATAGTAAATCAAACCCCCCTTTATCACACCCTTTCTTAGGGAAAAATAATAAAATTAAAAAAATTTATTTATTTCCATTTTCCTATTAGGGTTAGGGTTAGCGTTAGGGTTGCGGCTAAAGTTAGGGTTAGGGTTGAAGCTAAAGTTAGGATTAGGGTTAGGGTTGGGATTAGGGTTAGGGGTGTGTTAGGGTTAGGTTTTTGGTTAGGGTTATGGTTAGGGTTGGGACTAGGCTTAGGGGTGTGTTGGGATTAGGGTTGGAGTTAGAATTGGGTGGTTTCCGCTGTTTAGGCACATCAGGAGATCTCCAAATGTGATATGGTGTCTGATCTCAATTCCAGCCAATTCTGCGTTGAAAAAGTCAAACGGTGCTCCTTCATTTCTGAGCTCTGCCATGCGCCCAAACAGTCGTTTACCCCCACATATGGGGTATCAGCGTACTCAGGACAAATTTCACAATAACTCTTGGGGTCTAATTTCTTCTGTTACCCTTGGGAAAATAAAAAATTGTGGGCGAAAATATCATTTTGTTTTTATGGCTGTACATTATAAACGTCTGTGAAGCACTTGGGGCTTCATAGCGCTCACCACACATCTAGTTAAGTTCCTTGTGGGGTCTATTTTCCAAAATGGGGTCACTTGTGGAGGGTTTCCACTGTTTAGGCACATCAGGGTCTCTCCAAATGCGACATGATGCCCGCAGACCATTCCATCAAAGTCTGCAATCCAAATCGTCACTTCTTCCCTTCCGAGCCCTGATGTGTGCCCATACAGTAGTTTTCTCCCACATTTTGGGTATCAGCGTACTCAGGACAAATTGAACAACAACTTTTGGGGTCCAATTTCTCCTGTTACCCTTGTAAAAATAAAATATTGGGGGTGAGAAAATCATTTTTGTAAAAAAAAAAGAGATTTTTTATTTTTACGGCTGTACGTTATAAACTTCTGTGAAGCACTTCGGGGTTCAAAGTGCTCACCACACATCTAGATAAGTTTCTTGTGGGGTTTATTTTCCAAAATGGGGTCACTTGTGGGGGGTTTCCACTGTTTAGGCACATCAGGGGCTCTCCAAGTGCGACATGACGCCTACAGACCATTCCATCAAAGTCTGCAATCCAAAACGTCACTACTTCCCTTCCGAGCCCCAACGTGTGCCCATACAGTAGTTTTCTCCACATATTGGTATCAGCGTATTCAGGACAAATTGGAAAACAACTTTTGGGGTCCAATTTCTCCTGTTACCATTGGGAAAATAAAAAGTTGGGGACTAAAAGATCATGTTGTGGAAAAAATAGGATTTTTTATTTTCATGCTTGGGCGTTATAAACTTTAGTGAAACACCTGGGGGTTCAAAGTTCTCACCACACATCTAGAAAAGTTCCTTGAGGGGTCTAGTTTCCAAAATGGTGTCATTTGTCAGGGGTTTCCACTGTTTAGGCAGATCAGGAGCTCTCCAAACACGACATGGCGTCCAGCCAATTCTGCGTTGAAAAAGTTAAACGGCGCTCCTTCCCTTCCAAGCTCTGCCATGCACCCAAACAGTGGTTTACCCCCACATATGGGGTATCAGCGTACTCAGAACAAATTGCACAATAACTTTTGAAAGTTGTGGACTAAAAGATCATTTTTGTGGAAAAAATATGATTTTTTAATTTTACGGCTCTACGTTATAAACTTGTGTGAAGCACTTGGGGGTTCAAATTGCTCACCACAGATCTAGATAAGTTACTTAGGGGGTCTAGTTTCCAAAATGGGGTCAATTGTGGGGGGTTTCCACTGTTTAGGGGGCTCTCCAAATGCAACATGGCGTCCAATCTCAATTCCAGCCAATTTTGGTTGGAAAAAGTCAAATGGTGCTCCTTCCATTTCGAGCTCTGCCGTGCACCCAAACAGTGGTTCCCCCCCACATATGGGGTATCAGCATACTCAGGACAAATTGGACAACAACTTTTGTGGTCCAATTTCTCCTGTTATCCTTGGGAAAATAAAAAATTGGTGATTAAAAGATAATTTTTGTGGGAAAAAAATAGGATTTTTTATTTTCATGCCCGGGCATTATAAACTTGAGTGGAGCACTTGGGGGTTCAAAGTGCTCACCACAGATCTAGATAAGTTCTTTAGGGGGTCTAGTTTCCAAAATGGGTTCACTTGTGGGGAGTTTCCACTGTTTAGGCTCATGTGGGGCACTGCAAACGGAACATGACCCCCATCAATGTCTGCATTCCAAAACGTTATTACTTCCTTTCCAAGCCCTGCCGTGCGCCCAAACAGTTTCCCCCCCACATATGGGGTATCAGCATACTCAGGACAAATTGGACAACAACTTTTGGGGTCCAATTTCCTTGGGAAAAATCAAAAATTTGGGACTAAAAATCATTTTTGTGGATTTTTTTTTTTTTTTAACACCCAGGCATTATAAACTTTTGTGAAACACTTGGGGGTTCAAAGTGCTCACAACAGATCTAGAAAAGTTCCATAGGGGGTCTAGTTTCCAAAAATGGTGCCACTTGTGGGGGTTTCCACTGTTTAGGCGCATCGGAGGCTCTCCAAACGCGACATGGTGTCAAATCTCAAATCCAGCCAATTTTGGTTTGAAAAAGTCAAACGGCGCTCCTTCCTTTACGAGCTCTGCCGTGTGCCAAAACAGTGGTTTTCCCGCACATATGGGGTATTGGCGTACTCAGGAGAAATTGCACAACTTTATTTGTCCATTTTCTCCTTGTGAAAATAAAAAAAGTTTGTAAAAGATCATTTTTGTGACTAAAAAGTTAAATATTCATTTTTTCCTTCCATGTTGCTTCAGCTCCTGTGAAGCATCTGAAGGGTTAATAAATTTCTTGAATGTGGTTTTGAGTACCTTCAGGGGTGTAGTTTTTAGAATGGTGTCACTTTTGGGTATTTTCTGCAATATAGACCCTCAAAGTGACTTCAAATGTGAGTTGGTCCCTAAAAAAATGGCTTTGTAAATTTTGTTGTAAAAATGAGAAATCGCTGGTCAATTTTAAACCTTATAATTTCCTAACAAAAAATGTTGGTTCCAAAATTGTGCTGATATAAAGTAGACATGTGGAAAATGTTATTTCTTAACTATTTTGTGTGACATATTTCTCTGTTTTAAAGGAATAAAAATTCAAAGTTTGAAAATAGTAAAATTTTAAAAATTTTCGCCATATTTGCATTTTTTCAAAAATAACTGAAAGTAATATCGAAGAAATTTTACCACTAACGTGAATTACAATGTCACTAGAAAAGAATCTCAGAATCGCGAAGATCCGTTGAAGCGTTCCAGAGTTACAACCTCATAAAGAGACAGTGGTTAGAATTGTAAAAATTGGCCCGGTCATTAACGTTCAAACCACCCTTGGGGGTTAAGGGTTTAAAATTACCCCAAAACTGTATACAGCGGTACGCTTCTAATACAAAACCCTTTTTCTACTTTTTATATTCTGTTGTAATCCATACTGAGCCTGTGAGAATCTGTGTCTGACTCTGGAAATATATACGAAGATTTAAAATTACCCCAACATTGTATACAGCTGTACGCTTCTGATACTTTACCCTTTTCTACTTTTTATATTCTGGTGTAATCCATACTGAGCCTGTGAGAGTCTGTGTCTGACTCTGGAAATATATACGGAGATTTAAAATTACTCCAGCACTGTATACAGCTGTAAGCTTCTGAAACATTACCCTTTTTCTTCTTTTTATATACTGGTGTAATCCATACTGAGCCTGTGAGAGTCTGTGACTGACTCAGGAAATATATGCGGAGATTTAACCCCTTAACTACCGCCGATACGCCTTTTAACGGCGGTCATTAAAGGTACTTAAACCACAGCGCCGTTAATTAACGGCGCTGTGGAAAAATTGAATAGCGCCCCCCAGAGGCGCATTTTCTCCGGTTTTTACCGACCCGATGTTGTGATCGCCGTTATTAACCCTATAACGGCGATCCAAAAAAAAAATCTGATGTGCCATTTACCGTATTTTTCGGACTATAAGACGCACCGGACCATAAGACGCACCCCAAATTTTCAGAAGGAAAACAGGGAAAAAAAAATAATGTGTCAAATGGGGGTCCGTCTTACAGTCCGAAGTGCTCTGTGTTGCAGGGGTGCTCTGTGGGGTGGCTGTGCTGTGTGGGGTGGCTATGCTGTGTGGGGTGGCTGTGCTGTGTGGGGTGGCTATGCTCTGTGGGGTGGCTGTGCTCTGTGGGGTGCTGTGCTCTGTGGGGTCGCTGTGCTCTGTGGGGTCGCTGTGCAATATATGGTACTCACATCCCATAGCGGTGGTCCCAATGCAGCCTCCTGTGCTCTGTGGTGTCTGGCCAGCAGCGGGGCTCTGTGCTGCGTGGGGGGCTCCGCCGGCATTTCCCTCTTAGCCGGACAGCCCCCCGCAGCTCCGCTGCTGCGGCCTCCTGATGCATGGCCGCCAGGGGCCTCCGGTGGCGGTCCCGACGAAGTCTTCCGTGCGGTGGTTCCGGGGCAGCAGCCGGCTCTGTGCTGCAGGGTGGCTCCGCCGGCATTTCGGTCTTAGCCGGAAAGCCCCCCGCAGCTCCGCTCCCTCCTGCATCTTGGTGGCGTCCTCTGGCGGCCATGTTTGAGGACGCCACCGAGATGCAGGAGGGAGCGGAGCTGCGGGGGGCTTTCCGGCTAAGACCGAAATGCCGGCGGAGCCCCCCTGCAGCACAGAGCCGGCTGCTGCACCGGAACCACCGCACGGAAGACTTCGTCGGGACCGCCACCGGAGGCCCCTGGCGGCCATGTATCAGGAGGCCGCAGCAGCGGAGCTGCGGGGGGCTGTCCGGCTAAGAGGGAAATGCCGGCGGAGCCCCCCACGCAGCACAGAGCCCCGCTGCTGGCCAGACACCACAGGAAGGCTGCCGCCGCCACCAGGACCGCCGCCGCCACCGGATTTTTTGGTATGTTGGGACCATAAGGCGCACCCCCATTTTCCCCCAAATTTTGGGGGGAAAAAAGTGCGTCTTATGGTCCAAAAAATACGGTAATTTCTCTGTCCTCTGATGTCATCGGACATCAGAGGACAGAGAAAAAGGGTCCCCGATCCCCCCCTTTTGGCCCCCAATGTGCCCCTTGTGGCCAGAGAGGCCCACCTTCCTCCTCCGGTGGGCTCCGCCATCTTGAATGGCGGGCGCATGCTCAGTGCGCCCACCGCGATCTGCCGGGGGGGTGGGCAATTTTCTCTGTGGTCTCGGCCGAGGGTAGCCGAGACCCCAGAGAACATGATCCGGGTCGGTAGTTAACAGCGACCGCAAAAAAAAAAAAAAAAGATTTCTCTCCCCTCTGATGTGATCGCACATCAGAGGGGAGAGAATTAGGGTCCCCAGGTCCCCGATGGTCCACCCCCATACCTCCCGGTGTCCTCGGTCCTCCCACAGGCCCCAGGATCCCGGCATCTTCTTCCTGTAAAAAAAAAAAATGGCGGGCTCATGCGCAGTGCGCCCGCCGAATCTGCTTGGCGGCAGATTCAAAAAATGTTTTATTCATTCTCATAAAAGTACATTTTGATCACTGTGATAAACTATCACAGTGATCAAAATAAAAAAAACAGTACATAACCCCCCCTTTATCACCCCCTTAGTTAGAGACATATAATAAAATATAGAAATTATTTTTTTTTTTTCATTTTTCTGTTAGGGTTAGGGTTAAGGCTAGGGTTAGGGTTAGGGCTAGGGTTAGGGCTAGGGTTAGGGTTATAATTAGGGTTAGGGTTAGGCTGGGTTCATACTGCCTTACGGCAGTCCGTTAGACGGAATGCGTTACACCGCGGTGTAACGCAGTCCGATAATGCTGCCATTCACCCCCATTTGAGGGCGCATCGCGACGAACGCCGTAAAGCGGCATGCGTTCGCAACATGCCATCATTCAGTGACGGAGCCTCAGATGTGGGCTGAAGCGTCTGGGCTCTGTCACCGCTAGCACAGATGAATCATCTGCTGATTCCTCTGCGCTAGCGGGTATAGCATAACGCGATCGCGTTATGCTATACCGTGACCAACCAGTCAACGCTATGTGTTGAACGGGCTGGTAAAACGCAAAATGAACCCAGCCTTAGGGTTAGGGTTATAATTAGGGTTATGGTTACAATTAGGGTTAGGGTTACAATTAGGGTTAGGGCTACAATTAGGGTTAGGGTTACAATTAGGGTTGGAATTAGGGTTGGGATTAGGGTTAGGGTTAGGGTTTGGATTAGGGTTAGGGGTGTGTTGGGGTTAGGGTTGGAGCTAGAATTGAGGGGTTTCCACTATTTAGGCACATCAGGGGGTCTCCAAACATGACGTGGCGTTCAAAAAGTCAAATGGCACTCCCTCCCTTCCGAGCCCTGCCGTGTGCCCAAACAGTGGTTTACCCCAACATTTGGGGTATCACCACACTGAGGACAAATTGGCCACCAATTTTGGGGTTCTAATTTCTCTTGTTACCCTTGGGAAAATAAAAATAGCTGGCTAAAAAATCATTTTTGAGGAAAAAAATGTTTTTTATTTTCACGGCTCTGCGTTTATAAATTTCTGTGAAGCACTTGGGGGTTCAAAGTGCTCACCACTAGTGTTGAGCATTCCGATACCGCAAGTATCGGGTATCGGCCGATATTCGCGTTATCGGAATTCCGATACTTAATTCCGATACTTTTTCAATATCGTATACCGGAATCGGAAGTTCCCATAATTCTTTGAGAGGCAATGTGATGTTAGTCAGCCAATGATGAATCTTATGAAGTGTGGGCACATCCTGTAATGCTGCGGTCATCTTAACTAATGGCATGGCTGTGATTGGCTGCTGAAATGATGTCAGAATGCACTATAAAAGGCGCCGCAGCCATTTTAGCGTCACTGTGCTGTGAACTCAGTAAGGGACAGAACGCTGCTGTGCTGACTCTGAGGGACAGTTAGATATTGCGATTTTGTGTACTACTGTGCTTGAGGCAGGCTAGTTTACCAACCGCTGTGTAAAGCTTCATTTTGCCAGTGTTGTTTTAACAGCTCTGTGCAAGGTGTGTGTGTGACAGTGCAGGTGACGCTGCAGTTTGCTCTGCATCCACCGCTGTTTGTAGGCATCTGCACGTGTCACTGACTCTTTTTTTTTTTTTTTTTATTTAGTGGAATTGGTGCAGCTCCATTATATTAGAAAAAAATCAAATCTATTAGTGTGACGTGCTTCCATCCGTATACAATACATTGGTTGCAAACACTATAGAAGTACACAAAGGAGCTTTTCACAGATAGTGAATAGTTGTGTTTCAGTGTTCACTGCAGTCTGTGAGGTTTTGATTTTTTGAGTGCAGATCACGCTCCAGTTAGTTCTTCAACCACTGCTGGTTGTAGTCTGCTGAGCGTGTGTCACTGCCTCATCCTTCACATTTTTCTCTAATTGGTGCTGCTCCATTTTAGTGGAAAAAAATCTAATCTATTAGTGTGACGCGCTTCCATCCGTATACAATACATTGGTTGCAAACACTATAGAAGTACACAAAGGGGCCTTTAACAGCTACAGAACAGTTGTGTTTCAGTGTTCACTGTAGTCTGTGAGCTTTTCATTTTGTGAGTGCAGATTACACTCCAGTTTGTACTTCAACCACTGCCGGTTGTAGTCTGCTGAGCGTGTGTCACTGCCTCATCCTTCACATTTTTCTCTAATTGGTGCTGCTCCATTTTAGTGGAAAAAAATCTAATCTATTAGTGTGACGCGCTTCCATCCGTATACAATACATTGGTTGCAAACACTATAGAAGTACACAAAGGGGCCTTTAACAGCTACAGAACAGTTGTGTTTCAGTGTTCACTGTAGTCTGTGAGCTTTTCATTTTGTGAGTGCAGATTACGCTCCAGTTTGTACTTCAACCACTGCCGGTTGTAGTCTGCTGAGCGTGTGTCACTGCCTCATCCTTCACATTTTTCTCTAATTGGTGCTGCTCCATTTTAGTGGAAAAAAATCTAATCTATTAGTGTGACGCGCTTCCATCCGTATACAATACATTGGTTGCAAACACTATAGAAGTACACAAAGGGGCCTTTAACAGCTACAGAACAGTTGTGTTTCAGTGTTCACTGTAGTCTGTGAGCTTTTCATTTTGTGAGTGCAGATTACGCTCCAGTTTGTACTTCAACCACTGCCGGTTGTAGTCTGCTGAGCGTGTGTCACTGCCTCATCCTTCACATTTTTCTCTAATTGGTGCTGCTCCATTTTAGTGGAAAAAAATCTAATCTATTAGTGTGACGCGCTTCCATCCGTATACAATACATTGGTTGCAAACACTATAGAAGTACACAAAGGGGCCTTTAACAGCTACAGAACAGTTGTGTTTCAGTGTTCACTGTAGTCTGTGAGCTTTTCATTTTGTGAGTGCAGATTACGCTCCAGTTTGTACTTCAACCACTGCCGGTTGTAGTCTGCTGAGAGTGTGTCACTGCCTCATCCTTCACATTTTTCTCTAATTGGTGCTGCTCCATTTTAGTGGATAAAAAATCTAATCTATTAGTGTGACGCGCTTCCATCCGTATACAATACATTGGTTGCAAACACTATAGAAGTACACAAAGGGGCCTTTAACAGCTACAGAACAGTTGTCTGCAGGGTTCACTGTAGTCTGTGAGGAATAACCACACTTAGGCCTTAACTTTTCTGACTTTCTTTATCAATCTACCAAGATGAAGAAGTCAGTGAGTAAGGCACGTGGTCGTGGTCGAGGCCGTGGATTTGCAGCAGGGAGAGGACGTGGGGATTCTGTGGCTGCTGCCGCACCCAGTGACACAGCATCCACCAGTTTTCCCGTGAGCGTTCCTTTATGCGCACTTTTGTAGGAGCTCAGCGTACCCCCCTGCTGCGTGAAGAACAAATTGAAGCCGTTGTTGGTTGGATGGCAGCCAATGCATCGACTTCAATAGCTTCCACCTCCTCTCAGGACCACAGCACTGTTGAACAACCATCAGTCTCTTCACCGCCTGCCAAATTGCCCAGGCAGTCAGAGAGCTCTGTACAGGAGCCAGCTGAGTCTCTGCTTCTGTTCTCAGAATCTGTTGGCTTGGAAACAGGGGCCCAGCCAAGCAGCATTCTGGAATGTGAAGAAGAGGCAGTATGCAGTGATGCGCAACAGCTGTGTCTCTCTGAATCTGAAGAGGCGGGTGAGCCAGTGCCGATGGTCAGCACACCGCAGAACGCATCTGATGATGATGAGACTCAGTTGCCAGTTTCTGTTGAGCATGGTGCTGGCCAGACCACCCAACAACAGCAGGTGTTGGAAGAGGGTAGTGGTGGAGATGATGAGGTCCAAGACCCAACATGGCGTGAGGAACAGGAAGGTGGTGGGAGCAGCTCTGAGGAAGAGATTGCACCAACGGTCCAAACAGTAGGGAGAGGTAGGCTGCAGACTCGCTTGCCTGTAGCCTCCAGTTTGGCACCCGTTCGGAGCAGTTCTCTTACAACAGCCAAACCGGGCGCTCCCAGGACTTGCTCTGCGTGGTCCTTTTTTGATACAGTTGCAGATGATATTTGCTATGTAAAATGCAAGCTGTGTAATCAAAAAATTAAAAGAGGTAAAAGTGTCAGTAACCTTAATACAACAAATATGTGGAAACATGTGCGGTCAAAGCACTTTGTTGAGTTACAAAGACACACTGGAGATGTAGGCCAACCTACAGCAGCACCTACATCTTCAGCTCCTGTTGGAGCCTCTTCCTCCAGTTCACACACAGCTGGTAAGGCTTCCTCAAAGGATTGCCATGGAAGAACCTCTGTCACTGTTGTCCAGAGACACAGTGTTATTCCACCCACAGCTGCAAGTTCCCTGTCATCCTCACACACCCAGGCCACAAAACAGCCATCGGTAGCACAGACATGGGATAAAAGACGGCCATACTCGGCAAACCATCCACGAGCACAGGCTCTGAATGCTGGCATTGCAAAACTCCTGTCCCTTGAAATGCTGTCATTCAGGCTGGTGGAGACTGACAGTTTCCGTGAATTAATGGCATTGGCAGTCCCACAATACAATGTGCCCAGCCGATTTTATTTCAGCAGGCAAGCCGTCCCTGGTCTGCAAAAGCATGTTGAGGCAAAAATTAAACATGCGCTACTAAACGCCGTCAGTAGCAAGGTCCACCTGACCACCGATGCGTGGACCAGTACCCATGGCCAGGGACGATACCTTTCACTCACTGCCCATTGGGTGAATGTTGTGGAGCCGGGTACAGATCTTGCGAGTGGCGCTGTACGTGTTCTGCCAACTCCAAGGATTGCCGGAATCAAGTCTGTCCACATTGACTCCTCCTCCTACTCCAGTTCCTCAGAATCATCGCTGCAGGAGCCGTCACGGTCTACCTCCACATGGACCCGTGGACGCTTACCTGATGCGACCGATATGAGCACAGCCGTGGCCAAACGGCAACAGGCCGTTCTGAAATTAATTCCCATGGGGAATCGAAGCCACACAGCGCAGGAGGTCTGGAATGCCATCAAGCAGGAGAGCGACGTGTGGTTTTTGCCAGCGAATCTCCAGCCAGGCTTGGTAGTGTGTGACAATGGCCGAAATCTGGTGGCAGCTCTGGGCCTTGGCAACCTCACTCACATACCATGTCTGGCACATGTGCTCAACTTGGTCGTGCAGAGTTTTTTGAGGGACTATCCGGATCTTGGTGCACTGCTGCACAAGGTCCGCCTAGAGTGCGCTCACTTGCGACGTTCCAGCATGGCCAGATCGCGCATTGCAGCTCTGCAACGCAGATTGCGCCTTCCTGAACATCGCATCATATGTGACGTATCCACCAGGTGGAATTCAACGTTACATATGTTGGAGCGGTTGTGTGAGCAGCAGCCAGCAGTTATGGAGTATCAGCTGCATCAGGCGCAATCAACACGCAATTTGCGCCGTCCACACTTCACCATTAATGAGTGGGCCACTATGAAGGACATGTGCCACGTTTTGCGTGCGTTTGATGAGTCAACGCGGATGGCGAGTGCAGATGATGCACTAGTCAGCCTGACTGTCCCCCTTATCTGCCTGCTTCAAAAAACACTGCAAGCAATAAGGGATGAGGTTTTGGAAGAGGTGGAGGATGAGGAGTCACAAATTCCATCACCTTCTGGAAAGTCAGCGCAACGTGGTTCCTCACAAAGGGCTGGGCAGGGCTCACTTTGTGAGGAGGATGAGGAGGAGGAGTCAATGGAGGAGGAAGACATCGCTCCAGAGGGAGGTACACAACGCTCTAGTCAGTATGTAGAGCGAGGGTGGGGTGATGCAGAGCAGGCAGAGATAACGCCTCTTGCAGAGGACAGCGTTTCTTTGCCAGTTGGGAGTCTGCAGCACATGGTTGATTTCATGCTGCAGTGCCTAAGAAACGACCGCCGCATCGCCCACATTCTCACGACGTCTGATTATTGGGTGTACACCCTCCTAGACCCTCGCTACCGGGACAACGTCAAAAGCCTCATCACACCGTTGAACCGGGAGTGTAAAATGCGGGAGTACCAAGACACACTGGTGCAATCCCTAATGTTCTACCTTACTGCCGAGAGCACTGCTGCTGCTACTGCTTTACAAAGCAGCTCTGTGCGTCGAGGCAGTGTAGAGAGCTCTGCAACAAGAGGGAGCACACGCAGTGCCTCTGCACAGGGAAAGACCAGTATGTTAAAAATGTGGCAAAGTTTTGTGGCAGCGCCACAAATGTCTACACCATCCGAGAGGGCTCCAGTCAGCGGGAGGCAACGTATCCGTCAGATGGTGACAGACTACTTGGCTTTGCCTCTCAGTGTACTCCCAGATGGCTCTTCCCCATTCAAGTTTTGGGTCTCTAAGCTGGATACATGGCCAGAGCTTAGCCAGTATGCATTGGAGGTGCTGGCTTGCCCTGCTGCCAGTGTATTATCGGAGCGCGTCTTTAGTGCTGCAGGTGGTGTACTAACAGACCGTCGCATGCGACTATCCTCCGATAATGTAGACCGGCTTACTTTTCTGAAAATGAACAAGGCATGGATCTCGGCAGAATTTGTCTGTCCGTTTTCAGATTAAATAACTGGTTCGCAACGTTATCCATGTCTCCTGTTATGTTCATCTTTCTACCACCTGAACTCTACTCCCTGGGCTCCAACACTGCCAGTTGCTGCTCAGAAGTGTCGTGTCCACAGAACAAAACACAAGCTCTACTGTTAGTGGGGTTCAGTAACGCCAGCTGTTCCCCTGCTGTGTCAACGGCAAGAAGTGTCCTGTTCCCGACACATGGACAGAAAAACACATGACCAACATGCTCCAAATAGGGAAGAGCCGTCACCCTGCTTGTTATGCTGAAAACATGAAATTGTGAAGTTTTGCAGGCCTAGAATGATAAATTTTTATGACAAATATGGACAAATAATAATTTGTCATCACAGCGCATATCTGCACATGTCTATTAGAAATGGTAACAAAAAATAAAACATGGTCTACTCTTCACATTTTGAAATTAATGCATAAAAGTACATTTCAGACTTATGAATTAATGCTTTTTAAGGAACTTTATCTGTACCTGTAAGATAATGCACTCAATGGATGTACGAATCATTAAATCCTCATCATCATCATCACGAGTTTTATTTATGACAGACATTATAAAATACACATACTGATGCCAACTGTAACTTCAAACACCATATATGAAATGGCCAGCATGTAAACATGGTAATAATGTCCAATAATAAATTATTACATCTAGAAAGTGCATCATGCATACTGACAATAGGTAGTTATACCTGCAAGTGCTGTTGAAACAACCACAAGAGATATAAATTAATACTGGTATATAGGTATCACAGTGCATAGTTACTCATGGACAATGTTGATGTAATACTGTATCTCAATTAAGTCAGCGTCAACCATTAGGCTTGTTAGTCTTGTACATTGTTAAAGAGGGAACGTAATTTTTTGGTTTGTCATAGGTGGAGTATTACACATTAAATTATTACTGCTGTATTTTTTTTTGCGTCCCTAGTGCGCAATAACGCAGCCTAACCTCACATTTGATAGTCAGCTAATTGCCACACGCTACCCTACCCTACGCGTGACAGTAGGAAGGTAGTGTTGACGGATAAAGCTTTGCGCAACCAGACATTCTTTTACCCTCTTCAACACTCTACAAGCAAAAAATGCATGATTTCAGCCGCAGACTTTATTGACGTACAGTATAACATCGGCATTACCCATCAGAGGCTGTCCACTGTCTGATACAGACATAGAATATACCTTTGCTATCCGTAGCCTTTGTTTCACCTACACTTGCAGGCACACACTTAAATTGTGACAAACAATGCCTAATGTTTTTTTAAATGGTTATTTTTTATTGTACATTATTGTGTCATCAATCACATTGATGAGTCCATGCTGGACATGTCATACATGCTATAGAAAGTTACGATTTTATGAACTTAAATAATTGAAATGTCTGTGACTGTCACATAAAATTTGCGATGATGATGATGAGTGACTATTACAAAATCCATTGTCTTCACTATGTTATGGTTTAACATAGCGTTCCTTAAGCATTATTCATAAAAAAAAAAATTGACTTTTATTCTTAAATTTACAACACTATATTTTGTTACCAATTTTTTGGGTGTTGTGTTGTTCCATTTATTTTTGGCATGTGCATATATGCGTTTATATTTGTATTTTCTTTATTTTTCCTTCTTGAAATTAGAAAACATGTGTATCTTTGTACCGTGTTTAGCCAGTAGATAGAAAAATATTTAGACTTCAGAGTCAGCAGTGGTTGATACCTTTTAATGGATAACTGAAAAGATGGAAACAAATTGCAAGCTTTCAAGGCTACTCACGTCTCTTCATCAGGGAAAGACTAACTAAAAAAATTAAGCATCACATATTTCTATACACAACAGGACACAGGAATAGTGCAATAGGTAAGACAAGTAAGTGACGTGTATCAGAACTGTCATTATCTCACAGGGATGAACATAAATATTGGAACAGTTCCTAGATAAGGATAGAAAGTTTGATTGCCCTCTCATTGGCGTATTTTTTTGGGTTTTCATGACCCTGCAAGGGCATAGACGCAGATTCCTTAATTGATATAGAATGACATAAATCCATGTGATCTATTCATTCCATCACTAACAGTGTCAAAGGTCATGATGAGCTTATATTCTGAAACCTTTGTACGTTTCTCATATTTGAAGTTATATTTTAATACCAGTAATTCCATATCCATGATGCTATGACCGGGCATACAAAAGTCTTTTGCCACAGGTAAATTCATTAATTTATCTGTGATTGTGTGGCGCTGATAATTCATCCTTGTTCTCCTTTTTGTTGCCGGTCTCCCCTCACTTGTCCTCCCTCACTTGTCTTAGCTATTCCTGTGTCCTGTTGTGTGTAGAAATATGTGATTCTTCATTTTTGGCTTTACTCTTAGCCTGATGAAGACACCTGAGTAGTCTCGAAAGCTTTGAATTTGTTACCATATTTTCAGTTAGCCATTAAACGTTATCAACCACAGAGGACTGTCAAGTATAAATATTTTTCTATTCTTGTAATTGAAATTTATCATTTTATTGTTGTAGTAAAACTTCATTTATTCTTGTTTGAAGTACATACATTTGCAATGGCCACGTAACAAGGCAATAACTCAATATTTTATGCCTACACCCTCCTTGACCCTGGGCTTCAACAGCGCCAGTTGCTGCTCAGAAGTGTTAGATGCACAGATGAAAACAATCGCTGATGTGTTTGTGGGGTTCAGTAACGCCTGCTGTTCCCCTGCTGTGTGTCTGGCAAAAATTACTGCTGCTAACTACAACTTCAACTTCAAACGTCTCATACTAGGCCTCTGCCTACACCCTCCTTGACCCTGGGCTTCAACAGCGCCAGTTGCTGCTCAGAAGTGTTAGATGCACAGATGAAAACAATCGCTGATGTGTTTGTGGGGTTCAGTAACGCCTGCTGTTCCCCTGCTGTGTGTCCGGCAAAAATTACTGCTAGCTACCTAATCATGGTGAAAAAAAAAAATTACATCTCAAAGTGTCTAGTGCTACACATAGATATGAGGCTACACCATGATTTCTAAGCTGTAAACATTTGAAACGTCAACTTTCAAACCATAAAATGATTTGTCTTTGTCACAAATCTGTAACAAAATAATTGTGACATATTATTACAGATATGCACATGTCGAAAACAAATGCAAACACAAAAGCCTACTTATGCTATAGGATACTGATGGTCAACCTTGTCACTCCATAGCTTAGACAAATCCAACTCACATCATGATGACTCAAATACTGCAATGTTGGAAGTGCATAATGTGGGTTGAACTTTGACAACTGCTGCAGTGCGAAGGTTATACTTCAGTGTTCTTGCCTTTGAAATAAAAGCATACAAGTAAATATAATATCCAATGTTGATTAAGGGACGTGATGTACACCTGTAATATTGTGCAAACAATGCATGTAGGAATAGTCCTCTTCAACATTACTTATATTTGTGTCATTTTAAAAAATACATATTTGATTAGAAAGTTAACAGCCCATATCATAAAGGTCCTTCATGTAAACATGATAATCGCTAACAAAAATCATGCATTACCTTGGTAAAGTCAATAGTGCATAGTCACAATAGCAAAATATATACCTGTAAGTGGTGCTGAAAGAACGACAACTGATAGAATAGGTGAATGATATCTATTTATCAGACTGAATAGCGACACCTGTACAATGTCGATATAATACTGTACCTTAACAAAACAGCTGTGTCACACCTCACACGCATTTTTCTTGTAGCTTGTTATGTAATAGGGCACATGCGTGTATGTTTCATCATAGGTGCATGTTTACTGAGTAAAGCAGTCATGACAACGCCTTTGTGTTGTCGGTACGCTTGCGATGATGAACGATGCGCACCGTGAATGTTAGTCTGCGTCATAAGATGCACAGACGCTCCAATACCCAACGCGTCACAGCAGGAAGCCAGTCTGTGCGTCCAAACAAAGGCGCAAGCATACATGCACGTACCCTTTTATAAAGCTATATAAAAATAAGGATGTAGTACTTAGTAACACACACTTTATTGAGGTACAGTATTACATCGCCATTCACCATCTGTGGCTATGCAGTGTCATCTATATATACCTTATCTATCCGTTGTCATGCTTGCAAGTCCACAGTCAGGCATAAATAGCTGTTTTCACTATGCACTTTTTAAAGGTTTTTTTTGTTAATATAAATGATTGGCACATATTATCAGTATTACATGATGGAAATTTTAGATATTTTTAAAAACTTTTTAGTGATATTATTCAGCAAATGAAAATGGTGTACATACTGTTACTTATCCATCATTAATGGATTCTGATATGTACTTGTATGCTTTTATTTAAAACCGTATAGCAGATTATTTAAACGATTTTTATTGTGGTTTGCATTGCTTTTCAACATGTTAATGTATGCGTTTATGTTTGTCAATTATTAATTTACATATATTTTTTAAAGTAAAATCATCATCTTATGGTACTAAAGGTTATATTTCTCTTGTTTGGAGTATAGACATTTTTAATTGACACGTAACAAGGAAAATACTTGATCTAGTATTTAAACATCCTCCTTGACCCTGGGCTCCAACACCGCCAGTTGTTGCTTGGAAGTGCTGTTAGCACAGTCTACACTTGCTCCTGTGTTACTGGGGTTCAGTAATGTCAGCTGTTCCCCTGCTGTGTGAACGGCAAAAAGTCCTGCTGCCTCCACCCTGTTCTCTTCTCATCCCTGGGTTACAACACCGCCAGTTGTTTCTCGGAAGTGCTGTTAGCACAGTGAACACTTGCTCCTGTGTTACTGGGGTTCAGTAATGTCAGCTGTTCCCCTGCTGTGTGAACGGCAAAAAGTCCTGCTGCCTCCACCATGTTCTCTTCTCATCCCTGGGTTACAACACCGCCAGTTGTTTCTCGGAAGTGCTGTTAGCACAGTCTACACTTGCTCCTGTGTTACTGGGGTTCAGTAATGTCAGCTGTTCCCCTGCTGTGTGAACGGCAAAAAGTCCTGCTGCCTCCACCCTGTTCTCTTCTCATCCCTGGGTTACAACACCGCCAGTTGTTTCTCGGAAGTGCTGTTAGCACAGTGAACACTTGCTCCTGTGTTACTGGGGTTCAGTAATGTCAGCTGTTCCCCTGCTGTGTGAACGGCAAAAAGTCCTGCTGCCTCCACCATGTTCTCTTCTCATCCCTGGGTTACAACACCGCCAGTTGTTTCTCGGAAGTGCTGTTAGCACAGTCTACACTTGCTCCTGTGTTACTGGGGTTCAGTAATGTCAGCTGTTCCCCTGCTGTGTGAACGGCAAAAAGTCCTGCTGCCTCCACCCTGTTCTCTTCTCATCCCTGGGTTACAACACCGCCAGTTGTTTCTCGGAAGTGCTGTTAGCACAGTGAACACTTGCTCCTGTGTTACTGGGGTTCAGTAATGTCAGCTGTTCCCCTGCTGTGTGAACGGCAAAAGTCCTGCTGCCTCCACCATGTTCTCTTCTCATCCCTGGGTTACAACACCGCCAGTTGTTTCTCGGAAGTGCTGTTAGCACAGTCTACACTTGCTCCTGTGTTACTGGGGTTCAGTAATGTCAGCTGTTCCCCTGCTGTGTGAACGGCAAAAAGTCCTGCTGCCTCCACCCTGTTCTCTTCTCATCCCTGGGTTACAACACCGCCAGTTGTTTCTCGGAAGTGCTGTTAGCACAGTGAACACTTGCTCCTGTGTTACTGGGGTTCAGTAATGTCAGCTGTTCCCCTGCTGTGTGAACGGCAAAAAGTCCTGCTGCCTCCACCATGTTCTCTTCTCATCCCTGGGTTACAACACCGCCAGTTGTTTCTCGGAAGTGCTGTTAGCACAGTCTACACTTGCTCCTGTGTTACTGGGGTTCAGTAATGTCAGCTGTTCCCCTGCTGTGTGAACGGCAAAAAGTCCTGCTGCCTCCACCCTGTTCTCTTCTCATCCCTGGGTTACAACACCGCCAGTTGTTTCTCGGAAGTGCTGTTAGCACAGTCTACACTTGCTCCTGTGTTACTGGGGTTCAGTAATGTCAGCTGTTCCCCTGCTGTGTGAACGGCAAAAAGTCCTGCTGCCTCCACCCTGTTCTCTTCTCATCCCTGGGTTACAACACCGCCAGTTGTTTCTCGGAAGTGCTGTTAGCACAGTGAACACTTGCTCCTGTGTTACTGGGGTTCAGTAATGTCAGCTGTTCCCCTGCTGTGTGAACGGCAAAAAGTCCTGCTGCCTCCACCATGTTCTCTTCTCATCCCTGGGTTACAACACCGCCAGTTGTTTCTCGGAAGTGCTGTTAGCACAGTGAACACTTGCTCCCGTGTTACTGGGGTTCAGTAATGTCAGCTGTTCCCCTGCTGTGTGAACAGCAAAAAGTCCTGCTGCCTCCACCATGTTCTCTTCTCATCCCTGGGTTACAACACCGCCAGTTGTTTCTCGGAAGTGCTGTTAGCACAGTCTACACTTGCTCCTGTGTTACTGGGGTTCAGTAATGTCAGCTGTTCCCCTGCTGTGTGAACGGCAAAAAGTCCTGCTGCCTCCACCCTGTTCTCTTCTCATCCCTGGGTTACAACACCGCCAGTTGTTTCTCGGAAGTGCTGTTAGCACAGTCTACACTTGCTCCTGTGTTACTGGGGTTCAGTAATGTCAGCTGTTCCCCTGCTGTGTGAACGGCAAACAGTCCTGCTGCCTCAACTTTAATTTCCATGGGTACCTTCTGCTACCCATCCGGGTTCCAGTACCGTCAGCTGGTTCTCCGCAGTACCTTTGGCCTAGGTGCCTCCATGTCGGTATCCGAGTTCCAGCAACGTCTGCTGGTCCTTGGTAGTGCTTTGGAGCACAGGTACCTCCTGCTTAGTAACCCTGTCCCAGTAACGTCAGCTGGTCCTCGGTTGTGCCATTGGCTCTTTTCCTTCTGCTGACCCTCCGCGTTCCAGCACAGTCAGCTGGTCCTCGTTACTTTCATTGGCTCTTGTACCTTCTGCTACCCATCCGGGTTCCAGTACCGTCAGCTGGTTCTCCGCAGTGCCTTTGGCCTAGGTGCCTCCATGTCGGTATCCGAGTTCCAGCAACGTCTGCTGGTCCTTGGTAGTGCTTTGGAGCACAGGTACCTCCTGCTTAGTAACCGTGTCCCAGTAACGTCAGCTGGTCCTCGGTTGTGCCATTGGCTCTTTTCCTTCTGCTGACCCTCCGGGTTCCAGCACAGTCAGCTGGTCCTCGTTACTTCCATTGGCTTTTGTACCATCACCAACAGGACAAAGAAGGTTAAGACAAACTACAAGATACAGAACAAGAGACAGAAGAACAATAAGCAGAAGATCAAAAAGCAGAAGAACATTAAGTATAAGACCAAAATGAAGAGCAAAATATATGCTCTAAATTCTAAGCAGAAGAAGACTAAGCAGTGTATGGGGGTGAGTCCGTTCCTCCTCGTGGTGCCCCTGGAAAATGCCTGATGCTGCTGCAGGCTAAACTGAACGCGGACAAATACTGTTGTAATTAAAATCTTTCGTGACAGCAAGAACGGAAGGATGAAAATTCAGAGTTTTACAGATTACAAGTACAGGAATGTCTGTCACAAATAAGAATATGATGAAAAGGATGAATAGGAAGAAGATGAAGAAGTAGAATATGAAGAATAATAACTGTTTAATAAGAACAATATAAGTAATGTTAACAAAAAGATGAATAGCAAGAAGTTTTAGAAGATTAAGAAGGTGAAGATGAAGAATAATTTGATGAGAAAGATGATGCTGCTGAAGATTATGAAGGAGAAAGTGTGTGAAAAGTTAAAAAGGTGAAGACCATGGAAGTTGTGAAACAGACATATTTGACAAAATAGAAAAAAGGTTAACAACATTGTCAATTTGTTCGTCAATCCGAACGTATTTCCTAAAAAAAAAAAATTAATGCTATTCCATTGGATTGGGTTAAACATCTATGCCTTTAATGTCTCCTCAACCTCCCCCAATACATTCTACATTACTCTTTGTTGTTTTCCTTCATGTACAATTAACCTACAAGGCAAGAATGGGGTTTTTTTATTTCGATATTTTGTTCCCATAGACTTACATGGGACTTCCGGTATCGGTATCGGGTATCGCCGATATTTTTTGTGTATCGGCGATACCATTCCGATTCCGATACTTTTGGATATCGGAAAGTATCGCTCAACTCTACTCACCACACATCTAGATAAGTTGCTTAGGGGGTCTAGTTTCCAAAATGGGGTCACTTGTGGTTTTTTTCACTGTTTGGGCACATCTGTTGCACTGCAAACGGAACATGACCCCCATCAATGTCTGTATTCCAAAATGTTATTACTTCCTTTCCAAGCCCTGCTGTGCGCCCAAACAGTTCCCCCCCACATATTTGGTATCAGCTTACTCAGGACAAATTGGACAAGAACGTTTGGGGTCCAATTTCCTTGTGAAAAATCAAAAATTTGGGACTAAAAAATAATTTTTGTGGAAAATCGGTTTTTTTTTTTTTTTTTTTCACACCCAGGCATTATAAACTTTTGTGAAACACTTGGGGGTTCAAAGTGCTCACCTCAGATCTAGATAAGTTACTTAGGGGGTCTAGTTTCCAAAATGGGGTCACTTGTGGGGGTTTTCCACTGTTTAGGCACATCTGGGGCACTGCAAATGGAACATGACCCCCATCAATGTCTGCATTCCAAAAACGTTATTACTTCCTTTCCAAGCCCTGCTGTGCGCCCAAACAGTTCCCCCCCCACATATTTGGTATCAGCGTACTCAGGACAAATTGGACAACTTTTGGGGTCCAATTTCCTTGTGAAAAATCAAAATTTTGGGACTAAAAAATCATTTTTGTGGAAAATTGTTTTTTTTTTTCACACCCAGGCATTATAAACTTTTGTGAAACACTTGGGGGTTCAAAGTGCTCACCACAGATCTAGATAAGTTACTTAGGGGGTCTAGTTTCCAAAATGGTGTTACTTGTGGGGGGTTTCCACTGTTTAGGCGCATCAGGGGCTCTCCAAACGCGACATGGTGTCCAATCTCAATTCCAGACAATTTTGGTTTGAAAAAGTCAAACGGCGCTGCTTCCATTCAAAGCCTTGCCGTGCGCCCAAACAGTGGTTCCCCCCCATATATGGGGTATCAGCATACTCAGGACAAATTGGACAACAAATTTTGTGGTCTAATTTCTCCTGTTACCCTTGGGAAAATAAAAAATTGGGGACTAAACGATCAGGTTTGTGGAAAAAATATGATTTTTTATTTTCACGCCCGGGCGTTATAAACTTCTGTGGAGCACCTGGGGGTTCAAAGTGCTCACCACACATCTAGATAAATTCCTTAGGGGGTCTAGTTTCCAAAATGGGGTCACTTGTGGGGGGTTTCCACTGTTTAGACACATCAGGGCCTCTACAAATGCAACATGGCGTCCAGCCAATTCTGCGTTGAAAAAGTCAAACGGAGCTCCTTCCCTTGCGCCGAAAAAGTGGTTTATCCCAACATATGGGGAATCGGCATGCTCAGGACAAATTGCACAAAAACTTTTGGGGTCTAGTTACCCTTGGGAAAATAATAATTAGGGTGAAAAGATCATTTTTGTGGAAAAATTATATTTTTTTTTTTCACAGCTCTACGTTATAAACTTGTGTGAAGCACTTGGAGGTTCAAAGTGCTCACCACACATCTAGATAAGTTCCTTAAGGGGTCTTGTTTCCAAAATGGGGTCACTTGTGGGGTGTTTCCACTGTTTAGGCACATCAGGGGCTATCTAAACGCGACATGGCATCCAGCCAATTCTGCGTTGAAAAAGTCAAACGGCGCTCCTTCCCTTGCGACCTCTGCCATGCACCCAAAAAGTAGTTTACCCCCACATATGGGGTATCGGCGTATTCAGAAGAAATTGCACTTGTGAAAATAAAAAAAATTGGTTCCGAATTAAAGCTTTTGCAAAAAAAGTTAAATGTCAATTTTTTCCTTCCACATTGCTTCAGCTCCTGTGAAGCACCTGAAGGGTTAATAAACTTCTTGAATGTGGTTTTCAGCACCTTGAGGGGTGCAGGTTTTAGAATGGTGTCACTTTTGGGTATTTTCTATCATATAGACCCCTTAAAGTGACTTCAAATGTAATGTGGTCCCTAAAAAAAAATGGTGTTGTAAAAATGAGAAATCGCTGGTCAACTTTTAACCCTTATAACTTCGTAACAAAAGAAAATTTTGTTCCCAAAATTGTGCTGATGTAAAGTAGACATGTGAGAAATGTTATTTATTAAGAATTTTGTGTGACATATCTCTCTGATTTAAGGGCATAAAAATTAAAAATTTGAAAATTGCTAAATTTTCAAAATTTTCGCCATATTTCCGTTTTTTTCATAAATAAACACAAGTCATATCAAAGAAATTTTACCACTAACGTGAAGTACAATATGTCATGAAAAAACATTCTCAGAATCAGCGGGATTCGTTAAAGCGTTCCAGAGTTATAACCTCATAAAGTGACAGTGGTCAGAATTGTAAAAATTGGCCCGGTCATTAAGCTGCAAAATGGCTCTGTCACTAAGGGGTTAAAATTACCCCAACACTGTATACAGCTGTATGCTTCTAATACATTACGCTTTTTCTACTTTTTAGATTCTGGTGTAATCCATACTGAGCCTGTGAGCATCTGTGTGTTACTCCGGAAATATATACGGAGATTTACAATTACCCCTAAACTGTATACGCCTGATTTCTTCTGATACATTAGCCTTTTTTCGTTTCTATATTCTGGTCTACTCCATGCTGAGCCTGTGAGCGTCTGTGTGTTACTCCTGAAATATATACGTAGATTTAAAATTACCCCAGCACTGTATACAGCTGTACGCTTCTGATACATTACACTTTTGCTACTTCTGGTTTAATCCATGCTGAGCCTGTGAGAGTCTTTGTCTGACTCTGGAAATATATATGGAGATTTAAAATTACCACACCACTGTATACAGCTGTACGCTTCTAATACATTACCCTTTTTCTACTTTTTATATTCTGGTGTAATCCATACAGAGCCTGTGAGAGTCTGTGTCTGACTCTGGAAATATATAAGTAGATTTAAAATTACCCCAGCACTGTATACAGCTGTATGCTTCTGATACATAACACTTTTTCTACTTTTTATATTCTGGTGTAATCCATACAGAGCCTGTGAGAGTCTGTGTCTGACTCTGGAAATATATATGGAGATTTAAAATTACCCCAACACTGTATACAGCTGTACGCTTCTGATTCATTACTCTTTTTCTGCTTTTTATAATATGGTGTAATCCATACTGAGCCTGTGAGTGTCTGTTTCTGACTCCAGAAATATATACGGAGATTTAATATTGCCCCTACACTGTATATGCCTGGTATCTTCTGATACATTACCCTTTTTCTGATTTTTATATTCTGGTCTAATCCATACTGAGCCTGTGAGCGTCTGTGTGTTACTCTCGAAATATAGACGGAGATTTAGAATTTCCCCCTTTACCGTATACAGCTGTACGCTTCTGATACAGTACCATATATCTGCTGCTATTTTGGGTTACATTTTCCCAAACATGAGGAAGTATGGTGGAAGAGGCCGCGGACATGGGCTTGGGGGGCCAGCTTGTACTGATGGTGGTGGTGGTCCATCTGCTGGTAGTGCCAAAAGAACAATAGCACCTAAGGCAGGAGGTGTTGTCTAGCTCAAGAAGGCCTGGAAGGCTCCCTTTTCTGGGAGTAGGTAAACCGCTTTTAAAGCTGGAGCATCAGGAGCAGGTTTTGTCTTACATTGCCGAAACATCCTCCAGCTGTATCGCCTCCTCTTCTGAAGTTTCAAAAAATGCAAGCACTGAGTCGTCAGTGCAGGCTTCTGGTCAGGAACAACACCTTTCCTTGTGTCCTTCACCCGCACCAAAAGTGAAGGATGTGGCAGGCCACTCTTCAGATTTCTCCATGGAGCTCTTTTCACATACCATGCCTGGGTTATCAAGTCAAATCCTGAATTCCCCAGTCCAAGATGAATAAGAGATGGAGTGCACTAATTCACAGCCACTGCTAGATGATTCTGCTGGTACATTCACCCAGAGGCTAGCACTACATTGCCCTCGCAGTCTACTGAGCCAGAATCTGACCCTGATGAAACTCAGGTGCCCCTTCCCGCATACTATATCACCTTACACGGTGACACAGAGGAAGGTGCAGAAGAAATTGAAGAGGAGGTGATGGATGACCCAGTTGTTGACCCGGATTGGCATCCATTGGGGGAAGAGGGTGCCGCTGGCAATAGCTCAGAAGAGGAGAAGGATTCCGCAGCAGGCATCGACATCGCAGCAGCAGATATCTGCCGGCCCATAGCAGTCCAAAAACATGTTAAAAAAACAAAAAGAGTTGCAGGACAGCTTGGCCAGATGGTCAAATTAGCACAGCGTGCAAGCCCTGAAAATTTATACCATAGTAGGAAGAGTGCAGTGTGGCACTTTTTTGACCAAAATCGTATGGATGAGGCAAAGGTTATCTGTAAGAAGTGTGGAAGGTCATTTAGCCGAGGGAAAAATCTCGGAAATTTGAATACCAGTTGCATGCTTAGACATTTAATCAACATGCACTTGCAAGCGTGGACGGACTACAAAACCTCAGGTAGCACATGTGCACCTGCTCCGACTGAAGGTAGCCAGCAATGCTCCATCGCTTCCCCAACTGTAAACTCACCGGTTAGCACACCACCAGCAAGAAATGTTGAGGTGTCGTCGCAAGGCCAAAGCAGTCAGGAAATCACAATGTTTTTGCAACAAAAGACTGAATCTAGGCCATCACCACCACCACCATAACCATCACCAACCCCCTCTCAGTCTGTCATGTCCACCCCTAGTTCACCCATATGCAGCTCTCAAGTCCAGCTCACCGTAGAAGACACTCTGAGTAGTACAAGAAAGTACTCATCCTCTCATCCACGTACACTGACTTTGAACGCCTACATTGCCAAACTGATATCATTAGAGATGATGCCCTTCGTTAGGTTGAAAGCGCAGCGTTCTGAGAGCTCATGGCCTAAGCTGTCCCATGCTATGACCTACCCAGTCGGCACTTCTTTTCTAAAAAAGCCATCCCTGCCCTCCACCTGCATGTGAAAGACCTCATTGTCCAGGCACTCAAACAATCAGTGAGTGGAAAGGGGCACCTCATAACAGATGCATGGGCCAGTAGGCATGACCAGGGCCGTTACATGTCCATCACTGCGCACTATGTTAATGTGGTGGATGCAGTGTCCACAGGGGACAGCGGCGGTGGGACAGTGCTGCCTAGCCCACGGTATAGGCAACAGTTGGCTGTAGGCGTTCGACCCTCCTCCTGAAGCGAAAGCTCGTCAACAGAGCGCAGTCGCACGAGCACTCCATCAGTAGCTGGCAGTGTTGGACACGAGGTGACCCACTTTCGAACAGCTAGTGGTAAGCGTCAGCAGGCTGTTTTAAAGATGATGTCTTTGGGCGACAACAGACACATACCTTGCCTGGCTCACACCTTGAACCTGGTGGTGCAGTGCTTCCTAAATAATTATCTGGAGTTAACACCCCTGCTCCATAATTGCCAAGACTGTGCTCACACATCCGTCGCTTGCACGTAGACTCCAGTCGTATGCAGAGGCTGCAGCGATCGCTCCACCTCCCCAAGCACCGCCTAATCATAGACGTTGCAACAAGGTGGAACTCCACCATGCACATGGTTGAGAGACTGTGTGAACAGAGGTAGGCTGTAATGCATTTGTGGGAGGATACACGGTCAGGCAGTTTGAGGGCAGACATGGAGTTGTCGGGTGTGCAGTGGTCAAAGCTGAAAGACCTCTGTAAAGTCCTTCAGTGTTTTGAGGAATGCACATGGCTGGTAAGCGCAGACGATGCCATCATAAGGAAGAGCATCCCACTTATGTGTCTGCTCATGCAAACTTTAACGCACATTAAAGATCAGGGTCTGCAGCGGAGGATGAAGAGTAGTGAAGCCTTGATGACAGTCAGGCATTGTATGCTCAGGGAACTGTACTGGAGAAGTGGAGGAGGAGGAGGATGAGGATGAGGGGATGATTATTTTGGTGAGGAAGATGCTTCTCAGGGGCAAGAGAAAATGTTGGCTTGCCAATGTCAGGTACAGGGTTTGTGCTTGACTTGAGGGATGTGGATTTGGCAGAAAGTGCTCCTCCACCCACCACTGGCAGTGCATCATTGACACCTGGAACATTGGCCCACATGTGTGATTATGTCTTGCGGATCCTAAAAAGGGACCCCCGCATTGCCAAAATTATGAAGGATGACGATTAGGGATGAGCGACTTTCCCTTTTTTCGGGTCAAGTCGGGTTATACGGAACCCGACTTTCTCAAAAGTCGGGTCGAGTGAAATCGGCCGACTAGAATGAAAAGTCGGGTTTCAGCCGAAACACGAAACCCAATGCAAGTCAATGGCGAAGCAATGTCGGCAGGGGGGGAGGACAGTAAACACACCTGCAGTGCCCATTTTCAGAGCCGGCGGCGGCTCAGCCAAAGAGGGGTGCCGGCGCGGCTTTGAGAGGCGCGGGATTCAAATTCTCCACCAAAGCCGCGCCGGCACCGCTCATTGGCTGAGCCGCCCGCCGGATCAGCCAATGAGCGTCGCAGGATTAAAATCCCCCGCCAAAGAAGCGCCGCTCATTGGCAGAGCCAGCGGGCTGCTCAGCCAATGAACGTCGCGTGATTCAAATCCTCCGCCATTGGCTGAGCGGTATCACCCGGCTTTGTGTGTGTGTGTATGCAGGCATCGTCCGATGGGACTACAAGTCCCATCCAGCTATGCCTGCTACACTGTCAGTCTGTGTGTCTGTGTGTGTGTGTGCGCGTTCGAGACTGTGTGTATATGCAGGCATAGTCCGATGGGACTACAAGTCCCGTCCGGCTATGCCTGCTACACTGTCAGTGAGTGACACATTAGCCAATGATGGGACAGTAATAGTCCCATCATCCGGCTAATGTGTTGAATGTAAAAGCATATATTATATACACAACATATAACACAGAACATACACATAACATACATATAACACATAACTACAGTACATACATATAACCAATACACGACACAACATACAACACATAACATACAGAACATACATATAACATACAACACATAACATACAGACATACATATAACATACAACACAAACATACAATACATACAAAAATAACATACGAACATACTTACATACTAACACATAACATACAGAACATACAATAACACATAACATACAGAACATACATATAACATAACACTACATAACATAACAACATACATACAACACATAACATACAGAACATACATATAACATACAACACATAACATACAGAACATACATATAACATACAACACATAACATACATATAACATACAACACATAAATACACAACATACATATAACACATAACATACAGAACATACATATAACATACAACACATACACATATAACATACAACACATAACATACAGAACATACATATAACACATAACAATAAACATACATATAACAATAACACATAACATCATATAACATACATAACACATAACATACAGAACATACATATAACACAACATACAGAACATACTTTACATATAACACATAACATACAGAACATACATATAACACATAACATACAGTACATACAAATAACATACAACACATAACATACATATAACATACAACACGTAACATACATATAACATACAGTACATACATATAACATACATATAACATACAACACATAACATACAGAACATACATATAACACATAACATACAGAACATACACATAACATATAACATGCAGAACATACACATAACATACAACACATAACATAGAGTACATACTCACCAATCACCTATTCCCCGATGCCATCGTCTCCTGTAATATAAATAAAATAATAAAGCAACCTATACATCACCTGTCCGCCGTAGTCCAGATAATAAAGAGTGTCTCATGACGATCTCCGGTATAGAACGCTGACATCAGATGATGTCAGCGCTCTACACCGCCCCTGCGATGCACTGACATCAGACGCCAGGAGAGAATGACGTCACTTCTGTTCATTCTCTCACTGGCAATGCTGGGTGAGAAAATTCCCACGCAGCATTGCCATAAAGTGAGAGAACGAACTCAGTGATGCACTGCAGGAGCCATTGTCTCCTGTCAGTGCATTACTGGGAGGCCCTACAGAGCAGTGGCATCACCTGATGTCACTGTTCTATAGGAGAGACCGTCGTGGGACATTCGTTATTAATTGGACTGCGTCGGACAGGGAGTATACGGTTGTTTTAGTTTTTTACGTTTTATTACAGGAGATCGAGTGCGTTGCATGGATCTGAGCGTATAATAAAGATATGAAAACCGTGTTGTGTTTTATTTCATTAAAATAATTAATTTTTATGCGTGTGTTGTTTTTTAACCCTTTATTAATTTAAGATTAATAATGGATAGGCGTCTTATTGACACCTATCTATTATTAACCGGGCTTAATATCACCTTACAGTAGCAAGGTGATATTAATCCCTTATTACCCCATATCCCACCGCTACAGGGGAGTGGGAAGAGAAGGGCTAAGTGCCGGAATTGGCGCATCGCACAGATGCGCCAATTCTGAGGTGGCTGGGTGTTGGTATTTTTAGCCAGGGGGGTGCGCCAATATCCATGGCCCCTTAATAGGCTATGAATATCAGCCCGCAGCTGTCTGCGTAGCCTTTCTTGCTTTAAATTACTGGGGGACCCCACGTCATTTTTTTTTTGGGTCCCCCTATTTTAATAGCCAGTAAAGGCTAGCTGCGGGTTGATATTCATATCCTGGGAAGCTCTATGGGTATTAACCCCTTCCCAGGCTAGAAATATTGGCCCGAGCTGTCGGCTTTCCCCCTCTGGGACAGAAAATTGCGCGGGAGCCCACGCCATTTTTTAAAAAAATTAACGCTATTGCATGAAGATTTTTTGTGTGTGTGTGCGCGTGGTTCTTTCATTATTTATGTTCCATTCTATCTATCTATTATCTATTTTCTATATATCTATCTATCTTCTATCTATCTATCTGTCTATATATTATCTATCTATCTATTATCTATCTATTATCTATCTATCTATCATCTATATATCTATTATCTAGCTATCTGTCTATCTATCTATTATCTATCTAACTATTATCTATTTATCTATTATCTATCTATCTGTCAATCTATCTATTATCTATCTATTGTCTATTTATCTATTATCTAGCTTTCTGTCTTTCTATCTATTATCTATGTATCTATGTATCTATCTCTCTATCTATCTATCTATCTATCTATCTATCTATCTATCTATCTATCTATCATAGAATCATAGAATGGTAGAGTTGGAAGGGACTTCCTGGGCCATCTGGTCCAACCCCCTGCTCAAAGCAGGATTCTCTAAATCATCCCAGACAGATGTCTGTCCAGCCTCTGTTTGAAGACTTCCATTGAAGGAGAACTTACCACCTCTCGTGGCAGCCTGTTCCACTCCTTGATCACCCTAACTGTCAAAAAGTTTTTTCTAATATCTAATCTGTGTCTCCTCCCATTCAGTTTCATCCCATTGCTTCTAGTCTTTCTTTGTGCAAATGAGAATAAAGATGATCCTTCTACAATGTGACAGCCCTTGAGATATTTGTAGACAGCTATTAAATCTCCTCTTAGTCTTCTTTTTTGCAAGCTAAACATTCCCAAATCCTGCAACCGTTCCTCATAGGACATGGTTTGCAGACCGGTCACCATTCTGGTGGCTCTTCTTTGAACTTGCTCCAGTTTGTTGATGTCTTTTTTAAAATGTGGTGCCCAAAACTGTACACAGTATTCCAGATGAGGTCTGACCAAAGAGGAGTAAAGGGCAATAATGACCTCACGTGATCTAGACTGTATGCTTCTGTTGATACATCCTAGAATTGTATTTTCCTTTTTTGCTGCTGCATCACACTGTTGACTCATTTTCAGTCTGTGATCAATTAGTATACCCAAGTCTTTTTCACATGTGCTGTTACTTAGCCCTATTCCCCCATTTTGTATATGCTTTTTTCATTTTTATTGCCCAGATGTAGTACTTTGCATTTTTCCCTGTTAAAAACATTATGTTAGTTGCTGCCCACTGCTCTAGTTTATTTATATCTTTTTGAATCCTCTCTCTCTCTTCTCTAGTATTAGCTACCCCTCCTAGCTTTGTGCCATCAGCAAATTTGATCAGTTTAACCTCAATTCCTTCATCTAAATCATTGATAAAGATGTTGAACAATACAGGGCCCAAAACAGAGCCTTGTGGTACCCCACTTGAGACATTCTTCCAACTGGATGTGCAGCCATTTATGACCACTCTTTGAGTCCGATCACTAAGCCAGTTATGAATCCACCTAACAGTTGCCTTGTCCATTCCATACTTAGTCATTTTTTCAATAAGGATTGTGTGAGATACTTTGTCAAATGCTTTGCTGAAGTCAAGATATACTATATCTACAGCATTTCGCTGATCCACCCAGTCAGTGATTCTGTCATAGAAGGAAATTAAGTTAGTCTGACATGACTTATTAGTTACAAACCCATGCTGACTCTGTTTAATCACTTCATTCTTATGCAGGTACTTACATACATGTTCTTTAATAATTTGTTCAAAGATCTTTCCTGGTATAGAAGTCAGACTCACCGGCCTGTAGTTCCCTGGGTCCACCTTCTTCCCCTTTTTGAAGATAGGAATAACATTTTCTCTTCTCCAGTCTTCTGGGACTTTTCCTGTTCTCCAAGAATTTTCAAAGATTATGGACAGTGGTTCAAGAATTTCTTCTGTTATCTCCTTCAGTATTTTGGGGTGTAATTCATCTGGACCTGGAGACTTGAATTCATTTAGGTTAGTTAAGTGTTTCCTCACTCTCTTTCTGTTTATAGATATCCTGGATTCTTCTATTCCTTTAATAGGACATTGAAGATCAGTTGATGTTACATTTCCTTTCTGAGAGAAAACAGATGCAAAATAGGAATTTAAAAGTTTAGCCTTCTCAACATCCTTTCTTACCATTTCATAATTTTCATCCTGTAAAAATCCTATAGCATCTTTGACTTTTTTTTACTTTTGACGTATCCCCAAAATCCTTTTTTGTTGCTTTTGACATCTCTTGCAAGCCTTAATTCATTGTTAGCTTTAGATAATCTGATTTGTGCCCTGCAGGTTCTGCAGATGGCATTATATTCTTCTTTAGATATGCCTCCCTCTTTCCATTTGATAAACATTTCTTTCTTCCTTTTTAGCATGTGTTTAAGTTCTGTGTTCATCCATCCTGGTTTCCTTAAATGCTTCCCATTCTTCCCTCTTTTCGGAATTGTTAACGATTGTGCTTTGAGAATCTCATTTTTCAAGATGTCCCATCCTTCCTGGACATTTTTGTCCTTAAGGATATCCTGCCATTGGATCCCTCCAATTCTCTTTCTGAGTCCCTTAAAATTTGCCTTTCTGAAATCTAACCTAGACGTCTGAGTCTTCACAGGTCTTCCTCCTCTTGTTATCCAAAATTCTAAAATAGCATGGTCACTACCTCCTAGGGTCCCAGCCACTCTTACCTCCTCAACCATTTCCTCCCTGTTTATAAGGATTAGATCCAAGGTAGCAGATCCCCTTGTTTTCTCCCCTACCTTTTGAAAGATAAAGTTGTCAGCAAGAGAGGATAAGAATTTCCTTGACCTGTTAGTTTTGCCTGAGAGAGATTCCCAACAAATGTCTGGATAGTTGAAATCTCCCATGACCACTATGTCATATTTTTTGGAGAACTTGGCCATTTGATGCATAAAGAGTTCATCCATATCTTCAGCTTGCATAGGTGGCCTGTAGTAAATGCCTACAATAGTGTCCTTTCCATTGTTCTGTCCTTGTATTCTTACCCAAACAGTTTCCACAGAACTACCAGTCTCTGAAGCATCAATCTCTGTGCAGATATATGCTTTTCTAACATACAATGCGACACCTCCTCCTCGTTTATCAAGTCTGTTTCTTGCAAATAAGTTGTATCCTTCTAGCCTTGTATTCCAATCATGTGTATCGTCCCACCAAGTTTCAGTAATTCCAATGACATCATACTTCTTCTCCTGCGTTAGTAGTTCCAATTCTCCTTGTTTGTTGCCCATGCTTTGTGCATTTGTACAAAAAACATTTTAGTTTGTGATTGGTTTCTCTTCCTTCAATATTTTTATTATTTAGATTGTTTTGTCTTCGTTCTTCCTTTCCACTTCTAATAGCCGAGTTCTCAATAGCATTTGTCAGGTGTATGGCTTTTTCTGGCGTTTTGCTTCCCTTCCCACATTGTTCTAGTTTAAAGCTCTCCTGATGAGTGTAGCAAGGCGACTTCCAAATACATGTTTTCCAGTCTTCGTAAGGTGCACCCCATCTCTAGCAAGTAGTCCATCGTATATGTAATTCACTCTGTGATCCAGAAATCCAAATCCTTGCTGACGGCACCATCGACGTAGCCAGTTGTTCACCTGCAGAATCTTATTCCACCTCCTTGTTCCATGGCCATCCACTGGGAGGATGGATGAGAAGACCACCTGCGCACCCAGTTCTTTCACTTTCTTACCTAAGTTTTCAAAGTCACTGCAGATGGTTTCCAGGTCACTTCTTGTGGTGTCATTTGTCCCCACATGTATTAGCAGGAATGGGTAGTCATCTTTAGGTCTGAAGAGTCCTGATATCCTGTCAGACACATCTTTAATTTTTGCACCTGGAAGACAGCACATTTCTCTTGAGGTTATATCCGGTCTGCAGATAGCAGCCTCTGTTCCTCTCAACAGGGAATCCCCCATGACAACAACTCTCCGTTTCTTCTTCACAACAGTTTTCTTTCTCCATTCAGGAGGACTCTGAGGGCTTACAAGGTTGCTCTTTGTGGGCAAAGTCTTATCCTGATGTATTACTTCATCATTCTCCTGTGTGAGAGCCTGGTACTGGTTCCTGAGCAGTATTGGTGCTGACTGCTTCCCGATCCTCCTGCTTCTCTGGGTCACATGCTTCCATTTCTCTGTTTCTTCAGGTGCTCTTCGAATTTCTTCTCTTTCTGCACCATGAAGAGATAATTCTGCTCTAAGAACTCTTCATCTTCCTTAATGATCTTCAATGTAGCTAACCTCTCTTCTAGATTTCGCAACTTTTCCTCCAACATGGACACAAGCTTGCATTTGTGGCATGTGAAATTTGGGTTTTCCACTGGTAAATCTGTGAACATGTAGCAAGAAATGCAACTCACCACATGGCTCCTAGCCTCTTCCATGCTCTTATTGTTAAAGAGATATCACAGCGGTGAAAAAAGTACTAAAATTACTGATGTCCTCCTTTCAACTGCAACAGCCAAAACCCAGTGTTCTTGGAGCTCGCGGAGACTATTCACTTATCCCAGAATGAACTGGGAATATGCAAATGATCTCCTCAGGACTCCTCCCTGGTTTACCGATGTCCTCCTTTCAGCTGCAACAGCCAAAACCCAGTGTTCTTGGAGCTCGCGGAGACTCTTCACTTATCCCAGAATGAACTGGGAATATGCAAATGATCTCCTCAGGACTCCTCCCCTGGTTTACCGATGTCCTCCTTTCAGCTGCAACAGCCAAAACCCAGTGTTCTTGGAGCTCGCGGAGACTCTTCACTTATCCCAGAATGAACTGGGAATATGCAAATGATCTCCTCAGGACTCCTCCCCTGGTTTACCGATGTCCTCCTTTCAGCTGCAACAGCCAAAACCCAGTGTTCTTGGAGCTCGCGGAGACTCTTCACTTATCCCAGAATGAACTGGGAATATGCAAATGATCTCCTCAGGACTCCTCCCCTGGTTTTGTCTATCTATCTGTCACCTATTTATCTATTATCTATCTATCTATTATCTATTTATCTATTATCCAGCTATCTGTCTATCTATCTATCTATCTATCATTATCTTATCTATCTATCTATCTATCTATCTATCTATCTATCTATCTATCTATCTATTATCTATCTATTATCTATCTGTCTATTATTATCTATAATCTATCTATCTATATCTATCTATCTATTATCTATCTATCTACTATCTATCTATATCTATCTATCTGTCATCTATCTATCTATCTATCTATCTATCTGTCTATTATCTATTATCTATCTATCTATCTATCTATCTATCTATCTATCTATCTATCTATCTATCTATCTATTATCTATTACTATCTATCTATCTATCTATCTCTATCTATCTATCTATCTATATCTTACTATTTATATCTATTATCTATCTATTATCTATCTATTTAGCTATCTGTCTATCTATCTATTATCTATCTATTATCTATTTATCTATTATCTACTATCTGCTATTATCTATTATCTATCTATATTACTATATAGCTACTCTATCTACTATCTAGTTCTATGGCCGGAGTCACACACACCGTATAAAAATCAGATCGTATTATACGGACGTAAGGGTACATACCCATTTGCGAGAAAAAAAACAGACCGTTTTCTGGATGGAAAAAACGGTCCGAATGTATGCAATTCTCATGCGATTGTCATGCGATTTGTATGCGATTTTTAATTGCACCAGCCATTTTCCATCCGTTTTCCATCCGTATGCAATGCGATTTTAACATGAGGTTTTACATAGAGCAGTTCTCTCTATGTAAAAACTCATGTTAAAATAGCATTGTAAAAAAAAATGTACACATCAGTTTAAAAAGCAAATAATCATATATATATATACATATATATATATATATATATATATATGTATATATATATGTAGATATAGATAAATAGATATCTATATCTATATATCTATATCTACATATATATATACATATATATACTTCATACACTTCTACATAGTATAATAGCCGGTAATTCAATTGCTGGCTTCTTTAAAATCATTACAGAACCCGACATAAGATGACACATGGTTTACATACAACCATGTCATTTCATGTAGTTTGATATATGCTTTTCACTAACAATGACATGAGAGTATGTGTGCAAAATTTCATACATGTAGGGGTTAATTAAATGTTTAAATTTGTTGAAAAAAATGCGTGGGCTCCCACGGTATTTTCTACACCAGACAGGGAAAGCCAGCGAGTGAGGGCAGATAATAATAGCCTAGGGAGGGTGCATTTATTTTGTGTCCCCCCTGGCTACTAACATCTGCCTCCAGCCACCCCAGAAAAGGCAAATCTATAATTAGATGCGCCCTTTCTGGCACTTAGCCCGTCTATTCCCATTTCCCTGTAGCGGTGGCTAATGGGTTAATAATGGGTTAAGGCCACCTTGCTATTGGAAGGTGAATTTAAGCCAGGTTAATAATTGAGAGTTGTCAATTAGACAACTCTCAATTATTAATCCTATTGTATGAAATAAAAAGAAAACACACACACTTTAATGAAAAATTATTTTAGTGAAATAAACACACAGTTTTTGACCATCTTTTATTTTACTTGTATTCCAACAAAGTGTGGGAAGCTTAATTGAATGTTTCCCAGGCTAATAGGCTAATCAGTTCAGGTCAGCCGGGGACACCGCACAGCATCAGTGACGTCAGAGGGAGTCCCCGGCTGACCTGAACTGAACTGATTAGCCTGGGAAGCAATCAATTAAGCTTCCCACACTAATCACTTCCTCTCCTGTCGGCCGGGAGAGGAGGTCATTCATTCAGGGGCTTAGAGCTGAGCTGCCTGCATTAGCTGCGCTGCTTGCTGTAAACCAGTTAACCCTTTGTGAAGGATTACAGCGTTGGACCTGACAGAGCGCAGGATAGGTAAGAATATTGTTGTTTTATTAATTTTTTCATTACAGAAGAACGAGGGAATCATTGGAATACCAGTAAAATAAAAGATGGTCAAAAACTGTGTTTATTTCATTAAAATAATTTTTCATTAAAGTGTGTGTGTTTTCTTTTTATTTCATACAATAGGATTAACCCCTTCACCCCAAGGGTGGTTTGCACGTTAATGACCGGGCCAATTTTTACAATTCTGACCACTGTCTCTTTATGAGGTTATAACTCTGGAACGCTTCAACGGATCTTCGCGATTCTGAGATTGTTTTCTCGTGACATATTGTACTTCATGATAGTGGTAAAATTTCTTCCATATAACTTGCATTTATTTATGAAAAAAATGCAAATATGGCAAAAATTTTGAAAATTTTGCAATTTTCAAACTTTGAATTTTTATTCCCTTAAAACAGAGAAATATGTCACACAAAATAGTTAAGAAATAATATTTCCCACATGTCTACTTTACATCAGCACAATTTTGGAAGCAAAATTTTTTTTTGTTAGGAAATTATAAGGGTTAAAAGTTGACCAGCGATTTCTCATTTTTACAACAAAATTTACAAAGCCATTTTTTTTCGGGACCACCTCATATTTGAAGTCACTTTGAGGGGTCTATATAGCAGAAAATACCCAAAAGTGACACCATTCTAAAAACTACACCCCTCAAGGTACTCAAAACCACATTCAAGAAGTTTATTAACCCTTCAGGTGCTTCACAGGAGCTGAAGCAACGTGGAAGGAAAAAATTAACATTTTACTTTTTAGTCACAAAAATGATCTTTTACAAACATTTTTTTTATTTTCACAAGGGAAAAAGGAGAAAATGGACTGATAAAGTTGTTGTGCAATTTCTCCTGAGTACGCCGATACCCCATATGTGAGGGAAAACCACTGTTTGGGCACACGGCAGAGCTCGGAATGGAAGGAGCGCAGTTTGACTTTTCCAAACCAAAATTGGCTGGAATTGAGAACAGACGCCATGTCGCGTTTGGAGAGGCCCCGATGTGCCTAAACAGTGGAAACCCCCCACATGTGACCCCATTTTGGAAACTAGACCCCCTAAGGAACTTATCTAGATGTGTGGTGAGTAGTTTGAACCTCCAAGTGCTTCACGCAAGTTTGTAATGTAGAGCCGTGAAGAAAAAAATCATATTTTTTCCACAAGCATGATGTTTTAGTCCCCAAATTTTTATTTTCCCAAGGGTAAGAGGAGAAATTGAACCACAAAAGTTGTTGTTCAACTTGTCCTGAGTACGCTGATACCCCATATGTGGGGGGAAACCACTGTTTGGGCGCACGGCAGGGCTTGAAAGGGAAGGAGCGCCGTTTGACTTTTCCAAACCAAAATTGGCTGGAATTGCGAACGGACGCCATGTCGCGTTTGGAGGGCCCCTGATGTGCCTAAACAGTGGAAACCCCCCACATGTGACCCCATTTTGGAAACTAGACCCCCTAAGGAACTTATCTAGATGTGTGGTGAGCACTTTGAACCCTCAAGTGCTTCACACAAGTTTGTAATGTAGAGCCGTGAAGAAAAAAAATCATATTTTTTCCACAAACATGATGTTTTAGTCCCCAAATTTTTATTTTCCCAAGGGTAAGAGAAGAAATTGGACCACAAAAGTTGTTGTCTAACATGTCCTGAGTACGCTGATACCCCATATGTGGGGGGAACCACTGTTTGGGCGCACGGCAGGGCTTGAAAGGGAAGGAGCGCCGTTTGACTTTTCCAAACCAAAATTGGCTGGAATTGCGAACGGACGCCATGTCGCGTTTGGAGGGCCCCTGATGTGCCTAAACAGTGGAAACCCCCAACATGTGACCCCATTTTGGAAACTAGACCCCCTAAGGAACTTATCTAGATGTGTGGTGAGCACTTTGAACCCTCAAGTGCTTCACGCAAGTTTGTAATGTAGAGCCGTGAAGAAAAAAAATCATATTTTTTCCACAAAATGA